>WOYA01000003.1:0-600000 GCA_016880755.1 Aspergillus sp. 2663 | reverse complement strand
GCGGATCCCAGGCAGCCAAACGGGGGGGAGTCGTAAACAGTAAACAAACCAGAAAAAAAAGCAACGAAATACAGCCCAAAACGTACCGGTCACGGGCAAGGTCTACCTGAGGGTATCGGGTATCTTGCACACGTTCGTCAACGACGGTGAAATCGTCACCTCTTCGGCGGTCTGAGCGACGTTCGAAGTGAAGATCGACTTCTTCCTTTCCGTAGGCCCGGGGGTCAGGGAGAGGGGCAGAGGTTCGAGTATCTTCCCGTTCGACGTGCGAAGTGCGATCGAGGTTGACTTCTCCCTCTACTCTCTCAGCGGCAAGAGTAGTCTCAGGAACAGCGTCACTCCGGTACGACGACGGGAAGACACTGAAGGGAATGGGGACGCGGGCGTCAAAGTCCAGGTTGGCTGTCCTTTGAGCGTCTTTTCTCGAATCTCTTCCGAACTGTTAAATAACAACTCGGAAGATGAGACAAGAAAAGACTTTTCAACGGGGAAGTCTTTCTCGTAAGAGAGGAAGTTGGAGTACAAGATAGATCTAACGATAGATCTATACTCGACTGCGGATGTGGAGAATTCCTGGGGTAGGAATGTAAAGATAAGCTTAACGCTGGGAATGTGAGATGGGAATGTGAGGATAGAGATGAAGAAAGGGAAGAGAGAGAAGAGAAGAGAAGAGCGAGGCGACGAGTGAGGAGCTTTAAGATTGCAGTCGCTGTTGTTGTTGTTACGCGTTTGTTTACGGCGCCTTTCCCCATTGGGGTCCAGCCTTCTTGTTTTCCTGCTCTACCAGACTTGCCCTCCTCATTGCCCAGGGTCTCTCAGCTCCCGTAGTGAATCGCCATTATTATTCTCAATAAACAACTTGGTTCCCCCGAGGTATCACCTGCTAGCCTCGTGAAGATAGGAGTTCAATTCAGTCTCCAAACCAACTCATGGGCGCAATGGCACCCGTCAGACTACGTCTTCACCGTCTCCATCCAGGCACCCCTGCAGCTCAATTCAGACCACAGCCTCTCGCTCAATGAGAGTCCCTGAATCAAAACGACATTCCAGAGGCAAAACAAGCGAAACCCACGCCTTATCACATGCAGCAACAGGATCACAGAAGGTTCAGATGAACCAATGGTCCCCCAATGAGCAATCGCAATCTCATCGCACAGCTCCTCTTCCCAGCCACACCACGCATCACCATGGCAACAGCTCGTCCTTTCCCGGGTCTAATCGGGCTGCTTAGCGCTGACTCCGCTGAGTTGCACTCGATCGACAATGGCAAATGCGGATGCTCCAATCGGCCACAGGTTCGAGCCCAACCTCGCCGAATCTCATCAGCAGATGGTCCTGGTGGTTTGAGGGACTCTCAACGTTGGAGACCTCCAGCACTTGTTCGCGGGCCCGCGGGCCATATCTGAAACCACTTTCTGAGACTCGTCATATAATTCTGGTGATTTGGACAGTGCTCCAACCTCGTGGTGGTTTACCATTGGCATTCTACCGAGGACAGCTTTCCTTCGCCCCGCCTCCTCGCTCAGCTCACGGCTCCACTATGAGGTGACCACGGTCTTGAGGAGCTCGGCCATGATTGCTCACGATTCACCCAAATGCAACAAAGGCTGGATCATCGGTGAGATTGCGAAAATGCACCAGTCTTTTTGCCCAACTTTTGCCTCCAAATTCCTGCCACAAGAGAGTCGAGCCTGGTCTCGACTTGCCTCTCCCTCACTTCCCCGCCGGAGCCCAGACGACCGAGTCAATTCGGGAAAACTACAGCAGTGGCTGGCTCAGTTGGCTGGTTTGCCGTGTGGAGTCGATCCGTCCATCGATCGGAGTGGAGGTTGACTCCGTCCCGAGGTTGTTGCGCTGCCAACATCTAAAGCTCCTCGCTCATCCTCTCTCCTGGTGTACGGTGTAGGTCCAAACAAGCAAACAACCTGTTGCAAGGTTCCCGAGATACCCGGATTTCCAAAGTCAACACCTCAGCGTGCAATCACATTAAAATCATACATTGACAATGGGTCTATTATTATCTCTTCATCTTATTATCCTAGTCAATTTATCAAAGGAAGGGCGTAAACCAATCAATTAAGCGCTGCCGCCCGTCAATTACCTAGAGATCGTTTTCGGTATATATAACATGAGTGAACCAGGGCATTCTAGAAATGCCCATCAAATGAGGGTATCAATAATTGTTCGTCAGAAAAGAATGATAATGTCACATATTAATCGGTGCTGTCACAAACAGCAGCAGTTCAGGCATGATTAATTCAGATCACACAGTTAGGTGATGATGCAACAAATATTAGAAAAATTATTTTAAACAAGATAAGGAAAGAAAGGAAGTGTGAATATGTAGGTGAGATAGCATAAATCAAATGAAATCATCAATATGTCAAGAGACGAAGCAAGGCCTGTGTGGTTCGGGTATGGTTACCCTTTAATGCCAAATGCTTTCTTTAGTCGCGAGAATCGCTTTTTGCGACCAGATCCTTCAATGACCACGTCAGATGCACGGTTGGTCCCTGTAGCCGGTGGTTCCTGGCCTTGCGACGGGTGCAGATCAGTCGAGATAGCTTTGCTGCCGTTTACTGCACCTCCATTGGGAGCTTGAGGCTGTAAGGGTTGTTGGGATGTGGATGGTGCAGACATTGATCCAATGCCAGAGTCAACAGGGCCACCATTTTCGGAACCAAGAGGCCAAGTGGTCGTATCGCCGGACGGTGACTTTTGCTCAGACTTCTTCAGGAGCCTGGAGGGACTCCCCACACTTTTGTGGGTGCCATTTGTAACCTGTGGGCTTTGAGCCTCCATCGGGGAATGCTCCGGAATTGAACCATTCGGAAGAAGTCCTGACGGTTGCGGCTTTCCGCGTTGGGTGAGCGGTTTTGACTTTCTCATGCTCAAGCGATTGAGAAGGTTAGGCTTGCGACTTGACCCACGATTAAGCATTTGCTCCAGTTCCTCCTCCGTCATGCCGCGAGATTTAGCCACTGCAGCCAGCGCAGGGTCTCGAGCAGTCGTCGGTTGGGCCCGACGAACAGAGGTTTTCCCTGCAGAGGCAGGGCGTCTTTCTCCATCAGAGCTATCCTCCAGTTCAGTAGAGTCTCCGTCGTGGGCACCCTTCCGACGTGGGATACCGCGCACGGGACGCATATCATTATCACTCATGCTTCTGACTGGACGATGTCCCGGTCGCTTTAATCTGCGATTCTGAATGCCACCATCCGAGTCCGAACCTGAGTCGGGAAACCGGGAAGCAAACGCTGCACCAGAGTTCTTCGTAGCCTTTCCTTTCTGCGCCTTGCCCGTAGAAAAGAATGACGGCTTCTCCTTCCGCGATGCATTACCACGTAGAGTTGTACGCATAGTACTACCAGCTCCCAAGCCGGAGAGGGGCGGTGGTGATTCAACACGGGGTGCAGTTACTCTGGTAGGAGATGTTGGAACAGAGCTGCTTTGTTGGCTCCCCCGTAGGGTCTGTCGCATGCCCACCCCTCCTCGACTAGCCCGGCGGGCTCGTTTGAAACTACTCGATGAGTCACTTCCGTTCGATAGCTGACGTCGAGGCATGTGGGAATCCGCCCCGTTCACATCTAACTCAACAGCATCCGGGCTCCTGACTTCTTTCCGCTGGGTCGGTGTCGGAATTTCAGTATGGTACTGGCTGTAGTTTTGCATTCGTTGCGCATTAGGAGCGTCAGATTCGGCATGGCTATAGCGGGTATCCACCTCTTTCGGGTCATCGTCGCGAACATGGGCAATGGAATATACTTCGACCGGCACATTTGACGAGCGCGCGACGCCTCCTTGGACGGATGTTGGCTCATCTTCGCGCTGTGGAGTAGACGATGAAATCGCCGAAGAGGCCGGAAGTGGCTCCATTAGAGCGGGGGAACCAGCGGCGGGCTGTGAAGGTTCTTGTGCAGAGGTCCCGACTTGTGCAATCCGGCAGGTCTCCGGGATGTCGGCCGTATTTGGGTCGCGATCAGCCTCCTGGGTTACATCTTGCGACGTCGATGTGATCGCAACACCAGGTTCAGAAGGTGCTGCTTCGTGCTCAACAATAGCGTTGATGGAACCGAACCCATCGCCATCATCCAGATCCTCCTCTGCATCACTATACACACTCGAACTGGAGTCATTATCATTATCCGCCTGGTTAACAGATTTTTCTCCATAAGATCTCCTCTTCTCCTTCTTTTGGCTTGACACGTCCGGTTTCTCATCCACGGACTTCCGCGGGTATTCTTCTGGGCTATCGTATTCGTCAAGGCTTGCTCTTCCCCTTTCAGGATCAGGTGTCGCCGGTTGAAATGTAATATCAGGCATTTCTATCTCTGATTTCGGAGTCAAGGGGAGATTCTGGTCAGATGGGACCTCACGCAAGGGCGAAAGCTGCGTCTTCGGGAAATATGCTGGGTCAAAATCGGTATCACCAATTGGGATAGTCTCTTTCCAACTCTCTGCATCACCCCCTGCAGCGTTCTCGGTGGACTCTGCAGGCAGTGCATTAATAGATTGTACCTGCTTTTCCATGTTGCCATCTGAAGCGCGAGAGATAATGCTGTTTATGGCGTGTCCATTTGGAAAATCATCGTCCGATTCCGTTAGAACGGAATCATTGTCATTTACTTCGCGGTGGGCTGTTGATTCTGACCGCGAGCTGTCCTTATTCGCTCGAACACTCCCGAATGAGGGAAGAGCCGCACGGGGTGCTAACACTCCGTCGAACTCATCCCCGTCCGTAGATCGCAAAGGAGAAGTTTTCCGTTTGTGGATATTAAACCAGCTGTTTTTCGATTTCGACTTCCCTGGAGGCGATTCGGGTATGACATCTTCTGGTGACGTCGGTGGGCTTGCAGCCACTCCTACAACTTCTGCCTCATCGTCAAAGCTAACTTTGACGGGTTTCTTTCGATGATTTGGCCTTGTGCCATCATCAGACGCCACGGATGTCGCATCTGAAAGTTCGCTAAGTGTGGGGCCGGGACGTAGAATTCCAGAAAGCCTGCCGTCGGGAGATAAAGAGTTATTTCTATTCTTCATAGCAGACTTGGCCGGAGAGAGGGACCGAGGAGGCGGTTGGTGTAGCTGGTCGGCGCCGAGATTCGATACAGCGAGTTGGGTAGGGAAATGGGCCGTCCTCGCAGGACTACTTGACTGACGCAAGTGAGGGGGCTGAAGTTCGCTGTCTGATGCCACGGTTGGTTTGACCTGCGGTGGACTAACAGGCGGCGTCCGTACCATCTTTCCAACGACTGGCGGTGTTAGAGCCCTTGGAGGTTCTTCTAAAGGCACCGCCTTGGCCAACGGTTGGTTCTCCTTTTCTTGCTCATTTGCAGGGGCTGGCTGAGGAAGTTCCTTAATCGGACGGTCGTCTGCTGGCACTGGAGGTGCTGAAGGTGTTGGATGTGTTGCTGATACTGATGGCGCTGTTGGCGCCGGTGGCTTCTTAGCTTGCGGGCGCGATCTGACATCCACCGACGCTGGGCTTCGGCTCGGCGATGGTTCGGGGCCTCGCTTTTCACGATGACGTGCCGGACGAGAAGAGGCTGGAGGGGTATTTGGCTCATCATTCCGAGTTACAGCTGCAGCCTGAGCAGCTGCAAGTGCAGTCGCTACAGGACGAGAACTTCTCCCCGGACTTCCCGGTCCAGCACCTTGCGTCTGCTGGCGGGTAGCTTTGTTAGTTTGAGGAATGGGTCGCTTGTTGAGTGAAGCTGCGGCGCCGGAAGCTGCGTCATTACGATCAAATCCAGCGGGAATTGTGGGCGAGTTTGTCCGGGAATTCATTGGATATGAGAAATTGATCGAATTCCGGCTTTCCGACCTCTGATGTGGCGGGGAGACCGCTCCGGCTTCGGGGCTAGCGATGCTGCGCGGGCTCTGAGGCGCAACGACCGGCGGTTTGACGCTTATCGGCGCCTCGGTAGGTTGCGTACGAGAAGCCGACGACCACACACTGGGCCCTAGGCTGACAGAACGCCGACTCTGGTTTTTCCGCGCAGCATATTCTGCCGGGATCGATGGCAGTGGTGGCACAACAGCCGGGGTTGACATCGTCGAGTAGCTCGAGGTTGGCCGACCAGGCGACTGCTCCCGGAATGTCCGAGCGCTCATAGAGGCCGAACTATTAACCCGTCGGAGTCCATTCCGACTAGACGGACGCAGAGTGGGTGAGCTGGCCGGTTGTGAGGAAAAGGACGACTGCCGCTGCAGCATCCGCTTTGTCTGGACATTTTCAATAGGGGTTGGTGTTGGTGTCAGGCTGCGGAGAGCGGCGGCGGCGGCGGCGGAGGAAAGATTACTAGATGATGGCTGCGACTGGATAAAGGCACGAGTCGCGGCGGATTGCGCGGATTGCGTGTTAGAAGTCGAGAGCTGATGCTGATGCTACACAGTGAACAGTTCGTTAGCGTTTGCTATCAACAATTGATGCGATTCGCTGTTCAAAATCTCCATCGGGACAAAAAGGAATAAAACGGAATATGGGATGAATGACATACATGATGTTGTGAGGCGCTCCTCTTTTTGCGGAACATGGCTTAGCAAGCGTCTGCGTCTAGGCCGACGCGAGAGATACAAGATGACAATTTGGAGCAATTGAATCTCTCGGTGGACCAAAAGATCGCCGGAAATGAATGGACTAGCGTAAGGAAGGCGGAGGGAGCGCTGAGGAATGGAAAGCCAACGCGAACGCGAGAGCGAGGGAGGAGGGTAAAGAGAGAGGCCCGGAGGGAGGGAATGAGGGAGATGAAAGAATGGTGATGATGAAGGTGATGATGGCGATGATGAGGGGGGCAAGAAGCAAATTAAAAAAGAAAGGAAACTAAAGATACAACCAAGAAGCGAAGAAAAAAGGGCGATCGATGACGATGATTTCATGGCAGCGTCGAGGAAAGTGAGGATCAGGACGAGGGCCCGAAGTGAAGCTTTACCCGAACGGGCAGTCCATTGCGTCATTGTCGTCCCAACAGGAAAGTCGCAGCCCCAGAACCAGTGAGGAACCACTTTCCCCTTGGTTTGCCTGTGGGTGCAGGTGTTCATTTCGTTCCCACGATCTCAGATCTCCTCGAGCTTCGTGCCTTGCGTAATTGAACCGTGCCAATTTTATTTTAATATCCTGAAGCTTGAACCTCGTTCTGGCCCTGCATCGCCACTGTCAGCTCTTGACGCCAATCAGTGGACCCTACGGAGTAAACTCTGCCTCTATATATACTTCTGCCTACTCCGTCCATGACTACACCGCTACAATCTGTATATATACTCAACATACCAACCATTTAATTTTTAAGCGCCAAATAAATAGTAAATTATAAGGCACAATCCAACTTTGACCGGCCTTTCTATTTTCATGTCATTGATTATCTCGTCTTTCTACCTATACCATACTATAGTATACCCACGTAGGGTTCAGAGCTTGGACTACACAGGTGGAGAAACATAAATCGTATGTGGTAGTATCCTGATAGAGTGGGACGCCCGGACGAACAAGGAGTACGGACTAGTTATGGTAAATCATTTTAAACTACTCGGCTAGTACTTAGTAGGTGGATTTTTCTACTCACTTAATACTAGAATGTATATGCTCAACCTTTCAATCCGCTTAATACGTATCTAAAAGCTATAAATATGCGCGGGTTTACCTATCCTCTGACCAAGCCTCCGGACAGTTAGTTAAAGATACGTAGTAAAACCCCACCTGGGCATGCCTGATCCTCTTCCAAAAACGACAAGCAGCCTCTTCGTCTACTTCATTTTACAATTGCTATTTTGAAACGAGTCCATGCAACCAAACGACGACGTGAAATAGGAGCAATAAGCTTAGATTTTTTTACTAGTGTACCGAAATAGGGCAGAGTTGATATATGCCATACTAGTAGCATTACTAGCTTCACCCAGAATATAGAAATACAAATGCATATCGAAGAGGAAGGAGAGATGGGTCGAGCTTACCTTCTGAACGATCCTGTCATCCCTGGAAGGCACGATTACTCTACTAAGGTAAGATTGGGAAGGAGCGATTGACAGGCCTACTAGGCGAGGAAGGAGCAGGCGGTCCAGTGCACCTGCCTTGCGGGTATGGATGGGTTATGAGGAAGGAGCGATGAGGGACATGGGGACTTTTTCAGAATAGGAAAGAGCCGGTAGTCGGGCGGGCTTCAGTTCCAGCTCCAGCTACTGCAACTGCCTTGTGCATCCGTATACCTTAGTCTGGGAAGAAACAGAGCATCTGAAGTTCTCGATTGCACCAGCTAGGTGGATACGGTATGCCAGTTCTAGGCGGGGAGGGCGGATGAGGTTCAGGCTGGGCAGGAGCAAACAAACCATTGCACCTGCCCTATAGACAAATACAGCCAGGAAGGAACGATGGGGAACTGGGCTGAAATAGGAAAGAGCAGATGGCCCCCGCCATCGCGCTTGCCCTGTGAGTATAGATCGCGGGCTCTGGGAAAGAGCTATCGAGGCGGACTTTCTCGACGATTTCCGGCCTAGGGACACTAAGTTGATGGCTAGATGGATAAGATAGAATTATGATTAATATCAGATTGATCGTGGAAACCACGCGTGTAAGGTATCCGGGAAACAGCATATATACAACCAATCAGCCTTTGGTCCAGGCTATTCCCAACGCCGAATATAGAGTAGATAACAGAAGATGCTAGGAAAGCTGTGCTCATTTTGATCATCGTCGAACTGGCACCGTCGAGTCGACCAGTCGTACTCGACCAGTGGGGTATGCATGTAGATATGGGTAGAAAGACGTGGAAAGGAGAAATGGTGTGGCATGGGATGTCTATGTCATCAAGAACCCGTACGCGATAGCCAGGAAGGCCGGTAACACGGTTGTGAGGAGGGTAGGTGGGGTGATGACCTCGAGTCCGGCACTTTGTAACGACGAAGAGGTGAACACCTCTTCGAAGTTGATCTGGCTGGAGTTGAAACAATTTGTTCTGTTGACTTCGGCGACCTCTTCGGGCTCGGCGAATGTGATGTCCACACACTAAAGGTCGAGGTTAGAATTCACAGGTGGTCTCAAGTCAATCACTCGCAGAAAGAACAACGTACATTATACAAAGCGGCCCCGTGCTGAGCGAGTTCGATTACTTGGATCGTTGCATTGTCCCCTGGGTTCACCTCAATACCAGCAGGTAGCGGGACTTGAGGGATGCAGATTGTTCCGGGGTAGGGGTCGTTGTCCGGGCCGACGATACCAAAGGGAGTTTTCATGGGATGGCTCATATTCGGTGGTACAGTCCCCAGACCCAGATTCATGTATATCATCGCTCGAGAGTGGCCTGGGAACCATCCTGGCTGAAGCGCTATCGCACCGCCATGAATAGGCCATTTCGTTCGGTTAGTGGATGAGGGCATGCCGCCGCCTAGGAGAAGCGTTAGCAAAGCCTATCACTCATGGCTTGTAGAACCTGTACTTGAGTTATGAAAACATACAGGGATAGATCCATTGCATCCCGTAAGGATAGTCGATGGACTTGTTGTCGCTATTGTAAGAAGCACCGAGACCGTGATCATTTTCGACTGTCCCGGTCGTATGCAGATTATTGCCTCTGTATCCGGGATAAACAATAACAGTATGAGCATTCACCAGGCTCATGCACAGCATGACGCCGGCTAGCCATTGGAGCGGCGATATTGTGAGCTTCATATTGGCGGCGTCTCGACTGCGCGGCCTGTGACTTCAAACGTGGAAGAACAAAAGGATTCGGTATTATCTCAACGAGAAATGCCACTTCAAGTATCCTTTGGAGTTCCAAGCCGCTCTGCCTAAAAATAAGCAGACAGAAGTGGAAGGGTTATGGAATATTCGAATCAGTCGCTTGAAGCGAGACAGTTCATCTCGAAACGAAACAAGCTTCGCGCAATGCAGGCGGGAGAAGACAAGACAGAAGCAGGCGGGCTGGCCGCGCTTTTTGAGGCAGAGGAGCCATTGTCTGATTCCTGTAGTTGGCCCTCACATTAAGGCTTTAGCGGGGACCCGAGTCACAAGTGGACGAGTGAGAAGGCAGATCACGGTGTGACAGCGCTGCAGGCGCCGGCAGGGGGCCCTGGACTCTCTCAAAGAAAGGTTTGCTTCAGCGACGGCCGACGAGCAACAGCAGTTGCATGGGTTGGGGGGAAGAGCCAGGCAGAGGGTGGGATTGGCCAGGCAGAACAAGTCCAAGAGGACTAGCATGCAAGCGCATCACTTTGAATGCAGGTCGGGGTTGTTTTATTGGTGGAGAGCAAACAGCTCGAAGCGCCCGGATCGCAGACTGGAGAGAGAGCCTACTGGAGGGAGGGGAGATCAGGAGCCGGCGCTTACAGACTCGCTGTGAGTGGCCGGGCTCGACGGACTCAAAAAACGGAGCTTTGTCGATGATATTCGCATTGGAACGTCTTTCTTGTGTCTTGGACTTTTGATTCTGGAATGTTTGCTTCCATGAATCATGCAAAGACGGTTTATGTACCTTATCGCTCGGGTAGCTTCCCCTCCCCACAAGCCGCCGGCCTCCCAAGCTTATCATCAAGAAGCACAACCACCACCTCCCGTTTCCAATCTAGCTCTGCATCGCATCCCAGCATGCGTCCATCGCCAAACACTCGCTAACCACTCACCTCAATCTCCCCTCACCTCACCCTCTCGTCCTCGCACCCCTGCGCTCTCTCACTAATCACATCCCACAATGCCCCACACTCGGCGCAAAAAACCTTCCTCCAACCAGCACAAGCGCCTCCAAGTCACTGACGACTCCGGCTGGACGCACGTCACAACGACCAAACACGCCCGCCGCGTCCACCGTCAACCGAACTCGAAACACGGTCAGATCCAACAAGACGAGGAGGCCCTTGGACCCCTCGAACCCGCGGAAACACCAGCGAAAACCTCGCTGGCTGACCTCCAGAGCCAATTGGGCCTCTATTGCGAACGATGGGAGGGGTCTGCGACTTGGGAATGCACCGTGCGGGGCTTGCAGCGCGCGTTGCTGGGCTGCGAAAATAAAGGTGTAGGTGAGCCTGAAGGCGATGCCGATGTGGATGCCGACGCCGACTCGCATCCGGGAGTATCAGTCGTATGCATCGGCCTTGGAAGTCCGAGCGGATTCTTGCGCGGAGGTTGGGTCGATCGTCGCGCTGTATCGATGTACCAGCTAGCTGCTCTAGGAAGTATAATGAGCTGGATAGGTTGGTTCTTCTTTTTTGTCCCTCCCTTTCCTTTGGAAACCGGACGTCCTAACGTTCATTCAATTGGTTGTATAGAAAAGAGTACTACGCCGGACACCCTCAAAGCCTTTGCACAAGACCCCGTCTTCAACAAGCACGACACTGAGCTTCTCAACGACCTAAACATAACCGTCGTCACGCACCCATCCGCCTTCGAAAAAGTCACACCACGAACCTTTCTCTTTTGCCCCGGTGCGGAACGGCGACATCTCGAGACCCTGCTTACGCGCGATCCGGCATTCGTGTTTGGAGGTCCCCTTGAAGATATAGATTCCGAGGTTGTGAGGGGGTTTGTCGCGAAAAGGGAATCGGTGCAGTTGGCTAGGTTTGAGGAGATGGAGACGGCGTTTTGGGGGATGAGGGTTTATTATCCTCCGCAGACATCATCGGATGGGTGAGAGAGACCCAAATCGAATGGGTTGGATAGTATCGTTTACTCTATATGGGACCGCTCGAAGCGGCAATACCTGCACCTTGAGTTGTTGACCACTATGTGAGGCACTTCAGTTCGTCGTCTTCACTCTGCCTATCTCGGTGCCGGTCCAGAAAAGCGGTAATGCAGTTTGATGTGATATTCATTCAGTCAAGGCAACGCTGACAGACGGATCCAATTCCACATCGTCATGATGCCCAGCGAGCTATATACAAAGCATAGTTCTCCACGCGCCCATGGAACACCAGGTCAGACACCCATCTAAAAAAGAGTGGGAAGCAAACAGGGCCTGATCAACAATCCACAAAAGACAATCCGCCGGCAATTAAAGTACAATCAGTCAATCCAAAAGAGTATGGGCAAGGCCACGGTATATCAACGCCAGAACAGAAAAAAATTGGAGGAAATCCAGACAGACAAACAGATAGACAGAGTAGCGAGAATTATCAAACATGTGTACGTTAGAAAGAATCATGTATAGAGAAAAAAGAGAAGAACTCCGTGGGATATTCGTGAGAAGCCATCGAGACGAGAGGACGAACAAATGGCTATGATGCCTCCTTGCCATCACAATCGGGGATCTTGATTCCATCCTTCAGATTACGGCCTGGGTCCATAAGCCCCCATTTGTCTTCCCACTGCTCATCTCCCTTATTGAATTTGACCTTCCATGGCTCGTCAAACGCCTCGAACCTAGATGGTAATGCCTGTTAGTATCGAACGTCCATCTGTAGCTGTGAAAAATGTAATGAACATACCAAAAATAGTCCGTCCCATTCGCCAAAGCCTGGCAAACCCAGTCGGACATGAACTTGTTGAGATTTTCGACACTAGCCACGGCGCCAGAGGTCTTATCCTTACAATTGGCACCGTCTCCGCAATCGTTCCCACCGCCGCTGGGCCAGCCCACCTCTGCGATGATGTTGCCCTTATTCGTACCCTGTGTTAGCGGGGCGTTGTGACCGTCCCAGAAAGTATAAGTCCAGCTGGCTGCTTGGTCGATTTCCACGCCACCGAAGAAGGGGTGAACGTTTGACATGACGACGTCCGAGGCTTCGGCAAGGGTCTTGTCCCAGTTGTCACCGAGGTCCGAAGTTGCAACCTTGATGTCGATGCTGTGTTTTGAGAAGTGCTCCCTGACCTGGCGCATATATTTGATGATATTTGTCCTAGCTTGCGACTTGGTGCTGCCGGCACGGAAGAGAGCTTCATTACCGATGATGGCACCTTTGAAGATGGAATGATCATCCTCCTTATCGAGGATATCGTAGAGCTGGCTAAGCTGTCTGTCGTTAGTTTTGGTGTCGGTATCAATCCATACACCGAGCCAAAGCTTCATCTGTTTCAACTCAAGAGCGTCGATGGCATGGAGAACCATCTGGGTTTGATTGCAGTCCGTGCCATATAGTCGAACCGTATTGGTCAGTTGAGAAAGGACAGCCATGTCACGGGTAACGTTGTTTTGAGACGGTGGCCACTTGTCACACTCTGGGTGCTGGACGCCCCAGGGCGTATAGTCCATTCCGGGGAACACCTTGTGCAACCCCTCCATGGCCATAAGAGACTTAATCTCCTCCGAGTCCTTATCAAGGTCACCATTCTCCTTTTCATCGTCAGAAGCAGATTTTCCCGATGACTTGGCCTCCGACCTACGGTGGCCTAGAATGCCACCGACAGCACCCCCAACAATGGCTCCCACCACGATGAAAGCCAGAATACCGCCAATAATCCATCCACGTTTCCGGCTCCCCCCGGTGGGTTTGGATTGTCCAGCCTTCTCCGTTGTTGGCAAGCCTGCACCGCCAGGGACCGGGTCGTAAGAAACATCAGCCGCCTTCTTGGCTCCAAAGAACCCCCCCAGAAGACCACCGGCCGCACCGCCAGCTGCAGCACCACCAGCTGCGTTGCCCCTCCTAGGAGCATCAGAAAAGCCATCGTCTCCATCATCAACGATCTCTTCCGGGTTGATATCGACGGGATAATCATGAGCGCTGTACGCAGAATTCCGCTGGTATGGCCCGGAGCCCTGATAAGACCCGTCGAGGAAACTGCGCTGCGATCCGCCCGGCGGTGTCCAGGCCCCTGCCGGCGCAGCCGCAGCCCTTAACCCCGCATTCGAGCCGAGTGTTTCGTGAGAACGCAGTGCTTCTGAGCTTGCATCTGGTCCGACGCTCGGCGGCGGCGGCGGCACATACGGGTTATCTGCGCCGGCGGTGTGATAGCCTCGTTCTGCGGGAATATAGCCGTGCGCAGCGTCTGTTTCCCTGAAAGCGTCAACGCCACTCTGACGGTCATGGGTGTTGGCAACGCCAAGGGCGATACCACTAATACCGCCGCCTACGGCCGCTGGGCCTAGGTTATCCATACCCGGGGTTGCGGTTGAGTTTGTTCGCATTGACTGTGTGTGCTCTAGGCCGGGGCCCCAATTCTGCTGCCCGTTCTCTGGTACCGATGAGAGCCCACGGTCTCCTCCTTGGGTGCGTCCATATCCATGCATCTGGTGTCGGGTCGGGATCGCTGGGATATCGCCGTACTGCTCTGCTCCGTCGTTGTAGTTGGCACCGGCCATTTTGCGCGGAAGAATGACCGGCGGTCGTGGGTTTTGCGTCCAAGCTGGGGTGGCTGTTCCTTGATTCGATTAACTTATCGCCAAGATTCGGATTATTGCGATCTGATAGATATTTCCCGATCGGAAATGCAGAAAACCATGAAAAGAAGAGCGTGAAACGGAAGATTTCGATTGATGAAAGAAGAGAGAGTCAGACCAGGAACGCAAGAGATGCTGGAAAATTGGTCTGTCAAAGATTAGCAACACGCCGGAGCCAGCTGAAACGTCAAACCACAAAAAACCCACCTGGGAGGCTGGAACCACGGATCTTCAAAGGCAAAAGGCGAGACCGAAGGCGATGAGGGTTTTGCAAAGCCCTGGAACAGGCCAGGAACAGAAACGATATCGCAATCTATTGGAGTAATATGCTGATATTTTTTGAAACACAAAGAACTCGGACGACGGACGACGAAAGAATTAATGGCTATCAAAGCACCAAGGAGCTAACGGACGATCGAGGGGGGCGCCCAGAAACTCAAGCAAGAGAAGAGAGAAAAGAGAATGGAAGGAAAGAGGAGAGAAGAGGGAGAAAATTGGATGGAAGGAGGAAGAGGAATCCTTCGGGGGATGAGCGACTGGTTACTGCATGCGGGCGCACAGTTTACAGTGGACGCTCACTGGTATGAGTCTCTTCACTGAGTTCGTCGAGTGTTGATGGTAGATGGTGACGCTCTGGTGGAGACTGTGTGTCCCCGACAACCATAAGGCCGCGTAAGGACCCTGTAAGGACCCTGTAAGACCCTCTTGAATCGGGGGTCCAGAGTCGGCGGACCCTGTTTGTTACCGTATCGGGTGCGACGGCGAGGGCCGCTAAAAATAAAACGGTTGTGAGCACGGCCAAAGGCACTAGTCCTCTTTCGGCCGGAAACCAGATGCAAACGTGGAGGCCGCATTCCAGAGTCAAGACACGCAGTCACAATTGTTCTTAAATAGACACGCGTCTTATTTGCTTGGCCGCCCGTGTTGGCCCATGTTGGTCTGGCCTGAGACAGCATGTGACGGTTTCGGTTGGGTGCTGAGACACTCGCCTATCGCTTCTCGAAGCTTAGCAAGAGGGTCTCAAGCATAGCGGCTTACACTGTCTCAGATTTGGAGATGGCGGCTTCACGTGCGGAAGTTGTCTCAGTCGGTTTGATATTGCGAGAATGTTGCAGCCTTAGTGCTGACCCAGGCGTCTGGGGTTCCTACGTCGATATTAATACAGTGTACGATTCCAGATAAAGCAATATATGCCGAGGCCGCGGATGGTTCAACACTCGTGCCTAGTCTGGAAAAGCCAATTTAAAAATTAGAATGAAGAAAGCAAATTCGAAGAAGAGGAGAGTTAGCAGGGAAGTAGAGGGCTGTGGAATAAAAATCGAGAAATGATGTACTAGTAGTATTCTGCGCCCATACCAAGGGCTATCCTCCACAACAGCGACCCAAAACACGTAAACATGTCAAATATCAAACAAAATCCCGTCATGACTAAATACTAGTTACCCATCTTTTTCACTGCCAAAACCAGGCCGCGTAATCATCAGTCATCCGCGTCAATCGTCAAGTAGTTAAGAGTCACAATTCCGTCCAATACCCTAACACCAACCCAAATTCCATTGAAATCCCGACAAGAGCCATCACGCTTTCAGCCACACGACATTCTGTTGCCGTGTCTATTTATCATACATACCAGCCGTAATCGTGAGAGTATTCGTCGGGCGAGGTGAAGAAGAAAAGAAAGGACAAAACAATATCATAACGTGAAAGGGAAGATCATTACAACGAAGCAGAAGGACAGTAGACCATTAACTAGTCACTCGCCGCTAGGGCTCGACTTCTTCGGCTTCGCGCTGGGACGCAGAAATGCCGTGTCCGCCTTCGCGAACAGATGAAACAGCCGTTTTCCTCCTACGGTCAAGGAATTGTCGCTTTCCCGCGCGGGTTTCGAAATGCGGTGGAATGGATCCTGCCTCCTGGCCGGCGGCCAGCATAGTGCTGCGCATTTTGTTTCGATATGCGTCCACTAGGAGCAGATGTTAGCCCGTGCATGGTAATATTTATAGCCGACCATAAACCCATGAACCATGACCGATCCCATTGGGAAGCGAAGTCGGATAGATATTTTGTAGGCCTATTAGTTGGAACGGTGACTGGCTACTTACGAGACCGTTGAAGAAATAGCATCCGTCCAGCGAATACTCTGCTCTGACTCCAGCTCATTCGGTAACCCAGGTCATTCAATAGCACCTCTTTCCGATGTCGGCGCCTCGAGATTTTAGGAACACAAATCTCACTGTCGTCGTCGACTTGAAGGGCGGGAACCATGGTCCGTCCGATGGTTGCGCTTTCATCGTCACCGAGACCGTCGTTGACCTCTGTATCATCCTTGATATACCTATTGCCAGGAGGTGCATGACTTCGAGGGCTCTTCATTTGGACCGGAAAGTAAGTACGGGGGTATACGGAATTCGACATTCGGTATGAGTCGGGGATCTCGTCCATGTCAACCTGGTCTAGCATGACCTTGACGCGGACACGGCAGCCTCGCTGCGTGTCATCGACGAGGATGAATTTACGACGCTTGCCATCCGGTAGTGTTCCAAACAGGTCATCTTTACTTGGGTCATGTTCATCCTCCACTTCTACCTCTTCGACTCGGCTTGAAGTTGCGACAGCTGGGTGTCGTCCGAAGGAGCCGATTCCGCTATCTCGAATGAGGGGAGGTATGGAAGGGCCCCGATTCCCGGTCGACGAGTTTGCAGGGAGCGGGAATGCAGGGTACCCCTGGAATACCTGGCCGGTGCGGATATCCGTTGGTGAATGTCCACTAGGAGGAGGTGCGGGTGGCAGCGGGCGATTTGTAGCACTCGCGAACTCGGTAGGACCTACAGAGCAAGGACACATTTGAAATTAGCCTACACGAAAATGCAAGAGCATAAAAGAGCAGTACGCATAGATGATAACATAGCAGGCAACATGTCGGAGGATTTGGGGGTATAGAGACTTAATATCAAAAAAGCAAAAGCCAGAAAATGAACTCCCAAACCAAGAGTAAAAGTACAAAGCAATGGTCCATCAGTCAACAACAAACTCCAGAGCCTAATGATGTTTCATACACTTGTGTGTTGCAAGGGAAAAGGGGTAGGAGAAACATTACGAAAGCCGACAGAAATATTTGCCGGCATAAAGGGCAGAATAATAAACGCGCGTTATATGTGACGGAACATACCGCTAACCTCCTCGTGGACCGGGTGTCCGTCTGGTTGAGCGTGGTGGTGGTGTAGCTGCGGTGGCCCCATGGCCGCCAGTGGTCCCAGTGAAGGCCGCGGACCGACTGGTGTAAGATTAGAGTTCGGAACAGATGCAACTGCAGCTGTAGGGGTCATATGTGGCGGCGGTGGCGGCGGGGGAATAGCTTGTCGTCGGTTTATCTTGGCCATTCGCCTTACCCTCCTGCTCCGCAGTCGAGGGTCCTGGTTGCTATTTCTCCAGCTATCAACTGCTCTCTGGATCAGCCCGCGCTTTCCCCGCAAAGCTGGGTTGAGGTCTGCCAGTGCCCAGCCAACGGCATTGCATTCAGTCTCGTAGACCAGCCGATTTCCTCGATATTGGTCCTTGCTACAGCATGCACGCGGATAGACGCAGTTCTCGGTCTTGAATTCCTGGCTTAGGTTGTCCACATTAACGGATTCCACATCGCATCGGATGGTATACTCCATCTTTACGCGATCACGAGAGTACTCAAAAGCAATCCACTGGACACCGTTGCTGTCTTGTCGCACAACTAGGGGAGTTGTCGCTGGGATAGGGCCTGGCGCTGCGCTAGAGCTCGCTCCAAGGTTTGGGCTTTGATGGTTCCCATTGTTTGGTGGAAGCGGTGCTCCGGTGGTAGAATGCGGAGCGTTCAAGAGAGCCCTCTGTGGGGGTGTTGCTTGCTGTACTGTCGCAGAGCCAGGACTGGTCAATGTGGCAGTTGGTGGTTGGGACGACTGGTGTGGTAGCTGGGATGTGCTTGTTTGATGCGGCATCATCAACGACTGGGACGTGAGAGGGGGTTGTTGAGGGGACGGGTGTGCACCGTACGGTGAAGGTTGAACTGGGTTCAGCGCTGATAAAGCTTGCTGATAGCCATATAATGTCGACGTCATCTGGGGTGACTGTGTATAGAGGCTTCTATTATGCTGTTCATGAGTCTGAGAGGTCACTGAAACAGGTGAGCTTGATTGCGGCGTATGGTAGATGGGAGGATATGGCCGATGCATTTGCGTGGTCGCCATGATTTCTTGAGGACCTAAGCAGAATTAGACGTTAGGTTGTGAGGCCGAGATTGACTAACTACTGATGTGGATTGGGGCTTGGGATCGGCCGTGAAGTGACCAATATGCTATCAGAGCTTGTTGTCCCGTAAGACAAGTGCACTTACCGCTAGATGGGTATTGGCCGGGAGCGCTCGCCGTGGTGTAAGCTGGATGTGATGTATAATAGGTTTGTTCTTGGGCTTGTGGGCCGTATGGGTGTTGGTGATGCAAGACCCCGTTTCCTAATGTATGAGGACCATATGATCCGGGAGAGAGATTTGTGCTAGGCTGGTGCGGCGGCTCGGGTTGCTTCGGTTTTTGCGCGAGGCTTGCTGAGCCGGGATGATGGAGATGTGAATGTTGAGGGCCTTGATGCCCAGAGATTGGATGTGGTTGTCGCAACTGCAATCAGCGATACTCGTCAGTATTTTTCTACACGTATATCTCCAACGCTCGATGTTGCAAGAAGGAAAAACTGCATGGTCTCCGGTTGATGGTTGAATGCCAGTATCCGGGCTTGGACTGTTATGAAGGTGCTCCCATAGGCATTCCAGCTACTAATAATCGAGGCACTGCTGGAGGGAGAACATTGGACAGCGAACTTCAGGTCGAAGGATGGGTATGTTATCTTTTGGAGGAACAGGTCCCTCCAAGCCTTGGCTTCTCTTTCAATACAAGAATTCTCGCATCGAGCCATTGCCCACGCGCCGGAGTTCTTGTAGGAGAAACTTCAGTCACACTACGTGTGACCACAGTGAGCCAACATCCCATTGCAACGACAATGTCCCCCAGATATCGCTCTGTGGTTCCTGAGGTTGCACACGTCCTGTCTCGCGAAACATTCAGTTCCAGAACCCGCGGATTACCGCCCACGTCACCCAGTGACTCGCACAAGGTTGCTCTTTCGAAAAACGGCGAGCATCAGGCAAGATAACAGGGCCTTCCAGTGTCTCCGGGAGTGGAGAACAAGTGCTTGGAGCCTCAATTTGGATGGAGACCGACGCACCAGCATGTTAAGGGTTATGTCGCGTGTATCAAAGCTTAAAAGATATTCGTGCCCGGCCACTGCATGCTTGCCGTATACTGTCAAGTACTTGCCGGCAGATTGTTGTTACCGACTCCCACACACGTCCCAGAGGACGAGAGAGCTTTGCACAATTCCTGGGCTGTCGCTCCTGGTCCCAACCACGGTGTGAAACAAACCAGGATTGATTTTCGATGAAGCCGAACAAATAGAAGGATAGAAGGAAAGATGAAATAGAAACCGAAGAAAAAAGAGAGCAAATAAACTTACAGGGTGCTCAATAGGTTCGTCTTTGTATTTCGTTATAGGAGAATGGGCAAGGTCATTCGGGACAATGCCAGTCATGACTGACCTTTAGCGGCCACGTATCGAGGACCCAACGTCTGGCCGATTCAGAGTCTCATTTCACTGTAGGATAAACAAGGCTCAGAAATGTTGGAAACGATTGCCTTGGTCCGGAAGCAGGGAATGGCAGAGAAGAATAACACAGCAAGACAAGGCTCAGGGTAGTGAAGCTTAGGGAGGCAGAGAGCAAATAGCAGCAGGCCGTTTAGCTGTGGCCCTGGACAGGACTGGGGGTGGGGGGGAGTTGAAGATGGATAGGCCTTGTTAAACGGTGCGCTGTGAATGTGTGGAGGGTCCAGGGTCGTTATTTAGGTGCCATTCCTGTTAGGCAGGCTGTTGCTGGAATTAAAAGCAACTAACCCGGATCAGGAATAAAGGCGATTCACGGAGGGAAAATAAAGAGCATGAGGGAATAAAATGGCAAGACAAAGCATAAAATAAAATAAATGGAGGGGGGAAGATAAAATAATTAAAAACAGAGGCAGCACGCTGGAGGGCAGGGCAAAATCGAGCAGCGATTCAGTTGAGTGGTGGGGATATCAAGATGAGCTTGTTACTAGCGGGAAGGTGGTGTAATATTGACCGGGATAAATGCAGGACGCAGGAGAAAGGCGTGAATGTGACAGCAGCAGAGCAATCGGCTCGGCCAGGTCCCAAGCTTAGCTGGCACCAGATTAGATGGCCGGGATCTTGGATGATTTGCAGGGTGCAGCAACAGTGCGTGAAAGAAAGAGAACGGCTGAAGAGTCGTGAACCAACCTGAGCAGTGAAAAGGACGCAGGGAACTCTGTTTCAAGCCGATGCAAGTTGATGTGAGCTGGGGAGCACTGCAGGCGCGTGCTGGATCTGTATCCAAGACAGCTCAGACCAAGATCAGTTTCACTTTCTACATAGAAATGTAGCGCTGATCAAGAGGCGCGGCGGAGAAACGGATTTGCTGGGTGGCAGGAGAGAGGAGAATGGCCCCAAGATGATCGAAAACGAAAAAAAAAAAGAAAAGAAAAGAAAAAGGCAAGTCAAGTGAAGAGGAAGAATCGCAGGCTGAAGGGCGAGACAAAGAAATGGAGCCGCGAGTGATCTTAAATCAAATTCAAAGAGAGAAAAACCGGGGTACTTTTTCCACTGAGGCAGGGCCAGTGGTGGGCTCGGTACGGGCTGAAGCTGGATATCAAATGATAAAACCCAAATGGCATCTCGGACGGAGCAGCACGGAGGGAGAAGCGAACTCGGGTTCGCTCGAGTTCTGGAGGAATCAACAATGCTCGAGAGGATTCACGGCCGGCTCTCGCAACGGACGTGCTGATATCATCAATGCCGCAGCTCCTGGTTTGAGGAGAAGTAAATAATAAATAATATTCGATTTATAAGAATAATAATACAGCAGACTATGCGTCGCGGAAGAAGATGCAGCTCGGCCACTGCTGAGTGCGCCTAAGGGAAGTTGTGTGGCCATAGCACTATCTACTTGGGACCGAGCTTGACACCCACCCTGAGGCTGTTGCCCATCAAAGACTGGAGACGCAAGACTCCAGAGTCCAGAGAGAGCCGAGAGAGTTCCAACCAGAATCCCCGTTGGCATCTCCGAGATTCATGCTCCACCCACATTCGTTTAGGTTCTGGAGGAGGGGATGGGCGCCCGCCGCCCATCAGAGAGATTGGCGCCGGCCGGCGGCGACGATGAGCATAACGAGAGACAGTGCAAAAGGTGGATCACGCTAACAAGCCTTCGACTCCAGACTCAGAGTCTATTCCGTTTCGAATCATGGCCGGAGTTTACCTTGCATACGCGAAAGGCCGGCTGTCAAAATCGCAGCGCTCTGGCACTGTCGCCGTCAGGTACCGTCCACTAGTCTGTTTCATTCCCACGAGCCCATTCCCAACGGATGCAAACCCCCGGTCACCGAGGATGAATGGTCGGACGCGACATGAAGAATAAGAGCGAGCCAAACAGCCAACGCTGATCATCGACGGAATTGATCTCCTTCAACAGTGCGGCGCTGCAGCGCTGCACGGAGTATTACCGCAATGGTACGCTGTGGGTTCCTGCCAGTGCCATCTGCTGCCAGCGTAATATTCCTGTTTCCTTCTTACAAGACCCGCCTTCTTTCCCTTTTCATAGTTTTGCTTCTTTCTTTCTTTTTTTTTCCTTTTCCCTTTCTTCTCGACTCGCTCGAGATCTTCTCTGCCTTCTTTCCGCTGTTAGTCCAAAGCCAATCCGGGAGAACACGACTCAGCTCGATCTTGTTTCAATCCGGTATGGGAAAGCAGCCGATCTGACTTGCTGCCATCAGCCTTGTTCCCACCGACGCAGACGCCAAATCCACCCCTCCCGAGGCCTCCATCGAATCAAAGCAGGCTGCGTGAGGACAGGATGCCAGCCCCATCGAAGAACAGGTCCCTCGAATCAGCAATTGGTGCGAATAAGATGACGATGCCACCCTCCCATTCCCATCACGGCCACCTTGGCCACATCTTGAATTAACTCGAAACGCTCTAACGGTCCCCGGCAACAGGGTAATCCCGCTCACTTGCTGGGAAAAGAACAACATGATCCTTGGACTATGGATGAATGAATGGAAGGATGGGTGGTAGTGAGAGACAAAACGAGGGAGTAAAGGAGAAGTGAAGGAATGGCCGTCGCAAATAAGTTTGTGTAACACTGTTGTATCTGCAAAGTGGCGCGCTCCCATCGCCGTCTTTGTACTCTGTATTTCTCCCCCTTCTCATGCTGCTTCCCGGTGGGAATTCTTTTGATGGGCCTGATGCCTGATCCCTTCCTCCAGACTCCATACGTCCGAACACGTTAGTCTCTTCGATGTCAAGTTGAGTTCCTGAGAATCGACCATGGCATCGAGTCATCGACAAATCGGTGGCACGGATGCATTCGAGTTCCGCTCCAGCCAACATCAGCCTGTTAGGCCTCGTTTTCGGCCCCACGGACTCCTCCCTTCAATCAGGACTTCTAAGCCAATTCTTAGCGTGTCTTGGCATGAGGACTCGATCAAGCGAAAAACAAGTTGGTGGGCGTGGTGGCCTTGAAGTTCTGGGCTTGTCCCGGAGAAAGGTGGGCCAGCGATAAGATTCCCCCAGCCACAGAGTAACAAAAACAACAGAGATCACCCACACCAGTGTTCCTCCTTTGGGACTAGAAGCAGCATGCCTCGTGCAATTCTTCCATATGAAACAGGATCGAAAGCAAGCATTCCCTGTTCAGGGCCTTCCTGGGAGTCAGCGAGCCTATCAGCGCTGAAGAATATGGGTTTCCTCCGTGTACGACGGGCAACAAGTTGCATAATTATCCCAAATGTCATGAATGACAGGCAAACCTGTGCAACTCTGGGTTCTTTGCTTGCAGATACCGGTCAGTCTTGGTTGGATGATATCGATTAACCACTCTCTTCAAGAGAGGGGTTGAGGTAACCTCGCTCCATCAGCAGGTGTTCGAGGCGCCCATCCACCGAGTCATACCCGATCAATAATCTCTTTGATAGGCCTCCGTCCCCAAATATGCTTCGAGTAATAATAATAGTAAATGCCATTAGCAAGTTTGACAGGCTGGTGAGTGGTGACGACGTTCGAGCCGCCCAGCTCGCACCTGGCCTCGCAACTCTCGACTCTTTCCGCAAGGGAACTAGGTAGCGGGTCACTGTGGTGGCCGGCGCTCGTCCGCTTCCAACTTCCAGCTAGCTGCGCCGAGCGCCAGCCTGATTGACTACAAGTTATGGGATTGGAACAACCACTATGATCTGATGCAGGGTGTCGAGACCGTTCCACATCCGCCCGTCGGACTATTTCCACCTCGAAGAAAAGATCGTCGAAAATATCGCATAGCCATATGAAGTCCGCCTGGTTGAAAGATGTATGTCGAGGTTCATTCCCGCCAGCATCCAAAGCTTCGAGGCTCTGAAGGTGAACTGTGAAGCTTGGGCCTATGGACCGAAAGAATAATGTGGCCATGAGGCGCTCCAAACTCAGGAAGGAGTGCGATAGCGAACGGAAATAGAGTAACCGTTAAATTTACTCATGGAATGCGCAGACCGCGGAAGGAGATACTACTTTAGCAAAACTCTTGCTTTCTTCGAGGAATGCAACTTTTTCTGAGAATGTCCGACTAACCCAAGCTTGCCTAGGCTAGAACTTTGGACGTCAAGGACAAGCCTCAGACCCTCGTCAGGCATTAGTCGTCACTCATGGATGATGCATGTAAATTTACCCATCCATGCGACTGGCAGTTACAACCACTTCTGTGACGAGTGCCCTGATTCGACCTCTCTCCTGCGGCGACGGAGAATCTGCAGAAGCAATGCTCATCGGGGTTATTCTGCTGGCTAGGAGAATTCTGTCTCGATGACGGTTCCTGCGATGTAACAAAAATCGCGCGTTCCCACACCAGCTTCCACTCAACGAACGGCGGGGAGACTTTGCTGGACACGCAAAGGAATCCACAAACCCTGGGCAGATCACCCTCGATCTCGTGTGGTCTAGAGGCGATAAGAGACGGAGCGACACGGAGAAAACGCACTGGCATTTCGTAATCACTTCTGGACCAGCGTTACATTCTCTGGGCTGCTGCGGTGCTGCGGAGGTCAGTGTCTTGACCTCAATGGGGAAAGGAAGCGGAACGGCGCTTCCAGCCTGCCACATCGGACACGCAGTGGAGACTCGGGAAACGGAACCACAACGTTCCTCTTTCACTTTGTTTCTTTGACTCTGTCTGAGTCTGTCACAGTACTTTTAAACTTTGCTAGCCTTGCACTAACATGTTTCAGGACTGATCGGCAGCTGGGGATTTCATGCACATCAACTGCGTTACCGAGACCCGTTCTCGAAGACATCGCCTGAGCCTGCGAGTCTGAGACCTCTGGGACACAGGCCCGGACTCCAACCCCTGTCGACGCAATCCTTGAAGGGCATATCTGCTCCAAACACGTTGCGCTGGACCGGCATGGTCTAGGAGTCGGATCGTCTGTCAAGCATGCGGCCGATTTAAAGCGTTCTTTGAATGCAAGCAACGCCAGAGAGCTCCATCCCGTTTTTTTCATGATGAAACTTCCAGACTACTGAGGCACAAGTCGCAACCCGGGAAAATGATTCCTGTGGCCTGTAATATCCATTGATTAACTTTCACATTATTATGTGCCCCCCCGATCATCATAATGGCCGAAATTAATGCGACGGAAATTCTGCCGAGCCCTCAGTCGTCATGCCAGGCCAAACCAACCTATACTGCTTTCGGCATATCGCAAGAAACGCAAGCCAGTAACTTTGCGCCTTTCACAACTCTCGATGTGCGATCCTTTATGCCCCGCAGATGGGTTCCACCTTGAGAATTCGGAAGGCGTCATAATGATCCTTTCCATCTTTCTCGAACAACTGAGTTGACAGCACCTTGATCCTTGATGCCGGACGGCCGACAGAAATGAATTGCCACCTCATAGGCCCATACCCAGGAATACGAGCGAAAGTGGGCGGAACGAACCGACGGCCACTGTCCTGATCCGCGTCCATATCTCCACAATCCTGTCTGGCATAGCCCCCTAATTAATGACCTCGAAGTCACTCTGATTTTGGTTGCATGCTCGAACACAACGGTCGAGTAAAATTCAATGTGGGTCTGCCGGTTCTTGATAGACTTTCTTCTTCTTTGACCAATGAAGGCATCTTCGGATTAGCTTTCTCTCAGGCTCTCTTTCTTAGTTCTCAGCCATCCAAATTGCACACCATTGTCCCAAGAATCCAGCTTCGGACAAGCGACCAGAAAGAAATCTTGATAGCCTTGGCTTCTTGGCATGTCAATGGGCCCACTGGCGTTCTGGTCGAGACTTGTGAGTACTGAGTACGAGCAGTATGTGCTTATAGAAGGTCATGTGTGGGCCAGCGTAGTCAACAGTTCTCTGGAGGTTAACGAAGTTGCTTTTCTTTGTTGGTGGTACCAGCTACTTGAAGCTTCGTCGCCCCTTAGCACTACAGGGCCATGATAAACCTTGACGACGCCCCGAATCACCAACTATTTATCATGAATTGCATTGGGCGCCGATTTGAAATCAGTATCAGGAATTTTAACATCGCCCTGATGCCTGAGACTCATTGGCCAGTCCAACTGCCTGTCAGAGGCACGATTGTTCCCAGCAGCAACACAACAAGCGCTTGGCGACACTACTACGGATTAGTACTCAGCTTCCCCCAGTAAATATGCCGCGTTGCAACGTGCGACGGTCATCTCTTCTGGTTTCCTTGAATTCGCCACTTAACGGAGCACAACATCATTTCTTGGAAGCCTCGGTCTCGTTCTCCCACCTCGCGAAGTAGCGACCCGAAGTTGCGAATTCTCGCGGCGTCGATCCATGGATGTCGGCACATGTTACCAGGAACAGGTCCTGTATTTTTTGACATTCAGGCTGTTTACAGTAGTGGTGTACCACGAGCCAGTTTAATTCAAGCCCTGGATTCTATTATTGCCAAGGACAGATATGGCTTCGCATCGCGACCAAAATAGAAGAGGATTAGTATTCTCCGCACTGCACCAGATCGAGCCAGGCTGTCAGACCCAGAATGGCTGGTTAGTACGTATGGTGTCCTCCTTCCAAGTACTTAGTGTGGTTGTATGGGTCCGGAAGTAACACGGGCCAAAGAGCCGCTTCTGGGGGTTGGCCTCGCGGATCTGAGTTGGAAGTCCCATGGAACAAACTCGGATTATTCTCCTCCGCGGAGAAGTAAAACTGCTAACTCAAATCTGTTTTGAGCGTTTTTCACGATTCCTGGCAGGTTAGACTTCTTCTGCGACTTCCAGCAGGTCGCTTCGACATTTGCCGACGCTGACGGGTGCTGAGCACGGCTGTTGACAGGCCGTCTACGGTGTAGAGTCTACACTCTACAGACTCCGGAGAAGCTGTTCTCTGTTTAAGCGCCCGTTCGGGTCCAACGGAAGAGGCGCAGGGCTAGGAAAGCTCTTGACATGGGATGGACTCGATGGAGCCTCCCCAGCCCTGAGACTCCCGTCCCCCATTTTCCGACACTGGTACTTCTGATGGTGTCGCGCGTATCAGCCGGTATTGTTCTTTCAAACGGAAGATGGAGGAAACTGTAATGAATTCCTGATGACGACAGGCTGGGAGTTGCAGTCAGATTTTAGGCTAGGAACATGTGATCTGAGCCCTAGGGAGGAGGGAAAGCTTTCAGCGGGAATTGGAGGCAACCGGCAACGCGGCCCCACCATCCGGACCAGAGTGGGAAAATACGGACCCATCCATGGGGACTCTCGATTCTCGAGAGGAAGACGCTGGACAAAGACTGAGACCGTCCGCCTGCAAGCCATGACACGGCCCTTCTTCCATGGAGCTCGCTTCTGATTCTCCCAGGCATGTGCCGAGACCGGGTCACTTCCTCTATCAGAGTATACCCGTGGACGCGCGTGGTCGAGACCGGAAGGATCAACAGGCAATCGTTCTGGCCTGCTGTCAACCAATTTAACCTCACTTTTCCTTGCAAGGATAGGGATGCTCGGTGCGGTGGAATCATCATCTTAATGCCGATTAGGTCATGGTCAGACCGGGGCTTGCTGGTGAATAATTTTCCGCTCACCAACAACGATGGCTGATATCATGGGTGACCACTGACGGATGATTGTCGGCATTATGGAAAGAGTGGGACCTGAAGGGAATGCCCGATGGATGGGTCCTTTACTCCGTATGCGCTTCGTGCAACTTGACGGAACAGGTCCGAGAGCCTAGGTTTTTGAGACTCTGCGTCCGATCGCTTCTCTATGACTACTCTTTGACTAACTTGCAAAGTAAATGCTCATCGGCAGGTCGCTTGGTATGAGGCCAGGTTCATGCCTATTCCGAGGCTTGGTAATGAAGAGAACCCACAGAGTCATCTCGGTTTAAGCTGCTGCTACGAGTCCAAACGGGTCCGAGGGAGGAACTCTGTTCCGAGGATGCTGAAACGAGGTGAGAGAGAGAGTTTTCGGGCTTGGAAATTATTATTCTCTATCCTTCACGCGAGAAGAAAGTTTAATTATTTCACCGACAGTCAGCCAAATGTGAGCTGTGCCAAAGCTCCGCGGCGACTTTTACTTCGCCATGCAGAAGCGCCGTGGTGGCAGGATCAGGAGGTCGCAACACGCAAACTCGCAGCCCGGTACGGATACTCTTGACACGGCCTATACTATCGGTTTTACACGCCCTTTTCTGGCCTCTTTTGATTAAGATCAGTAAGTAATCGCTTTTCATTTCGCGTGACTCAAGAGATTTCATTCTTGTACTTTTGCGACTGCCGAGAAGCCGATCGAGAGACCACAGCATGATGCACTGAGCAGGCGTGCGTCCTTTTGAGCATCCTCAATCCTCATCGTCTCCTTTAACGGTCTGCTGTGATTGGGTATTTGGCCATTCTCGGCCAGCCACTTCGACGGTTCGTCAATCGTCATCCGGAGACTCGCAGTCGCCGTGGCCTCGAGACGACCAACTAAATACCTCAACTGAGGCACAGGTTTCCAATTTACCGAGTAGGCCAGACAATTAGTCGTCGGTCTCGGCCGTTATTAGTGGAGGTCTAGTATAGCCTCGCCGATACTGGAAGAAAGGAGAATAGCTTTGTTCATTGCCGACCATTACGGGTACATTCAAGACGGGAAATAAAAAAGCAAAAAAGAAAAGGTTAAAATAAAGAAGAAAAGTAAAATAGAGAGAGAAAGAGAAAAGGGTCAAAAAAAAAAAGAAAAAAGAAAAAGAAAAAGTGCATGTGAACAGCATCCATCCTCCCTCCTCTCAGCTCATTTCCCACCGTCGAGTCGCGCGTTGACAGGTGGCCTAAAAAAGAAAACATACGGGGGTAAAGCAGCATCGTCCGTTGATTTTGACATCCAACTGCCTGCGAGCGTTCAAACCGCAATGTTGGCCGCGTTATCTGCAGTCTGCAGGCTGGACGCTCACATCCATCACTTCCGCTGATTCATAGTTTGGGCCTTTGGCGCTTAGGACCTCCCAAAGGTCTTGACTGATGGACGGAGACCAAAGGATCCATGCCCTTGCCCCTCCGTCTAATGCACGTCTTCCCGCTGATTCCCTGCTCTTCTGTTCTTGTTTATCGATGAGTTATAGTTGGTGAGCAGGGGTGGTGACTGTTTGAGGCGCGCACTCGGGCGTGGTGTTTATGCATGGGAACGGATATGGTGATATTATATATAAGCCGCGGAGTGCATACACAACATGGCAGGCGGAAATATCCGTTCATCGAAGAGAGCAATTAAAACATCTTTCCTGCTGGAGGGTACGGTACTAGTACATTAGGTAGTTAGTTAATTAGTTACTAGTTAGTTGCTACTCGGGCTCGTAAACAGCGTCTTGCGAGCCAACTCTTCCACTTTCCGACCCTCCTTCAAGCGCAACAGAGCCTCGCAAGAAGCGAATTGCAACAACCAGACTAGTCAACACTCATCATCTGATCCATTCATCCTGTGTCCCTCCCCTCCATATTCATCCCTTAAAGGACAGAAACAGCGTCACAAACGAAAGAAATGCCTCTTTGGGAGCAAGCAAACATCGAAAGACTACCGACTGGCTTCCTCCGGGTGAAGAAGTACTTACTCTACCTTACCTCCCCAACCATAGAAGCCACCACTCATGTCACGCGCCCCTTCAGACTGCGCCTCCCGTCGCCTAGAAATCTGTCTGCATCTGTATTGTTGCGCTCAGGACCTCCCCTCCACCTCCACCCCTCTCTCTGTCCACTAGCAACGCCCGTTTATACATTTCTTATCCGAACTCTGTTTTGTTTGCTTGCTGTGGGTGCGCGGTTGGCGCCGCAGATCTAGAGAAAGGAGGGTAAGCCCGTAACTCTCTTACTGCCTAATCAGGATATGTATGTAGTAAGTGAGCTGGCGAGTGAGATGCACTCGCGTTAGGCGTCCCATCGTCATATAGTTAGGGAGGTAAGCCGCTTACTTTCCCTTGCCTCATCTTCGGGTTCTACTACAGTAGGTGGGTGAGTGAAAAAGGCGAGTGAATGAGCGGACATTGGGCAATAGACGGCAATGCGCATATCTGCCCAATCCAAGGGGAAGGGGGGGATTCTATACCTCCATTAGGTAGATTGCTTGACCTTCCAGGCTAGGTAGGAGGTAGGAGGTAGGAGGCAAGGTAGGTAGTACAGGCTGAGCCTGCGCCGATGACAGAACAAAGGAAGGAAGAGCAAGGGATATGATAGAGAAGAGAGGGCATGCCAATGGTCATGGGGGCTCGGACGGGCATGTGTCGTACTGTGTTACCTTGATTGTGGCTACTGGAATGGTGGATAATCTACCGACGGGCGGTTATTGGGAGATGAAGATGCTGTTCACTTTCCGCTGCTACTGCTACTGCTGCTGCTCCTACTATTGGGAGTGGAGAGGAGCGGAAGAGCGCAGGCAGTGGCCATGGTCATGAGGCTGGGTTGATACGATTGTTTATACCTGCTGCACCTGGAATCACTCGGGATGCAAGTTTGATTAAGGTTCCTTTTGTCTTGGCCCTGAATTGGCCGATGGATTATGGAATCTTGAACTACCCCGTGCCATGTCTAGCCTGGTGAGTGTTTGTAGATGCAGTTGTCCAAGTGGAAAGTAATTATGGGCATGATGCTTGATTGCTTTGCGCTAATATTGAATCTTCCAAAATAGCAAACATACATATACACATACATTCACGTTCTCTTGATTGCCATGTCATAAGTCATAAGTCATAGGCCACTACGCTGGCCTTGCACCCTCGGGTTTTGGTGCCGAATTCTTTGGCGCAGACTTCGACTCACCCGGGCCCTCGATTGCAAGAGGAGAGTCGTTGTCGCTGTCATCCTCGTCATCGCTGGAAAAGTCATCTACCGGGCGGCCGCGTCGGCGGTCTTCTTCTCGCTGACGGCGGCGCTCTCGAGTGTACTCTCGATATTTGGCATCTGGTTTTTTTTATTAGTAATTACTAATAGAAGTTGGGTGCACTGCTTCGCATACCTCGAATTTCTTGCGTCTTGACAGCGTAAGTCTGGATTTCCTCCTTTGACAGCACCCGCAACACAATGACGTAGTCGGATCGTTCTTCAAACCGCTCTTGACCTGCTTCCAGTGCAGCTGGATTTACAAGGCGACGGTCAATCTTGGTCCAGCGAGCCCCAGGGGGTATCCCCTTCTTATGGGCGTCCTTCAATGGCGCGACGCCTTCTCGGACAGGGTTCGGTTCCTCTGGAAATTTGTCGCGTGGTGGTTTCAGAATTCCCTTGGGTGGCGCGTCGGATTCCTTGGTTTGAGCGAGCTCGAGCTTCTGTTCTAACTTTGTATCTGAATGCCGTCGATCGTGGTGGCGGGAGCGGGAGCGGTGACGGTGACGGTGCGGATGGTCGTTCTCTTTCGAGCTGTCCGAGTCGTCTATCCTTGGACGCATAGATGGCTCTCGTCTGTACTTCTCTAGGTCGTCATCCGATGTGTATGCGTCGGAGTCACTCTCCCTGCGCCGCCTCGAATGTCTTCTTGGCCGGGTGTGCTCACGATGTGGTCGATCTCGCGACCGATGGCCATCAGAACGGGAAGCAAGGTTATAGTCGACATCATCCGAGTACCCACTAGCGAGAACGGCTGTTCCAAGACCGCTGCTGGATACTGAAGGAGCGGATAACTTGTTGGAAGACTTGGTCGGTCCATGGCTATCATGATCTCGGCCGTGCGTATCGCGTTCGGGGCGTTTATGTTCACGGGGGACGAGACGGGTGTCATTGTAATTGTCTTTATGCGAAGAATAGCCTTCGCCATGGTCCTGATGTAGGGCGACTGCGCGGGACGACGTGCTGTGCCGCGCACCTGGCAGATCGAGCTCACCGTTACCGGGGCCGAATGTTGATCGGCGCAGTTCATCTCGGGTCAACTTTGAGAACCCTCGATGCGACGGAGGGGGCCCTAGAGCTCGCGGTTCTTTCCGTGCTGTTAGGTGTGTATCATCAATCCCCGTTAAGCTCAACGGTCGCTCTTTTCTTGCATTTCGGTGATATTGTAATTTAGCAGCAGCTTCTTTCTCGAATTGCTCGCGCGGGTTGGTATAGGAGTAGGCATCATAGTTGTCAATATCCTCGCCCTTTCGGAGGCCTCCATTCTGGGGGTACCGCCGCCGACTACCGTGCTCATACACCGGGTATGCACCATAGGGTGTACGAGAAGTTGGGTGGTGCCCGGTATCACTAGCGTAGTCGAAAGATGAGGAGTAACGATGGCGTCTATGTCCTTTGGATGATGACGGCATAAGGTAGCCGTCTTGATCTGTAAGAGGGCTCGGAGTGCGACCATAATCAGAAAATATCACAGGCGAATGTCGAGAGATTGGGGAAGTAGAAGGCACTTCGAGCTTGCCCCGAGGATCTGCAGCAGATGCTGTACTGCTTCGTTGTCTGGGTCGAATGGCGTATTCGGTTCTCAACTTGGAAGGTTTCCCATGATCCCGATAAGCTTGTTGGGAAACTGCGTGCGCTTCTAATCGTGGAGGAACGTTATATCGAGGATCGTACGAAGGCAAGTAGGGGACGTCGGAGCGATAACCTGCGTACATCGGGTGGCCGGCGGAAGAGTCATAGGGGTCGTAGGAGGAACTGAGCGGGACTGTGCCTGTCGAAGCTCTCATGGGATCGATTAAGTGCGAGCTACCTGGCGACATGGGCCGGTAACGCGCAGCGGAGCCCATTCTCGAGTTTTGCGGACTGCAGCGAATTGATATCCTATCGACAAAGACTGAATATTTTGAGGACGGCTAGTCGGATGAATAGGGACGAGGGTGAAAGAATCGCGCTTTGAGAGTTTTTTATACTTGGAATGGCGAAAGAAGCTTTGGAACTCCACGAATTATTGGAAGAGTTGAAAAATTAATAACGAGGGTAGTGTAGGGTTCGGTCAAAAAAGCAGTGAGGTCGCAGCCACCAGATGTGGGGATCTGAATACCAGGTGGACTGCAAGCCCGCACCACCTGAGACAACAACAGTTAATGCGGATTCGAGAAAAGCAATCGAAGGCGGGGAGCTGTTTCACGGGGTCCAATGAGGCGATGGATAATGCTTCGAGCTGGCGCAAGAAGAGGATGAAGACGATGACGCTGGTGAATGATGGTCTGAGGAGGCGAGTGGGCGGCAGTGACACTGACGAGTGACGACAGCCCGACGACTCCAACGGTGTCCAACTGGGCCGACAGAGACGCGAAGAGGGGCGAATCAGATCGGAGGCGGGCTCGAGTGTTCCGGCCTGACAAGACGGGATTTCAAAGCAATTTGACTGTCACTGCGGGCTTCGCGGACTCGACAGAAACATCAGGAATCAAGTACTGCGGTAGATATTGGATCAAAACACACGAACCGTGGGCGGGCGCGGGTGGTGACCCTGGATCACGTTGTCCTCCCTGTTCCTTTCCCGGGTTTCTCTCCTCGCGAACTGGAGTCTGATCGTCAACTCAATTGCGTCCCTCTCTCGACTGTTTTTGCCGGACGCCCGACCCAAACTAAAGCCCCGGTTTCAACCACTCGGATCATCATCCTTGATGTTCTGGAGATCATGGGGTTATCGCTCGCCTCACTTGGTCGCCACCCTTAGTTTCACCGACTTCTCCGCTTCCCAACGGGCCAATCTTGCGCTTCTCAGCGCTAAATTCACGCGTCATATCCTCCCATGCGTCCCCGTTTGAGGATGCAAAGGCGGTGGACCGGAGGCCTGCATTGAAGGGATGCGGCTCAAAATAAGGGTACGAACCGTGCAATGCAGGCTTTCAATAGCCGACATGAGTCAAACGTACCTTTTCGTCGAATATTGTCGCAGTTCTCCGTCCTGTTGATCGACAGAGCATGGAAACCATCTTGCTCCATCGGAGAACCCCGGCCTTCAAAACGCTTTCCAAACTTGTCGCCCTCTAGTACGACATAAGGATGCAAGGCGTATCTCCTCAACTTTACCCTTTCAGCCTCGGCATTCCACTTTGGGGCGCGTTGCGACTCCTGTATGGCCCGGAAAAGCGCCGGGTTTCCTGACATCATGTGTCTTTGGCGCTTCGAAGAAGGTCCCATGAGAGGAGTATAGACTTCTTGGAGGCATACCTGCATCATCATTCTCAAGGAGAGGAATGTCGGGCCCGACGTTTCGGCCCGTTCGATGCGCGCTCGGAATATAGCTTCTCGCTTTGCAGCCCGTGAAGCCAGCCCTGTTCATGCTGCAACGCCCCGCTACTCCGCTAGTTCCAATCGCAGGGACGAAGTTAGCTGCACAAAATAGAATTTCCCCCAAATGCGTTCGCATTGCTGTGAGAACGCTTGGGGTGATTTCCTGTCACTGCACCTCGTTCCAACGCTTCACTTTGTCTGAGAGCCCCAAAGTGGGTCACTTTGACTTCTTCTGTTGTATTGCTATATCGGCCGGCGTTGGCCTACTTCTGGGTTCGATCCGCAGTTGTTCGGGTGAACGCAAGGTATATGGTGTTTGAGGCATTTTTTCGAGAGCTCCGCTGTTTCCCGCAAATCGTTCAGGCACCAGCTTCTCCGTTGGTTTTGTTCGCTCCGTTCTGTGGCCCTCTGCGACTGCCTGCGTTTCTGGATGTGGTGCCTTTCTGCCTTCAGACCATCGAGGACAGATTAATGCCAAAACTCAACGTGTCATGGGGTGACTACTTGATGATCCTTTTTGCCCTCACCCCGTCAAACGGGGTTGCCGATGGTTCCCCTCCGGGTCCTGAAACAGAAATACTCTCAACTGTGACGGGCACTGAGTTCATTCAATCTGGAAACTAAGCCACAGCTCTCCTTTTCTGCAATGTTCTTAGAGGCGCAATGGCTTGAACCTGCCAGCTAAACGCCCTACACGCTTCATCCGTACGCCCTTCTGGAAGGACGATTGCGTTTGCCTGCTGAGCCTTCGAAGCAGTTAACTACGACGCCTTTATTTTGCCCAAGGTGCATGGGCAATTCGCCTCTCGCCCGCGGACAGCTTCACTCTTATATAAAGGATTCTTCTGATATAAAATCTGGTCGTTCTCCGGTTTCCATGATAATACTTATTCAAGCAAAACAAGAGTTCTATTAGTATCAATCCAATTTTAACCATCAAGATTTTCTATCTAAATTATCCCACCAACAGACTTCTTTCCACTCCATCTTCAACATGTGTATGAACACTGCATGGACCGAATACCCTCCGTCAGCTACCAAACCCTCTCACTACACCAGGCATGACATGTCAAGGTGGTGGATATGCTGTCGCTGTCGGAACCAAAACAACCCGGATCTGACTTCAGATTATTGCAGTTCCTGTACGCACCGGAAGTGTAATGATGGTTGCGGACCGGTTTTGTGAAAATCTCGCGACTGCAAGGGGGGGGGTGGTTAGGTCTATGATAGCCCCTACCTTTGACACGCTGTTTTGTTTCGACGATTGCGCGCTGTCCCTGGGTCCCAATTCCATCTTCGAATTCGACAAAGGACTTTCTGGACTTTGTTCCCTCAGTCGCTGCCATATTCTATCTCGCGTTCTCTATTTTCGGCTCCTTTGCTACTCACGCCCGCATCTATCTTCTTGCCCGTCTTTATTTTCTGCTCGAGATGCTCTTTTTCTTACCACTTCATGTCTCGGGCCTGTTTTATATAGATTTCCCTGATTTTTGTGCTGAGTTTTCTGCATAGCGCTTGTGCTCACCTTATTCTATCTTGTTCATTTTTGCTCGGAATACCCCCATGCGATGCGATGCCTTGTTTTGATGGTCTTTTTATCCTTTTTTGCTTTATTATTTCTCCTTTTTGCTTCCCCTATCTTGCTATTTTCATTCTCGATTTCGGTGTTTTTGCTTTTCGGAATACGGGCTTTGTTTCCTGCATTGTTGGACGGAGTCTACATACAGGGCATACGGTAGTGCATTGGCATATAGACATAGATCGGCGTTGGAGAATATCTCCGAGTCTGACTCCGGGCATACACAGATAGGCTTTATCATAATGAAACATCGTCAGATAACCAACCTCATCTCATCATTCCAAAGAAAAAAAGAAGAACAGAGAACAGAGAAACCTGCATTCGTGGCAAGGCACCTTCAGCCATCACCAACAATCCAAACATGAAGCGGCGAGAACCTGAAAAAAACCTGAAAACCCCCCCCTCGGTGGAGAAACAGGGCAAGAAGTTGGGTGCGTGCTCATCACCCGCCCAGAACTTAAGTAGAACGACGTCAGTACGTCGTACGTCGTAGTGAGGCTAAGTAGGCTAAGTACCAGCGTCGGGCTACGCCGGGGTTAGGTTCTTATTCTCCTTTTTCCGTTTCGGATTATTATTTCATGCAGGCTAAGCTCCGGATGATTATCTCCGGAATGTCGAGGTCAAGAGATTCCGCTCCACTCTCCGGATCCTCCTTGCGTTACCTTTACCTCAAGTCGGTGCTCAATCGTCAATACTGGTAGGGCTAAATTCGTTGCTCAGCCACACTATACACAGGCGCAGCCGGGTGAATGAATGTCTTACATTCCTCCTAACTAGTAATACACCTAAGTAGATGATCGGTGTCAGAGTCTGGTACGATTGGGTAGGTTTCGACCCGAAACTCTCTACGGAATTCTAAATCAATTCACAGCTCAGTGTGTTGACTGCTGACTTCGTTGACGGGGAGGAGAATGAGGTGAAAGGGGGCTTGGACAAGGGCTATCGTGACTGACTGTGGCTGAGTCGCTCTGCTTAGCTTGATTAGGGAGTTTATTAGAGTTCCAGTCAGGGCTCAATTACGTATGTGGAGGAGAGGTGATGAGAAGGGGGACAGCTTACGGTGTCCAAATGTCGGGCATGAAATGGTGGATACCCAAGGCACAGCGGTCCTTGGATACCTACCCAAGCTCGTATTCCAGGAAGGAAGGGTTACGGAAAGGGATCGAGGCAGAATGGGCACTGAATTGGTGACGTTCGTATCTTATATTCTTGCAAACGGATTTGGTGTTTGAAGAGCTGGCATATATCGATAGGTAGTATAAGGCCGGGGAGCTGTTTTCCTCTTTAGGTAAGTTGCTGGGCCCCTGGCGATCAGCCTGGTCGACCCATCCAGCCGGGTGCACCACGATTGGGCTAATGGTTGTATAATGAAATCGTGGATTAAAAGATCTCCTTGATATAGTTTTTAAATGAACTGTGTGTTGGGAAGATCGGTGAATAGGTATCCTTACTACCTCGGTAGCTCCCCATAGGGTGTGTATTTGGTATTGTAGGATTGGTTGACTGTAATGGACAATACGAGTCGCTGTTTATTGCGATGGATTAGTTTCGGGTGGATGTGGATATGCAGAAGGCCATCGCACGACCCTCCCCTAACCGCGCTATGGACAAGGACCGCACTATGGAACAAGGGCCTCGTAATATGTCATATGTCACAGTAGCACAAAGGCACAATGTCTCTCACTAGCGAGGCCAAAGATATAGTAATCTCATGCATACTGCACGTGGTTGCTAAATTGCATAGACGGCGACGACATCAAGAAACCTACTCATGACCCAAGGTATCAAATACAAATAAGCCCAACATTCCAGCGCTGACATGAGCTTACCAACAGTTATCCTCCTGGCAGTAGATGATCGCCCGTAATGCAGCCATCCGCTGTCAGTCGCGATGCCGAGTTACCGACGGACCGCACGGTGCACGGCTATGTATGTGGCTCTTGGGGGCAGATCATCCAGCATAATCATCGAGTCTCCTTGCGCATACGCTGATCCTGACAGGAGGGCGGGGCCCAATCTTGGATAGGTACGTGTGTGGATTGTGGTCCGTGTGCTGAGCGGACGAACGAGAGCGAGGCCGGTAATAGGAGCCGTTGGAATCTGACAGGACCGCGGCATTTACAGAACATGGGTATAGGGCTATTTTGGTTCCTTGCTTCCCCGTGTTGGAATTAGATAAGTGGCACTGCACTGTACTGCAATTGTTGTTGGATTCTGGATTTGCCGACGCAAGGTAACTGAGACATTGTCCGATGACGAACGATCCAACAATGGGCCTTGTGTTGCGGTGGTGCAGCACAAGACAGGGCAGGGCTGAATCGTGATCCTATGAAAGGGATTGTATGTTCCACTTCGGCACTGCATTGTTGTTAGTATAACGTGCTCACGGAGATCGATACATTTCGGGAATGTAGCACGGCCCCTCTGATTTCGGATTCAAGAGATATAGATAGATGATGTTTATGTGGTGTCCTAATATTAGAAGACTCGTATTGTGCGACAGAACAGTTATAGAAGCTGTCTAGAATACGAGGCTGAACACGGAGAGCTGAAATGTACGAGGACATACGAGATCGGGATTCAATATTCAAGATAGACCAAGACATGGATAGTAAGTGCAATGGAGCTGGCTTCGTTCTTGAGTGAGTATACAAGTGAGAAGTGGAATTGGACTGGAACAACGACACTTCACCCAATCGGGCAGGAGCCCAGGCAGATCGCAACAAGGTTGTTCTCCCCACAGAAACAGACACAGCCTGGATAGCATCGTCCCGACACACTGGTCTCTCCAACTTGCAATAAAAAAAAAAAAAAAAAAAAAGGTAACCGGTGATTACGAATTTTCAAACCCAGGAAAACTCGGTAACAAGTGCATTTTCCAAAACAGAAGCCCGCGCAACAGAGTCCCGATGACACCAACACAGCCCCTCAGCAAGTCAAGACAAGACAAGAATGAGTCAATGCATGACAGCAGCTCTGTGTCATTCGTGCGAAAACAGCGTCCAATTCGTCGCTGAGGAAGATCCAGATCCAGATCCAGATGCGAATGGGGTTCCGAATTTAAAAAATCAAAATCAAAAATTGAATGGATGATGACATTCTGAATGTCGGAGCTGAGGGCCTGAAGCAGGGTCGGATTCAAGGTTTGGACGCTCAAACACCGCTCTTTCGCTATACGGCCGGGGCCAAATGTATAGGGAAGCGGCGGTGTTCAACCTAAATAGGGGCGGCCCCAAAGGCGGGCAGCACCTCCAGATACCGACTGGCCTCGACAGTCATCGTGGGTCCTGCACCGCTGGAAATCAACGGTTACCAGTTACGACCCCAAGCCCGAGAAGGCCGAAGCTGAGCCTGTGCTATTTGCAGGTTTGGACTTTGGAAGTTTGGAGGCTGTTAATGAGAACGACCGGCCTGAGGCACAGGGACTGGCAGGGGCCGTTGCATCCACTCCACTGGACTTGGTTAGCCAAGACTTGCGGCTGAATTGGAGGGACCCCGGTTCGCGTCAAGTTGCCAGCTGCCAGTTGTTCGTTTTGGCAGTTTCAAACAGTCGAGTTTCAATATTGCCGAAAGCGATGTTGCAGACTATTTTCTCATATGCTTTCTATTAGATACTATTCGTGAATTCGTTTATGATGACGGATCGACGTACAGCCGCCCGTTCCAGGGTAGACTAACTACTAACTACTAGGGATGTCAAGATGCTCCATTTTTCGGATAAAAATAGTTGATTATGATTTGAAGATCCCGAAAGCTTTCAAAGAACAACAGAAAGGAAATTATCTGCGAGTGGAAAAGAGAGGTAATGCCGAAGAAACGCCCCCCAAACATCCCTAAGTAATAATAATAATGCAGCAAAAAAGACTTGCAGACCACAACAGCGAAATCATAGTGAGCCAGCTCACTGCACGGGGAAGAAGATGAAGAAAACAAAAAAAAAAAAAGGCAAGGTCCAGCAAAACTAATATATAGCCCAGTAGATGTGTATAACCCCAAATCAAGATGCGAAATGCCTGTCTCCGTCTAAGGAAGCGCCCCAGAAAAGAAATGCCGTGTTCCAATGTAAATTATGCATGCGCTGATGTTGCTCCAATGTCCAAGAACCAATCGTCAATCAAATTTGCGTAGGCAGGTCGTAACATGCGCTATGTGACAGGTGAGCATTGGCTCCTCGGTGATTCCAGCGTTATTGAGATACTCACTTTGAATTTGTGGGTTTGTCACTCACTTGACGGACTGACAATCGCTGCAGGCAACATGGTGGCATATAACGCACACGGGGTTGTGCTTGAATACTTTCGGCCCGTCGCCGCATTGGCAGCAAACATACATTGGCTCGTTGCTGTAGTAGTTTGGTCGGCGGAGACGGCTGTGTCTGTGACCACTGAGTAATTGTTGAGAGTGAGGAAGGTGTTCGAGAGGCGATGAACCCATAGCGCACGAGCTAGGAAGAGGCTGGTAGGTCTTGAGATCTTGAGAGGGATAGCAGGGTGAGGGCATGGTTGAATGATGTTCGAGCGTTGGGATTATGATTTGACTCGGAGATGCAGACAGCTTGCTGGTAGAGAGAGTCTTGTTGTATAACAAACGGGTCACGATTGAAGTGGACGTGTAGATGTGAGTTGAATGAAGATGAGAATGGCGAGGACTGAAGGGGGGAGCAGGAGATATTTTATATAGAGTAGGAGCAGCTATGAATCATTTAACAGCTCTAGGCAGATTCCCAGGCAGTACACGCCCTGGGCTATGGCAGAGCCACAATGCTGTCGGGTGGGTTTTACCCAAGCACCTTCCTCAGCATCGATCTATAGTCTGGATCGCTGAGGAGCCTGATTTGCGCCTCAGGGCTTCTGCACACTTGACTCAATTGAGAATTGACTTGCAATTCTTCAAACTAATGCTCCTAACAGTCGCGCATTTTGACTCAGCTTTTCGAAGGGGGGGGTCACCATCCTTCGAGGCGGACGAGGCTTTGTCGAGTCCAGCACGCCCGCTTTGCCCGGTGTGGAATGGCTCCGCTTCTCTGGCCCCGGGGGCTTTGAGCTGAGAACATCTTGTTTCAAGAGTACTCTGCACCGTGTCACGGTGAGGGATCATTCAGCGGTGGTTATTTCGATGCGCTTTCTAGTGTTTGTGCATTGTTTTGCGCATGTTGCGGGTGGCCTTCCCGGGGCCATGCTGCCTAAGGAGCGCTTTCTGCTGTACCTTGGATTCTAGGCACCGTTCTGGACGGCACCGCGCTGCTCCACTTCGGTCATCATTTTGCGCTGCCCTGCTGAAGGTCGAGCCTGTGGAGAGCAAGTCTTTCAATCTGAATTGCTCTGATTTGCGATCTGGCTGAATTCCTCGACCTGTTGCTTTTTTCCCCGGGCGTGCTGATTCGAAAGAAGTGCCTGCATTCCAAGTCACCTGCTCAACAGGCACCACTCTTGCTGCCTGGGTCATCCACTCGAAATCAAGATGGAAAATTACCTGAAAAAAAAAAAAAAAAAAAAAAAAAATTAAAAAAAATAGGTAGAGCTCTTTTTTTTCTTTTTTACAATTTTTTTTCTCTATCTTGCAGATTGTTGGTTCTCTGTGCTACACATGAAAGGCGGTGCCAGCGATCACCATTGCAGCAGTGTTGGCCCTAGGACTGCGGGTGCTTGGTTCCCAACTACCACCATCTCGGAACGCCCACATCTGCGTAATTCAACTACCTCATCAGAGTTCTTGACTATAACAGACGCCCTTATTAATATGTTGCCCGGGCTCTGCGCTTATCGCCTCACTTCCAGCACAAGCCCCCTTCGACTCTATCCAAATCCGCGGAACGCCCGTACGCCCGTACGCCCAAGTTCGCCCTGTCACCTTGCGCGCTGTTCACGAGCCCCGTGACGCCGTTTTCTCCATCGTTTACGGTTTACCCGGGCTGGAAGGATTTAACGGATTGAAAGGCAGAAAAGTTCGTGCCTATTTCCGAAGTAGACAGCGTAGCCAGTTGAAGTGGACGCGGAAGACATCATGGAGGAGTGCGGAATCTGGGCCCGGGATACTACTCGACTCCACGCGGGGAGGCCCGAGTTCCGTGTTCCAGGCAGAGGGATCTCTCACATTCCCTTGACCAGTAGATCTGCATTGGATGACAGCATCGTCATGCTCTATCTCGGCGTTGTCGTGGTGTCTAGGTTGCGACGTTGAGACATTCGACTGTCCACATTGATTGTCCCTCTGGGGAAAGCAAGAGGGAACCGTTGGAACTGATGGGAGAACCTTGGTGAATCGGAATCGGAGAAGGATGCCGCCTATCGATATCATCACGTGCGAGTTTGCACTCTTTGCATGTGTCACGTTGCAATTATCGCAAGAATGCGACTTCGACGTCAGCGACAATCCTTACCTCACATTGACTCCTTTACTTCCTCTGTAAATAAGCCCTATTGCAAATCGACTATGCATGCATATGGAGTTTTATGATACAGTTTTTCGTCTCTTATGATCCCCCTCTGCGGAGCCGCTTCCCCCCTCGGCCTCCGTCAGTCAACGTGAAATGGCAAGGCAACCGGACCCGCGCATTACTCTCGCCGTTGCCCGAGTCATTCCGGTGGTCCTTTTCGGCGTCATTATATATGCCTGCTATGCGGTTACAAAACCACTGTGCAGTAGGTCTTTTTTATTGTTCTGCACAACATACTTTGCTAACTCCTGACAGTCGATTATCTGATCCATCCGCTCCCGAAGTATGACCGCCCGAGCCGCGTTGGCGCTGGCGCAGCGATAATCGCAGTATTCTATGCCCTGTTGTTAATCCTCTTAATCACCTATTTCCGATTATTGTACAGCGTGGTGTGGAACCCGGACCTCCTACCTCGACCCTCAGATCTGGAGAAAGCGTCTGCCCATCCATCGTCTCGGCATTCGCAGGACCGTCCTTGGAGGAAGAGAAAGTCGCATCGGAAATCAAAACCGACCGAAATGTCGGATAAACCCGAGGGAGATGTTGAAAGAGCGCTCGATTATAATGCGGGGCCGATGATGCTCCCGTGGGACACAGCTGGGTTGGAGAACTTTTATAAGAAAGACGTCTTTGTGTGCCAACCGGATGGGAGGCCTATGTATTGCTCGAAATGCTGCCATTATAAACCCGATAGAACCCACCATTGCCGAGAGGTGGACCATTGTGTTCAGAAGATGGACCATTTTTGTCCTTGGTGAGTCTCCGAAATTCTTTCGTTCTCGGCCTGTCTGACGAGCTTCAAGGGTTGGAGGTGTGGTGTCGGAAACCTCGTTCAAGTTCTTCATCCAGTTCGTTTTTTATACAGCAGTATTCTGCTCCTTTATCATGATAGTATGTGCGATTTTCACCGCAGAGTTGAAAAAAGATGTGGGTTGCTCTTCCTCCTTACAATGAACCAATCCAGGCTGACCCTTTTGAAGACCGGCGATGTTAACCCCCATTGGGTTATCGGCATTGGACTGTTAGTAAACCCAGAATAGAAACATCGTATCGTTATCGCAGCTCGATACTAACGGTCCACAGGAGCGGCTTCTTTGGCTTATTTACTTTTGGAATGACTATGAGCTCTATGCAATTGGCCGCCTCCAATCTCACGACAATCGAGAACCTCAACCGGCGATCCGCAGTATGGACCTTGGCTATCCGGGTACCGAACCATGTGCTCTCATCACGATGGGCTCCAACCTTTCACACTGTAACCTACCCGCTACCACCCATGCCCCCTCCGCCTCCTCCTATGCAGCCTCACCCTGGAGCTGGAAACGGCTACCAGCCTCCTCCGCAGCCCCCGATGCCAACTCACCCCGGAATTGGAGGCGGCGCCCAACCTCCCATGTCAAATTACCCCGGAGCTGGAGGTGGCTACCCACCTCTGCTCCCACAACCTCCAACAGGCGCTGAGCAGCATGTCTTCGCCGTCCTCCAAACCCTACCTGGAGAGAATCCCTTCGACCTCGACAACCCCCTCAAGAACCTCCAACAAGTGCTTGGATACTCCATCGTTGACTGGCTTCTTCCTCTGAAGCGCAGCCCATGCGCAGACCATAGCAGTTTAGAAAGCGAGTTCGCTATGGGGCCCGTAGTGTCCCGACTGAAGAGGGAGGCAGGACTGGAACTTGCATCTGCTGCGGAAATTAATGATAGTAATAATAATGAGGCAGCACCCACACATGGCCAGCCAAAACATAAACGAAGACGAGGAAGGCACCACCATCATCATAAACGACCGGAATGACAGCATTACCTAGCCTTTATTGGTTTATAGACTTTTCAGAACTCCTTTTTTGTATATTTATTTAATTAATATTGTTGGACGGTCGGTCGTCTTTGTGGATAGAGTGTTGATATTGGTAATGCGATGCCCTTACTTGCTACCTGGTTAGTTGATTAATGTAGTAAGTCAATTCTTCCAAACAAAGTACATTGAACTATGACAAGAGTGTTGCGCATCCAGTACACATTACTAGTGCCATCTGCTCACTTGTTCCCTCTCGTATTGTTTCGCCGAGTAATCAGCCCATTTACTCTGGTGTGGACGTGGATCATCAGTAAACTTCCGTGCAGTAAAAGAGACCCCGCTTCCAATGCTGGAAAGATCTGCTGTTCCCACAAACGCAGCGAGGTTCTTATCTTTGAATTTTATAGTGCCAGCACCCGCCTCAGAATCAATCGGGCCCTCGTGTTCACGACACCTTGCCTTCAGCTGGTACATCTGAGGTGTCCGTGTCCCTGCCTGGGCTTTCTTTGGCCGTCCGCGACCCCGTTTAGGAGGGGGTGCTTTCCTCTTGGATCCAGTCTGTGGTTTTCCACCTTCCTCTTCCTCTTCCTCTTCCTCGGAATCGTAATCGTCTTCATCATTTAAATGACCTCCAGCTTCACGGTCTGCCCGAGCGCCGTACTGCTCCAATGCTGCAGTATCAGTACCGATAAGCATGACGCCCTCAATAACCCCGAAGTCGAAACAAGCCTGGAAAATTCCAGGTTCATCGGTGGCATGGATATCTAGACTTAGCTCGTCTGCTAAATCCGGCCAGTTGTCTTCGATTTCTTCGCAATCAACAATGTAGCCCCCAACGGGCGACGGGTTCGTCTTCTTCTTTTTCATTGATTTGAGGTACTCATTGTGCTCCTCTGTTTTCTCAGCCACTAGTTTATCTTCCTCTTCCTTGAGTCTCTTCTCTTCTTCTCCTTAGCAACATGACCTTTAGCCGCTATCTTCACTGCGGCACTGTTCCAGCCCATAAAAGCAGTCTGTGTTATGCAGCCCCGAACCGTCTCTTGATACAGACCGGAAACCTTTCCAGCGGCTTCTTGCATCTGCCTAATACGATATTCGCTTTGTAGAGGATACGGCATGGCAACGACAGTGGTCGTTTTCGTGCGGTCTGGTTGTCTGTCGCCCGCTCGCAAGAAGTATGCATCCATAACCAAGTCTGGATGACCTGCAATATACTCTGTGTCCTGCGTATCGATCCACTGGCGGTGCATCTGCTCTTGCAGCGATAGAATATGCGCAGGAACGGTATCACACTTCCCCGCTTCGAGGAACCGCTTCAACAGCATCGTTCCGTTACCAGAGAGCTGGCTTTCATCAAAGGACACCCCATAATGCTGCAACTGGCCGCGAACAAAGTTTGGACTATCTCTCAGCTGCTTTTTTTCTTCACTTGTGATCTTGGGTAGGAACATTCTCCGCAGAGAGGCGCCGTCGACTCGCTCAACCAGACCGTTTTCTGTGAGGAACCTGCCGTAGCTGGACTGAAAACCATCGCGAGTGATAGTAGTATCTCTATAGAAAGACATGAGAGCGAGGAGGGGTCGTCCGGCGTTGTCAGGGTTGAGTAAGTTAATCTTTGCTGGGCTGAACTACGATGCCCGACAACATCATACCTAGCCCGGTAGGTAGCTAAGGTGGGGGCTTGATCAGCCGTAGATCCATTGGCGCATGACTAAGTACTGCATAATTCCTTTCGAGGTAGTAGACCGCTGACATGGTGTTTAGTAGACTTGCTGGGTGAGTATGTAACCGAATGTGAACCGGTAACTGAAGTCCCGTCCATCGTACTTAGCAGTACCTGGAAAATGTTGTAGCAGACCGCCGCTCCACATTCCTAGCTAGCCTTGTTCTACCTAGCTGATTTAGCGCATTTGCCTGATGTACGGAGTACATAACTGCAACGGTCCCCAGTTCCATTCGCAATTGAATCTCCGATACTAGTAATAGCAGCGGACAGTCGGCCCATTCAAGTCCAGACGCCCTTCGCCCGAGTAGAAGTTAGTGGCGTTCTCATGGCTCCATCCAGGCCCTGGCCCGGGGCCGTGGCTTGGGCACGCACTGCCACTGGCCCGGGGCCTTTCCTCGGGCAATGCGCGTGCCATGCTTGCCGGGCCCGGAGTACATGTAGACCTTGCATACTGGACTGAGTCAAGTTCCACAGGACCACAAGGCTAAATACCTCATGCCTCACGCCTCGCTTTCGAGTACTGGTATGTACGTATGCAGATAGCCCTCAGTGCCCTGTCCGCGCCTTGGGGCTGACGCACTGCCTACTCGAAGCCCTAAGGACCTAGAAGACCGGTGGTTTAGGTACTGTTCGGCTTGACATGATGACCAAATGAGATATTGGATTGAAAGTCGCGTATAATTAATCACTAAAAACTAAGTATGTGTGTATCCCGTGTATGCCGAAAGCCACTTGCTGTACAATCCCATTATAACTCCATATTTGGGAACGGGAATTGCAGATAAATGCTGCTCAACCCAGCCTTGAAAAGACCTCGCGTAACAGATGAAGTTGTTCTCTTCTTTCTTTTCTTTCTTTTTCTTTTCTTTTCTTTTTCTTCTATGTCGCGGTCTGTCCTGCTGTCAAGGCGGGTCAATCGCCTACGTCCCAGAATGGGAGGGGGGAAACGAAGGGCAAAAGTAAGAAAAAAGAAAGAGACCTGGGTCTTTCCTAACTCCGCGCTCGCCTGTATGCCAAACCATGATAGATGACCGATAAAAAAGACGGGGGAAAGGGGGAAACTAGGGACCAAGCCCAGCATAAGGGTAAGATGTCGAGTTTGCTTATGAGTGTATGTATGGACAGTTCTCCTCGAATCGAGGGAACATGGCGAGGGCCAGGGTCATGTCTTGAATAGACAAGTTCCTAGCGATGCCGATGCAGACCGATACCGATGCTGTGACTGCAGCTCACCTTGGTGGATATTGAGGAGCTTCCTCAATTAGGTAAATCGTTTGCTGGGCCAGAGTCTGTTGTTGTTACAGCGCCAAGACCCGAGTGGGATCTTGAAGAAAGCGTCTACGATATCCTGCAATCTCTGTGGCCACAGTATTCATGTCCTTCACCCTGTCGCGCCGCATGTCGTTGATGGTTTCTTTTAATCCAGCAACGTAACTGTCACACTCTTCCGGTGTTTTGCCTTCCCGTAGAGAGCCCATTTGGACGAGAATTTTGTCATCTGCCGAGGTTAATAGTTCTGTGCGTCAGCATCCGCACGGGCAAGAAAAGAATATTTTCACAATCAAATGGGAAACAACTCCGGCAGCACATGAAAAGGACGGGAAACAAAAACAGGGGAGCAGGACAAAGAGGAACACAGGCAATGAAGGATGAAGAGATGTGAAGTTTATGTCCAGCCAGATGAGGAGAGTTGTGCAAATTATTGTTTAAGCGTCGACGCACCGCTGAGAGCCATGTCCCGGAAATGTTGATATTCACAGGAACGGTCATTGCAGACACCACCTGAAGTCTCAAAGGGACAAAAATGTTTCAAGGGGTCAATATTATGGCTATAAGTTAGGGAGCGATAGCCGCCGGACACCTTGTCGTTGTAGTCTGGATGGTATCGATAGGCCTTGAACAGCTTGAGCGGACTAGTGTAGGGTGAGAATTTACGCTGTGAGTCTTCAGGGCGTCGCGTGTTCTGTGCGGCAAGTCAGCGTCGAAACTTCCAATAGAAACTGAGGTTTATCGCACATCCAGAAGGCCAATCTGGGGATATTGACTTGGTTGCTGTAAATCCAGTTCCTGGACCTTTTCAGTTAGCGGCTCACCAGCGACTTGTGATTGTTCTTCTGAAGACCCCGAGATTTCCATATTTGTGTCGGGGCTGGGGAAGTCAGGGCTAGGAGCAGGGGAGTAACTCGTATCAGAAGCACTAGCAGATTCTTCGGGTTCTGGCGGCTCATAAGCTTCCGAGGCGGGAGATTCTGGTGAATCGAGGTTCTCCGACTCTGCAGCGCCAGCCCTAGACAGCATGTCGGTTTGGGTTGGAGCGTTGGGGGCTTTATCTGTGGATAGCGCATCCTCCGGCTGTGATCCTTGGGGTCCATTCGGAAGGCCTCGGGCAGCTAGTACCATTTCTTCCATGGGCGCGATCGGATCCATGTTAGGATCCTGTGCGTCAGGTATCTCTTCATTTAACGAACCGGGGTCGCTGCTTGAATCGTCTGTAGACTCATCCATTGAAGAGCTGGAGTCTTCTGACATAGACGTGTCTGATGGCTCTGCGGCGGGCGCGTCCGGGACGGGTATATCAACATTAGGAACATCGGGAACATGGTCAGCGGCCGGGGGGTTTGAAGTTGGAGGATTGGTGTGTTGCGCCAAAGTAGTATCTTCGTGAGCTTGCTCATCTGCTTCTGACAACTCCGGGGCTGCTGTGTCTTCTTCTAATGCCTTGTTCTCATAGCCCTGAGCTATAGCGTAGTGATTGTAAGTTGTTGTGTCTGGGCGTTGGTATCCTGGGATCGATAATCTTCGAAGCATACCTTGAACAACGTCGACGGGCATTTTCTCCTTTGCTTCCATGTCAATCAATGCGACATTTACACGATCAAGCGATAACCCAGAAACCTCTAGCTTCAGTGTGTTGAGCTCTTGTAGAAGTTGTCGTCGGCCTTCTTTGCCCTTCGCTAGCTCCGACGATAATCTCTCTTCTTCGCTCCTCGTGTCAGCAAGCTTCATTTCAGACTTGTGTATTTCCGCGTCCAGAGAAGGAACACCAGCTTCGATCTCCTGAATTCGTAATATTTTAGACTTCATTTTCCTTAATCCATCAGCATCCATTGGCCCTAGAATTTCGTCCACGCCTTTGTCATCAATATTCAACATAGACGGATCAGATATTTCGGGCATATTAACGAGTTCGGGAGGGGATAGGTCTGAAGCACGAGGGGACTGAGTACGGCTTGCTAGCTTTGCCTTTTTACGTTGCTCGAGTTCGGCAATCCTTCGGTGCATAGCTTGAATCTGAAGATCCTTTTTCCTCAAGTCTTCCTGTTCGGTGTTTTTAAGATTGTTCGGCGTTGAGGAAGTAGAAATACCCTGGCTCTGGGAAGTCGCCGGGCGATGGGGAAGACCATCAGCCGGAGGTGGATATACTCGGATTAATCCTTCTGCAGTCAAAGCGTCAGAAGGATCTGCAAAGGCTGTTTCAGCGTGCACGCTTGCTTCCTCTTCGTCCCCATAGAATTCATCGTCACTTATATCGATAACAAGTCTCTCAGGTATTTCATGGCTGGTGCTGTTGCTGAAGGCCCTTTTAGGTAGGGGGATTGGTTCATCAAAATCCGATGCACGAGGACGTTTGCGTTGGCTTGAACGAAGGTAAGGTGCCGATTCGGGTATTGATTCTTGGATAGGGGTAACATGTGCGCCGTTTATCGCTTCCGGTATCTTCTCTGTCATAAATAGGCCAGGAATTTGATCAAGAGAAGCAGACTCCGGAACGGGTGGGCGTTCAGGTAACGGATGCTGAACAGTCCAGGATGCGTGGGCTTGCGGTGCCTCCTGGACAGAATTTTGCAGTTCTTTCTCTGGAATAAGGCTATCAGATGACGGCTTCTGTAGATTCCTCATGAGTCCTTGTTTCTTCAGTTGTTCAATGCGTTGCCTCGCAAGTTCAGTTTGCGCCTTGTTCTTTTCCTTGACGCGTGCTTCTTTTTCGTTCACGGACGTATCTCGTGAAGGAGTAGTTGTTGTAGATTCATCAACTGCAGAAGGCAGGGCTTGAGGCGATGAGACGGTAGTTTCAATATCCGGCTGAGTTGGTGCGGGGACGGATGAGCTCTTAGCGGCTTTGGCAGCGAGCATTCGCGCGATCATGTCTTTCCGTTCCATAGGTTTAGCTGTATTGGGCTGATTAGAGTGAAGTGTGGGTCGCGCCTCAATGGATGTTAGCTTTGGCGTAGCATCATGTTGAGCTTCGAGGTGTTGTGTAGGTTGATTTTCTTTCTCGTTTATGACTGACGTGCTAGCCCCTGGTTGAAGATTGTCACTGGAGCCTGCTACAGGGTCAAGATCCGCGAGGGGTGTGGTTGGAACTTTGATGCCAACTTCTTCATAAAGTTGTTTAAGTATCGTGGGATTGATACCTTCTCCAACAAGCTCACTGTAACGGATACTGTGTGGTGCTAAGCTGAGGAGGGCACCTTGCGCTTGCACCCGAAGTTGGGCAAGCGAAACGCCATTAATAGAGGACGAATGTTGATCGACGGAGGAGGGAAGAAGTGAGTCTAGAGCGCCCATGCCTTCACTAGCAGTCTTCATGGGTTCAAATAAAGATTTTGGCATGGGGGGCGATATGGCCTCTGTTGGCATGGGGGGATTGTAAGCTTGAGAAATGTTAGCATCCTGTATGTAAATAGAATAAGGGTGAGTTTGTCCATACGGGATCCGCTATCTCTACTAGATGCGCGAGGCTCGGGTAATGCCTCGCCTTCCTCAATTTCTGATAGCGACTCCCGGCGAGTCTCCGCGGCGATGGCAGAACGGTCGTCATGTTTGGGGTGGAGCCCGTCCGAAGTCGCCAACTGAGATTGTTCCGCCTGCAACCCGTGCTCTCTTCCATTACCCGCCCCGTGGTATTTCCAGTTGCCGTCAGCTCTCCCCTTGGGGCGTCGAAAGCCACGCTTCTCCATTCCCGTAGCGCCCTCGAGATCAGTTAATTCACCTTCTTCCCGATCCAAATCCTGCCTTGAACTTGTAATCGCCATCAGCTGCGAATCTGTCGCGTTCGACTGAGAAGGATGCACCAGGTTGTTCGTTGATGGTTGTGGTTGAGGCTGAGGCACATAGGAATGCGTAGGCAACTGCCCGGGCATCAAAGGATATCCCATGTGTGGCATCGCTAAATGAGGAGGAGCCGGTGCGGGGGGAAAGGAGCCTGGGAAAGCAAACGGGGGAGGCGGGAAGGAGCCTGTCGCACCCGCGCCTCCCAAACCTGGAAGGTGCGAGTTTCCGTAAAAACTTTCGAGGTTGTGATATTGTTGGGGAGTCGAAGAAGGGTCTGGATTGAACGGTTGAGGTTGAGGTATAGGGCCCGATGAAGGCGGCTGAGGTGTCGTCCATGGTTGTGTATAGTTGGGAGGACCCCAGAAGGGGGGAGCTGAATGGATCGGGTGACTCGACATGGCTAATGGCTGCGCGTTCTGGAGTCTAGGTACGGGTGCCTATTTGCGCTCGACGCGGGGTATCTTTTTACTGAATCGGTCAAACTTCGAGCGTCTTTAGACATAGCACATCACTCTCGAAAAATATTATGGGACACGGCGCGTCACCGACAAACCACGGCATCTAAAGCTCCTCCAACCACTACTTGCAATCCAAACAGCAGTGTAGAAATTAAAGGAGGCTCGTTAGTCGATATAAACATAAAACTGAAGTGAATACAAAGAAGAGTTAAACGAGCGGAGATGCCAGAGGTGAGGAGATGACGGAGAAGACGCAACATGGCGGAACTTGAAAGTATCAAAAAAGCGCAAGTTTCGTGCTGCGAATCAGCACGTGACATCTGAAGCTCCGATCGGGACTAGTGTGATCGGTGGGTAATTGGTGCCTGAGGAACGCAACCCCAGGACGGATGTAAACAAACACAACCCGGCCAACGGTGGGGGGGCCACTGCTTGATGAACCAGGTTGCTAGGATCAAGCGATGATCGACTTGACGCCTTGATGCGTGAGTAACTTAGTGCACCTGCGTCTGTTCCCGACCTTGAACCCCATCTCTTGTCAACATTCTGACATCCTGCATTTTGTGCATTTCGTGATTTGGATGCTGCGCTGAGCGACTTCATCGCTCGTTCAGCTGGGCCTTCACTTCATCCTTCTTCACTGTCTTCTTTTCGATTTTTTTTCTTTAATTCGGAGAATGATCTATCCACAATACACACCGCAATAATGCTCCCCTCTCAGATTAATAGCTCGCCCAAGCGTGCCAATCCCTTCGGTCGTGCATCTCCCTCGCCCTCGCCATCCTCAAGTCCACAGACGAAAGCGCGTCCAAAGTCAGCCGTCATCGCCTCTGCGGGGAAATTCGAAGAACCCAAAGTCCATGCTCGAAACTCGTCCTCCATCTCCCACTCCTCCCTCGCGCCCTTCTCCCGAAATGCGAACCGGGAAAGGTCGAATTCTCTGAGAAATGATGTGGCGTCTGGCACATTCGCGCCGGAATTCATCAAAACGGAGGATGTACGTCGAGGCGCGGACCAAATTCGGGGACAAGAAGGTGACAATGACTTCTCGGGGAATAAATACGTCTGGCTACGTGATGCCGAGAAGGCCTTCGTCAAAGGGCTTGTCCTAGAGGAGCAGAATGGGGGTCGGTTACTAGTACAAACAGACGATGGACAGGTATGTCACTCGACCCTTGTGGCTATATAAATATATATATATATATATACTTATGTTTCTTAAAACAGCGGGAGGTGGACGTTGACCAAGTTGACCGGGTCAATCCTGCGAAGTTTGATAAAGCGGATGATATGGCTGAACTCACACACCTCAACGAAGCTTCGGTAGTACATAATCTGCACACACGATACCAGGCAGATCTAATATATGTAAGAACTTATGGCTCTAATTGCATATGATGCTGGACATTGGCTAACAATTCCGTCAATAGACCTACTCGGGACTATTCTTAGTTACGGTTAATCCTTACTGCCCGTTACCTATATACTCCAATGAGTACATCAAGATGTACAAGGGACAAAGCCGAGAAGAGACTCGGCCGCACATTTTTGCCATGGCCGATGAAGCATTTCGAAATCTAGTAGAGGAGGGTGAGAACCAGAGTATTCTAGTGACGTAAGTGCTTTGCAAGACTGGCATATTTATCAGGTATTCTGACGGTCGCATAGGGGAGAATCTGGAGCAGGCAAAACGGAAAATACGAAGAAGGTCATCCAATACCTCGCAGCCGTTGCGACTTCAGATAATATGTACTCCCGCTCTGGCGCCAAGCAGATGAACACTCTTTCGCAGCAGATTTTGAGAGCCAATCCAATTCTCGAAGCCTTTGGTAATTCTCAAACGGTCAGAAACAATAACTCGTCACGTTTTGGCAAGTTCATCCGAATCGAGTTCGCTCGGTCTGGTCAAATATCTGGGGCTTTCATCGACTGGTATCTCCTCGAGAAATCCCGTGTGGTGAAGCCCAATTTGCAAGAAAGAAATTATCACATTTTTTACCAATTGCTCAAGGGTGCCGATCCTAAATTGAGGCAGAATCTACTGCTCTCGAAGCTAGGGATTGAGGACTTTGCGTACACCAGGGATGGAAACGATACAATTGCTGGCGTATCAGATGAAGCAGAATGGACTTCTTTGCTTGAGGCTTTTCATGTCATGAATTTTTCGGAAGAAGATCAGGTGTCCATCTTTCGCACAGTCGCAGCTGTTCTCCACCTAGGAAACATCAGCATCATGAAAGAAAGTCTACGGGCTGACCAAGCCGCCCTTGGCCGTGACGCTCTTGGCAGTGTCGAAAAGGCATGTCAACTTCTGGGAATCGAGACCGAACCTTTTGTCAAGGGACTATTACATCCCAGGGTGAAGGCCGGCCGCGAGTGGGTAGAAAAGGTCCAAACTCCAGAGCAAGTTCGGCTAGCATTGGATGCCCTAGCAAAGGGAATCTACGAGAGAGGGTTCGGCGATCTGGTTAACCGCATCAACAGCCGGCTCGATAGAAACACCGTCACTGGTGAAGACAACTACTTCATTGGAGTGCTCGATATCGCCGGTTTCGAAATCTTTCAGAACAACAGCTTCGAGCAGCTATGCATCAACTACACCAATGAAAAACTCCAGCAGTTTTTCAATCACCATATGTTCGTTTTAGAGCAGGAAGAATATGCACGGGAGCAAATCGAGTGGCAATTCATCGACTTCGGTAAAGACTTGCAGCCAACAATCGATCTCATCGAAGTGACAAATCCTATTGGCGTCTTTTCGTGCTTGGATGAGGACTGTGTTATGCCCAAGGCCACAGACAAATCGTTCACCGAGAAGCTTCATTCACTGTGGGACACCAAGTCTGCAAAATATAGAGCCTCGCGCCTCCGTCAAGGCTTCGTTCTTACCCACTATGCAGCTGAGGTGGAGTATTCCACCGAAGGTTGGTTGGAAAAGAATAAAGACCCCTTGAACGACAATATAACGAGATTGCTCGCATCTTCACAGGACAGTCACGTTGCCGATCTCTTCTCAGACTGCAGCAATGGTGATGAAGTCGACTATCCCAAAAGCCGGGTGAAGAAAGGCTTATTCCGTACAGTCGCTCAAAGACATAAGGAACAATTATCGAGTTTAATGAACCAACTCCACTCAACCCACCCCCATTTTGTTCGCTGTATTATCCCGAACCACAAAAAACGTCCAAAAATGTTGAATGCGCCCTTGGTTCTTGACCAATTGCGTTGCAATGGTGTCCTCGAAGGTATCAGGATTGCACGTACTGGTTTCCCCAATCGATTATCATTCAACGAATTCCGCCAGCGTTACGAGGTTCTTTGTCGGGATATGCCCAAAGCTTACATGGACGGGCAGTCTGCTGCTCGAATAATGCTTCAGAAACTGGCCCTAGATAAAGCGTGGTTCCGAGTCGGCCGCACGAAAGTGTTCTTCCGCGCCGGTGTTCTTGCAGAATTGGAGGAGAAACGTGACGAACTCATCCGTACGATCATGACTCGATTCCAATCTGTAGCTAGAGGGTTTGTGCAGCGCCGAATCTCGAACAAGAGGTTGTATCGTGCGGAAGCAACACGAATCGTCCAGCACAATTTCTGTGCCTACCTGGATATGAAGTCCAACCCTTGGTGGCGCTTATTCTCAAGAATGAAGCCTCTTCTCGGAGAAACACGCACTGCTCATGAAGTCAAGAGAAGGGACGATAGGATTAAGCAGCTAGAGACAAAAATGAAAACTGACCATTCGGAACGTCAAAAGATTGAAGAGGAGAGGCGCCGGACAGAGATAGAGATGCAAAGGATCCAACAAACCCTCGAGAGTGAGAGATCCTTGGCTCTCGACAAAGAAGAGATCTTCAGGAGGCTCCAAGTTCGCGAAGTTGAACTCAGCGAAAAGCTTGCAGGAGCCATTGCGGATCAAGAAAACCTCGAGGATCAGCTGGACGAATTGATATTGGCAAAGAAGAAGACCGATGAAGAGCTCGACTTACGGAAAACACAACTCGAGCAGGCTGGCGAAATCATTCAGCGCCTCGAGGCTGAGAAGAACGAAATGCAGCAAAGCTTAGAGGGGCTGGAGCGGAGGATGGCTGACTCTCAAAGTAATTCGTCCAAGGCGGAAAGTCAGATTACAGAACTTGGCCAAGAGGTCAAGATGCTACAAAGTCACCTCAGCTTGAAAGACCGCAAACTGCAGGATTTGGAGGCGAAATTGCTGAAAACAGACCAGGATCTTGATGTCAAGTTCGCAAAGGCATCAAAAGAGCTGGACCAGTCGAAGAAGGAAGTCAAGGAACTTCTGGATGAGAACCGCTCTATTCGTCAGCAAATTTCTGACCTCTCGAACACGTCCACCAGTTATGAGGAATTGCTCCGGCGTAAGGAAAGCGAACTGTCCGTCCTCCGGAACGACGCCAAAAAACACGCCGAGGACAAGAAGCAACTGGATATTGAAAAGTCTAGCCTTTCAACGCGCCACGACAACATGCAAAACAGACTACGGGAGCTTCAAGCTCAAGTTGATGCCATGAAATCAGAGAAGGCTCAACTAGAACGCGAGGCTGTTGATGTCCGAAATCTTCTACAGGCAAAGATGTCCGAGGATGCAGAGGCCGGAGAGAGTCGCAAGCTACTTGAGCAGCAGACTCGGGACTTAAAGAACCAACTCTTTCAGGCACAGGCAGACCTCAGTAGAGAGAGACAGTCAAGAGATGACGTCCAAATGCTTGCGGAGCACAATTTTGCGGAGCTAAAAGACAAGTATGAGACATTGAATGAGGCGAAGATCACCATTGAAAAAGAGATGTATATCCAACAAGACAGCCTTCGACGAGCTACAGAGGCTCGTGTCGCCGCCGAACAATCCCGGAAAGAGCTTCAGACGGAACTCATCAAGCTTCGCGAGCGGTTCACCAGTGTTGAAGATGCTCGCCTGAGAGCTGAGGCTGAAATGGAACAGAGTCTAGTGAAGCAAAACAATCAGCGCCTAGACAGCATCAGGAAAGAATTCGACGATACGGTGGCCCGTTTGGAAGATGTGGAGTCGGAGAGGTCGCGCCTTGCAGGTCGAGAACAGCAATTGATGAACGCAATCGCTGAATCTGAAAACTTCCGTATCCGCCATGATCAGCATAAAGAACGCTTGGAGAGAGAATTGGTTACCCTCAAGGGCCGGTTAACGGCCTCCGAAAACGACAATCGTGCGCTCTTAACCAAAATTCAGCAGAAGAACTTGGACATCGCTAGGTCGACTTCAAAAGCCAGTGAAAACCAACGCCTACGTGTTACGACCCTCCAGAAGGAAAAGACAAAGCTCGAGGAAGACAACAAGGTACTTTCGCGTCAGCTAGGGGATCTGCAACTCTCCGTAACGTCATTGGAGAAGCAGAAAGAGAAACTTTCCCTGAACGTGGAGGACCTAAACCACGAAGTCAACAGAGAACACAAGACTAGCCGAAATGCTGAAAAGGCTGCCTCCACAGCCTCTATTCAGCTCGCGGAAGCAAACCGAAACTTGGAGACCGAGAGGCAACTCAGGACACAGGCGCAAGCGAATACGCGAAAGCTGCAGAGCTCGCTAGACTCCGGAAATAAGGAAATCGAAAACTTGCACCGACAGCTCATGCTTCTACATAAGGTCGTCGAACCGGAAGCAGAGAATTCCGCTGATTCATGGGAGAAGATTCAGCCTGACTTGTCCAAGAAGGTGGACCTCGCCCAGCTGCTGGAAACTGTGCGAAGTCAACTTCAAGTGTCCGAGGAAAAATACAATCGAGCAGAAGGCCAACTTGCAGAGATGCGTCGTCGACACGGGGAGGAGATGAAGGATCTTGATGCCCGTCACTCCTCATCCAAACGTGCGTTGCTGGAAGAAATTGATCAGAACCAAGTCGCTGGAAATCGCACCCCTACTCATCTCCGGAAGAACTCTGAAAGTGCCATTGCGAAGAAGCTTGGAACCCCAACAACGCCCAATCGCCGACTAAACTTGAACGACAACACAAATGATTCCGCGCGATCAGACAAAACGGTAGATACAGTGGGCTACCAAAAGCGCATGGACCTGGCAGGCGAGATTGAGGAGCTCCAAAACAAACTCCAAATGAGCGAGATGCAGAACAAGCATCTCCAAGGCCAGCTCGACCGGTCTGCTCCGCGGGACATATGGCAGGATGAAAGCCCCTCGGTTAGGCGCATGCAACTTCTAGAGCGAGAGAATGGCCGTCTGCACGACCAACTCGATGATTCCTCCAAGAAGGTATCAGCTTTGGAAAGGAGCATTCGCTCTGGGGAGCTGTCATTGCGTGATGTTCAGGCCAAATCCCACGAAGAGCTCTACGACCTCATCAACTCTCAAGAGCAGTCCAGGAGGTCATTGCTTAGAGTACACAATGAAACTGTCGCGGAAATCACAGATGCCAAAGGGCAGTTTGAGAAGCTAAAACGAGCAAAGGCCACCCTTGAGGTTGAACTCCGTGATGCATGCTCAGAAGCTCAAGAATTGCAGGTCGCCAGGGAGCAGGATGTTGTAAGCAGAAACCAACTTCTTCAAGAATTTTCCGATCTGCAAATTCGTCTCGATGCGGAAACGTCCAAGTCGGCGGACCTTGGCGCTAGTCTCGGTCTCTATAAGAGCCGCGCGGACGAGTATTTCAGCAAGCTCGAGCAAGCAGAGATCACACTTCTCAAAGCCACCAGAGCGGAGCAATTCGCCAAGTCTCAGGCTAAAGAGACCGAGGACAGCTGTGCACAGATCATGGCCGAGCGCAAAGAGATGGAGGCAATGATAGACGATCTACAACGACAGACACAGTCATTTGAAGCTCGAATGGAGGATCAAGCCGCTGAACTGCAAGGTGCCCTTCAGGCGAAGCAACGTCTACAAAACGAGCTTGAGGACTACCGGAACCAGCGCGCCATTGATATCGAGGATAAGGAGACTTCAATGGAGCAAACAAGGCAGAAATACCAACGCGAGATAACCACACTCAACAACGAACTTCAGATGGAACGTGAGAAGGTTCTTAGCGGCCGAGGGGAGACGTCTCGTCTTCGAGAAGACCTTGAAGACCTTCGCAGCAAGTGGGATAACGAGGTGCTGAACAGCTCAACATGGGCTAAAGAAAAGTCGCGCATGGAGATTATGCTGCAGGATGTGACAACGTCCCGCGATGAAGCGGCCGCTGCACACAATGAAGCCCAATCGAGGGTTGTTTCTCTCTTGTCGCAAGTCAGGAGCCTAAGAACTTCGGTCGATGACGTGACTGCGGAACGCGATATTCTTCTCAAGGAGAAGAAGATGCTTGAAGCACGGTTGACGGAAGCCGGAGAACGGTTGGAAGACCTCGCCAAGGGTGAAAGCCCGTCCATGCGTAACGCCGCAAGCATGGATCGTGAGTTGTTAGAGCTTAAGGCCAAGCTTGCTCAGCAGGAAGATGTTTCCCTTGCAGCTGTCGGGAAAATGAGACGTGCAGAGGCTCTTGCTACTGAAATGCAGAAGGAGGTGACCGCTGAGAGAGAGTCCAACGCACAGCTCTTCAAGGATAAGGCCGCCTTGGAGAAGCAGTTGAAGGAATCACAACTACGGTGTGTCGACCTGGAAACAAAGAGCTACTCCTCGGGTAGCCAGGATATCAGATTCCTTCATAAGAGGATCAAGGAGGTATGGAATAAGCCCGTCTGTGTTCTAGGAATGTCTGTATACTAACACGCTTTAATAGTTGGAAGCCCATCTCGAGGAACAAGAAGCGAAGAATAGCTCAGAACAGCGATCTGTGCGAAACGTTGATCGTACGGTCAAGGATCTACAATCTCAGATTGAGAGACGCGAGAAGATGAATTCTCAGCTCGAAGAGGATATTAATAGAGGTCGCGAGAAGGTTGAGCGCCTTCTCAAGAGCATCGATGAACTGCAACAAAGCGAGTCGGACTCTCAGCTCCAGGCCCGCCGAGCAGAGCGAGAGTTACGCGAAGAGCGCGAAAAGTCGCTTAAGCTCGAGCGTGAGTTGAATGGGTGGAAGGCTCTCAGAGTCGAGCGGGGGGTCGGAAGGAGCCATGTCACTTTCAGTGATACTGGAAGCCGGCGAGGAAGCGGCGCTTACACCACTGGCGACCTACCGCAACGCATGCCCAGCAACACCAAAGGCTTCCTATAGGGAACGGCGCAAATTTAAGCCGCTGTGCTTGAAACATCCGCAAGGACGAATGAAACTTTACGAGCATAATATCATGGCAACCGCGTATGTTTATGAGGTACTGGAGATGGAGCGTCTTGCGTTTATTTTGTTTCGTTTTAGTGTTATGTGAATACGCATTTTGGATGTTTATGACAATACCATTTGTGGTCTGAAGGCTTGTATTGGTGGAGGCGTATATCAGAGATCATTATTCAGTTTTATAATTTCTTTCAAAGATGTTGGTTCAATATATATGTATTCGTAATTAGGCGTATCACAGTACAACCAAGATACCAACTTTCCTTAATGAGGCGCATAGTGTTATGAGCATAGAGACAGTATTTACCGAAGTTAGAATGGAATTATTCAGGTATACATCTCGTTTTAATGACCGTTGGGCTGATGGCTGTAGATGGATTATCTACATGGTAGACGCGCGGCTGCTGCAAGCGCTCGCTTGTGGAGACAACGGCGACCCACCGGAGCTTAGATCGAGTTCACTCATTTTGGCAGAACAGGAAGTCGAACTCCCCAACACCCGCCGCCCGCAAGGAATTTAACATCGATTGCGTTTCTTTGTACATACCCTCAAAATGGTGCGTTGGATTCATAAAAAGAACACCGACTTACTACTTAGTTCTCTTTCCCCCAAAAGCGCGAAAAGGATATTATAGGACGGGAAAAAAAGTTACTAACCTATGGTTATAGGCACGAAACAGCGAAAAAGCCCAGTCGATGCTCTTCCGCTTCCGGGCCCAACAGGCCGCGGATTTGGGAATCATTGATATGGGCCGCACACGCCGCCCCAAGGCCATCACATCCGTTGACTCGATCCCGCTCTGCGAAAAATGGCGCGGCCAAGTCCTCAAAGAAATATCGCGCAAGGTGTCTCGGATTCAAGAACTCAGTCTCTCGGACCACCAGATTCGCGACCTCAATGACGAAATCAACAAGCTCATGCGCGAGAAGTGGGCTTGGGAAATGCAGATTCGGAATATGGGCGGACCGAATTATATGCGTGGGTCCGGGCGGGTTTATGACGACGAAGGGAGGGAAATACCTGGTGGAGGGAAAGGATATCGATATTTTGGACGGGCGAGAGAGTTGCCGGGTGTTAAGGAGATGCTTGAAGCGGCGACCAGGAGGGGGAGGGGTCCGGCTGAGGAGGATGACGGGCCAAATGTTGGACGGGGTGGAGATATTGCGACGAAAAAGGTCGATGCGAATTATTTTGGCTATGGGCTTGACGAGGAGGATGGGACATTGCTTGCATATGAGTTACAGAGGGAGAGGGAAGCCGTAGAGAAGTTACGGAAGCAAGCTGATAGTGAGGAGGATGTGGAGGACGGGTGGGAGCCATTGCCTGGAGATGCTGGAGATGGGGTCGAATGGCGGTTGCCGACGCTGGAGGAGGTGCAAGAAGAACTTGTGGATAGAAGGAGACGGCGGTTACTGGAGAAGATTTCATGAATGTTTAGGTGCTCATTGCCTTTCTTTTCGTTTGGGGGTTGTTCATTCTTCGGCTTAGCTCGGTGCATCTCGAATACATGTTTAATGGCTTGTCTTTTCCTTGTAAATTTGTCATTAAATACAGAATATATCGCTAGCGGGGGTATATATGTACATGGATGCTAATTTTGTTTATCTGATGTCTCTACTGTATGCTGCCTCTTTGCTGCCTTCTCTGCCTTCAGGGCTTGTGTGATACTGATGCTCTCCTTGTTCTCAATGCCCGACTCACGACGATGTTCTTCCGCCTGTAAGTCGTCGAGTACGAACTTGCCCAGTTCACCAGATCGCCATTTCTGAATAAAATGCAGTGCGGCGAGGTCGATGTTGGGCGTGCCACCCTTTGCGAGCAGCCCTGTTTGGCGTGCGAAGCTGTCTAGAAGGGGTTGGATCTCGTTGGTTGCTGACGCCCAACGCTGGTATACACTAGAATCGTGCAAATTGATGTGGTATAGCAGGTAATCTGCTAATGTGACAGGAGATATCACAGAGTCCTTGACACAGCCGCAAAGGGCCAACTTCAACATATTCTCAGCGTCCGGCACGTAAGGCATGAAGACCCCTGGGGTATCCAGTACGTAAACTTTGGAGCCATCGTCTTTCTCTATGATTTTTACCGGGGTTCCGATTTTCCTAGTGATGCCCGGCTGGCCTCCGGTTTGGACAGCCTTGCCCTTTCTCACGCCGCCGCTGCGGAGGTTGTTTAGCAAAGTAGACTTCCCAACATTTGGCATTCCAACAATCATAACACGGCAGCCGATAAGTTTGTCAGGTCCCTCGGCATCGTTGCGCAGATGTTTTAGGATTTTGCTCACATCCGGGCGAGAAGATGAGCTGACGAAGAAGACTGGGTTATTTTGATCGAATTTTCGGATTCTTCTTTCGGCCTAAGTATGAAGAAGGGTTATGAGTAAACTATGAGCTGAGTCAATGGTTTATCGCTACTTACAGCCCTCTGTGCCGGTGAACCCGTCTCGGTCCCCAGGTCTCTCTTGGTGTAAACGATCAACCGCCTTGTCTTCCCTAGAGCTTCTTCAAACATGGGATTCACGGACGTAACTGGGACTCGAGAATCTCGACATTCAACCACATAGTCGATTGAAGAAAGCATGTTCCGCATCTTGTTTAGCCCGGCCCTATGGTGGCCGAGGAAGTAGGACCGCGGGATGGAGGCATAGTCGGGAAATATCCGGCGGGGCACGAACTTAGTAGCCATTATCGGAGGTCCACGGGCTGAGAGCTTGTAGAACAGTCACCAAGGACCATATAGACGCATCCTTCGGCGTCATTCTCTACCGCAGAATAACGCGATAAACTTCTGGAACTCTTTTTTGGCCGGATTTTCTGTGATACTGAGGGCGGTGAATAAGGCGGTGTTGTGCGGTTGCCCTTTCGGGAATCAGACACTGCCCGGCTTGGATTTGACAACACTCTTTCTATGAAATATGCATCATGGTTGCTCAGTCAGAAATCTGTACCGCAATTACGGTAAATAGGAAGCTCGTATGACCTAGGAGTTGACTACTCATATCCAAGTCAAACCTCGCTGTCCACTTTCATTTACACATATGTAGCCGTCGACGCCACCCGTAGCCAAGACATGGCCCCTTGGCTTCCAGTACCCCTCTACACTTCGTCTCTTGATCCACTGCAAATAAGAACGATCAACTCCAGCTGGGCTCACGCTGAATATCATGCCGTTGATATCTGCCTTTCGTCCTCGCTCAACTCGGGTCACTTCCCTTCCTTCTAGATCGGAACCGAGACAACGACGAGGCCGGAAGCTCAGTATTGCCCATGAGAATGATCAAGAAACCGAGAGAGATGATGCTCACTCCATCATTACCCCCTCGAAACACACCCCCAAAGCCTTCCGCGCATTCAAAGGAAGTGTGGCATCCGGAGGGCCCCTGCGTCCATTCCGGCTCATCAAGCAAGATATTTTGAATCTTCGCCGCCGCTATACATCCGACTGGACCGTATTCAACCAATTGATTCTTGCAAGCGCTGTTTATGTCTTCTTCACGAATCTTCTTCCCGGCATCACTTTTGCTAGCGACCTGTACGTCCTGACCGGCAAGAGTTATGGAGCAATTGAAGTAGTGTTGAGCACCGGGCTCTGTGGGATGATATTCTCCTTGTAGGTGGCTTCATGGGTTAGGTACCCGTCTTTTTGGATCTGCAATACTGAATAGCTGGTTCCTTCAGCTTCTCTATTCAACCATTGACCATTCTCGGGGTGACTGGGCCCTTCGCAGTTCTTGCCGAGAACATTTATCAATTATGTCGCGATGAGTTTGAGATACCGTTTTTACCATTTATGGCCTGGTCTCTCATCCACGCAGCATGGCTGCACTACCTGCTCGCTATCATTAATGCGCATGACTGGACTATGCGTTACGTGACAACATTTACTACTGAGATATTCTCCCTTTTGAATAGTATCATCTACTTCCATAAGGCAATTCAAGAGTTGGAGAGAGCCCATGAAGCACTCACATTTGCGGCTTTTCTTTATGCTGTCATCGGTGCCGTAGGAACAATGCTACTCGCAATTTTCCTCTCTACCGCAGAAAGCTGGAAACCTTTATTTCACCGATATGTGCGCATGGGCCTATCCGAGTATGCGGCGGCGATCTCTATCATTATATTCATCGGCTTGCCACATGTTGGCGAACTCGCCAATTTGGACAAAATGACTCTTCCTATCAGCACGTCATTCAAGCCATCCTCTCCAGATCGAGCCATATTCGTTGTGGAGTTTTGGGAGCTACCAGCTCGGTGGGCGTTTACTGCTATCATTCCTGGTATCATTATTACCGTCCTTTTCTTTTTCGATCACGAGGTGAGCTCAATTATTTGCACAATTGATCGTTACGGGACTCAGAAGCCAGGCGGATTTTCCTGGGATATTGTTCTCCTAGGCACTACGACAGCTTTGTGTGGGATTTTGGGCATCCCTCCGGCCAACGGGCTCCTTCCTCAAGCGCCTCTCCATTCTGAATCGCTGATGCATCTAGAGAATGAACAGCGCACCGTGATTGTAGATGGAGAGGAGAAGGTCGAAACATACGAAGTCAAGCGTGTCTATGAACAACGCTGGTCAGCCTCCCTTCACGCTGGGGCAATCCTTTGTTTTGTTAGCCCTCCCTTGATGAAGGTCCTTGGCTTGACACCTACCAGCGTTCTCGCTGGGCTGTTCCTGTTCATGGGCGAGCAAAGCCTAGCCGTTAAGTAAGTAGCGTATTCTCTTACTTTTCTGCTCCTTGCATCCTGACTATGGACACCAGTCCGATTTTATACCGGGCATTCTACCTCCTCACGCCGCCAGCTGAACTGCCACCTCTCCCATCTGTACTCGCAAAGAAAGAAAACCCCAGTAACTCCGATACCACCACGAGCACCAACCAACGTCCATCATACGTTCCAGTCCATATTTACACGATCCTGCAGCTAATAACCACAGTAGCGATATTCATCCTCACGCTAACTCGAGGCGCACCGGTCTTCCCAATTTTAATCGTAGCCCTGGTACCGTTCCGCCTCTTACTCATGAAGCGATGGTGGCCACGAGAAGTTCTTCGATTTGTGGATGCTTGGGCATGCAAAGAAGGCACCCCTGAAGATGACGAAGACGCCGAAGCCAAAGAGAACGAGGCCGTACGCGGACCCGGGCCCGGTTCTAGTAACAGTCCTATCCCTGGGGGAGTATTCTCGCCTGATGTGCAGAATTCCCACGGGTCTGCTACTGTTGCGGATGTACCTACAGCTCATACCAGACCATTAAGAAATGTCGATGAGACACGGTTGGATTGGGTAGAGCTTGACGAGATTCGACCACATATGGATGAGGAGTCGGGGAGAGGGGCTCGTTTGATAGATAGATGACTTGAAGGTTTTAGGGTACGATGCTGTTTCTAGAATTGTATACACTTGTGGCATTCCAATCCAGATCCTATAGGTATTACATACTGTTACAAAACATGGGTATCAAATGGCCAACATACTGGGATATTCCCTCACAGTTACGTGTAGATGGATCGTGTCGTAAATCAAAGAACATGTTAGAAACCGACTACGCTCTCCATCCCTGCACAAAGTCATGAAGACGGTCAATGACTACACCAAAGATGGCATTGGCACTGTCACCGATAAGCTGTTCAAAGTGGCGGATGGCTTCCTCTTCAGTCATTTCGAGATGGAATCGCTCCTTCACTTTCAGAACAGCCTTATCTGGCTCTACACGGATGTCTGGAATGTTGGCGTCAACCATCAAACTGAAGAGATTGAGAATGAGGTTCGCGGACTTGCGCAGCGTCGTATAGGCTGTGAAGCAGTATTGTTTGAACTGCAGGTAAAGCGGTGACGAAGTCCCACCCATACCTTCGACCATCTCCTTGCAGAGTTTCATCATCGGCGCAAATGGTTTAGGGTCACGGCCAAGGATGAAGCCGAAATCAGCGTGAAAAAAGTGCCCGTCTGGTGCGAGGAGCAGGTTTTCGAGATGCCTGTCGCCGACACCAAGGAGGTATGTGATCACGCAATAGCCCGCACAAGATTTGATATAAGTATCCATTGTCTCCTTGCGGACGCCAAGTGGCTCGTTATCGTCCGGGTTATTAGCCCTAAGATATGCGAGGACCGTTTTGTATCTGGCGGAGACTGCAGAGAGCGATGTCGAGGGTATGAATTGCATCGCACCTGCTGTGGCGTTGGTGGCTAGGATGCGATATGGGGTGAGTTTGAGGTCTAAGTTCTCTTTTTGGAGGAGCCGATCCATCAGGATGATGATTTGGATGACGAGCTGGTCTTGACGAAGATCGTCACCGACTTTGAATAAAATCGGATATTTACGGCCTTCAGTTGTTTTGAATGTGAGGAGCAGAGGAGATAAGGACGACTTGAATACGTTTGACTCTTCAGGAAAGCAACCGGTAACCAAGACATCCGGATCCAAAGGAAGAGGTAAGGGCGGTTCGAACTGGATGAGATCGTTCTTCGGATCTTTAAGAAATTTTTTCAATTTTTCGATCTTGAGAGGACGGTTCTCTCGAGCAAAACGGATGTCCTTGGAAATTTTTGAGAGCACGGCAATAAGTTCACCCTGGCGTAGGAGCGTTTTCCTGTGGTTTGGATGAATTCGCTCTAATTCTGTCATGAAGTAATACTCAACCCGGGCGAAAAGCCTACGGTGAGAAGATAGCGTCCCTGGGCCGGCATCATCGCATTCGACCATCAGATACCAATGTAGGTAGCTGCCAAGTTTGAAATTGTTGGCCGCACGGGTAATGAGAAAGTTGGCTAGGGAGGAGTCGTGAGCAGCTATATCCGCGTCGCCATGGGTATTGTCTTCGTATTTAAGCGCCTGCACGAGTTGGAGGAGATACAAAAGTAACTCGTCGTCATCCGCCTTGCGAAGTCGCTCCACAGCATAAGAGCGAACGGCCGCATTATCGAAGGTCGGACCAAGTAACTCTAGGGCGTCATCCACGTCGATCTCAGTCCATTTTGGTAGGATTTCGACAGCTTGATGCGCTTCGCCGACATCTCTCCAGTTGACCGATTTGACGAATTTTGTAAGGGCTCGTTTCTCTCGGGTAAGATAATATCTGAATCGCCATACAAGATCCTTTTCTTCGGCGGTGAGGTCCTGCGTAGGCTCGTAAGACACAATTATGTTAAGATCATCACGGATTTTAGGATTAGGCTTGAGGTCACGATCCATAATGCCAGTACGATGGCTACGGATGAGTCTCCGATGCTTGTCCTCACAGGGATTGCCTGTTTGGCCAACTTCGGGATCGTAGATTCTGATGACTCCTTCACCATCGGCTCCTTCAATCCCAGGACCGAAGCGAACCTCCGGCAGGGGTTTCAAAGCCCCATTTGCGTTTCCAGGTGCATTTTGCGGATATGACGAGATGGGGGGTGGTGGATATTCGTGATCGGACCATACAATGGGATGGTCGAACCGTGGAAATTCAATGTATAAAGTGAAATTTTCGTCGTCGAAATCCTCTTCATCCTCTTCATCTTCTTCGCCGGCTGGATGTTGGTACTTGTTGGCTTTTAGAAGAACAGTGCGCTTCCGGGCAGCCTCATCAGCGTTAAGTTTCAGCCTCTCCAACTGACGGAAAACCATTTGATCCATCCAGTCAATTCGTGGAATTTCGCCCATCTCGTGTTTTTTAATCAAGACCTCCACCCTCTCTAGCTCCATCTCTTCGGTTGAAGGGCCAAGTGGGTCAGGCTTGTTCCCCTTCCGTTTTTTCGGAGGACTCGAAGGCGTTGTTGTCGCTGAGAACCCGTCTGCAGCCTTGTGTCGGTAGACTTTGCATTTCTGTCTTCCGGTTTTCAATTTTCCATCCTCGTCAAACAGTCGTATCGTCGTCCCACCGAATGGGACATAATGGCCATCTGCACCTTCTCCACCAAACGGCGATAAGTCCCAGATCGTGATTGCAATTTGGCATTTTAGAGGGGCGTCTTTAATGCATATTGGTAGCTGTAACCATTCATTCCAGGATCTCGCAGCTTTAAATGCTCTGTATGATGTTTGCAAGGGTACTCCCAAAGGCTTAGATTCCGACCATAATTGCGCCGTCACAAACAGATCAGATAGCGGATTCTGCGCGGAGCCGATGTGCCGCAATTCTGGCTGCTTCAATAGAACCGAGAACGGAATTTGTTTCTGCTTCCCTTCCAATGAACCGCTGTATTCCCCATTAGCCAAGCGCTCTTATACACTTAGATGCTCTCCATTGCAGTGAGATAGTGACATTATGGCATACATCTTGACGTGTATAGGGAAGTCCACCTGCGTGGAAACCGCAAATGTGAAAGCCTCCATCCTTGGCCTGGCGCATCACTATTTGACTACTTTTATCGCATGATTGAGAGAAGTTGCCCACTTTGATAATGCCTCGAGGTGGTGGAAGGGAGCTCAGCTCCAATTGGAGATGACGTGGGGGGCAGGTGACATCACGTGGTGACCCATTTCGAACGCGTCTGGAGCCGAGACCAGACGCGGGTTTGCGCGCCTCCAGCCCGAAAAAGGAGATTCAGTTGGAGAATTTTGTTTGCCAGACTGAATCGCCGTTTGATAATACTATTGCTTTTTTGTTCTGCATTATTTTTGTTGGTGCCTATTTTCAGCCCGTCTTTGTCAAATCGAGAGCCTTGCCTTTGAAACCGCCTTCGCGCAACCGCTGGGTCAAAGAAATAAGCCTTGCGAGCATGGCGCGTACGCAACAAGTCCGCTCAACACCCCCTCGTCAGTCGCCAGGGTCTCCCTCAGACAAGGAGAACCTGGAAAATTCTGCCCGCAGCAAACGGAAAAGTCAGACTCATACAATGTCATCTTCAAGAAATAACACGAAACGGCAACGCCTGGGCGACAGAGCCTCGAATATCCAGGGTGGACGCCAGCCACTATCAGAACAGCAACGACAAGCCAGCAAACATTTCTACGACCCTGACCAAGATACAGCTGAAAGACGAAGAGTACGCAAGGGACTCCGGGATCTCACACGGGAGTTGAATGGTAATACCCCGCTACCGATTATCTGAGGCGCATGTTAATTATTGCTCAGATTCTAGGAATGAATACCTACAGGCGGGAAATACTGGTATTAAGGATACCATATTAAAAGCAAACGAGTACTTCGAAAATGTCAAGCAAACTTCGGACGCGACAATCGACTCTCGTCTTCTGGTAAATGCCGCAGATTTGTCATATAAGAAAACTGCAACGTTAGTTTTGGGCGACGCAGGCGCGGGGATAGATGTTGACGAATTCGTTTCGAAATGTATGTCGTTTATGCGCCACGGTCCGCAAGATCCGAATGCCTCGATTAGCAGCACCCAACGCCGCCGTGCTCCGCGAAGGACTCAGGCAGACCTTGACAATAGCGACGAGGAGGACGGAGACGGAATGAACTGGGGTTGGCTTGGGCGTTCTGCCTGTTTTCGCCATAGTGCCAGGCCCGCGGTCTCTGGGTTCCTTCTTGGACCATTATCGGTACAAAAGCGTACCCGCCAAATCGCACAGCGAAGAGCAAGGGAGCGAATTGATCCATCTCAGGCGGTCAGACCCCAGGAGCTTAGAGAGGAGGATCTAGATAAGCAAGAGTCATTTAACCTCACGGCTATGTGCACGAACATAAACAAGCTGCTGGGGGAAACGCAAGACAATGCGGAAGCCGCTGTTACCGAGGCTCTGGAGCAAATAGGAGAGCCTACAGATGAGCAAATTCAAGCTGTAATGGCCAAGCATCATATCGCTGATGATGCCGGCGTGCCGTTATTCAAGTTCTGCATTAACCCCAAATCATTCGGACAGTCCGTGGAGAACCTGTTCTATCTGAGCTTCCTGGTCCGGGACGGCACGGTTGGAATTTCGACGGATAGCAGAGGTTTGCCAACATTGCGTATGAACCCCTGAATCCCTTTTGACGTACTATGTCATAATTATCTAACCGCTCAATGGCAGATCCGTCAAAGCCTTATGCACCTAGCGAAGCCCAGAAACAAGGTATTCAGAAGCGGCAGTCCGTATTCAGCCTCGACTTTGATACATGGAAGGATGTGATCGAGGCATATAGCATCGATAAATGTATTATCCCTCATCGCCAGGAGGAGCAGTATGACACATCGCGAGGATGGTATGGCTAGTGAGCATGTTCCGTGGCCCTTATTTTTCGGTATATTTTTTTTTCGGTGCACAGGAGTTGAGAGCAAGCACAGAATAGTTAGCGTAGCTGGTTTATGATATACCCCATCCGATTGGAATATACACTTTATTTAATGAATCTTCAATTATCCTAGCAAGTCTTTGTTTTCACGATTATTGATCCGTAAGGCTTGTCCATACTATTTCCGGGCGTGTCGCACGCACATTGTCCTTATCAGCCATTTTCCCCACACGAGGTGACAGCCGTTGACGTCAGCAAACGGCCGACTCCCCAAGCTCCGGATCCAGCTTCACAAGAATTGTTATCTTCTAGAATACGACCACAAGATACCTATTCATCCAAGCAGACTTGTCCAGCTGCAATTAATCTTTATTTGGACAAGTGTGCCTTTCAAATTTGGCTCAGCTGTGATCACTTAAGGTGACGACCAAACGTTGAGCCAGGCGCTTTGAACGCAGGATATCAGAATCGACCTGAAGCAACGTTCGCGCATAAAGCTTTATATTCCGCCAAGTAACCCATAAACTCACGGAATTCGATTAAAGGAACAAAAAAGCACAGTTATCATTATGGCGCCCCAACTCTTTCCCACGAATCCGGACGATGTCATGGTAATCCGAAATGTCACGTCCAATGTCATCACTATGAGCTTACCTTTTGCGCGATTTGGGCGATTGAAGTTCGGCGGACGAGGAACACTTGGTAAGTCGTTTTATTTCTTGTCTTATACTGGTCCGCTTTGACTAACGCGAAACCAACCAGTGCGAATGTCAACAGGCTCCCTGGCAGTTTTCTCACCCGTAAGCCTGACCCCCGCAGTCCAGGAGACAATATCCGGCCTAGGTGGGAGAGTCAAATACATCGCAGCGCTTGATATGGAACATCACATCCACCTAACGGCATGGAAGAATGCCTTTCCGGATGCGGATATCATTGCCCCCGAAGGATTATATGAGAAGAGACAGTCCGTCCCAGAATACAAGGATACGCCATTCAAACACATCCTTAAGAAAGAGAACAAAGAAAGTGGGTGGCCTATTTCCGAGGAATTCAACCAGGAGTTCGACACCGAATACGTATACGGACACGGGTCCAAGGAACTGGTGTTCCTGCATAAACCCTCGTGTACATTGATTGAGGCGGACCTACTGTTCAATCTCCCTGCGCGTGAACAGTATTCCAAAACCGGGGAGGATGCGACATCGGGGATTCTTACGAAGCTTGTCCAGCCATTGTTATCTACGGCCCCGCCGGCGACGATGCAGAAGAGGTTTGCGTGGTATATCTTATCGAAGGAGGATCGGGGGGCGTTTACGGAGTCGATACGCAGGATCGATAAGTGGGAGTTTAATCGGCTGATTCCGTGCCATGGAGATGTGATTGAGAGTGGCGCGAAGGGAGTATTTAGGACGGTATTTGAGTGGTTCTTGCAGCGCTAAAAGTGACCATCTGTTCGCGACTTGGGTTTTCTCTGTGATAGGGCATACGCTATGTTAATATGTTCTGTAACATAATTTGAATTTGGGCTAACGGATCCGGAACCCCGCTAATGAATTGACCATTAAGCCTCAGTTGGTTTGCGAATCTTCAGTGGAATTCATCAATGGGGGATATCTGCACATTTGGCGAAAAAGGGCAATCTGCATGCTGATCTGAACTAGATGGAAAACAGATTAGTGCAAGAGAGCTTCAACTTTCAAGATGTGATGGCGATGTTCAGACGAATATATTAAAATGACGGCAAGTCTTCTGCCACAAGGACTAGACGCTGGAAATGGCTAAGACGCCAAATAGATACCGTAAAGAGATGGACCTTAATCACCAACCAAGATGGGTTGAGCCATCCATCCTTGCCGGTGCTGTCTCTGGAACACTGGGTGCCAGCAAAACAAGCTCCATCCCGCCTGAGTGACGTATCGCCGAGTCTGGCCAGGCAGAACAATTGACCACACCATCCTTCCTGGTCAATCAGTTTCCCAGTCTGGGTTGGTGAGCTTTCCCTCCAGGCATAACAAGCGTTGGGCAGACCTGAGCGAGACACGGGAGACCAATCGGTTGCTGCCAGACGACGTCATGTCCTGGAAATTGATCACGTTCTCATGCGATGAGCAAGTTATCCCTGAGGCAAGGGGCATCCAACAGTGAAGGCGACACTGAGACGTTATTATTTAAACGCACTCTCGTCCCTGAGTCGCTCTCTTTTCCGCCGTCTCTTCTCCAGATAATAAGCTTCCGTCATCTAGATAGCCTCAGCCTAAGGCACTGCATCGAAGATCAACTCCACGAAGCCCACTCTTACCCCAATTTCACTCCACCAATACCATCATGCCTGTCCTCTCACGCTTGGTGTCAATTGTTCTCCGCATAGCCCAGGTTGTCTTTGGCGCTGTAAGATCCCCGATTCAACCGTGGCCTGGAGTACTCCACGCCAAACCGTGAATAGAGCTAATCTGACAGGTTGTTGCCGGCATCGTCGGTTGGTTCCTTCACACGTTTGATAACACTGATGTCTGGCCCAAGCCCCGATGGATCTACACCGAAGTGATTGCTGCAATATCTATATTGTTCGGCCTAGTATGGCTAATCCCATTCTCGTCGGGATTCTTTACATGGCCATGTATGCCGTGAAATATTATACATTCTGTTCGTCGTAACCTGGCTGACATTATCACAGTGGATTTGCTTATTTCCTTTGCCTGGTTCGCTGCCTTCGGAATACAAGTCGATGCCAACAGACGACTGGGCTGCGGTAGTATCTGGCATTGGGGCTCGATAACGGACAACACGTGGTGTGGCCGGTGGAAAGCCTCGCAGGCATTCAGTTTCCTTTCAGCCATTGTCTGGATTGCCTCTGCGCTTGTGGTTAGTACCTTGAAACCTAGAAGGCTTCATACTGCATACTGATGATTGTTTCAGGGCATCTGGTTTACATTCCGCGTCAGGAGACATGCAACTGACCGAATGTAAGTCCCATAATTTACAGACTTATGGAAATTTCATGATTCTAACCGTGCTTCTAGTGGTGGTCGCTATCGTGTTTAAATTGGCACTGTGCCTTTTCTACGATGTCAACCTCACTCGGTATCCTGACGGCGAACCCTCGCATTGCGAGAGATCCCAAAACGATAGGGCTGCACGCTTTCTTTTCTGACCTCGTTATCCTCCTTCCATTTCGCAATTAGCTTGTCTTGCGACTCACGATACATGATACGATGATACAATGATTTGTTATGAAGTAACTGACCTGATGCTAATACCCCGTCTGTTATGAAGCTGTTGGCAATTGCCCCTACCACTCCTTATGTTCTTTTCACTCAGTGAATAGTACCAGTCATTTTATTTTTTTACTTACAAATATAATTTTTATTTTCTTCGATTAAGCTCTACGTAGTGTACTGTTGACATGGGGAGATCACATAGAGACGATGACTAACTCGGCCTGGGTGAAACCAACACAACAATACCTAACGGGCAGCGTCAGCTTTCTCCCCGAGTCAGTAGTCATCCATGGAGCGACAAAAATGCCGTCGCCCCGGTCAAGTTCCTCGTCTTTCGAGAGATTACCGCGGCATCCGGATGAATATTCATTAAAATCGCAAGATGATTCAGACAATAGCCAACTGTTAGCAACTGGCCGGGACAGTTTTGAACCCGCTCCAGGCCACCGAGAACAGAGCACAAGCGAGCCTCTGCTCCCCACTTCTAACTACCGTCCTCCTGCTCAAAAGCCAAAGCGATTCTCATGTACTGTCGCTGGCATTCTGGACTGGATGCGTGGCCCATCGCCGCCGCACAAGTATCGGATCAACCCCTGGCTGGCCCGATGGCAGACTGCGCCCGGCCGTCTCATCGACCGCTACTTTCGCAGTACAAAAGCGAAATGCTGTCTTCTTTTAGCTTCTCTCTTGTTATGGGGGGTTGTCTTTCTTTCCATCTTGCATGCAAGTGTAGCAGGCCAGGAAATACCAGACTACGGGAACCCAGTTAAACTTTCTTGCTGGAGTAAACTTTGGTATGATCCGAGGCTCCAGATTCGCAACTTCAAACTAATGTGTGTGTATGCAGGTCAAATGCAACCAATTGTGGACTTGATGGAGATTATTGTCGTCCATTTGATGCAGAAACATTCGCATTTCGCTGTCCTGCGGGTTGCTCGTCCTTCATGGTTCTTGAGCCTTATTTCGTTGGCCCACAGGAGATTAATTACCAGCAACTCGTTATTGGAGGTGGTGCCGACCAAGACCAAACCGAAGAAGTCTATCGAGGTGATTCGTCTATTTGTCAAGCTGCAATCCATGCCGGACATCTCGAAGACAGTAAGGGTGGCTGTGGCATCCTGCGTCGAACGGGCAAGCAGAAGATGTTCCCGGCAAGCGAGAGAAATGGCATCTCAAGCGTTGAGTACCCATCTTACTTTCCGCTCTCCTTCACCTTTGATGGGGGTGAGTCCTTAGAAGATGGAGCTCTCGATTGCCAGGATCTCCGCTGGCCGCTGTTCACATTTTCCGTCATTGTATCAACACTCTTTTCCCTGGCAGTCACAACGCCAGCAGCATTTTACATTTCTATCTTTTTCATCGTCTACTTCCAAGTTGCCCTCTCATCCGATCCTCCGTACTCCCCAGACTACTACGAAATAGTCTCAATCGCCCTCGGTCGCTTCCTCCCATGCGCATTTGTCGGCTTCGCCATCTACTACTTCTGCATCCGACGCACATTAACCGACCTAGACGCCCACTGGGACAAGACAATTCTCTGGCTTGGGCCCTGTTGGGTTGGCGCTCTCAACACGGACACTTTCGATAAAATCCCAATATCGCGCCTCACACCCCACGACGTCCAACAGCAACCCGGCGCTATCCCAGCCCTAATCACCATAGTCGTCATCCTCATAGCAATAGTACTCACACAAGCTATCGCATTCCGAAATGAAGGCCGCATGCCCAAAATGCTAGGTATCTACGGAATTTTGGTCGGCGGTGTCATTATCCTTCTCCTCGTCCCTAACATGAACCTCCGCATCCACCACTACATCCTCGCCCTACTTTTCCTGCCGGGTACAACTCTCCAAACTCGCCCCAGCCTCCTCTATCAAGGTCTTTTAATGGGCCTATTCATAAACGGCATCGCAAGATGGGGCTTCGACTCTATTCTCCAAACCTCTGCCTCTCTCCTCGACGGCGCCCAACTAGGCTCCGTCCTCCCTGAAATCGCACCATCTATCATCAGCATCCCCTCCGCGGATACTATATATTTCGACTTTGAATCTCTCGTCCTTCCCGCCGAGGCCGACGGCCTAAGCGTTATAGTCAACGACGTCGAGCGGTTCCATACATTCCGAGCGGACGGTGAGGCAAACGTAACGATCCCGAGCTGGAATTGGACGAGACTCGAACCAGAGGACCCCGAGTATTTCCGCTTTGGATATATAAAAGAGAACGCTATGGGCGGGTTCTGGTATGAGGATTTTACGTCACCTGTGATGTGGGCGGGTGATGGGAAGTGGAATACATCTGTTCCTGTTCCTAGTTCTCGCGAAGGCTCTGGCGAGGATTCTAGATGATTATGAGTGTATATTTTGGACCTGATCTAGAAATCGTACATAACGTTTATTAAAGACCTAGACTAGACTGTACTTACTGAGTCCAATGCAATAACTATATCTACATATCCCTTAGACCGAAAACACCAGACTCCAAGACCCATAACACGCTCTATCCAAAACAGACCAAATATGACCTTTGCTGGTCCAAAACGCATATGTGCATGTCGGTACAACGTATCTCAATGTCAAGAAAAGACCGACAGTTATACCATGACCGAAGGGCCCATAATGCTAATATAAAACGGCAGTATGCAAAGATGACGCGAATAATGCAAAGAGGGGGAAATCCCGTTATTTCTTGTCTTTCTGATGCTTGGAGCATTTCACCTGCACAATTTCTTGGTTCCCACCATCGGAGACGACTAGGGCGGTTAGTTTGCCACCTTTCACACATCCTGAGTCTAGGCCAATGGTGTACTCCTTCAGAGAGAGACCTGATTTGGAATCGTGCCCATAGATTACTGTCATGATGCTGTTTTTGGACTGGAGAGAAAGGGCTTGGTGTTTGTTAAAGAGCTGTAGAGGTTAGTACAGCTGGTTTCAGCTGGAAACAGCCATATCGGGGGTGGAGCATACTTTTGTCCATTTTACACCCTTGTCTCGCGCTGAGTTGGGTACATGCGTTTCTAGGTCGACAGTGCGCATGTTCATGACACTGTAGGGATCCTGCCTGTCGAGGTCGACACCCGGAACGAGGCCGCCGTGAACGACGACAACTTGGCCCATGTTGGTGATTTGGCCAACGTTGAGGATTACGGGACATGCGCCGAGCCATTCCGCTTGGTCGGTGCTGAGCTGGAGGGCTAGTTCGCGGGATTTGGCATCTTGTAGACGGGCCATGTCGAATGAATCATCGGTGGTGTTCGATTCGAGCATGTCGCGGCGGAGAGTTAGGACTCGGTCTTCGTGGTTGCCGCGAACACAAGAGGCGTTGTATTCTCGCGCGAGATCAACAACCCCCAGGCTATCGGGTCCCTTTTCGATCAAGTCGCCGGTGAAGACTAGATGATCACGGGTCGTGTTGAAAGATACTTTGTCAAGTAGACTTTCCACTGTTTATTAAAATCATGAGCATCAAGTTAAGCTGAAATGTGACGGGAAGACAGATACGCACACTCGGACTTGCAGCCATGCACATCCCCAATAAAGATCAACCGCCGTTCACTCGGCATATCATCCTCAGGCACTAAATCAGATGGTAGGAGTGCTTCATCCAACTCTCGCAGCTGAACCATATCTTCTAACTGCGGCAGCGCATTGGCGCCAAACCAACCCCCGACGATGTCCTCCTGCTTCGGATCCAAGGAAGTTAGAATAGCTGACCTCTCCTCCAATCTCGGGGACAGAATATACTGCCAACCAAGGATGCAAAAGATAAGAACACTCAGGCATCCGATCGCGTGTCGTCTGAATCGTGGCACCGTGACGATTGACAGGATCATCTGTACCCATTTCCGGGGGTCGGACCGGTCCGAGGCGGAAGGAAGCTGGGTATATTTCGCGCTTGATTGCCATTCGTTTCGGACATAGTTGATTAACGGGCCGGTGAAACGTGTGAGCCTGGATGGCGAAGAAGATGGAGGACGGTGGTACAGGCCGTCGTCGTCGGAGGTGTCGGAGATATCGAAAGTCTCACGCCCCCGGTCGCTCTCCGCCATTTGTGCGGGTGAAAGAGCCAGATCTTGATATTTCCGTAGTTGAGATGATGTGCCGTTCGATGCAGAGTGTCCATGAGATGAGAGACAGTCAGGGTCCAATTGATGCCTTCAGGCGAGGGAAAGTTTCAGAGACTGGTCCAGCTAAGGAATGTGTCGCGTGCCATGTCACTCACTAAGATAAACTCAGTCTTGGCCTACTCCGGAAGTATCACTCATCATATGGTCCTCAAAGGTCCTCTGGGGTCCTCAGCCGATTGACACTTGTATTAATTTTTGTTCCTCATTGCCGTGAATATTACTTATTACTGTATTTAGTCTAAGAAAAAGCGGATGTTCCTCTTTGCATTGACAACTTGACAGGAACAGGCAGTCAGCCCTATGCAGCATCCATGATAGAGTTTAGGCGCTTATAGTTAAGGATCGTCACGCCCGTAAGATCTATATTCAATCACACGTAAAACTAATATACACTGACATATCATCTAAATTGTTCGTAATATTCCATCTCCCTTCTGCGTTGGTTCACCTTCTGGAGAACATCCTCGCTGTAGAGCTCTTCCACCTTCTTTCCACCTAGAAGGACTTCTTTTTCATGGCGGGTGGCCTCCTCCTTGGTCATCAACACCAAGTCTTCCAGCTTAAAAGGAACAACAATTTGTCCTTGCTTCTCCCACTCGGGATCGGGTTTGAATCCCTGGGGTGGACGGTTCCATAGAGTGAGCTGCAGCCGACTCGGAAGACCAGTCACGACACTCTTGCCTCGCCAGATCTCATCGACAAGGTATATAACATCCTCCTTACTCAACGGCAGGCGAAGCCCGATAGGTTGGCTTCCGATCTCCGCTCTAGCAAGACGCTCGAGAGTTACAAGTAACGCAGCGTGGATGGTGTCATAAAGCTTATCTTTGCCCTTTCCACCCATGCTGTAATCTGTCGGATATCCCGCGACGTCACAAATGACATGGTTGGCAACGGTGTATCCGAACACGGCAGGCATAGTTCCAAGCACAGGGAGAATTCTGGAACGGAAATCTGGTAGTACTGATAGTTCATCTACCTGGCCCTTGGTGAACTCTTCCTCGGCTAAGGGCAATAGAGTTGCTTTGCCGGGCCCGGGTTTTTCTGTCGAAAATATCACCGGAATCCCAGAGGTCACGCCCAGGAGCTTGAGCCGTCTCCGAGTACTGCGTGAGAGTCGGTCGTCTGAGCTGACTGAAATATCCGTAATCATGACGCGCGTAGGGTCTGATTTGCATCCGGCGCCCATTGAAGAGATAACGGGAATCGAGTGCGAGTGGCAATAGTGTAGTAGCTCAACCTTGGATTGTATATTATCGATGCAGTCGAGCACGTAGACAGGCTTCTGGCCTTTGTCAGCATCGTCCAAGGACCACGGAGCCAACAAATTATCGGCACCAGATCCGCCAAAGAGCTCATTCCGGCAATCAAACTTAACCCACGGGACAACTTGCTCCAGTCTCTTGCGGATACAGTGCACCTTCGAAGCTCCCACGTCCGCCAACGTGGCGAGCGCATGTCGGTTCAGAGATGAGAGTGTAACTTGATCGAAATCGATCAACCGTATCTTGGATACGCCTGACCGAGCTAGCGAAGCCGCAGCATGGGATCCAACACCCCCACACCCAACAACAATTATGAATGAAGAACGGAGTTTGGCAAGGCCCTCATCCTTGAGGAATACGCGGTTACGGGCGAGTTGCTCGAAAATAAGCTCTACATGAGAAAAAGCAACGTTAGCATTTAACTCTTCGCCCGCCACCCATTGAACCCATTGAACGGAGCCAGCGCTTACCTTCGTCATAGTCTCCCTCTTGTGCTCTTAGCGCAAGAGCTGCACCACGCTCATCCTCCTTGCTCCAATATGGGTTGGGCGGTGCGGCACCGAATTCATTCAATTCCTCTGCGTGATGCTGCTCGTTAATTTCTGGTATAGAAGCCTTCAATTGCTTCACAGCTTCCCGTCTCCTAAACTTCTGGAAACCAAGAATCGCACCCGCAACAGCAGCTCCGGATAGTACCGCGGTTGCGGCAAGCTGGGCCTGGTGGGAGTTTTGTTGCCGTTGAATCCAAGACGCCATTTTTAGATGGGTATAGTTGAGCAATTTCTTTTCGCGCTACTCGAGGGGGTTTGATACGCCGGAGACGTTGATCAAGTCATGAGCTGTTCCTCAAAACCTACATACACTTGTTAGAAAGGCAAGGTTTTTTTGGACGAGCAATAGTATAGCCATGTCTCCGGATACATGACTATAGATAATTGATGAATTAAGCTTACCATTATAAAGCAATCATTAGATCTCGTGGAGTCATAAAACCGTTAAGTTGAGGTTGCTGCCAGAGCTTCCGCAAACTGTGATGACATCGTTGATCACGTGTCGGGTAGCGCAATTTATCCCGCGTGGTTGATAGATTCAAGTCCCTCTTCCTCCATAAATCAGCAGGTATGGCTCTCCTCTCATTTTCTCCATCGATACACCGTGTTGCACTGAGATCATCGTCTAATGTTTGCCAATGCAGGTTCGAGAACTGAACCTTCTGAACCTTCACTACGATCCCAATGACGATACAGCATTCACACTAGAGCTTCTCATGACACCTTGATCAACCGGACAATTCCGACAAATGGACATCATCCTTCGTGCAATATTTGTAGCTGAATGGAAGATGACATTTGCCAAGAGTGGGTGATTGAGTCTGAACAGAGATCTAAGGGATTGGCGGCTGTTTTCTTTTCTTGCGACCTGGACAGCACCGCGTCGCGAAACTGAGTCGCATCTCCTATCTCCTTTTTCCTATACCTATAATTCGGCTTCGCGCAAAGTGCGCTGCTGAAGAGTACATTGTTCCAATTCCCGCGTTAACCTCTCGAATTTCAACCTACATGTCAACACCATATTGTTTTATAAGCCGACTTGAATAAATGATGTTTTCGCTTGCATTCCCTTCATTCCCATTCATACTTTTGTCCTTCTTAATCAAGACCTGCCCGGTGATGAGTACGCAGTACCAAAAGCCAAAGTTGTATGATAACCGGCCGCCGAGTGTCTTCTTGCAAAGCACGCCAGCCTGGATATCGATGAGAACCTGAGAGCTAATCTGAGGGCGGTTGCAAGATTGAAGATATTTGTGGATTTCAGTGTTTTGTTGCATAGATTAAAATAGAATATCTCGGCCGGTGGTTGAATGGAACAAAAGGTGATTACTACCTCAAGTAGCCTCAAGTACCAGACACCAGAGCGGCATTGGCTCCTGTGGTAGGAGATACATCGCCGGCTTGTGTATCTAAAGTGTGGGCCTGTCAAAAATCCTCAATCCAGCATCTACAACCATGTCATTTCTGACTAGAATCAAGGAAGAAGCAAGCGAGATGAGTTACCGTTGTATTCGGAGTCTCAAACTAGGATCGTCAACCAAGGTTAATCTATGCGGCGCAGTCTAGCCACTTCGAAACTGCCGACTGAGGTTACAAGCAAGCTCAAGCGGGGTTGTTCCTGGCTCCTGGCAAGGAACAAAACGGGCAACCTCGCGATTGGACAAAGAAAGGCGTGCGCTCCTTGGCTTTTCTGACGCCCTCCCTGCAGGCTAAGCCTGTATGTCGATTTCGCCACAGGTCGACATTAGGTGCAGATTCATGGACCTCAAATTGTAAAGCGACTCGAAAGCTTCAGAAATCTCTTTGCAATGTCTCGTCTGAGGTGATGTGGACTCAATCTCGTGCCTGCGACCTGTTATTCGTCATAGTTCTAGACTGTCAAGATTGTGGTGGGCCCTGTAACCTTCAATGCTCCCGCTGGTCAATGGGCTGAAGGAACGGCCGGAAACGGCGATGTCATCTGAATTGCCCACCCGAGATACAACATTATTCCATGCATCTTACGAGGAGCTTCTGATAGGATTTGAAAAAATCCGAGGTAAATCCGTGGGTGCCCTGGCTACCAGGGATATCGCCTAGAGTGTTTCACAGGGCGACCCTGACTTGTTGCAGTGACGAGTTACACCTAGTCACCTCCAGACCCAACACAAGGTACACCAGATTTCAGAGGGTATAAAACACTTCCAACCCCTGAAACCCATTGAGTTTACCTGTCCATAATTCCAATTCCGAGGGCTCTATAAAGCGACGTATTGTTAGCATCCGAACTTGCCTAGCCTTGCAGCTTCCACGCGGCGCTGCCGCCACAAGATCTTAGTATTCGCTGGCTCTCCCGATCATTACGACAGCGCGTGCGAATTTGTCGCGGCCTTCTCGACTTTTTTTGTTTCCTATTCCGATATATTTCCACCATTTTGCGTTGGAAGTCTGCGGTAGCGTTTTGAACTGCGCTCGTGGTCGACCGGACTTTCGCCTTATTTGTGAGCAAAAATAGCCTGACATCATCCGACGCGTTTAAACCGAGCCGACAATTGTCAAAATTTACGCCTGTTTTCCAGATTTTACCAACTCCAAGCAGACATGTGCGACTTCCGAACGGCCATTCGGTAAATATAAAGTCTGGCTGGGTTTCCAATTTGCCTGTTGAAAAGGCAGACGAGAATTTGTTGCTGATCGGGAGTCGCGGAAACGCTCGGTAGCTGGATCTCGATTTGGCCCAGAACTTCTTCATTTCGACGGAATTTTTGTTCACCACCCTGCAGCAATGCTCACATTCAGGAAGGCGCTTATTATAGCTGCCGTCTTGGTCTCCTTGATATTCTTTCTCCGATCCTCCAACTCATATTCTGAGTCTCCGGTGGCCGTGTCGCCTGAGGCGGTAGCCTACGATGTCAGTCACGAAACAGAGCAGCCGTCTAGCCAGTCGCCTAGTCAAGATGCAGGATCTCAACAGCAGCCGCTGAAGCAGCCACCACCACCTCCTAGTGCTTCTTTGCCTGAGCGTTTACGCTACCATTTCCCTTATAACCTAGAGGCGAAGTTCCCTGCGTACATTTGGCAAACGTGGAAGTATACACCGGCTTCTGTGTGGTTCGATCGTGATCTACGAAAACAAGAGGCGAGCTGGACTGATTTAAATCCCAATTTTGTCCACCAAGTTATTCCGGATGACACTGTTCGCTATCTTATCAAGTATCTCTATGGCTCCGTCCCTGAGGTGCTCGAAGCGTTCGATGCATTGCCGCTTGCTGTCCTCAAAGCCGACTTTTTCAGGTATCTAGTTCTCCTTGCACGGGGTGGCGTCTATAGCGACATTGACACGACCGCACTAAAACCTGTGTTGGACTGGCTTCCAAACACTCTTGATCTGTCAACTGTTGGCTTCGTCGTCGGTATCGAAGCTGATCCTGATCGGCCTGATTGGGCAGACTGGTACTCGCGTAGAGTCCAATTCTGCCAATGGACCATTCAGTCCAAATCCGGCCATCCAATCTTGATAGACATCGTGTCGTACATTACTCAAGAGACCCTGCGGATGAAAAAAGCGGGAATACTCAAAAAAGGAAAGATGGACAAAACCATTGTTGAATTCACAGGCCCAGCGGCTTGGACAGACGCCGTGTTCCGATACTTCAATGATCCTGAATATTTCAGCATCGAACCCGGGTCCACCCACAATATCACGTACGAGGATTTTACGAACCAGGTTGAGTATCAGAAGGTTGGTGATGTTGTGGTTCTGCCGATCACCAGCTTCAGCCCCGGCGTGAACCAAATGAATGCGCAGGGTACGGATGACCCGATGGCTTTTGTGGAACATGATTTCGAAGGTAACTTGTCTCACATACCTGATATTTGCGAATGATTGAAGCTCACAATCCTCTTAGGAACATGGAAAACCGATCCCTCACTTTAGAGAAATGATGTATTAAGCCACTGTGAACAAGTCTTCCCATTTCAGTGGTAAATAACGCAAACTCTCGAATACCACCATTAGCTACGACTGCATCTGAAGTGCTCATCGTACCGGAACCAGCTACGCCATGAACTATGATCTAGTTCAGCCTCCGAAGGCTACTAATACTCTTGCTTGATTGCGCAACGATCATTGCTAGTTGGAAACCGCATTAACCCGTCCACACTTCCTCGAAAATTGCGGCAGAATTCTCAAATTCATATGCAAAGGACAGGGTTTCCCGCACTTAACATAGCCAACACACATTGATATGCTTGGTAATATCCATCACACACGGAACAGGATATTCTACCTAGTTGTTGTTCTCTGTTACTGTTGGCCATACCTAGACTCCGTCTATTGACGCAGAGTTACTTCGTCCTTCATAGGTGTGAAACTGAGCTGCAAAAACCATTGCCTCTGGCATGGGCATTTGCAATGATACTATTTCTGGCACATTTGTCTTACGTGTATACGTACTCTTTCGATTCTTGTGTGTGTTTAATAATAGACATAACTGAATGTAATACCATATTTGATAACTGATCATCTGATAAACGCATTATTTATTCATTAGCAGTGTAGATCACTATCTACTTAGCTTATCCTAGTATAGGCGTTATGGTTCATTGTAACATTAGGCTGGTCAACCAGTGCTAGGAAGACACGCTCGACATTGGGAGGGGCCGGGACTCCCCGCCGTGCCTGCCTATTTACAGATGGCAGTTGTATCGGCCCGATCTCTAAGGCTAGATATCATTTCCAAGCATCAATGGGCAGCTACCAAGCCAATTCCAGTCCCAGTGGCTAGCGCAAAAGTGTTTTAATGCGTCTTAGGACTGATGGGTAGAGCAAGAGGTCTACTTATTGCGCTTGATATGATCTACATTATAGGGTTCGTATTAAGTGTTGGCATATAATGCAAATAGAAAGACACTTAATAGCCACTAGTGGGGTTTTTGGTCGAATGGTATTTCTATATTAAGGAAACAAGTATAAACACTTCATAATTTTCGGTTAGTTACCATGCGTGGACTTCGATATTCCACGAGATACTGGTATTAATTAAAGTTACACAATTCATTGACATATATAACCAGTGTAGTAGCCAACTAATTAGGCGACTCTGACATACTGGGATTCGGATAATATTTCGACAGTAAATAATGAGTAGATTGCGGAAATTCGGAAATGGGTGCCCATGATGCGCATGTGGGGTGTCCCAAACGTGAGAAAGAAAAAAGCCAAATGCCAGCACTTGAGATCAAGAAGCAAGAAGCGTAACGCAGTCGTTATAATGGCCGTCTGGTTTCTCTTGTAAGATGGTGGTTGGAATGGGTAAGTGCACCTCATTCCCAATATTCTGGAAGCGATAATAGGCAAGAAACCAGTTGAGGGAAAATATGTCCAAGAAAAAGGACAAAAAAATTAACAATAATATGCAAAGAGGTAAGGCGTAGACTAATGCGTCGAAAATCCCCAGCCAGCTATCAGTGTATATTCTGAATGCCTGATAGGTGAGAATTGATATCATTAGGTAATGAAGCGGTAAAGGTACTGACTGACGCGAATAAACAGTCGGAGGGACCGAGCCGGACATAGCGTATTGGACCCAAGCCCTTGTGTCTGCTCGAGGCAGGTATAATAGCTGCTCTATGCTCTGGGATCTGAATCGGGCCGAAGCCCGCTAGAGATACAAGCTCGTACAAACCATCCTTAGAGCATCTGGCGCAATATTCACAAGCGTTGGATAGACGGCTAGTGCACCGAAACCAGCGGTTGATCGCCAACCTAGAAATCACTGAACAGGGTTTCATATTTGGATCGCATATCATCGGTATACAAGCTTTGAGACTTCAGGTCAGGATCAGGGTACTCTTCAAAGTTCCCCGTGTCCGCGGGATGGTCGACACGGGGTATAATCGGGCCTTTGATACGGCGGTAATAAAGATCATCCCAGTTGATATCCGAAAAGAACGGATGGGATCTTACCCTTGCCGAGCCACCTGATATATGTCCAAGACGCTCAGCTGGGATTGTCTTGCATAATAAAGAAATTATGTTTTGCGCGGCTGGTGACATCGTTTGAGGGAAGCGTATCCTACCCTCGACGATTTGTTCGTAGATGCGCATCGGATTCTGGTCCCAGAAAGGAGGTTGTCCCACCAAAAACTCATATATTAGAATCCCCAAAGCCCACCAATCTACGGCAAGGCCGTGTCCACTATTATGTATCACCTCGGGGGCTAGGTACTCTGGAGTACCACAAAGTGTATATGTTTCACGGTCGCCGATTTGCTTCGCGAAGCCGAAATCAACAAGCTTGATATGCCCATCGGCATCGAGAAGAATATTCTCCGGTTTCAGATCGCGATAGACCACGCCTTCAGCATCATGGAGAAACTCAATCGTCATGGTGATTTCGGCGGCGTAAAATTTCGAGGTGTTTTCATTAAACCGCCGTGCGCGACGCAGATAGCTGAATATCTCACCACCGGGGCAATAGTCCAGCTCAAGGGATGTCAGCCAACAGCTAGAGGCAACGGTTAATGAGTTCTAGACAGACCAGCATGTATAGGCTTTGATTGTCCGAGAAAGATGCGATCAAGGACGTGATAAAAGGGTGGCCCGACACATCCGCCAGTGTCCTCCGTTCGTTGCGAACATGTTCGACTTGCTTGAGCTTGATAACTGTAGAATACGAAATTAATATATTAGCCGTGAACCTGGTCATGAAATAGCGCCGAGTCATTCGTACCATCCGCTTTTCTCAGGATTTTTAGCGCGTACACCTTCTCCGGACTCGTTTTCCCATCCCGAAATCTCGCCAGCCATACTCGGGCGAAAGTACCTGCGAAGGAGGATGCCGCCATTAGAAACCCACCACGTCGTAATTAGAAGACAGAACTCACCGGTGCCAAGCGTTTTCAGCAGAACGAAGTCCCTAACGCTGAGCTGGCGCGATGCTATAGTTAACTGCTTTTCCTCCGGCCGCTCGGTGATGACGAAAGGGTTCGGATGTCGCTGTGTCTGTCGTCCGGCAGAGGCTACTGTGCGCTTTTCACTTTCGGGAAATTCATCACGACTTTGACGATCGGAAATAGCCGCGGCCGATGAGCCCTGCACACCACTAGGTGTCGAGGGGTCGACGGTTCCTGAAGCCATTGGGATGGCTCGAGATCATGTCTCGGAGAAATGGTGGGGACGGGCGATGACACGAGTGAGGGTGAACGACAGGATGGCAATTGAGCGAGCGGCGAGTCCACCTATTGAGACACAGGAACAATAGAGAAGGTATCGAAGGCCAACATAACAGATCGAGGGCGATGCGGAACAAAGAACAGAGTTACTGGTACTGCGGGATGAAAGAGGATTTTTGATCGCGGCGCTACGGAGACTCTGACGTTACCGCTGGCGGGGCAGCACCATACAAAAACCACTCCCTGTCAAAACAAAGGATGCAGGCATCACAATTCCCAGGGAGAATACAATATGCGGGATCGAATACTCATGTTAATAACAGGTTCTACCTGATGGTATTTGTGGTCCAAAACACGTGTATACATGTACTAGTACAGGAACTCGTCCTCCGAAAGAGGCTAGAAAGAGTATTTGAGGAACTGCACAGACTAGACCCAGAAGAGTCACTTAGACAGATCGAGAATGGATTCATTCTGGAGTGTCCAATAACGCCGTCATAGCCAGGAATTCTATACAACAGAAGCGTGATAATTGGAGAGATAGATGGATGGGGCGAAGGAGATTAAGCCGTCAAATAAATCGGAAACCAGCCGCGAAACTCCAGCACCTCAACCCGAACTTTTCGAGTTAAGAATAAGACCGACAATTAATCTGCCAGAATTAGTGAGATAACAGTGAATAGTGCGGTACACACGAACCCATATAGCCCAAGAACTTCACCGAAAATTAGAATGAGAATCATGCCAACGTAGACCCTGGATTGCTGCATGTAGGCGCGGACTCCCTAAACTTGCCGTTAGACACTCGGTCTGGTGCGAGTAACTGTGAGCTCTTACAGCGTCTCCAACGATCCCAATTGTGTATCCGGCAGCTACTCCTGCAAGACCGACCGACAATCCTGACGCAAGATGCATGCATGCACTTCACCCGCGGTTAGCATTGATCTGCTAGAGCGTAGATTACCCTTCGCATAGGACGTACGCATATAAGCTCATGGCCGAACTTGGGTCAAGGTCACCAGCGATGAGGACAGCAATGACGAGACCGTAGACGGCGATAATACCGGACATGACGACGGGAATCAAGGACTATCATGATGCGAGATTAACATAGGGACCGACAAGCGTAGTTGCTATAGAAAATGGTTCACTCCTACCTTCATGATTAAGTCAGATCTGAACGTCCCCACGCCAGAAATACCAATTCCAGCCTTCGCCGTTCCATATGCCGCACCCGCCGCTATTTCAGTGAGCCTCTGACATTATGAATATATTCAAGGACCGGAGAACGTACATCCGAAGATCATCTATCGCAGCTTTGTTAGCTTGGGTGGTTGCGACTCAGTTGGGCCACTGGAACACTTACTGCCGAAGCAATTCCTGCCTATTTTTCACAATAACGATCAGAATGAACAATTCTCTAGTGCAGGGTTGAAGTGCATCCGATAACTTACGAATGACAGAAACGGGGCGAACTTGGGTGTAAACTCGCTGACGTCCGCCATGCTGAGTTGTTCTGTTTGGAGAAAAGGGGACGAGGTAGAAAAGAACGGAGCGAGCTGGAGCGCCGCCTCGTAAGTAAAGAACCTCAAAGGACGAGGGAGAAATATATAAAAACGATGAAAGGAAGAGCTGTGGTGTGTCGCGCAAGGGCTCCGTCGACAGCAAGAGAGAAGAGGTGACCCAAGTTGCTTGCGTGGGCCGCCGTACTCCGTATAGCCACCTTCGCCCGTCTGGGTTAAGCCTGACAGACATGTGCCTGTTCGACCCAACGACTGACCTTCATTTCCACCCCCGTGCTGTGCTCTCTTTTCTTCACGCACGGCATTCACGACCACGAATTCCCTCGACGACCACCGCTCCTCCTTCACCCGCAAAAGGATTCTGCGGTCCCCGTCTGGCTTTCCGCTCGCCAGACTCGATCCCCTGATCGGCCAATCGACGCTTCAGGGAAGGATGCTGAGGTTATGAACTGCATAGGCACTGGTCTGCCATTGCGCTCAAGGCTCCTACTTCACTTCGAACCTTAGACTTCACCACCCGGTGCCGCCATTCGCATTTCGAGGCATGAGATATCATTGAAGGACTATTTGTATCCTGCATTTTCCTTCTCAATTTCTTGTTCTTGTCTTTATTACCACCTGCCTTTTCGTTGCTTTTCGATCGACTAGTATCACTTAATTGCTGTGGAGTACCGTTTGTCAACCCCCCTCTTCTTCCCATTCCGCTATCTCCACGAATCCAACGACAACCCGAAACGTCGCTGTACGCTTTTTACGACCGGACTCGATACCCCTCCTTCTCGACCCTGCCTACGATTTCCCACTCTTTTCGCCTTTTTGTCGCACTCCGCGTGTACTATCCGACAACCAAACCAGAGAGATAAGAAAAGAAAAAGAGGGAGGTGACATCCTACAATATGGCCGATATAGGGGGCCAGCAAGGCCGGAACTACCGGCCCTACGGCCATCCGTCTTCTGTCCAGCGTGATGCTGCATTTTCAGAAATTTTTGGCGGAGCACCGCCGCCCGGTCGCTCGCAAACCATGACATCGCAAACGCCCCAGTTCTCCCAAGACCGGGCTCATACCATGTCTTCGCAGGTTCCACGCCCGCAAATGCAAAGGGCTCCTCCGCCACCACAACGCCAAATGCAGAATGGATACCCACCGAATCAACCAAATGGGTACTACCAGGCGTACCCCGGGCAAGCAGCGACCATGACTTCACAATCCGCCCAGGGCGCTCCTCGACCATATCCTGGACGTTTTGCATATCCTCAACCTCAGCGCTTGGATTCAAGACAAGCTCCCGGTCCCCCTTACCAAGATCCAAAGGGGTATAACCGAGCGGCTCCCCAGCCGGCTTTGAATTCGGATGCCTACAGGTCAAGATCAATGGCAAGGATGGGAGGTCCACCCACTCATCAGCCCCCAGCGAATAGCTTCAATCATACTTCCGCAACTGCTTTTCGCCAGCAACCATATAACCCGGCTACCCCGATGACTGCCCAAGGACGAGTTGTGCCGGAAAGGCACGGGAACGAACGCGCTATGTCTTTGACTTCGTACTCCGTCGATCGTGAGCCGACTCATACCACGAGGACCGGGCGAGTTATTCCAAATAGGCGACAGCCGTCTGGCCCTGCCCAGCCACCCATTCCCCAAGAGCCAACAGACTACTCTGAGTACGTCAACGGAAGGTCTCGCCCGCCAAGTGACGGGCCACCACCAGTACCGGCACCGGCACCGGCACCGGCACGGACATTCTCCATGGCATCTACTGCCGTGCCTGATCGAACCATGAGCATGCAAAGTAATCTAACGCACAGGCCGAGCGTTCAAACAACAACGACTCTTGTCTCAAACAATTCGCGTCGCAGCAAGCAGTTTACTGTAAACCCGGCGCTTCTTTCGCGAGTAGCGGATGCATTTCGTGAACATATTGCGCTTAGCGAGAGGCAAAAGAACGGCCTGTCGTATCAGAATGCTTTTTCGGGTGCTGATGCGGTGGATGCTATCGGTGGGATCATTAAGACTACCGATCGAAATCTGTCTCTTCTCCTTGGACGCGCATTGGATGCGCAGAAACTCTTCCACGATGTCACCTATGACCACCGTCTTCGAGACGCTCCTGGTGAAATCTACCAGTTCAAAGAGACACTCGGGGAAGAAGCGCCGAGCTCTGAAGTCAACGGCGTTTTCACCCTATTAACAGAATGTTATTCGCCAACATGTAATCGCGAAAGCTTATGCTATTCAATTGCTTGCCCGAGGCGACTCGAGCAACAGGCGAGACTTAATATGAACCCGCTCCCAGTTTTGCGGAGTTCTGCTTCTAAGAGTAGTCTTCACGGCGATGATGACGGTGACGATAATCAGAAACTGTGGATTAACATGGTGCCGAAAGAGATCTCGGACAACGTCGATGACAAGGAAAAGAAACGTCAGGAAATCATCTTCGAGATCATGTACACGGAACGAGACTTTGTTAAGGATCTGGAATATTTGCGAGATTTCTGGATGAGACCATTACGCTCTGCCGCCAATTCGCCAATCCCCGAACACAGACGGGAAAAATTCATTCGAACAGTATTTGGCAATTGTTTGGATGTGTTAAAAGTTAATGGCGCACTCTCTGAGGCGCTTAATGCAAGACAAAAGGAAAGCCATGTAGTGAAAACAGTTGGAGACATCTTCTTGCAACATGTGCCACGTTTCGACCCGTTCATCAAATATGGTGCAAATCAATTATACGGCAGATACGAGTTTGAGAAAGAAAAATCGTCCAATCCAGCGTTTGCGAAGTTTGTCGAGGAGACTGAACGTCTCAAAGAGTCTCGGAAATTGGAGCTGAACGGTTATCTCACTAAACCGACCACCCGTCTAGCGAGATACCCTCTTTTGCTTGAGCAGGTTGGGAAGAATACTAAGGAAGGTAGTGCGGATAAGGAAGACATTCCGAACGCCATCAAGATCATCAAAGACTTCTTGTCGCGCGTCAACGCCGAAAGTGGAAGAGCCGAGAATCATTTCAACCTGGTGTCGCTCAACTCTTCTCTGAAATTTGGCCCCGGCGACTATGTCGATCTGAAGCTGACAGAGGAAAATCGACAAATGTTGACGAAAATGGCGTTCAAGAAAACACCCACTGATACGTCGGAAGTTACGGTATATCTTTTCGATCATGCTGTTCTTCTGGTAAGGATCAAGGTCGTGAATAAACGCGAGGAATACCGAGTTTACAGGAAACCTATCCCTCTCGAGCTCCTGGTTATCCCACAAATGGATGAAGTTATTCCCAAACCCGGCATTTCGAAGAGGCCGTCATCAGGTCTGCTCGCAAACAGGGCCGCCGCGGCCCCAGCAGCCGCAAAGGACACGCTTCCGATAACTTTCAGGCATCTTGGTAAAGGCGGATACGAGCAGACGCTCTATGCGTCCTCATCACAACAGCGGAAGAAGTTCTTAGAGCTGGTGGATGAGCAGCAAACAAAGCTTCGAGAGCGCAATAGTAACTTCTACAACAAGAATATCATTTGTGAGAAATTCTTCAATGCAGTGAACAGGGTGAACTGTCTTGTTCCAATTGGTATGTTTTTTTGTCCCCCATTGGAGTATAAACTAACGTGGTGTTCAAGATGGCGGCCGGAAACTTGTGTATGGCACAGACAGTGGCATATATGTGTCTGACCGGAATCCAAGAGACAAGTCTGCGCGGCCAAGAAGAGTCCTAGACGTCAGTCAAGTCACCCAAATTGACACTCTGGAGGAATATCAACTGCTTTTGGTTTTGGCAAACAAGACACTATACTCTTACCCCATGGATGCTCTTGACGTCGGTGAAGGGCAGAACTCAGTAGCCAAGAGACCAAAGAAGATCCAAGGCCACGCAAACTTTTTCAAGTCCGGGATTGGCCTCGGACGCCACTTGGTGTGCTCTGTCAAGACATCGGCATTATCAACCACTATCAAGGTATACGAGCCGATGGACAATTTGGCAAAGGGAAAGAAGAAATCTACCGTCAGCAAGATGTTCCAGAGTGGACAAGACACTTTGAAACCTTTCAAGGTTCGTTTAACACCCAATTCAATAATTATGGTTCTTGGTCTAATTAATTGTTAGGAATTCTACATTCCTGCCGAGTCTTCGTCAATTCATTACCTGCGGTCAACGCTTTGCGTTGGTTGTGCTCGTGGCTTCGAAGTTGTCAGTCTAGAAACAACTGAGACGCAGTCCCTTTTGGACCAAGCAGATACCTCCTTGGATTTCGTCGCGCGCAAGGAGAACGTGAAACCCATCCATATTGAACGCATGAATGGAGAGTTCCTCTTGAACTATAGTGACTTCTCGTTCTTCGTCAACCGCAATGGCTGGCGCGCCCGTGCAGACTGGAAGATCTCCTGGGAAGGTAATCCTAACTCATTTGCACTTTCATTCCCTTACATATTGGCCTTTGAACCGAACTTCATTGAGTTCCGACACATCGACACTAGCGAACTGATCCATATCATGACTGGAAAGAATATCCGCATGCTGCATTCTTCTACACGAGAGGTATGGCCAAATTTCCCCTTATTTCATCTGGTGGTTTACTAATAGGTTCAGATCCTTTACGCCTATGAAGATGATACAGGCGAAGATGTTGTGGCTAGCTTGGATTTCTGGAAGCACAAGCCGCTGCCGCCGCAACATTAGTTCCCATACAGAAATAGCGCCTGCTTTTGACTGCTTTTAGAACGGGATTCCTTCTGCTGCTCATCTCAAGAAGCTTTCTCCCATTTTTCTTGGTCTTCCGCCTATCCGCTTTCTTTCTCTTTGCTTCCTTTTTTTGAGCTGTCTCAAAGATTTTCTAATACCTCGATGTTTATTTGGTCCGTATCAGATCGACTTTGATCTCCAATTGGCCATTTATTTCTTGCTGTGTACAATGAAGCGCAAATACCATATGTTCTTTTCTTATCTGCTTCCTGTCAGTGGCCGCTCTTACTTCTGTGTTCTTGCCCGATTTGACATTCGACTCATTTTTGCATTCGTGTTTCCGCTCTTCTTTCTTTTTCCATCACCTTTTCCCGCGCGGGAATTTGGGTATCACGCCTGTTTAACCTGCCACTCGCGCCCATAGCGATTACGTATAGTTAGCTGCAGGGGAAGCTGGCTCTAACCCCGGCCATTCCTCTGAATCGACTGACTTGGTCATCTGCCCTGTGCATCTGCCCTGTGCATCTAATTGTTTCAGGTGGCGAATTTCGTAGTCTCTATACATGTATATACGGTTGTGAATACATGCAGCTCCCTGTCTGAATTGCGTCAAAAGCCCATCCCCTGGAAATTAAAATCCGAGTTGCTCACGAGCTTGGATCTTGTAGGATAAGCGCTAATTTAGAGGATGAGTCTTAGCTGTCTTCGCGTGTGAAGTTAGCTTTATCTAGTTTAGTGAAAGTTGTGCTAAGGAATTTACTCCAAGTATACATGCTTAGTTCATGGCTAATGAGACGGTTAGTATCCGATTCGGCTTGTCTGCGAAGGCAATTAGTTAGGGTGGTAGTCAATTTTGGATGCTCTATCCAGATTGGAGAGACGGGGAGAGAGAATGTATGATTGGAGGAACTATGGAATGCAGTCATAACCTTAAGTTATGATCGAAATAGAATCATAGGAGGCAATTGTCATCTTTGAAGCATTTCTACATATTTACCAAGACTGTCAAGAGAACTAAACAGGGTCTAACCGGGGCGCCTCATGTTAAATGGGGCGATTGGGCAGGTGGGACACCTTAACGTTATCATCCATATGTATATCAGAAGCGCACGTTAAAAGACTCAAGAGCGAGCGAGTGGCGGAACGCTGACAGACGCAAAGCAAGTACGAAGAAAGAAGAAGTTCTTTTCTTTCTCTGCATTAAGACGAATTCTAAGTACAGAACAAATCAAATCAAAGATTAGGCACCACGACCCGCGCAATGTCTTCTGGAGGGTGATAGTAATGGTGGAAATTCCCGTAGTCTGAAAGCATCCCGTAGCTCTGGTGATCCCCCGGAGTCACGCCGGGGAGCCATGATCGGAAAGGGGAGTTTCCTCGTGATCGTTCTCGCTCGCGCTCACGGAAGAATGGGTGGAGACCTGGTTCTGCGACCTCTGAGGGAAGTTGGTTATTGTGATTGCTGTGGGCTTCGCTACTGCCGGGGGGCCAGTCGACGGGTAATCCGATCGAGTCTAAGAAGTTCGTAAAATCTTCGAAGTGGTGCGTTTCTTCGGGGTAGTATGTTGTTGTTGGAGCTGGTTTATTTGTTAGTTATGGGTTGGGAAAGAATAAAAGGTTGACAAAACATACTTGACTGTGCGGTCGAATAGCTCGGGTGATTTGCGAAACTATGGGGGAGACCATTCGGGAGTAACAGTTGGGCTGCTTCAAGGACCTCTGGGTCATGCGTAGCATCGTTTATCGTAGAGTCGAGTAGGCCGTTATCTTCTTGTTTCATGTAGGTGCCCTGGTGCATCGGCCATTGGGGAACTTCGGCATCCTCAGGCGATGGTGGGACGGTATCCTGTTGAGTGGAATCCTGGACAGATGAAGTGCGTCGTGGTCGCACCGTTGTCGATGCTCGACGAATTCGCTGCTTTGTGTCGTGATCTGTTCTGTGCTGGGATTTGGGAGAAGTGTTCTTCGCATTCGGTGGGTTGCTGTCTTCATGGCCGGTGATCCCCATATGTCTCTTGAGGAGATCGCGACGGGAAAATGCCGCCCCGCAGAAGCAGGTATACGGCTTCTCCTTTGTGTCTGGGGATTCACCATCAGTAAATGATTGAGGACATGCCGAGAGGTTAATGTGACTCACGAGTGCGAACGTGACGCTCGAGATGCTCGGTGCGTCGAAAGCTGCGGCCGCAGTGGACGCATGTTCTCGTCTTTGTACCCACGCTCAGGCGACGCGCGCTCTGAGCGGACGGGCTGTGACTGTGAGTAGAAGGCGGCTGGGATAGCATCAAAGACATAGTTGTCGAAGTCGAGACTTGGAGTAGCGGAAGATCGCTCCACTTGGAGTAGAAGTGAAGACGTTGAACAGGATTGGGGGATGAGCAAGAACTCCAACGCAGCGAGAGCAGTGGACTAGTAGAAATAGCATATAGGGACAGCTGAGGAATGGGACTCAGGAATCAGAAAGAGGAGAAGACGCCGGTGAACCCCACATTCGATGATGATAGCAGCAGCAGGGCAGGTCCAGACGCTGTGATTTCTCCAAATCGCCGGCGTATAACTAGCACGGAGTCTCTCGCCTGTCGGACTTGATCCGCTATAACTAACTGCGCTCTCCCCTCTCTGTCAGTCCCCTCCCCCTCCAGGTCCAGACGAATACTAATACCGACTGCCTGACTAACAATTATCTGGCTGACCCAACTGAACCCCATCACCGGACCCAACTCCCCGGCGCTGATCAGACCCGAGAAACGATCCAAGCGCCCATCCCCGGATTTCAGATTTGGCCCGGAAATGACCGTTCCAGAGGTTGGACCCGGTTGAGGGCCATAAGCCTGCGCTTCGTGAGCTTGGTTGATCCAGCGCCAGTGTCATACTCTACGCGAACTTGCTGGGAGGGCAGCTACAGCATCACCTACAGCGGCAGCACAAGCTTGAAGCAACAGCGCGGGGGCTTTTCCGAGCCGGAGAATTGCCGTACCCAACTACCTAGTTACCTTACCTTCGCGCGCCCTCTTTCCCTCGTTCCCTTCCAAGGATCCTACAAATGGATTATGGAAATTGCACCGTCGAATAACGTCCATATCCAATTCCCCGGCCGCTTTTCGCCCCAGCCAGGGATTGCATTATCCGCGCCATGACTCGTTCCCACACCAACCATGATTCCGACGATGGGTCCCAACCGTGTCTACTCGATCGTGATGCCGCAAACGGTGTTTGCTCCCCTGGGCAAGATCAACGGATGAAACAAGGCTAGGTATCGGGGTTGGGTGGCGAGAGCCGATGGTTTATGATCTTTCTCCTGTGGTTATCCATATTGGGGGCCGGCCCCAGAGGCTGGGATGGGACCGTTGTTCTCTCCGAAAAGTATATTCGCAGTCGCAGCTGGTCCGCTTAGCCGTTTAGCACCACTCGCATTGTCCAAAGGCGAAGGATCGGTTAACTTGATAAGTGACTGATCGGCTAACAGTCTGGCTTCCCCACTGTGGAACTGGAATACCTATGTGGATCGTGTCATGGGAAGGCGCGACTGTCAGTGTCAGCCAGCTGCGGACCTGGCAGCCCTGCAGCTGCCCGCGTGCCCGCTCCCAGCCCAGCCCAGCCCAGCATCATCATAGCATGATACAATTGCGAATCTGCTGGCTATCTCTCTCTTTCAATCCGCGGTATTCGCGGACGCTGATTGACCGAAGAGCGCGGAAGCTCGGCAAATAGCGATAATCCTGCGGCCAGATTCCGACTTGGCACGTTTCCTTTCGTCAGGTTACGGACTTGCAGTTCTTGTCAGAAGCTACGGCGAAGCTAAGAGTGCGTGGCTGCGTGCCCCGGGGCCAAAGACACGACCTGCCGCTTTCAAGTTGCTTTGTCGGAGCCGGACCCCTCTCCGACGACTTTTCCCCCTTTGGGAAGTCCAACCAGCGGCTAATGTTCTCCTGATTAGGAATGCCGACGTTTACCCCCAGGCTCTCCGTCGGTGAGCACCGACCCGACATCGCTGCCATGACGCGCCTTCCTTAAGTAATTGATACTACGTCCTCTCGGAATTCTAACAGTCATGCTCGAGCCACCAGAGGATACGAGGGAGTCGAGAGTCGAGACTCGCTCAACAATATTGCTGGCGTGGCTGCTCCGCCGCCCGGCACCGTGTGTTCCACGTGGATTATTTGATTTTCTCGTTTCAACGTTGTTGGCCGTAGGGCGCATAGCGTTGGGGACGGGGTTCTTATCAGTGGATCTTTTTGGGGCTTTTTCCGACTTGGTCGTTCGTACTAGTACTACTACTACTTGGTAGGTACATATGTATCTTTGCTATCGCCGATAACCCGGCAATCGAACACACTAGCCCATCCTATCGCCGGTTCATGCTATCGCCGATAGGAAGGAGTTTATCGGGCCTGGGTACAGCGCAGACTACTCTTGGAAAAGTATATGGTATCATGTAGCGGGTTCATAGCGTAAATATCGTAGGATATAACGAATACCTATTATACAACTTTTTCTAGATATCTAAGTGGGTATACATAGCGGAACATAAATGGGTCTGACATGGCATGACAGTCTAGAACTATTAGTACTACGGCGTAGTACAGAAGTTCTATCCCCAAGTCCCACCACCACCACCACGACCCTGTCGCCTTTGCGCCGACAGCCGCCAATCATCCTCGCCCGCAAACCGATTATGCAGCGGCTGAATCCGCTCAGCCTTCTTCCTCTTCGACAACCGGTCCGTCGGCGCGACCTTGAAGAATGTCGGCGCCGCCTCAACAAGCCACTTCGGCTCGATCCCGGTCGTACAGTGCATGTACTCCTTCGTCGTGAGCACGAGTGTATGGTAAATGACGTGCTCAGCGGGCTTGCCAAACATCGCGGAGCTAGGATGCATATAGACAGGCGTGCCCTCGACGAGTGTCTTGTAGCCCTCGGTGGGGTCCTTGCGTGCTGCATTTCGGAAGAATCCTGTACAGAGCGCTTGACGGACCTTCATTGTATTACGGCCGCATGAGACGATTTTGTGGTGATAGCGCTGCATAATGCCTAGCAGTTGCTGACGGACATCCTGCGCGCGGCGGATCTGGCGGGCTTGAATAAAATTCTCAAAGCACCAGGCGTTGTTGAAGTTAGATTTCTTCCAGGCATTGTAGACGTTCAGCAGCGTTAGATGGTCGCCGTGCGGGTCGTGGAACTTGGATTTCTTCTGATCCGCTTGTTGTTGTTTTTCTTTTGGACGATAGAAGACTGACTGGATAGACAACATGGCGACGATGCTGAGGAGTTCGTCGGAGCAGCCTAGGTCGACTGAGGCGATCAGGACCTTGGCAAGGGCAGGTTCCATTGGGAAATCGGCCATTTTGCGACCTAGGCGGGTCAAAAGGCCTTCGTCATCGAGCGCTGATAACGCGTACAGCTCTTCGAGCGCAGTAAGCATAGTGTTGGTCGGAGGGGGGTCCATGAAGTCAAAATGCAGTAGGTCATTAATGCCCATGGCTTTAAGCATGAGAATAGTGTGCGAAAGGTTCTGTCGCTGAATTTCAGGTATCGTAGTCGGTAACATCTCTGATTGATATGCGGCTTCGGTGTATAATCGGAAACATTTTCCAGGGCCGGTTCTTCCAGCACGACCAGCTCGCTGCTTGGCCTGCGCTTGTGAGATAGGAGTCACGACTAGGGAATCCATACCAAGCTTAGGGTCATAGGCGTTTTGCTTCACAAAACCTGGGTCAATAACATAGTAGATATTGTCGATCGTGATCGAGGTTTCGGCAATGTTCGTAGCAATGACAACCTTCCGGCCACCTGAAGGGGCAGGGTCGAAGATCCTACTCTGCATTTCACTGGGTAACGCAGAGTAGACAGGAAGGATAACCAACTCCGGCACGCTCGGCCCTAAAGCTTTCATTCGCTCATACAGGATCTCGCACGCCGTGTCAATCTCTTCTTGGCCTGTCAAGAACAGAAGCATGTCACCCGGTGGCTCCGTTAGGTGAATCTGCATGACAGTAATAAGAGCTGCATCCAGGTAGTCTGATTCTGGTTCTTTCGAGTACATGATCTCCACAGGATACGTTCGCCCAGGGATAGAGAAGATAGGACAGCCGTAGAAGTACTCTGAGAACTTATCCGCATCCAACGTCGCAGAAGTGACGATAAGCCTCAAATCTGGTCTCCGCTTTAGCGTCTTCTTCAACAATCCAAAAAGAACATCAGTTGCGATTGTGCGCTCGTGGGCCTCGTCAAGCATGATCACTGAATACTTCTTCAAATCTGGGTCCAACAAGACTTCTCTCTGTAGCATGCCATCCGTCATGTACTTGATCTTCGTGTCTGGGCTGGTGCAATCTTCGAAACGAATGGTATACCCAACCTCTGCTCCAAGTTTGCAGCCCACCTCCTCGGCCACACGCTTAGCAACTGACATTGCGGCGACACGGCGAGGTTGCGTACAACCAATAATCCCATTGTTAGCCCAGCCACCCTCGGCCAGGTACTGCGTTAATTGCGTAGTCTTTCCAGATCCCGTGTCTCCGACAACAATCATCAACTGATTCTCGGCCACGGCTTCCAGCAGCTGCTGGCGGAACTTGAACACAGGCAAACTCTCCCGCTGCTGCTTGATCGACATATTCGTCCGTTTTCCGAATGACTGGTTCTTGCCCATGGTAACTCTCTTCCATTCCGGGACAGCTTCATCCGTAGTCGTTTGCTGAGTTGAACGGAGATCCGCCGCAAATTGCCGCTCATTTGCCATAGGATCTTGCCACTGTGCATTGAGATCCACGTCTGCTGCTCGTTCTGCCGCTTTGTCTTGGGCCTCCTGTTGTCTGAGGTCTCTCCGATCTTTAGCCAGATTTGTTCCGGCCATTGCTGAGCGATTCATAGATCCATCTGGAGCCTTGACAACTCGGATCGGGGACAATTCTAGCGACATCTTCGTCTGGCCTGCCAGGAAAGGAGGTTCTTCATCCTTAACCTCAATGTCTATATCTTCCTCTTCTTCGAAAGTGCCCTCTCCGGTCAGGGTCGCGTGGTACTCTTCGTCAATGTCAGGATAATCAGCTGCCGAGACAGCACCGGACGCGATCAGCTGCTTGATTTCCCACCTCTCTGGCGACGTCATGCGTTTGCGGTTTTTCATCGGCCTGCCGCCGTCCTCCTCGATGATAGGAACGTCTGAACCAAGGTTTCCGTATCTATCGTTTGACGGCATGCCATCCAGCCGTTCCATATTGGCTCCGGATGCAAGGCGCTTCTGAGGAATGAGATCTCGCCCAGTTTCCTGGTCCACCTCCTTCATGGACAGGCCGATGCGTGAACCTTGAATACTGATCACTTTGACCTTGACAGGCTGACCACGAGAGACCAAATCAGAAGGGTGGTTGACTCGTACACCCTCTTGCATTGCGGAAACGTGCACCAGTCCATCGACCTTCCCCTTGACCCCTGGTAGATTTACAAACGCGCCAAAGTCTTTCACACCCGTAACTCGCCCATCGTAAACCTTGTACAGAACGGGCTGATCATCCAGCTCAGCAGGCGGCGCTTTGCGGAAGTAATCATCGTCATCGCGTCGACGACCTCGTCGCTCACTCCGACCATTGCGGTATTCATCGTCTCGAGAACTATACCTTCCCTTCGACCGGCCAAACTCATCAACACCATCTTCATCTCTCTTATTGTAGACGGGGCTGCGTGATCTCGACCTCGATCTCGACCGATATCTGTCTTTTCGCCTTCGCCGGCCATAATCATCATGTTCCGGACTCCGACTCCGCTTCCTTTTTTCACTGTCGATATTCGGCCGTGACTCTGTCGTCGTTTTCGTCCTTGCCTTCCCCGCCAACCCTTCCAACATCGCAAATGTATCATCCATCGCACTATCCTTCGCATCTCCCTCCTCAGCACCATTCCCATTAGCCTCCGTATAATCCTCCTCCGCCCAACCCCCATCCCGATCCGGCACAGACAGCCCCTTGAAAACCCGCGCCTTCTTCTCCAACGCATTCAACGCATCCATGTCATCTCCCGCTCCAGGACCATCCCCATTTTCATGTGATTTATCCTTATTCCGACTTTTATAGCTCGGGTGCATCGTAAGAACCAACCGATCCACACTCTCCATCAAACTCATCGGGAACTCGGCGCCCATGCCCTCGAGCATGCTTTTGAATTCGGCGAACGATGCGCATTTTAGGTGTTGGTCGACGATAAACTCGGCGAGGACTTTGTCGCTCACGCCAAGGTGGTTTTGGAGTTCGTTTGTTATGCGCGAGATGAGAGAGAGGTGTTCGAGGGATTGGAGGTCGTCCATTTTGGCGGGTTACCGCGGAGGGAAAATTATCGTGAGAATATGTGTTTAAAGGTAATTTTATGTGAGAGAGTGTACGAGACACCCCTCGGCTTGAATCGACTCGATGCGATATGAAGATGGGCTGGTTGGTGGAAGTTGAAGGATGAAAGTTCCGATAATGAAGCTGCGCGGAAAATCGTTGTGGCGCGTTGTGTCGCGCCACCGATAAGATAAGCAGGCTGCCTCAGCCACATCCTTGAACTACTATACGTGAAAGTTAATTTTTATACTCTGTAGTTATGGCTGGTTTTCAGTAGTATGGTGTTACATTAAAAAGAAAGCAATTTGAGCGAGTCTTGATAGACTCCAGACTAGACTAGACTAACTAATAAATATACTTTATGTGAATTAATAATAAACATTAGATGAAAACCTAGCTTCGTCTGCCATCCACCTCATCACTCACACCAGCTTCCATTACTTAAAAGGCCAAAACAATGGCACCAAGAGCCATGACACCGGCGAATGGAGACCCGAATCTGTTGGTGGTAGCAGCACCAGTGAACTCCGGCGCGGAGGGGCTGGTAGTACCGGGCTGCTCAGGCGATGTCCCAGTAGGAACTTCAGGGGTCGTCTCCGGGGGAGTGACCGAGGTGGTCCAAGTGCCAGTCGGCGCAGGAGGAGTAGAAGTCTGCTCTGGAGGAGGGTTCTCGGTGCCAGGAGGGGGAGTCTCGGTGCCAGGAGGGGGAGTCTCGGTGCCAGGAGGGGGAGTCTCGGTGCCAGGAGGGGGAGTCTCGGTGCCAGGAGGGGGGGTCTCGGTGCCAGGAGGCGGAGTCTCAGTTTCACAGGGAGTAGTCTCTGGTGGAGGAGTCTCGGTAACAGGTGGCGGAGTTTCTGTATCGGTCTCGCACGGCGTAGTCTCAGGCGGAGGAGTCTCGGTAACAGGTGGAGGAGTCTCTGTGTCGGTCTCACAGGGAGTAGTTTCCGGTGGAGGGGTCTCGGTGACAGGGGGCGGAGTCTCTGTGTCGGTCTCGCACGGTGTAGTCTCCGGTGGAGGAGTCTCGGTAACAGGCGGAGGAGTCTCTGTGTCGGTCTCACAGGGAGTAGTTTCCGGTGGAGGAGTCTCGGTAACAGGAGGCGGGGTGTCTGTATCCGTCTCACAGGGAGTTGATTCGGGAGGAGTCCAAGTAGGGTGAGGAGGCTTTGTCCAGGTCCAGGTAGGGTGAGGGGGCTTCGTCCAAGTGGGATGGGGAGGTTCAGTCTCCGTATCAGTCTCACATGGAGTGGAAGTGGGAGGGGGCCAATGGCCATGGTGGTCATCATCGTCGTCGTCGTCGTCGTCGTGACCACCATGGCCACCATGGCCACCATGGTCACCGTCACCATGGTCACCGCCGTGACCCCATCCGAACTCAGTCTCGGCGTCGTCAGACCTCGGGAACCCAATGCCACGCTCAACCTGGGCTATGGCAGGTGCTGCAAGGGCACCGGTCACAGCACCAAGAGCGGTGGCCAGTATCAAGGTAGGGTTCACCCTCATGATGAGACCTGTTTGAACGAGAGGATGTCAAGAGCTTGCAATAATTATTATCCAAATAGGATATAAACGAAGTCAAATAGCAATGATAGTAAACCAGGTAAACAGGAGGAACGACCGTGGGCTGCAGAGGCTCTTGCTGGGGAACTGGAAAGAAGCTCGCACAGACAACGGGGGTCCCAGAAGTTAGGGCAGGCCGGACGCTCTTTATCATTTCACCCAGGGCTGAAGGGAAAGAATGCCAATGCGTCATTTCCGTCGGCTGCAACGATGCCATCGCCCCCGGTTACTGGCCAGCAAATGGCCAACTCGCTATCAGCATGGTAATGGCGGCCTTCCATGGCAGGGTCTTCTGAGAGACAACGCCCGTTTGGAAGTCGGCAAGTGACTTCAGCATGAAGTGGATCCTAAAAGCACAGCGAGTGGTCCGTTCTCAGCCTTAGTGCAAAGCTAGAGTCCGACAGTGCATTGGCGGCTGGGCCTGATAGATCAAGTTCCAGCCAGTGCCTGGCTAGGTTTCGATACGTGGCCAGGAAAACAATCAGAGCCCCGGAAACTGGGGAGAAACCAAGCGGAGGCACGTGGGCTGGGGTGGCCAGATTGTGATTCATGAGCAAAACACGCTCCCAGGTATGTTGAGATATGTGCTCACTGAGAGACGGCAATTATTGATCTATCTGTAGAGTATCGTGGCCAAATCAAGGCACCCGGTCATCCCGAGCATCACTTGCAGCGGGTCCATTGTAAACTCGACGACGAGTGATCTCTGGCGATCAATCCTGGCTCCATGAGATTGAGGGTTACCCTGGCCGTGCATTGTCACATTGGGCTCCAGCCATTGTGCCACCAGGAATCGGGCAATGGCACGGGGAACCCAGAACTCTGAGTCCTCAACCTTTGGAAATCATCTAAAATAGATTAAAGTCAGAGACATTCGGCTGGCAAGAAGCGGAATTGGACGAAGATGGAAAGATGAAGGTGCGAGGACCGTGGACCGAGAAATTGCTTGCGCAGAAGTGGTTAGACCAAAAGGTCCAAAACAGCGGGGTTGGCAGCCTCCAAGGCATCTCATCTCCGCCGCCAAATCATCTCCCCTCATCGGCGATAAGACCCTTTCCATGCTGTCAGGATGAAGTCACACCCTGGAGATTAATACGATGGGTCTCGCCTATTATTATCCCTGTTGTTCACATTGTATCGAGAAGAGGGGCTGGGAGTGTCCTCAAGAGTGGCCGCCCAACGTGCATTAGGGCAGACATCATGCTAACTTACCTGGACCGCGACAGTGACTTGTCAGCTGCGATCTTCGAGTCTCGACCAGCCCAGGGACGGACAGGAACATCTTTCCTTGTCACGATGCTTGTCGGTGATTTTCCTGTTTTGCTCCAGCCAAGGTGCTAGCTACTAAGACGGAGTCTCCCAACTCCGTGCCTTGACTCTTCCCCCAGATCCTTGTCCAGACCCTTGTTTAGAAAGGTATCGGCAACTATCGGCCAACGAGCGTCCCCGCTTCGGGACTCAGGAGAGAGGAAAGCAGGGAAGAGGCCTGGAATGATTCGAGTTTCGATGCACCACAAGAAGCTTATGCAGAGTACAACAGAAGGTGGCTGGCCTTGACCCCTCTCGAAACAAGAAGCCGCTGCTGGGGTTATACAGTACAGGTCATTGATCAACAACACAAAAGCAATTGCTTCTCTGCCAGCTGGGTTCGGCCACCCGGATGAAGTGGCAGGTAACGCCAAAGCAGGGCCAAACAGGTGTTGGGGATGGGGCAGGATATGCCTATGTGCAGGCTCAACTCAGCAGCTGCCTGGAGGAAACAATTCCTAGGTTACAGTTTCAACCAATGTTTTGTTGCTGGGGAAACTGGTAATGGCCTATGTCACTGGTGATAATTCCGGTTCAAGATGCACAAATCCCAATCTTGAGCAAACGGCCATGCCGCCAGAATCACTCTCTGCCCTTCTCTTTGTGAAAGTGAAGCGGGGTTTCCTCCAATGGATGATTTCAGTGGCTGGATACACTTCCTACTGTAGAAATCCTGTTAGTGAAAGTACGAAAAGGTGGTGGCAAGTTTTCTCGAAGATCATAAAAAACTTCTGGGAGGAGAGGCAAAATAATGCATGGCCAATAGAAGGGAAATCTATAGTATAGAGTACATAATATACAGGGAAAAGGTCCAGCGGACGAATAATACATGAAGGCAACCGGCGGATGGGCCTGGTTGATGTTAGTGTGCATTTGCAGCAAAGGACTAGTTGGTGGCGGTCCTTTGTGCTGGCTCTTCGTAGTCATGATTGCGAGTCGCGGTACCAACGTCGGCACCCTCCTCGCCCTCGGGTGCAGTAGCATTCCGTTCAAATTCTTCCTCATAATTATCGCCGTCCGCTAGATCGATTTCGGCAGCAGATTCCTCGGTACCAGACGCATCCAGCACATCCGGGTTATAGAGTTCATCCGGTGAATTGGCTTGCTGGCCTGCATCCATGAACTGCTTTTGTTCGAGGACCTGCTTCTGCAAGGCAATTTGGCGGCGCAAAGAGGCATCCTTCCGAAGCTTCTTGTTCGCTGAGAATTCGGTCAATGCCCTAACCATCCTCTCCTCCACGAGTTGCTTCACATGGACTGCCAGTGTCCGATCTGTGAAGACACCTCCAAAGCGATAGCTGAGCCAGGTGTAGAGAATCACAGATCTATGCAGGGATTCCAATTCGTGCATGTAATTTTTTTCTCCAGATACCGGGTCTTCCAGGATTTCAAGCCGGACATCTTCAATGTCCAAAAGCCGGCCATTTGTGTGCTCTGCGACGCAGCGAACGAAAGCCATCCCCACATCACGTCCGGTCTGTTCCCGTGCATGTATAGGCGCGGCCATGAATGTTAACTGATCTGGAAATTGCAAGCCAGGCACGGCATCAATGACCTCGGCATTCTCCAGATGCTGATCGATATCGCACATAAAAAATAGCGGGTTCGTCTGGGAAATCTCCGCCAGCCGCTTGACAACGTATTCCAGTGAGACATCCTGTGGGAAGTAGGCCGCCATTTTCTCATGCGCGGAGTCGGGAGGATGAATACCGGCAGCTTTGAGCGGTGGTGGATCAGCACCCAAGGCATTGCGGATATATGGCAAGTCAACTTCTTCTAGCGAGGTAACATAACCAACATTGGACACATCCTGCTGGCGCTTTTTATCGTCGTTGTGTTGCGCTGCTGTCCGATAGCGGCCGGCCCGTCCACCAATTTGTTTGATCTCGGAGACACCGAGCCTCGAAAGACCCGTCGGGATATTCTTCACAACAGTTTCGAATATAATACGCTTGCAGCTCCTACAAGCAGTTAGAAAAGAAAAATAAAAAGCACACAATGGGGGTATAATAAAGGGAAACCCACAAATTCAAGCCCATGCCTATGGCGTCGCTCGCCACCAAAATGTCATAATCATTATTTGGATCGTTGAAAAGGCTTGCTTGCTGAGTACGGATTTCAGCCGGCAAACCACCGTAAATGATAGCAGCCCGTCGTCCCGTTACTCTTTCAATATCGGCTTTCAAGGCGTGGATTCCAACCCGGGAGAAAGATACCACACAGTCCCCCTTCTCAAGTTTTCTCAAATCTCCCTTCAAACTCCGATCCATAGCTTTCAGGGGATTCAATCGCTCGTAGCGGTGTATCTCTAGCTTGTCCCCAGTGAGGGCTGCAAGCTCCCGGATCAAAGGGACCGCTCTTACCTCTCCACACAGGTGTAGCTCTGTTGCGCGTGCTCCCAGCAGAGCACGAGTCCAAGCCCAACCGCGCTTCGGGTCAGCTATCATCTGAATCTCGTCGATCACACCAACTTCGTATTGTTGCCCCAAGTTAACCATCTCCACGGTGTTGCTCACGACTACCGACTTTTCACCCTCGTGGATTTTGACTTCGTCCCCCGTGACAAGACTACACGGAATTCCACTTGTGTGAAAGCGATGATAAACCTCTTGGGCAAGGAGTCTCAGAGGCCCAGCGTAGAAGCCACTTTTTGAAGCCTCCAAGCGTTTCAAGGCAGCATACGTCTTTCCGGAATTTGTGGGCCCAACATGTAGATGGATGGTCCTTTGTATAGCGCGTGCCTGGGGGTACCATTCCGCTGGGTATCGCATGTCCGCAATCTTTTGCTGCTGTTGTAGGTTTGGCTCTGAGAATTTGGTGTCGAGTTCCTGCGCGTACAGCATGTACTCCAATTCACGTTTCAGTGCCCGGGCACCAGATTTGAGGTACGTCTTTTGCATTGTGTTCTTCACCTGGATTAAGGATCCTTGTTTGGCACCCGTTCCCCGGTCACTGGCTTTGCAAGCATTCAATGTGGATCGCTCGAACCGCTTCCATGTGTCTGGGTCTGGATTTGATGAAACTGACTCCTCTGCTTTCATTTCTCGAAGCAGACCTGTGACGATGGAAGGGAAATCTTCGGCCATCATCGTTTTCCTCCGTAATTTGCCGGGGTACATATGCTTCTGATCGATATTGTCGGTGCCATTAGTCTATTCGAAACCAGTGTCAGCGTATCTCCAAACGAAAACGACGGCGCATAAACAGTAACATACAAGTGTGTCTACCGTATTCTTCTTAGCTTTTCGTGGTTCCAGCCGCTCTGGTTTTTGGGCACGTTTCGAACGCTGAAAAGGCGAAGAAGTCGTGAACGGTCGCGAGAAAGGGCGCAAAGACGCCCGAATGACACATGACAGGCCATGTTTTCCTCTGCTGGACCATGGCTGCATTACTCCTGGGCCGTCTTGCGAGGAGTTTGGATAAAAGGAAGCTGGTTGTCGAGGGCGCAGCACAGGGCCGAGTTTATCGGAGGCGCTCCACGCATCCGAAGTAATTCATGTACAATAATCAACGGAGGATTGAAACGCTAAGCAAATCTTCATATATTCTAAAGAACAAAAATGAGGCGGTATGCATCAGTAATAACCAAATTGGAAACTGTCGAAAAAGCCGCCAGAAGTTTGAGTCGCAAACCCGAAAAGTTGCCTCCTCACCGCGTTTGGCGATACGGGAGATCGGAGTCGGAGCCGCCGCCAACCGCACCAGAGCTGGTGGGGATCTCCGTGCTCTCTGGAGCCATGCTACGTTTCATAAACAGCACTCCTCCTTTACAACACCCTGTTCAATACCACCCTTCCGTTACCTCGCTCTCGCTTTTTCCACACTCTTATACTCCGCTACCTGCCGTATCCCCCCTCCAGCCTGAGACAAAGAGCTGCAACCCCTCCTGAGGGCTGCCGGCTGGCCACTATGAGCTCATTCCTCACCATCCAGCGGGAAAGTAAGTCGTGCCGCGAATTGGGCCCAGGGAGAGGCCCTCTACTCTTGGCAGGTATTAATTCTGCTTGAAACTAGTTATCCTGAACACGATTCGCTCTGCGGGAGGCAACAATGTGCGATCCAGGCTCCCCCCACCTTTCCCCTCCTTATCTATGACGGAACTGACGTTGGGCATCCGCAGTGGAAAGTCTTGGTGTTGGATGAAGCCAGTCGGAACTTGATCTACAATGCGGTTAAAGAAGATGATATCCTCAACCTGAACGTCACCAGTAAGTTCACGCTATTGGGTCATACCTACAGCTCGCATGGTCTGACGCGCTCCACCGCCAGATATCGAACAGATAGAAGAACGACGGCAGTCCAACCAGCCGATGGATGCCCTTTATATCCTGTCCGCTCTCCCGCACATCACCGATTGTGTTCTAGCCGATTTCGAGAGGAAGAGGTACAGAAAATCATACCTGGTGTGGACGTCATGTCGGTGAACCCTTATTTGCGTGTCGCGAGTTGCGCCCAATTCTCACATTACTTTCCAGTTCTCGATCCGGGGCTGCGCGCTAGGTTTGATCGATCGCAGATGGTCCAGGAACAGCTTGCGGGCTTCCAAACAATTAGCATTGACTACTTCCCAAGGGAATCGCGTCTTGTCACGTTTCGCGACCCGTGGAGTTTCCCGGTTCTGTTCCATCCCGATTGCAACCATTTGATCCGACAGCACCTGGCAACGCTGGCACACAAAGTATGGCATTTCCCCATCCCGAGCGGACTGTGCGACTATTAACAGATAGTGCAGGCTGTGTCCATCTGCGCAACCTTGGGAGAATACCCCGTAATTAGATATTATCGGCCCAGAACCCCTACTCATGAAGCCAGTGTACTATGCTCGCATTTGGCGCGGTTCATACAAGAAGAGCTAGATCAATTTGCGCAGTTTAATCGAGGCTTCCCACCCCAATCTCCGAGGCCGCGCGGTGTCCTATTGGTGGTAGACCGCTCGATGGATCTATTCGCGCCTTTGATCCATGAGTTCACCTATCAGTCCATGGTTCACGATTTGCTCCCCATCAAGGAAGGGGATAAGGTTACATACAAGATGGTTTTAAACAAGGGCTCTGTGAATGAAGAAGAAAAAGAAATGGAAATCAACGACCAGGATAGGGTCTGGGTTGAGTACAGGCATATGCATATGAAGGACGTGCTAGGTAAACTAGGCGAAGACTTCGCCAAGTTTCGAGCAGCTAACCCGCAGTTTGCGGACGGGTATGTGCCCCTATTCTATCTTCCTCAACATGTCACTCACTATATTCAGCAACGACAAAGTGGATGTGGGTATGATTAAAGACATGTTAGCTGGCCTCCGAGACTTTCAAGAGGGCAGAGACGCATATACCCTCCACCTCAACATGGCAGAAGAGTGCATGAAATTTTTCCAAGAGCACAAACTGATCGAAGTTAGTTCAGTTGAACAAAGCCTCGCAACTGGCCTCGACGAGAACTATAAGAAAGCCAAGGGATTAGCATCGCAGCTTGTGCAACTATTAGATGATGACGCCATCATCCACACCGATAGACTGCGACTCTTACTGTTTTACATTATATACCGCAACGGATTACTTCCCGGCGACATCCGAAAACTCATGGCTCACGCGAATCTTCGACCGCAGGACGGACAAGTGATTTCCAATCTCGAACTCCTGGGTGCGAGAGTTGACAAGCAATTGAAGGATGACAAGCCTCCTGTCCAGCCACTGTTCAATAGAAAACCTCCTGTGCAGTCTGAATTCGACGAAGGGATCCTCTCCCGGTACGACCTAAACGTTAAAATGATGTTAGAGGACGTTATTCGGGGCACGCTCGACCCATCTGTGTTCCCACCGACTCGCCCGCATGCTGATGCCGATGGCATGGCAGCACAGCAGGATGCTCTTGCACAAGCATCTCTTCGAAGTGCAAAGCCTACTTGGGCACGAACACGCTCAACAGGAGAGCAGCCACGACAGCGTATCATCGTCTTCATGGCTGGAGGTGCCACATATGGGGAAGCGCGAACATGTTACGAACTATCCGAAACTTTCAAGAAGGACATCTTTTTGGCCAGTTCACACATGCTCACCCCGGGACTCTTTCTCCGCCAAGTCAGCGACTTGGGCGCAGACAGGCGGCGCCTCGACATTCCAGCTGAGCGACCAAAACCGACCGCGCCGGCGCATCTATTTGAAAAAGATCCCCCGCCACCCCAGCCCGCCCCCCAGAAGAAACCAAGCCCTGCACCCCCTGCGGCCGCAATGGGAGCAATGTCTTTGGGACCGTCTCCGCCTCCCCAAAAGCCAACCATTGCGAGCTCGAAACCTCCGAAGGAACAGAAGGAGAAAAAGAAGCATCGTTTCTTCAGGTAGCATCATTCAAAGCTTTGGCGTCTGGAAGCACATTTACTGTTTATGTTTTAGCCGCGCTCCTGTGATACCATTTAGGGTTGTTTAAGCAATAAGGCGCCGCGGGATTCAATTGATATTTCTTTTGTCCTTGAGCTGATATTCACGCAGCCTTCCAACTCTATTAATCATAACGATCATAATCATATATAGTACATGGGGTATCATAAAACATCATGGCAACCAACCATAATAGTAACGCCGTGTATGGAAAGAAAGTAGAAATCAAGCCCCGCCAAGATACCTCAACACATCTTCATCCTGATAAAACATCTCTTGTAGTTTTTCTCTCTTCTTCCGTGCCTCCATATGACCCTTCCTCACCTGCTTCGCATCCAACTTTTGAACTTTGTCCTTCTTTTTCGTATCCATGGACGCCGGCGAAGGCACAGCGGCTCCAAGCCCCACCGTATCGGCCTTTAATTTCCCCTTCAAGGGCTCTCGAATTCCCTCTCTTCCAGAAGCGCCAAGGCCTAGTCGGCTATCTGGATCCCAGCCATAAGACTCTAGGTAGCGGAGTCCATGCCGAGTACGGTCAAGGTGAGAGGGCGGATGAGAATGAGCGAGACAGACTTGGTGCGCGATAGAGGATTCATGAGGTTTACGAGCTTCTGTTTCGGAGGGAGCCAGCGGGAGTTTGCAGACTTCACAGGTTGTATTTGACGTAGGCGGAGGAGGGGCGGAGTGGCTGCGGTCGTTTGTGTCGGAGCTGGGTTCCCCTGCTGTTATAGATCGCGACCCTGAGGTCGCAGCCGAGTCTGGACCCGAAGCTGAGGATGACGACTTTGGCATAACGATCGAGAGATATGTATTCGCTATACTAGCCCCCGCGTTCGACGGGGTGCTGGGCGCTGACGATGTGAGTGTTGAGAGTTCATGGTTTGAGGATCGCACGAAGGGGACACGTTTGCGGGTTATGCCTGCGCCGAAGACACGCTGGTCTTCGAGTGGGAGAAAGTAGTCCTCATCTTCGTAGTTTGACATGTCTCGTGGTGTGGAGGTCGAGAGACTCGAAGCATAAATTCCTGAGGAGGGAAGTGCGTCGACCGCCTATTTTTGGAGGTGGCGGGAGATCGCCCGCTATTTTGATGTTTCGCAAGCTGCAGGTCCCTTTTCTCTTCTTCACACGACATTCACTTAGTCTCTCACCAACCCCTCCAGCCGACATGCCCATCCCCATAATCACCCAGGGCATCGTCGAGGGTTTATCCTCCATCCCGTATTCCTACACCATTCTCAAGGTCTTGCCATTCATCCTCATTATTGCAGCCTTGAAGTATTACTTCGGTGGTGCGCGCAATGACTCCGAACGGGTGATGCACTCCAAGGTCGTGATGGTGACGGTATGCCAATTTCCGAGTCATTTATGTACACCCCGGCCATTTCTAATATTCGCTAGGGAGGTACCTCTGGAATTGGAGCCAGCGTCGTCTACGAGCTCGCATCCCGCGGCGCCCAAATCATCCTCCTCACCCAACATTCCCAATCGGACATATTCCTCATCGACTATATCGAAGACCTGAGAAAGTCAACAGGAAACCAACTTATATATGCAGAGCAGGTCGACCTTTCCTCTCTCCACTCCATTCGAACCTTTGCAACAAAATGGATCGATAATGTCCCGCCCCGCCGACTCGACATGCTTATCCTTTGTGCGAACACGGCGAATCCCACCCCTTCCAAGCCAAGGGTTACAATGGATGGAATAAACGAGGAATGGCAGGTCAATTACCTCGCGAACTTCCATCTACTCAGCATCCTCAGCCCAGCGCTCCGAGTTCAGCCACCCCACCGAGACGTCCGCGTGATAATGACAACGTGTTCAAGCTACATCGGAGCACCGAAACTAGATTTTTCCCAGCTGGACGCAGATACCATCCCGATCCACAAACAAACGACTAGCAAGCGTACCCCCGCTTCAAAAAGGATGGCCCCCAAACAGAAACGCCAGCCTCAGAAACAAAACATCTTCAGTCTAAGCAAACTCTCCGTCATGATCTTCGCCACCTCTTTCCAAAAGCACCTCAACGCCTTCAAACGCCCCGATGGCCAACCACCCTCTGCCCGCGTGGTTCTCGTTGACCCAGGCCATTCCCGCACACCCGGAACCCGCCGCTGGCTCTCTAGCGGCTCTCTCGTGGGCCTACTCGCATATCTCGTTACTTGGCCAATATGGTGGCTTATTCTCAAATCCCCGCAACAAGGGGCTCAAACCATCCTGTACGCAGCGATGGAGGCGAAATACGGTCGTGGAACTGGTGGGTGGATGCTGAAAGAGTGTCAGGAGGTAGATTTTGCTAGGAAGGAAGTTGAGGATGAGGAAGTTGGTAAGAAGTTGTGGGAGGCTAGTGAGAAACAGATCGAGGAGAGGGAGAAGGAGGGAGCTGTGTTGCGGGCTTTGCAGAAGAAAGTAGAGGAGGAAAATGAAAAGGCGAAGGCTCAGACCCAAGCTCAAAAGCCTGCAGCATCTGGGGCCAAAGAGCAAAAGGCTGGATCAAGAAGAAGCCGCAAGGGAAATGGAAATAAATAAATATACGATTAAGAAACGGGAATTAGACTCAGCCCGGACACAAATGGCTATTATATATACATATATGTATATATATATTCAGATTTCCGCGGCCCAAATAAAAGGATTATTAAGGAAAAAGAAAAAAGAAATTCGTTCCATTCCATCTAATCGAAAAGATCAGTGTCGCTATCCATGCGATATTCATCTATCCATCCTCTCCACTTTTGAAACCAAACTAAAGCCCATGCAATGAATGGATCCTCCAAAGGTTTTCATTCAATTCCCAAGATATCTTATTAAATAATTCCTTTCTTCCTTTCTCCCCACTTATTTCTTGAGCTGGTCCAGCAGCGTAGCGGGAGGCTGTTGCCTGTATCCCTGGGGGTTGTTCTCAGTCCAGAGCCAGAGATCCTCGCAGGCCTGCTCGAGGGTACGCTGGGCCTTCCAGCCGAGCTCCTCGTTGGCACGGGTCGGGTTGGAGGTGAGGTTGAGAACGTCACCGGCTCGGCGGGGAGCGACTTCGTAGGCGAGGTCGCGGCCGACGGCCTTGGAGAAGGCGCTGACCATCTCGTAAACGGTGCTGCCGCGGCCGGTACCAAGGTTCCAGGCGCGCACACCAGGGTTGTTGGAGCGGAGGTAGTTGAGGGCCTTGAGGTGGCCGTCTGCGAGGTCAAGAATGTGGATGTAGTCTCGGATAGCGGTTCCGTCGTGAGAGGCGTAGTCTGCGGATAGGGTTAGCTGATGAAATTTATCTGCTGGGCTTCGTTAAGGCAGTCAGGAGCTTACCATCTCCGAAGACGAGGAGCTTCTCGCGCTTGCCAGTGGCGACTTGGGCGAGCAAGGGGAGCAGGTTGTAAGGGACACCCTGGGGGTCCTCGCCCATGATACCGCTGGGGTGGGCACCAGCGGGGTTGAAGTAGCGCAGCAGAGCACCGTTCCACTTGGTGGCCTCGGCCTGGTTGCCTGCCTTGGTGGCGTTGTTGCGTTGGGCGTTGATAACGTCGGTAATGGCGAGCTCAATAGCGTACTTGGTGTTGCCGTAGGGGTTTGTAGGGCCGAGAGGGCAGACTTCGGGGATGGGGATCATGTTGGGGAAACGGGTGGCATCTCCATACACGGTAGCGGAGCTAGAGAAGACAATGTTGGTGACGTTGTGACGGACCATGGAGCGGAGGAGGCAGATGGTGCCGTAGACGTTGACATGGTAGTAGTCAAGGGGCTTCTCGCCAGATTCACCGACGGCCTATTGCAGAGCACAGGGTGAGCATCGGAACGGGAAGTTTGGCTGAATACAGGATTAGGCATACCTTCAAGGCGGCGAAGTGGATGACGCTGTCAATGTCCGGGTGGGCTTCGAAGACCTTGTCGAAGGCAGCCTCATCGGTGACATCGAGCTGCGCAAACTCGGCCTTCTTGCCAGAGATCAACTCAATGCGGTTCAGAGCCTCAGGAGAGGAGTTGTAGAGGTTGTCAGCAACGACGACCTTGTAACCAGCCTCAAGAAGGGCGAGGGTGGTGAAGGAGCCAATGTAGCCGGTACCACTGTGAAAGAGGAGCAAACTTAGTGCCTGTCGGAGTCGTTTCAGAGATTGAGAACTTACCCGGTGACGAGAACGGATCCAGAAGGCATGATGAGGGTGTAGTTACAAGGACGAGAAGACCAGAGGGGAGAGGGATGGCAGTCAAAGAAAGACGGTGAGGACAGCGGGGATGGCGGGATATTTAAGGGGAGACCGCAATGATAATCGATGGTTTCGATGGTGGGGGGACGAGGGAAGAGTTGTCTGCCCCTCGTCAACCAACAACTATCGGCTTTCCAGGCACAGCAGCATACCTCTCCGACCAATTGGGTCGCTATCACTGATCATAAGCCACAGCTAGGTGCTCTTCTTCGACCTGAACCAACAATTGCCCCAAAATTCGATCAAGAATCGCCATGCCCGCCGGTCAAGGCGAAACCGCACCCTGATGGATCGGCACCGCAATACTGGCAGCATACGTACTCCTCTGCAATGGCACGACGATCAACACCAGATTGATTAATTTCCTGGGGCTTTTCCCCTTCGTATTGGAAAAAAAAAAAAAGGGAATATAGAAATATCGGAGACACCTATATTGGAGCCTACTAACCCATTGAATCTTGATATAGTCCGACTGAGGGCGGTCCCTACGATCGCATAGCATGCCCTCGAATAATCGCTCTCGGGCCAGACGCACGGTCAATTGCAAGGAAGTGGTCCCAATAATAGCGCCGGGCTTCCAGACTCCCAGCTCTGTGGCGGGTCAAGTTCCACTTGCTGGGTGGGGCCTGGCCTGGCGTTTCCAAGTGTATGACCCGAGGGTCCAAGTCTTCTGGCACCCAGTCACACTAGACGAGAGTGATAATGCACATCGTCAGCCCTTGCTACTAGTTCATGAGGCGCGTTTTTTTCGCGCCATGTCTGGATCAGAACATGCGATGCTACTATATATAACTGACATGCGTTGGAATACAACAGCCGGTTGGTTATTATTTTCCAAGCCGGTGGATAATTACGCCTTTCAAGCACAAATTTAGTAGGCAGATTGCTCATGATAGAAGAAAAAAGAACTAGATAATGATGCTAGCTACGGCGGTACTGTGCAAACCTGGTGCAGTTGGGACTTACCCAGGCTGAAGCACATTGCAATAAGACCTTTTCGTAGAATCGCAGATCCGCTCGTTGGTACAGAGTATGGTGCGCCAAAAGTAGCCTGGAGGCCCTCCGGCTATTACTATCTTTCCTTTCTCCCCCGGCGTCCCTCCCCGACGTAGGAGTAGAAAGGAATTAGGGTTGTAAATCCCTGGAGGCACATATTTTTGAAGAATAACAGGACTAAACCTGTACTCCGATCGTGCGCAGAGGCGCATAGTATTGGCATGGTCCAATAATCCACATTGCACATTATTACATGCACTGGGCCATATGTGGAGCGAAGAACTGACAAGGTGTGAAGTCAATCCCCATTTTTGGGGGGCACTCTTTAACCGAGAAGCTCAACATCCAAACCGATAGCTCGCATGAAGAGATTGACGTTTCCAAGCCGTTGGCTAGCCATGTCAGCAGGAAGTGTCTTGCTGTGCGTGACAGTTTCCATAACGCGGTCCCTAAGAAGCTCGTGGTTAGCAAAATGTCCCCCAACATGAATAGACAGAAAGTCGCTTACTTGACGGCGATAACCAAACGCTGTTGCTGTTCCGGACTTGCTCCAATTCCAGTAGCGGCCAAAAATTGCCAGACATACATATCATCACCAGCATTGATGGAGTTAGGGAAAATGTCGCTAAAAATAGGCTCGAGCGTGTCGAATAATACGTTGAATTTCTCGACCCATTGTTGCCAATCATTCTCGCTCGCTTGTCCAGCTTCCTTGACAATTTCTGCCCTGCTTAAGAGCATAGTTAAGATTCCTAGACCGATCCGCGTCCTAGCAACAAATTGCACATGGGTCTGTGTAATGACCAGGCCAAGGAGTCCGATTATGATATTGAACGGCGCCTCGCTAACGTAACCAAGGAGGCTTGGCATAACGGCTTGGGAAAATAGATCGATGGCTTCCCTCACGGCTAGGGATGGCTGGAGCTCGCCGGGCGTAGGGTGCGCTCTCTGAACAACGTCCAGAGTGTCGAGGTGCACGACAATCATTGTGAGAATGGTGATCCGCTGTTCCTGATCGATATGACGGAATATGCGTGGAATGGCCTTCTTACCCTTGGGGTAAGAGAGGAACGCAATAAACGGATGAGGGGTGTTGGAGTTTGGTACAATAGCCTCCATGACTTTCAGGTTCTGCCACAGTTTTTGATTGAGCGAGCGGACTTTTTGACGCCACTCCATGTGTGTTTGGATTGTTTCGGGATCGTTCTCATCGGGTGGGGGAGGCATCGTGCGCTCCATGTCTTCCAATTCCATCAAAGTGCTGTAGACTCCCTCGAGGTTCGTCAAGATGGACTTGCGGTCACTCAGGCTTAGATCCGTCTGTAACTTCTTGGTAGTCTTGCCGCCTTCCGAACTCTCGGGACGTTTGATGTTAAGCGAGGGCTTCGGTGCTTTAGCATTTCCGAATGAAATCTTCCCTAAGCTACCTTCGATAATGAGTTGCTTGTTCTTCGGCTTCGCTTTGGCAGCCTCCACTGCACGTTGAACCTGTTGCTGCATACGCTGCATGTGATTATCCCCACTGTGAGCGTGCTTGCGGGATCCATGGCCACCGACGCGATTGCCAGTCTGCAGCAAATAGGTCTGTGCAAAGTGGCCGAGAGGCTGATGAGGGTGTTGCCGTGGTGCGCCTCGAATTTGGCTGTACACTTGATAATAGAAGTCTTCTGCCAAAACAGCCTCAGAATCGGTGTCAGCCATGTTTCCAGCCTGTGCCACCAGTTGTTGTAGCTGGATACGGGTGATGAAATTTTTATCTTGGGGGGTCATCAGCCCGTTGCCCTTGGATAGAAGGAAGATCTTGTGATTTCGCTTTGCACGTTTCGCATCTTCCACGAGGTACGCTACGCGCTGTTCTTCCGTGAGATCCATCAACTGCTGTGGGTTGGTAATCAACGGCAACTGCGCACTTTGTCCCCGGGCATGTTGTTGCGGGGTTTGCACCGGCTGCTGTTGCGGGGCCTGTTGTGGATGCTGACCACGCAGCGGCATCGCCGGGGGTTGTGGAGGCGCGATGTGTGGCGGGGGAGCGTTAGGATTTTGAAGGATATGCATGGAGGCGCCAGGAGCATGAGCCGGATGAGGGAAAGGCTGCGGGCCCATTGCCTGTGGATGCAACAACTGCGGTGGCACACCCCTTCCATACTGAGCTGACAGATATTCAGGTGGCACATGCGAGAAACCTTCGGGAAGGTTGCGAATCTGCTGAGGCCTCTGGAGAGGAATAGGGGGTTCGGCAATTTGCTGAGGTAGTAGCGGTATTTGATGTCCACCTGGCATCGGTGGAACACCATGGCCCCGAATTTGCGCTTCAACCTCCTCGAGACTCATCATCTTTCTTGTCTGCGACATAGCTTGAAGCTCCGGTTGTTCTGACTTGTTCGGCAGGCCCCAGACGCTGGACTTGGCCTGCAGATCCGGAATATAACCGGGATCATTATACTTTTCATATCCTGTTCGCCTTGGCTGCTGTAACGCGCTTACGTCGGTGGTTACGGTGGTCTTGGTTTCGGTGACAGGAGCAGCGGCAGGTGCTTGAGGATTCTGCAGGTTGAAACGGACTTGTTCTTCTCCGATAACATCTGAGACTTGCGCCGTCTTCCCAAAGAAGTCGAAGTCTTTGCCGACGGGGGCGGTTTCCACCTCGCCGAAGGTATCTTGGTTGAAGGCATCCTGATCCTCGTCCAGCTGGTCTCCAAGGCCATCGTAGGTATCTTCAAAACTGAGGCTGTAGTCATCCAGAAAAGTACACATATCAGTAAAACGCCATATTTAGGTACTCATTGGTGACCAAAACGATCATTGGGTGGGTATCGCTTACACATTGTCGTCGTCGTTATGGTGCGCCGCTGCTTGGGCGCGGGCGACCTCAGCGAACGGGTCGGGAGTGTCGAAAATCCCCCTCTGTCCGCCCTGGGGAGCTCGGTCCCTAGGAAGGGTTGTGTCGAAGCCGAAGAACGACATATTCGACAAGGAGGTGGATGGGGAGGGGGAAAGTGGTGGGAGGATGCGGGAGATTTAGCATTCCCAATAATTGTGGTGCGGGATGAGGTCAAGTCACGATGCTTTCTGCCTGAGGCATCAATGGTACCCCAACCACGCACTCATTCAGTTTTGCCTTGTTCTGGCGCCCTGGCGCAGATGTGTATACTGAACCGTGTCGGTACATTCCATAAATGAGTTAAAATGGTTTCTAAGCGGACTATAGCAATAGATTACAATTTAGCAAGAAATATGTCACTGGGTCCAATGATGGATATAAATGCCTCAGGCACATGCATAATATCAGGCGTACTACAGACAAAACGGTTTCAAATTCCAACAACAGCTCGATTTGATCTGCGTAGGGCGCACAAAGATATACTATAAGCGTTATATTTCTACTGGATTCGAACACACTGCCGATAATTCTGGGTCCTCGAGTCTATAATGGGAAGTGTACGTACGCTATGCCGCCCCGCCAATAACGTGGCGGAACTGGCTCAGTTCCCAATGTTGCAGGCCTCAGTCGCAACCAAGCTCCTTTACATCATCGTCAACGCATTTCCCCTTTAACGAGACACCCAACAACACTCAATTGTCTCATAGGGAGCCTATACTCTCTCGCCCGAGACGCCGACTTGGGGACTTGCCTGGTCCGACACACTCAGCGCCGCGTCCGCCCGTCTTACGCTCTTCGCAATCGAACCTGTCGCGCTGGATCTCCGGGAAGGGCCGCACACATTAGCGGCTCAACGTTCCAAGAAGTCGGTATCAAATCTTGGTCGCAACGCTTTCACGAGCTACATGGGCCTGCGTTGACAACTAAGAATTCTTCGTCAAGCCTCGAGTCGCCATCGCTCGTGCTCTCATAGCACGCCGCTACCAGAATGGCGCCGACACAGGGGAAGTATACGCGGTATCTTATACTCGCTATCTTGGTTGGTTCATCCTCATACTTTTCTATAAGATGTTGTAGACTGACCTGAATCATATAGGGATTGGCCCTTTTCTTCCTCTCAAGACGTTCGCTTCCTCTTCCGGGCACAAAGCATGGCTCTGGTGGCATTCACCAACCCTCAGAGCACTCCCAATCCTCTGATGAGTCTGAATCGCTAGGAGGATATACACTGAATAGACATTCGAGCAGCGAGGTACTGCGATTTGCTGCTACTCACCCTGGCGGCCGTGCGAACGCGACGTTTGTGACTCTAGCACGTAATTCGGACGTATGGGAGATTTCGCAAGCCATTCGCCAGGTGGAGGACCGATTCAACAACAAATTTCACTATGATTGGGTCTTTTTGAATGACCAACCTTTTGACGACAATTTCATCCGCATCACAACCTCGCTGATATCCGGCACGCCCCGCTATGGCCAAATCCCACCGGAGCAATGGTCGTATCCTGACTGGATTGACCAGGATAAAGCAAGGGAAGTGCGGGAAGATATGCGTGACAAGAAAATCATATACGGTCACTTAGAAAGCTACCGACACATGTGTCGTTACGAATCGGGTTTCTTCTTTCGTCATCCTCTGCTTCAGGAATATGAGTTCTATTGGCGGGTGGAACCGGGCATAGAACTATTCTGTGACATCCCATATGACCCTTTCGTGTTCATGAAAGAGAACGACAAGAAATATAGCTTCGTAATGAGCTTATTTGAATATCCAGGCACCGTCCCAACACTTTGGGACACCGTGAAGGAGTTCATAAACGAGCATCCTGAACATGTTGCAGAAGGGAATTCGATGCAATTTTTAAGTGACGACAATGGTAAAAACTACAACATGTGTCATTTCGTAAGTGCTCACTGCCTTGGGTCCTGGGATCCATGTTCACTGCTAATGCATGTATAGTGGTCGAATTTTGAGATCGGAAGCTTGGACTGGTTGAGATCCAAGGAGTACATTGACTACTTCGAAACCCTAGATCGGAAAGGTGGTTTCTATTATGAGAGATGGGGCGATGCACCTATTCATTCAATCGCCGCCGGGTTGTTTCTCAAGAAGGAGCAGTTGCAATTCTGGGATGAAATCGCCTACTTCCATATGCCATACACTCATTGTCCCCACGATGAACAATTGAGGATGGACCTCCGGTGTAGCTGCGATCCAGGGGGAAATTTTGACTGGAGGGACGGGTCATGTGAGTTCTCTTTGTCTTCGGTTTCTCGGCATCTTTGGTTAATGTTTCTGTACACAGGCCTGCCCCGTTACTACCTAGCTAACGGCATTCCGTTACCTGACGGTGTCAATACATACGGCTGGCTATCAACATTGGGAATGATCATTCTCCTGGCAGGCTTCATTGGCCTTTTGATCATCGCCATCAACCCCCGCGCGCGGAACCACGCCCTTCTAGGAGGACAACATTTATATAGGCAAAGCCAAACCTTCTGGGAGCGATATCAGAAAGAGAGACTCGAGTGGGAGATAGAAAGGCTAGCTCGAACGCGCTCCAACTCATAATCTCGCGAGTGTGAAAATTTGTGCTCTTCTCGACGGCTTGCAATTATCTGGAGCATCCCAATATTGGAGACATTTAGCGATATTGATATTCTAACCATGCATTTGGGCTTTGGCGCCACGGTCTACTTTTGTTTTGTTTTGTTTTTCGATATATATATTGACGAACTTATGCGCAAATATTGGTGTTACGGGGATTGAAGGCTCAGATGGAGGGTTTTATGATTGTTCATGTTAGCCACTTAGGGTCAGATTGGTGGCCTTTGTTTTATAGAACTGCACATATACTAATTATGGTATTCAAACCAAAGTGATAAAATTTCCGGTACAACTGTGTACTTTGGGTGATATGTATACAGATACAACACTTAAATATTCCAGATATAATACAATAGCGCCAATTGAGACATGAGACTCTTCCCGTAACATCAAGTCAAATAGCCATAATAAAAAAAAAACCTACTCCTTCTTGGGCTTCTTCGTGCCGTATTTCGACCTGCTATTCACTCGGCTGGCAACACCACCCTGTGCGGAAATGTGGTCAGAATCAAGCTGGAAGATAAAGGAGAATAATATGTCCCAAAACCTACCAAGTCCATAGCCCCTCTCACCAGATGGTATTTCACACCAGGACAATCCGGCGCACGACCACCGCGAACAAGAACGACACTGTGTTGCTGGACATTATGGCCTACACAGACTCGTTAGCACATACATACTAACTAATTACCAACGGCTCCCAGCCAGAGAGCGGAAGTGACAGGAAATGACATACCTTCACCAGGAATATAAGCCGTGACAACCTTTCCACTAGTCAAGCGTACCCTAGCCGTCTTTCTTTCACCGGAATTGGGCTTCTTGGGCTTCGTGATACCCGTCTTCATGCATACGCCCTTCATTTGAGATCGGTTGATCAGCGCAGGGGAACGAGAGCGGCGGGCGGCCTGCGAAGTCCGGCACCCGCGGCGGACTTGGTTAAATGTTGCCTGGCGGAAAGGAGAGGTTGAGAATTGGCGAATCGCGGAGGGCTTTGCGGGTGCGAATGCGAATGCTTGCGCCGCGGCGGATGTGCGGAGGATGGGTTGGAATCGGGGAGCTGAAGATGTAGGTTTGAGGGCGGCGGCGGAGATGGTTGGCCGTTGGACGAGTGTCCGCAGGGTACGGAGTGCCAGGGGAGAGAAGAGGGACGGCATTTTGTATATCGAGGGCCGACTGGTGTGGTTAATCCTGCTGGATAATCGAAGGCGCCAGCTTGCTGGTGGAGATAATTTCCTACTGGTAGGTCATGTGACACGGTCGGTGAAGTTGCGGAGTTGGTCTGCCTGAGTGCCCCGAGGAGCTGGACGCGCCATTCTGGAGCTGCCTTGGCTGTCTGTCTGACTGACTTCCAAGCTGGGGACGACTTCAACTAAGCTCAATATCCACCGCCTCTCAAACACATCATTACTCAACTTTCCAGGTCTTGAACGGATCATATCTTACTTTCTAAGCCTTCCGAACAAGCTACATCTGTCAACGACCGCCATTTCAGTCACAATGGTCCGTTCTCACAATCAACTCGTCCAAACCATTTAAGGGCCTATGTCCACCGTCTATCCAGACCAACCACCACTAACATCTTGAAAACAGTCTCTCCGTCTCGCCCCTCCCTCGTCACACCCATCCCAAACAACAAACACATCAACCCATCACCGCCCCAACACCCAGACCTCAAAAGGCGCTCCTTCCGCTCCCGGTCTCCCCGACACCCTCCGTGACAACATCACTCTACAAGCCCCCCGTGGTGCCCCATCCACCCAACCGTCTACAGCAACCTCCACACACCCACTAGAAGCCCGCCTCCTCGCGTGGCGTCAAACCCAAGATGCACTGAAGATGGAGGGTCTCCGCCGCACATATGGGATTGCTGAGCCTGTCCGACGTGGTATGGAGCTGAAGATTGTTCGCGACGGTACATTCCGGCCTGCTGTGCTTGGTGGGAATAAGGGCGGAAATATGCATGAGGATATCCTTGTTCTTGGTGGAAGAGATGCGGAGGTTGGCTGGGAGGATGTTTTCCAGGGTTTGTTACTCTCTTTCCTTTCTTTCTTCGAGGATATTATAGAGGCTAACGGTTGATTTTCCCTAATTCAGGAGACGAATTCAAGGAGCCACCTTCTTTCCACGATGAGATGGAGAAGCGGCTGCGGATGGATTAGATCAGTGGGTAGTTATGAGGGGGAGGGGTTCTTTATGGATTGTTTGTTCTGTCGATAATTGAATCATCCACGCATCTTTTCACGTCATGACACATCAATACTACACGGTACGGAATTGAAAATTATGGATTCGGTGTACATTTGTAAAAGCTGAAGCTTGCGGGTAATAGATTAGATTCGAAGTGTCCATCCTCATGCTAAACATACATCATCCTGCTGTAAACTCAGTGTTATTTACGCAGCTACAGGTACAGATGTAGATTCAATCTGTGCAGCTACTACCTAGCACATGATAATACGATCTTCAACCCGATACAATCAGTACGTACATCTGCAGGTTTCCTTACTTTAGACCGAAGTTGCTGCAAGGGCATCCATATTTGTCCGCACCTAACTAGAGCTAACTAACCAGGCTGAAAAGTTGCGACCAGAAACTCCCAAAAAGCAGCATACATTGGCCCAAGGACCAGATGATAGATGGACATATCAGAAGAAAAAAAATGAAATGAAATGAATTGGAAAAGGAAAGCCCCAGAAAGTAGGTAGAGAAAACATGCATGAAATTGCCCTGACGATAAATCAAACAAGAACATAACACGGGATATATGATTTCAATCCAAGGGAAAAGAGAAAGAAAATGAAGAAATTGAGAAAAAACAGCTGGGAAATGGGGTATATAGGGCGGTACTCAGGGATGAAGGTAGTAGTGGTAGTACTGAAAACATAGTAAATGAGAATCCAGTCAAGCCAGTTCTGAGACCATGCCAAGAAAGGGATATGCGAGTAGACCGACACACTGGAAAATAAATTCGGCAAAACGCTGGAAAGGAAGGTCAAAAGCCGTAACGCCATCCAAAGTTTCAATGAATAAGCGGCCGAGGCATGACATCTCATATCAGAGCCTCGAGGCGGAACCAAGCTCGGTGTTGATAGACAGAGTAGAATCCAAACATCGGAAGTATTGGACGGATGTGGCACAGTAGAGGTCACAGACAAATTGGACTGGTTGGCGCACCTCTGCCGGCATGCAGAGGTGATTGGGTGAGAAATGTCCTGGAAATCGGCCCACGTTGCAGTCTGTCTATGGGTATGTGTACAGACGTCTTCGTTCTTCATTGGATAACACAGCGGCACCTTGGACTCCGTTCACTGGTGTCTCGATCGCGAGAGTACTGTGTCTTACCACCCTTGGCGTCCTCCTCGTCAACAACCTCCTGGGGTTTAACAGTCATATGCACTACATTGGGTGCATCACTGCTGAACTTGGAGTCTATATCCTATCATTAGCATAATGTTTGGTGTAACGAAGTACGGCGTCGCATACCTGAGAGGGGAGATTTATCATCAAGTAGCTTTCCGAACGAGATTAGGCGGATAGAGCTAGGGGACGATGGGCGGGTTTCCCAATCTTAGAGGCATTAGTTAGTTGCGCCCATATCTCATTTCGCGAATCAAACCATACCTTCCTGCCATGATCTCCAGATCAACTCCTTCAAAGTGTAAACGCTCATAGCAAACGGATCATTATTATCCACGGTGATATCTCTTTTCCGCAAGTAGTTTGCATCGATTTTGATGGGGTATCGCGTGCCCGTTATTAACAGCAGGACGATTGTCAAGGAAGGCCCGGATTCTTCCGGTTCTTTGACTGATGCATCGGATGATGGCTCGGGTGCTGTTGCCGCTACCTTTTGCTCCTCTGTTTCTGGTGATACGGTGGCTAAAGGAACTGCCTCTGTATCACTCTGTTGTGAAGGGATGGGTGCGGAGAGATCAACATTGTCTGTGGTATTCGTATTCGTGGGGCCAGTCGCTGTACTCTCCTGCGGAGCGTCTGTAGACGGGGCAGACTTGATCGCACTGTCGTCCGCTTCCACAGCTGTGCTAAATACGGGTTGTGAGGGTTCGGGGGCAGTGAATATCGATTCAGCCGCGCTTGTGGCAGGGTCTGGACCGTCCGCCTGTGCGTGGTCCTTTGAAGCCATAGTCTTGTTGGTCCTCCGAGCGGGGAATTCGCAATTACAATCGAGATGTTGACTGAGGCGAACAAGGTAAGGAGAAGACTTGAAAACTGGCCGATGCTCCGGTGATGACTTTAGGAGAGGAGGTGTTGTTGGAGCCGGCAGCGAAACCAGTGGGCGGATGAAACAGCGATCAGATCCTCAAGCAGGGAAAGAAGGCCGACCGAATGGGGGCGAGATGACCCAAATCCGGAACCGAACTATGTTAGCGCTGTTCGGCGGATGATATTCAGGGCCATGCGATCGGGGAGACTCCAGTGAAGAAGAGACCGCTCACGGGAGGTTGGCGAGATGAGGCAGAGAGGGAGAGGTCTGAGGTTGAGACAGAGACGGAGACTGAGACAGGCTGAGCGAGAGCCAAAAGGGAGGAGAACCTGGAAGGTCGGGGCGAGTGGAGCTGCGCACCAATCCCGTTCGGTCGCTGGCGGTCACTGGCCTCAATTTCGGTCTCCTGCTCACGACGGGACTCTGGGTTCCAAGGTTGGTTCCGCCGGTTCTTGTTCTAGATTTATCTCGAGGTCGAGGTCAACGCTGTCTTGTTTTCATGAAGAGGGCGAGGGCTGTGATGACTGTAATCCTGACTGCAAGTGGTGACATGCTGAGATTGGCCGCACTGCATGCAGACAGCCCGGAGACAGGTTTTATTTGCTGCTGATCGTCCTCCTACGCGGAGCCTCCAATAATCGCATGGGCCTGACATGACAGCTGCTGGTTTTTTTTTTTTTTTTTTTTTGGTCCATGTGTGAACATTAGAAACTGGAGAAGACCAGACGTTTTCCTATTACTTGTGGACTATTCACGAGTGGACTAACTATCGAGTATCGACATTCGACCCCCTAATCTTAGTATGCCTACCCTGAGCTATCCACCGTTCCACACATCACAAATTCGCAACAGCCTAACTAGTGATGTGGATAAGCTACTATGTTAATTTTCCTGCGGTGGTGATTTATTGAATAAGGCCCTCCTCGAACTCCAGTTTCGCAGTGGATCCCGAATCTTGTATATCAAACAGGGCAGAGAACCATCAGGCCGAAGCCACATGGGCAGTGAACAGTAGTTCGAGCACTCAAACAACACCGCACTCTCGGATATTTGACGGTACCTCTTCTCTTACCGGTCATTAATGGCTGGCTAATACAGCAGCCAGGGATTTTTACCTGTCTTCGGTAACTTACCTCGTGTTCCAATCTGACCTGCTGTAGATGCCAATCAAGGTCTGTTTCTTCCTCTTGAATATGTCAATCTGCCTGCTTAGGTTTTTGGTAATTATAAAACTTCCAGCTGACCAAATAAGCAAGCATACAAGGGAGTGGGAGCTGCTTGGTTTGGCTGCTTGTAATTGCTCCAAAAGCCTCGCGAATTTCAAACTTGTTTACCATTTCCTCTCAAAGCCTCAAGTCTCATGGCGCGAAGTTCGTTCCAGCCTCTCAAGCCTCATTCAAGCTATTGAGAAAACCTGAAGACGATTTTACCACCCTCGCGGTCTTTTTCTCCATGTCCCATGCGAGAGAGAGAGATGCTGCATAAGTTTGCTTCGGGCTAATGAACTTCGGGGTAATCCGTCTGCATTCTGTGGTCAGCCGTTAGCGCAACCAACAAGTCACAAATCCATCTTCTTGCGTGAACGAAAGAGATACCTCCGATTCTCACGCACAGATGCCAAGGACAGCTCGCATGCTATGCATGGAGAACGCTGCTCCTGCCACGTTTGGAGGCAAAGTGCCTGAGCATGGTGAGCGCCCCATCGAGGACCAATGGTCGCCAACTCGCCATCAGCCTGCCCAGTGAGATAAAAACAAACACGAATGCTTCTTTTCAGCTGGCAAGGTCTGGCGACCTTGCAAAGTCTTGATCCGCTAACATCCTAGTAAGGATGCAATCAATAATGCAGGATTCCGCCGTCTCAGGCAGGAGATGGGATTATCATTTGCTGATCAGATACAAGAATTCCCCGACTGTGCTGTCCATGAGAAACGTCGCCGATGGTAAGGGGCAGACTGGCTGCACACTCCAGGCCACTACTCTGTAGGCGTCAGAGCAGTCAGAATATCATTGTCGTCCTATACTCCGTAACGAATACTACCCACACTTCACGGTGACGTCAGCGCTTTCTGCGATGGTGTCAAGGCCTGAGGCCATGATGACCGCATCGAGACCAGCGCGGATCCCACAAGGGATAGCCTTAGTAGGTGGGGCAGCCTTGTCGATACCAGATTTGCCCCCTTTGGTTAATTTCTCCGCCAAAATTCCAACCAACCACGGCTCCATAAACTCTCAATGACAAGAATTCGTTCAATCGCAACAACGGCTCCCGCACGTGCCTGATATCAGGCCTATCAGACGATAATTGGTAAAGAGATCAGATGGGGCCTCCCTGATGCCCTGGGAAGACTCGGGGTCCTATTGGCTGACTAGGACGGCCCTTGTCCACTAACAACAGGGCGAATGATGACGAACAGCACTCCTTCTGGCCAAGACATCAATGCAGTGCCGAGACGGTCGGGGCCATTGAAGTCGGCTGCCCTATCGGCTGGGAAGTCCTGTCATTCAGCATTGATCAGACTTTTTTTTAACGAATTTTGGTGAATTTTTGGCTTGTGGATTAGGAGTTAAATACTCCTTCTGGCTGCTGCGTCTTCTCATAGCTTGCGAGAAGGTCCATCGCTACCGCACTCGCGACCGTGCTCTGTATTCCACTGACAAGTCGCGATAGAGCATTGCATAGCTGCAGGCCCCGGCCATGTCGAGATAGCGCTAAACCAAGCCAGTTTTTTCACCACGCCCACTCGCTTTTGCATCCACGCGACCGTTAGTCAAATTCGTGCATTCGAAGATCGGTTTAAATCCACCGGAATCCCCTAGACCAGCTCGTTCCGTCGACACTATCATGCTCACTCACGGCCTCTCCTCTGCAGGATGAAGTTCGCCAAGTAAGCGGCCCCCCTGATTCCTCCTTACAGTCTTACATCCTGCATGGATGCGCAGTGGCTGATCTCCCGGCAATTGACAGAGAATTGGAGCACGAGCTGGTTCCAGAGTGGCGGGCCAAATACTTAGACTACAAGGTAAGAGCATATCCAACTCGAATCTCGTCTGGTTCCAATCTGTGTACTGTGGATTGGTTGGTTTTCTACCCCGCGGCTCTCACAATACTGATTTTGTGCTCTCGGTTTCAGGCTGGGAAAAAGAAAGTCAAGGCAATCGCGCGCGCCATCCAAAAAGCCAATCGCACTCCCAACCACCCTTCGATTCGGCGTCCCCCACCTGGACAAGGCGATCAATCAGATACACCACTTGGGTCGAACCGCTCCGCATCATTTCGTCGAGCAGAAAAACAAATCGACGGGTCCGATGGAGAGTACAATCTCACAGTGAAGAGCCCCAGTCTGACTTCGCGGTCAACTCCTGGTCAAAGACATGAACGGCAGCCCCTACGCGTGCCTGGATCGCGGTTTTCTGCCGTGGTTGGAAGCTATGGAAGCATACTTGCATCCCCCCCGCAGCATCCGGGGACGTCAGACGCGGCTTCCCTCGAGTTGCCTGACCCAGCAATAGATTATCATGATGATGCTCGTTCTTCGGAAAGACACACGGATCGTCGAATTACACCTCAGACGCCGTCTCCTGTCATGTCGCGACAGGGCACCAGTAGGCCTGCTTTCAAAGATCCGACACATCACACGCCCCCGGCAAAACAGCCGGTTTCGACAAGTGGTGAATCCAAGAAAAGCGTGGCCTCGGGTTCTTCCAGTCGACGGAATTCCCGTCTTCTGAAGCGCGTTCTATCGACAACCGAATCAGCAGAGAAGCTTGCAGAGGCTGAACAACGCACCGAAGTCGAGCGGAAACAAGATGAGTTCTTTGCTTTTCTCGACAGCGAATTGGCAAAGATTGAATCCTTTTATCACATGAAAGAGCAGGAAGCTACTGCTCGTTTAAAGGTGTTGCGGGAGCAATTGCATACCATGAGAGACCAGCGGATACAAGAGATCCTGCATGCGAAGAGATATCGAAATCGAGATGCTGAACCCAAACCGACTGAAACTCTGGGTGCATTTAACGGTCGCCTGTTTAAAGACGCGTTTCCGGGGCGTCGCATCGGAAAGAACTCCAAGGCCCTGGCGGCTCTGGCTACCCCCGGAGGCGGGCAAGCACAGGATTCTGATAGCATCGTTAGGCGGAGGGATTTCACTCGTCAGCCGTCAGAACCGCAGCAACAACCGAAGGCTGAAGTCCCATATCGATCTGCAAAGAGGAAATTGAAGTATGCTTTGCAAGAGTTCTACCGAGGCGTAGAGCTTCTGAAGGCTTATGCCTATCTCAACAGGACTGCCTTCCGGAAGATAAATAAGAAGTACGATAAGGTTGTCGACACACGCCCGTCAATGAGGTATATGGGCGACAAAGTCAACCGAGCTTGGTTTGTGCAAAGCGAGGTGACCGAAAGCCTGCTAGCCATTGCGGAAGACCTGTATGCTCGCTATTTTGAGGGCGGCAAACGCAAGATTGCAGCGTCGAAACTGCGCCATACTATCAGGAAATCCGGTGATTACTCACCAAATACTTTTCGCTGTGGTCTGCTTGCGATGGCTGGAATTCTATTTGCAATTCAGAGTCTTATTTATGCGAGTCAACATCTTCGGGGCGAGGACGCAACGATACGTACTCACACGAGTTACTTACTTCAGGTTAGTTTACAGATGTCGACCTTCTCCACTGAGACTAATATACTTACCACAACCAGATTTACGGAGGATACTTTTTGGTTGTTTTTCATTTTTTGCTATTTTGTTTAGATTGCATGGTCTGGGATAGGACCAAGATAAACTATGTTTTCGTTTTTGAATACGATACTAGACATGCTCTGGACTGGCGCCAGTTAACTGAGGTATGTCTCTTCAGCCGTTTTTACACTTTGCCGCACTGACTTTCAGACAGCTCCCTTGTTTCTTCTTGTTCATATTAGGTCTCTTTATGTGGCTCAACTTCCTGTCGGTCAATGACATGTTTGTTTATTGGCCTGTCGTGCTTATAGGTTTAACTGTGATTTTGTTATTCTTGCCAGCACGCATCTTATACCACCGGAGTCGAAAATGGTGGGCATATTCAAATGTGAGCCCAGCCTCCCAATCTGGTTTATCTTCAGTGCTAATCGAACTAGTGGCGTCTCCTGCTGGCAGGCTTATACCCCGTTGAGTTTCGTGACTTCTTCCTTGGTGATATGTACTGTTCCCAGACATATGCAATGAGCGTGAGTGAATCAAACACCCTTTTTTTTATACGTCAAGCCATTGACCAAGTATAGAATATTTCGCTGTTCTTTTGCCTCTACGCAAAGCACTGGGACGATCCCCCAATGTGTAATTCGTCTCACTCACGACTACTAGGTTTCTTCACTACCCTTCCATCTATTTGGAGAGCTTTTCAGTGCATCCGCCGTTATGTGGATACGAAGAATATATTCCCACACCTCCTGAATTTCGGCAAATACTTGTTCGGAGTACTATATTACGCAACATTGAGCATGTACCGCATTGAAAAAGTAACCCGGTTTCAGGCTCCTTTTATTACATTCGCGCTGTTGAACGCTGTGTATACTTCCGTGTGGGACTTGGCCATGGACTGGAGTTTAGGCAACGTCTATGCGAAACACCCCCTGCTGCGTGAAACCTTAGCATTTAGAAGGGTATGGGTTTACTACGTGGCCATGGTACTGGATGTTGTCGTTCGTTTCAATTGGATCTTCTACGCTATCTTCGCGCATGATTTGCAGCATTCGGCCGTGCTCAGCTTCGTTGTCTCCTTCTCCGAAATCTGCCGACGAGGCATATGGACGATATTCCGAGTCGAAAACGAGCACTGCACAAACGTTCTCCTCTTCCGTGCCTCCAGAGATGTTCCTCTACCCTATGAGGTGCCATCTACAGGTGGGCAAGCCGAGCAACCGTCCGAACAGCCACAGGCGCAAGATGCACAAGCTGCTGTCTCACCTTCGCCTGCTGGCGACGTCGAACAGGCAACTCCGTCAACACCCGGTCGCCCACGAGCCCTCTCTCGCGTTGGAACTATGTTGGCATCTGCTCACGCGCAAGACTTTCAGCGGAAACGACAACCAGGTGAAATGGGTGGAGCTACTGTGGCACACGGCGAAACGGATACTCCTGACGATACAAGCGACGAGGAAGACTCTGGCGACACCCGATCGTATAGGGATGCAGAAGACGCAATTGTGGAGGAGGTCCCATCGGACGACACTCACTGAGATTAAAGCGGGTTTTATAGATTACATCGCCGCGAGAGTAACAGCTTCTGGATGGCATATGATGCTATAATTTTATGCATATAATTAACAATTTAACTAACAGATATGTGATTATACCTCATTAATATGTTGACTTATCGAAATTCCATCCTCACAAGACGGCGCCCCGTAGATCCCAACCTTGTCTAGTAACATCATGGTGGGTCTGGACATGGGGCCCATCTCTACCTGTTGCTTTTTCAGATGCAACTTTGCCCCCTTGACTATTCTTGACTCAGTCTCCTGCGTTTTTGCACAGTAAATGGCGTGTTCGGAGTTGCGATGCCATGGGATCCCCGATACAATTGATGCTAATCCAGACGTGGTTTGTCTACCGTTTCCACTACCCTTCGACCCCATGAGCTAATCAAAGAAATTTACTTCCTCGAGCACAAGGGCGGTTATGGTGTAAGTTGTGCTCATGTATAGGCCAAATACTCAAGGCTCACCCAACCATCTAGATTATCATCTCCTTTCTCTCAACTGCCTGGTGGACCTTGATCGTCGTCCTTGTAACGTTCAATTTTAGCGACTCGTTTCCCAGCAACAAAAAGAACGATCTTGACCATGATATGGTTCACTGCGCAAGAAAACTCGAGAAGTATGCAGGACACCCACTGCGATTCTTGAAGGGTCGAATCTCCAGAGAAGCTGTCCAGAAGATCACCTTGACCTTGAGTGACCAACAGCTCATCACGGGGACTTCTATCTTCATTGCGATATTCGCCCATATGTGCGACATCACGCAATATCACTTCAGAATCGCCTACTATCTAGGCGCTGCCAGCTTCCTGACACACCAGGCTACAGTTATGATTGTCAGTGACTTTCTTAAGGACTTCCCCCTAAGGAGAGCATGGCGGATGCTCTGGGTCATCGCTATCTTTGCTTTTGTCTTTCTCAATAACCTTGTTGTTTATAGCTCACACTTTCGCAGCGACTCAGGACTCTCGGTGCTGTGTCTCTTTCCCCCCAAGCTCAGCGCCACCAACTATCCTGCAAACAAGATCTTGCTTATCCTTACCTCGATTTTCTGGGCTTGGGGTCTCTTGGCCGTGGTGCGAGACCTCTTCCCCGAGCTTCTGTCCTGCCTGCGCAAGCTATTTCGTCCATTGGTGCCAATGCTGGAGAAGGCATTCAATATTATCTCCGGTCAAGGCATATACCTCTGGGCTCAGGAAAGAGAAAAGGCAACAGAACCACAAAGCGCATCCAGATATATGTGGCGACTCCTGCAGGCGATCCTTTTTCCTCCAATCGTCTTCTCCTTCAGCTTAACGCAGCTTGTCTCTTCTACAGTCATAGACTTATTCAGAATCATCACGTCTCTGGTAGCAACCTCGTTGGGCATCTCCCGTTCCAAAACATCCTCCTACGTGGTCGATGAAGATAGCGTTTGGAATTTCGGTCAGATAATGTCGATATTTCTTCTTGCTTTGCCGCTGTTCCAAGCGCTTGAGCTTCTCTATGGTACGTTTCTCTATATCATTATGGTCTGGAAATAAAATGCGGGAATCTAACCCGATTGTTAATCTATCTAGAGGGCTGGCAGGCAAGTCCAAGGAAGGGTCAAGTCATGGACCTGGATATTAATAGTTCATTCGCGGACCTAAATCAGCCTACTGTGTCGGAGAGAGATGTTTTCCAATTTTCTCGAGTCGTCAATGCCGAAACATTCCGAGAAAACCCAACGAGCACTGCTAGTAGTAGTGTCGACTTGAAAGAACGGCTCTACCGCAGTCTTGCTTTCCGGATTTGGATGAGGTTTCTTGTCCTGGGGATGACCGCGGCAACGTGTCTGGTGTGTACTGGCTTGTTTGGGCAAGAAATCGTATTATGACATAATATCTTATAGAGCAATTTACTCTTTAGAAGTCCCTCGAAGGCTTGGACGCTGGGGCTGTACACCCCTTCCTTCACAATATAACAGTTAATGGGTTGTGATTGGTCACGGCAGAGTCAGCCTCGTGCTATGTCACGTGTTAAAGACGTCACATGGTCGTGACGCCCAGGCAGAACATCGCCATCTCTCCAACTTCCCAAGTCCAACTTCAGACCCAGTATCCTTGTTTTTCGATCATCTAACACGACGCTCCATCTGTACATTCATTAATATCACCAACGAGATGGCGGCAAATGCCAGATATGAGCCGGCTCCTCAGCGAGACTCGTTTGAGGATCACCAATACTCCCAGGCCCCGCCTTCTTATCAGGCTACTGCGGAGCCTGCGCCTCGCAGCGAAGATGACAACGTCCCGGATGACTTCAAGGTAAGGTCTACCCAACAACTATATGTTTGGCCTCAAGCGTGCTAACTCTGATATAGTTCGGCGGCACCGTCGCGGAGGGCACTCTGCCCATCCGTATGCAGTTCATCCGCAAGGTTTATGCAATTCTGTGAGTATAGCCGCGCAGTCAATATTTGAAGAGTCACTTGTTAACAAGTTCGACCTGAACAGTACTGTCCAGCTACTCGCAACTGCGATCATGAGCTCCATCTCTTTCTTCAGCGATAGCTACCGCACCTGGATCCAGTCCAACGTCTGGGTTATGTTTGTATCCCTCTTCGGCGCTCTCGGCCTCATGCTCGTGACATTCTGGAAGCGCAAGAGTTATCCCACGAACCTCTTGTTCCTCTCTGGATTTACCCTTCTCGAAGCGTACGCCATCAGTGTGGTGACATCATTCTACGAATCCCGAATTGTGCTCCAGGCCCTCATCTTGACCCTGGGCTTGTTCGTAGGCCTCACACTTTTTGCATGCCAAACCAAGTACGACTTCACCAACTGGATGCCCTACCTCTTTGGTGCCCTATGGTTCCTGATCCTGTTTGGATTTGTGGCCATGTTCGTTCCCCACAGCAGCACCTTGGAGCTTGTCTACGGCGGCTTGGGCGCCTTGATCTTCTCGGGCTATATTCTGGTCGACACCCAGCTTATTATGCGCCACTACCATGTCGAGGAGGAGATTGCGGCTTCTATTTCTCTTTACCTTGATGTTCTCAACTTGTTCTTGTCTATCCTGCGGATCCTCAACAGCCAAAACAACAACTAAATTGGCTTGGAAGTGCCCATATGGACTTATCAAAGAGCGAGCGTTAAACCGGATACTACTCTTGACCAATCTCAAAAGGTCATCCTATATAACTAGGCCTGTACTCTGCTTTCATTTCCTTAAAGTCAATTCAGCTATCAATTGCCGACTCTGATTGTTTTACTTGGAAACTATAGCCGAGAGTTCTGAGTTCTAATTCCATATCTCCATTCTTATCGTTGTCGTGGCTCGTCGCTATTGTGAATATCTTGAGAATGATATATCATGCATAGAAAAAATAAGTACACCTTACATTTGGAGACCAGCTGCATATCCCTAATGAGGACCCTGGAACATAAAACAACCGAGTAGACAACAGTATCAGTTCCCGGCCGAGATGTGTTGTCTTCCACATATACACGTATGTACCTATCACTATGTAATGCGTAGGTACCAACCTATTAAGGCGGGGATCGTCGGCGTCGAAGACAGAACAGTCTATCCCACGCAGCCAGCAGAATTAAAAGGGAAATTTATGCGATTTCTCCGGTGGAGTTCATCGAACTGGGTCCAGCCCAGCCCCATCCCGGATTCGGTACAGAAGTATACGGTTCATGCTGAATCTCGAAATGGTGGGCAAGATAGCAAAAAAACAATGCAGATTTAGACATTAACAGCCAGTAAAACACTAATAGTAATCAGTTAGACCATATAGATAAGCCTACCACTTTGAAACAGAGGATTGCTGTTTCTCGGGAACATGGAAGCCCGGTTGAGGCCTGGGTACGGCTTATATTCCGGTTCCGTCAGTGTCCCACTCGCACCCACCTTCAACCTGGTACCCCGCGATTCATCGTCAGCTGCCGACGCCGACTCAGGACACTCCAAGCACCACTGTTTGTTTGTTGGCAGCATCCTGGCGGTTCCGAAGATGACCCATTAGGGGCACCGGCTGTGGCACGGTATAAAGGTGTCCGAAGAACCCATCTTAAACCAGGTCGTCCTAGATAACAGTATACAACACTGCGCACCTTTCGCCCTACCTGTACTAAAATGTCTTTCCCTGTGCAAGGCAAGACGGCCATTGTAACTGGCGCGGGCTCCGGTGCGTTTAATTTACTTCATCTTAGGGCTGTACGGTCCAGGTATAATATGCTAAGAGGGTGTAGGCATAAACCTGAGCTTTGCGAAACAGCTCCTCGAGAACGGGTGTAATGTCCTCATTGCCGACTTGGGTCTTCGTCCTGAGGCGCAAGCCTTGGTTGACCAGTACGCCAGCAATGCTCCCCGGGCTATCTTCCAGAAGACAGACGTGACTGTTTGGAAGCAGCTGGAGCAAATGTTCGAGGTCGCGGAGAAGGAATTGGGTGAGATTGATATTGTTTGTCCTGGAGCGGGCGTTTACGAACCGGTACGTTCTTCTTTTCTACGACGTCTCTACAGCTCTACGTACCTTGCACTCTGTGGCTAACTTAACCCTTCTCGCGAAAAGCACTGGAGCAACTTCTGGCGACCCCCAGGATCCGCACCAAGCCGCGACGCACCAGACAGTGACGGCTACGCCCTAATAGATATCAACCTCACGCACCCAATCCGCACAACGCAGCTCGCCGTGTCGCATTTCCTACGACACGGAACAGACAGCACTCGCCACAAGGCCATCGTGCACATCTCGAGTATAGCCGGACAAAACCCCTCGCTTGCAGCGCCAATCTACTCTGCGACGAAGCACGCGATCAGCGGATTCGTGCGCTCGCTCGCCAAGCTCGACAGCAGATGCGGCATCCGTGTTACGGCTGTCGCACCCGGCGTGATCAAAACGCCGCTGTGGACGGACCACCCTGAGAAACTGAAGATGGTGGACGGTGGGAAGGATGGGAAGGATGCGTGGGTGACAGCTGATGAGGTTGCGACGGTGATGTTAGCGCTGGTGCAGCAGGACCGAGTGAGTGAGGTGATTGGGGATAAGGAGGCGAAGGAGGGGGGCACGGTGTATCCGGTCAGTGGAGGGACGGTGTTGGAGGTTTCGAAGACAGTGAGGTCTGTTCTGCCTTATAATGACCCTGGGCCTGGGACGAGACCGGGGAATACGGCGTCGACCACGGCGTCCGTGGAGAACGAGGTGTGGGAGCTGCTGTCGACGAGTGGATGGGGAGCTTGATAGGTAACATCGAGATATTATTGAGAATGCAGAGTCATTCCTCACAGTACAAATTCGTAATTCAAAGACACAGTGAATAACTTGGCAGGGATGGTGCAATAAGCCCAAGAGCGATGGCCAAGAGACACAAGATTGATCGGAGGCCCAGGTCCGGATATCCTTGACTAATAAGTTGTGGATGGCGGCAATGCAACTGTGTCTTCCCGTTTCTGACTTCTTTCTTGACTTCCACTTGCTTCTCATTCACAGTCTTTTTGCTAGACTGCACTCAGCCTTTTCTGCTGGATTTTTGAGGTGGCTAGTATGTCGGCCATCCTTGCTGACACCTAGTTGAGTTGGTTTACCGCTCGTTTCTTTTCCATCCATCCTTATCAGTTCCCCGGTCGCATTCCAACCTCCACGCTGCAACCACCACCGCCGTCATCTCGAAATCATGGACGATGAAGCTGGAATTGGGGCCGGCTCTGCTGGTTCCTTTCGGTCGAACTCCAGAAGGTATAAATCCCGGATAATCTATCATGCTTGTACAGTGGTTGACAAGGGCTAGGCGCGGAGTCAGAGGCAAGCAAAATCCGGGGGCACACCACCAAGCTAGTTGGATTAGCTGTGTGATCAATTTGGTCAATACAAGTGAGTACCTACTTGAGAATTTCTCGTTCATGGGGCTGTTTTGTTAACGGTACGTGTTCGTGCAGTTGTTGGTGCCGGTGTCCTTGCCATGCCCCTCGCCATCTCGCACATGGGAATCGTCCTTGGTATATTCGTGATCTTATGGTCCGGTGTAACGGCAGGCTTTGGACTATATCTTCAGTCTCGATGTGCGCAGTATCTCGACAGAGGAAGTGCTTCGTTCTTCGCCCTCTCCCAGATCACCTATCCCAACGCCGCCGTCATTTTCGACGCCGCGATTGCGATCAAATGCTTTGGCGTCGGGGTCAGCTACCTTATCATTATCGGGGATTTGATGCCAGGAGTAGTTCAGGGCTTTGCTGGAGGAGATCCGGCGTACGATTTCTTAGTGGACCGTCATTTCTGGGTGACGGTGTTCATGTATGGAGTCACTAGTACATTGCGGGTATGAGGAGTATGCTGACCAGATAACAGGTTGATTATTATTCCCCTTTCATATCTACGGCGACTGGACTCGCTCAAATACACCAGTATTGCGGCTTTGGTCTCAATGGCCTATTTGGTGGTTTTGGTTGTTTATCACTTTATCATCGGAGACACGAAGGACGGCCGAGGTCCGATCCGTGTCATTCACTGGGCGGGAGCTGTTCCGACTCTTAGCAGCTTTCCAGTGATTGTGTTTGCTTTTACATGTCATCAAAATGTAAGAGTGTTGCTACCCGTTATGCCTCGAATATGCTAATCCTAGTGCAGATGTTTTCTATTCTCAACGAAATCAGTAATAATAGCCACTTTAGAACGACCGCCGTCGTGTTCGCCAGTATTGGCAGCTCTGCTACAACCTACATACTTGTTGCTATTACCGGATACCTATCATTCGGCAATAGCGTGGGCGGAAACATCGTGGGCATGTACCCGCCGGGCTTATGGGCTAATATCGGACGTGCCGCGATTGTCATACTCGTCATGTTCTCCTACCCCCTCCAATGCCACCCGTGCAGAGCATCGGTTGATGCAGTCCTACGTTGGAGGCCTAAGCGTAGTGCGGGTGGAAACGAAGGATCTCCTCATCGTCATCCTCTTCTACCCGGAGGCCCGAGAGGATCTCGAACAGCAGAACCAATGAGCGACCTGCGATTCTCTATAATTACGACATCGATCCTCATTCTGAGCTATATTGTCGCCATGACTGTCTCGTCCCTTGAGGCTGTCCTCGCATACGTTGGCAGCACTGGAAGCACCAGCATCAGCTTCATCCTCCCTGGCATATTTTACTACAAAATTTCTGCTCCGGATTCAGCAGCACACCAACGTCTCATGAAAGAGGACGATGAGGCTGAAGATGGTTATATCTCAGGGGCCAGCGAACCGGACGACGGTAACGCCCAATCTCGCCCACTTACTGAGAGCGGGGTTCTGCGTCGGCACACCAGCACATGGCGCAGAGAAGTGCTCCGGAAACTGAGCCTAGCGCTTGCCATCTACGGAGTCATTGTCATGGTTACCTCTCTAGTCACGAATGCTGTGTTCATCGCGTCTCACTAATTGCTACCCAATTGAGCCCTAAGACTAATTTTGTTCTTTCTATTCATTCTACCCAGTCACTCCATACGGATTTTCTTCCTTGTTCATTTTTTTTTTCTTGTTCTCTTCTTTGGCGCATTTCTTGCCTCTCTTTTATACCTTTTTTCATATCCGTCGTTTATATAGAGCCTGTCGCGTGTGCAGTATACATCGCAACGGCGTTAGGGATGTCCGTTTATTCTCTCGATATGATTTTGCACGACCAGTTTCGTTTGGGAAACCAGAGGAGTTATATGGTAATAGAGATTGAATTGATTGAAATCGCTTCATTTTTTTTTTGTTTTGTCTATGATGTAGTCATTTCTAGTCGTGGTGAGTTTCAACCTAGTGATGATCCCGGGGTATACCTGGCCCTATCTTCACGTAGTGGGTTGTTGCTGCTGGATGCAGTGATCACACAGTTAGCTATCCGTCAATTCATTTGTCGCCATCTTCAGTCCTGAATTGCTGGCGAAACGTCGTCTCGCAAGCATCGTGTTGACCACGTACTGGGCAAAGAATGGGCGTTGTCGATCTTCGCATAGCCACAGCCGGGCTGAGTCCAACCAAGCCTTGCCGTGTCCACCACCCAAGGCTCTTATACTCAGACACGAGAATATTTAAATGATGCGACAGGTCCTCCTGGAGCTCCAGTTGGCTTGTATATACTCCCCATCTGATTTGGATTCGTCTGTTGAGTACCTTTTTCGACGAGCGGATGAAAATATATAAACGCGCCAGTTCACAAAGTACACTTTAAACGCCAGAGCCAGACGAACAGAACTTGTCAAAGCAAACGAAAAACACAAGAATACTTTTATTATTGAAGCGAGATAGAACCCATTCTATCTTTTCTTGAACGACTTCCACGCCCATCCCTACCCCCCGTCCTTATTGCATCCTAGCATCTCCAAACAGCCAAACCAACCCACACCGAACCACAACAACACCTCTAAACAGCAGTACTACCCACACCAAAGCTGCAGCTTCAAAGCAAAATGTGCGTCTGCGACACCAAAAGCACCGAAATCTGGGAACCTCCCAAACCGATCAACCTCCCCAACTTCATCTACAAAGACCGCTACCAGAGGCCAAATGTGTTCGAACGCTGGGAAAACCGTTGGTACGGGATCGGCAATGGACCTGGAGGTAAAAAGATGTATGGACGTGGTAGAAGACGCCGCACCGGCGGTACTGGGGGAGGATCATCAGTAATGGCAGCAGGTAGTTGTGGCGGGGGAGCATGCTAGATTGCCTGTCTTGCTATGGAAGGGAGAAGGTACCTTGTCTACTTATGACGCTGAGCATTGATGGAATATTTTTCTCCCCCTCAGTGGAGAGCCGTGTTTTAGTATAATGACAGCTTATGGAGTGTATAGACTGTTTGTCCATGTTTCAATGTGATTTTCAGATTAAGCCTAAGCAGGACATTGTACACATTCCCCAGTAAACATTGTTTTCAGCTTTAGTATAGGTGAAAATAGTAAGACCCGTTAGGATGTCAAAATCCGGGCCGGCCACCCACTCACAACCCCCCGATAGCATAGTTGGTTTAATGCGCTCGACTGTAATGGATAACATTAATCGAGAGATCCGCGGCTCGACTCCGCGTCGGGGGAGTTCGAGTTCTTTTTTTTTTCCTTCACAGATTTTAAACATCCTCAAGCTCCATGTAAAGGCATTCGTAGGAAAGAGACCAGATTCAGCTAGATAGACGGCCGCCTTAATGTTCGAAACCTTGCATATTTTCGGCCCAATAGCGACCTGAGAATTTTTCCGATTTTCTCCCACGGTTGACGCTGGATTCTGACCATTTTGCGGTCGTTGTGGTGGCGATCAGCGCGGAATTCCGTATCAGGAAACCGGCCCGCCTTCCGGATACGGGTTTCCGACAAATCTACTCCGCATATCCCACAGGTATAAATAAATCGTAGTCGTCGGTGAGAGCAGAGGGCAAAGAGACCGATTCCTATCTTCTCGTTGCATTATTATATACATCTTGCAAAATGTCATTATCAAAACTTCTTACGCGATCGACTGTGCGGGCGGCCTCTACATCCACCGCTTCTCAAACCACCAAGGCTGCGGGGGATATCTCGAGTGTCTTTCCCAGCTTGCGACCGGATTATAACCCGGAGCCGCTGCCTCCTCGGTTTAAGCATCTAAAAGAGAAGTTTTTCCGTGAGAACGAGGATGCGTTGAAGAAGAGTTGGGAGAGATTACTTCCCAGCCTGGAAGAGGAAGTACACAAAATCAAGGCCAAAGGGAGCGATGTAAGTCTTGATAGATTGGTTTAGTGGCTTGAGGCTAATGTTTCCAGATTATCCCGTCCGTGGAGTACTCTGATGTCGTTTCTGGAAATGTATCTCAGGAGAGCCTGGCAGAGATCCGTCACCGCGGATCAGTTGTGATTCGAAATGTGGTGCCGCGCAAAGAAGCACGGGGATGGAAGGAGAGAGTTGAGGACTACGTAGCTGCCAACCAGGAAAGAGTCAAGGCATTCCCCCCGGACTCGCCGGCAGTGTTTGAGCTATACTGGACGCCGTCTCAGGCAGAGGCTCGAGCTCACTCCAACATGCTAGAGACACAGCGCTTCCTGCAGCGCCTGTGGCATTCCTCAGATCCAAACACCCGAATTTCGACACGGAACCCTCTCACATATGCAGACAGACTGCGAATTCGACAGCCAGGTGATGGCAAATTTACCCTAGGCCCTCACGTGGACGGTGGCTCTCTGGAGCGCTGGGAAGACCCCGAGTACTCGAGAGTGTATGCCAAAATCCTCGAAGGCAAATGGGAAGAGCACGACCCATGGGATGCGAAGCACCGCGTTACTGCACAGATGGACCTATACAACGGCGCAGGGGCATGTTCCATGTTGAGGTTCTTCCAAGGCTGGCTCTCTATGTCCAAGACAGCACCAGGGGAAGGCTCACTACATGTTTGCCCAATGCTGACGCACAGCAGTGCGTACACCATCCTCAGGCCATTCTTCAACGGCGAGACGATGCAGCCAACGATAGACAATGTCTTCCCGGGATCCGTTCCAGGTGCTTGCCAGGAATATAACCCCATCACTCACCCACACCTCGACTTAGAAAAGACTATGGTGTCTGTTCCGGAGGTTGAACCTGGCGACTATGTTGCCTGGCACTGCGACTCATTACACTCGGTAGACAAAGAACACCGCGGCAAGGGCGATTCGAGTGTTCTCTATATCCCTGCCACCCCGATGTGTGATATGAATGTTGATTACCTGCTTAAACAGCGGAAAGCAGCGCTTGAATACTCCCCGCCATGGGACTTCCCTGGAGCAGGTGGACCAGGCGAGAGCGGTTTCAAGGGAGGCCTGGACTGGAACTCGGTTAGGCCCGAGGGACAGCGCGCCATGGGATTGGGATCACAGCCATGGGAGATCACAGGCGACATGACCGAAGGAGAGAAACAGGCCGTTGAGAAGGCGAACAAGGCGTGCTTTGCATAGGAGATTTGAGATTTGAGATTGTAATATAGAATATTAGCATAAAAAGAATATTAGCAGTATTTTGTGCAAATGATGTCGGGCGAGGTAGTCATGTAGAGATAAGGATAGCTGTTGGCTGGATGAAGCTAAAGCTCGGAGGCTCCAACGCCGGCGGAAGTCCCCAGTCTCCCTCCACTTCCGTGACATTCACCTTCCACCTCTCAACCAAAACCTCCCCTCAATGATCCCGCCGCAGCAAAGCTCATAATAATGTGGCTGCAGGCGACGCTTCTTCTGGTCGCCTCTTGCGTCCCCTCGACGCTCGCAATTTACCCTGACGAGGTCGGCCATATCGATTTCCACCATGCGCTGCTAGGTGTCCCGTCGTCCCAATCGACCTTTTTCCACCGCCCATCTTCCTCCTCCAGCGCTACCCTACTCTACACAGTATCGGAGAAATCGCTTCTCGGTGCGGTCAACCCGAAAGATGGAGAATTGTTGTGGAGGCAGAACCTGTCCCGCTCCGATGTAGCTCCCGGTCAGAATGCCCAAGGCTTGCTGCGTGCCTCGAGCGGAACAAACACGGTTGTTAGTGGATTGGGAGACTATGTTTCCGCCTGGAGCGCTTTGGATGGAAAATTAATATGGGAGAATTGGTCCCCAAATATGCCTGTGGTGGATCTTGAGCTCTTGGAGCTGGAAGATGCCAGCGCCACTTCCTCGGACAGGGACGCAATTGTGCTTTCTGGAGGCCAAGCGGGCTCGATTAAAAGGCTGGATGGCTCGACGGGTGAGATTAAATGGGAGCATCATGATCAAAGGTTTGTTGTTTCTACATGGATGCTGTTGCAATAAAAGAAAGCTAACGAGATTTGACGGAATAGCGGCGATTTCCCCTTCCAGGTGTCCTCCTCCTCGACCAACGTCTTCTACATCTCTCTACAGCCAGCTTTGCTGAAGGGTCATAAAATCCGGGTTACCTCGCTGGATCCCCTGACCGGTCGCCAGACGCACCAGCAGGTACTCAACTCCGACAGCGATATTTCCGGACCGGAGTCGGTGCTCTTCGTGGGTGCCAACAACGCGTTCCCTGTTATCGCCTGGGCGGATAAGTCACACAAGACGCTAAAGGTCAATGTAATCGGCTCCAAGCAAGTTACATCGGTCAATATCGACAACACTAGTGGAGAGGAAATCAAGTCCATCCAGGTTCACGCTCCGAAGACCCTCATCGCGCTACCCCACTTCCTTGTTCATTACGAGACCGCGTCCGGTTCTTGGGCTGAGGTTTATCACGTTGACCTCAAATCTTCGACCGTGTCAAAGGCCTACAGTCTGCCGTTTTTGAAGGGATGGGCTGCTTTCGCTACCAGCACCAAGGACGCTAATGTCTATTTCACTCGGATCACCGACTCTGAGACAACTGTTGTGTCGTCCGCTTCTCACGGTGTTCTCGGAAGATGGCCCCAGCACCCTCCCTTGGACAACGCCGTCCATGCGGTTTCGGAGGTAGCTACGAAGGGTGACAATCTGGCTGTTCGCACGGCCATTGTGTTGGAATCTGGTGATTGGCAAATGGTTCAGAATGGCGCGATCGGGTGGCTCCGACCTGAAGCGCTGTCCGGCGCATTGGCCGCCACCTGGGCTAACGTGGACAGCCAGCAGGATTTGGCCCACCAACTCGAAGTCGAGGGTCACGAGAGTCTTCTCAAGGCGTATATACACCGTGTGAAGCGCCATGTAAATGACCTCCAATATCTTCCCGACTGGTTGAAGGGGCTGCCTAAGCGTGTTCTGACTAGCTTGCTTGCCGACGAAGTTTCCAACTTGGACAGCTTTGGCGTCTCGAAGCCCGTCTTAGTTGCCACCGAAAATGGACGGGTATACTCTCTAGACAGCGGAAACCATGGCAAAGTGTCCTGGAACGTTAAGGTTTCCGAGGCGGATACTTGGAATGTCAAGGCAATTCGGACTCAGCCTGGGTCTGCTACAGTGTATGTTGACGATGGTAGCACTGTTACCTTGAATGTCACTACAGGGGATATAGTCCAACGTGGCCCTGCCACAGGCAAGTTCTCTTCGGTTGTCCCTGACGATGAGGTCTCAGAAAATGTATTCACTGTGACCCAGGAGGATGGAAAGATTCTTGGATGGAACTCGAGGGACCCCAAGCTGCCCGTATGGGTATTTCAACCCGCGCCCGGCGAGAAGATCATTCGCGCCACTGCTCGCCCACCTCACGACCCAGTCGCTTCTATCGGCACGGTTTTGGGCAACCGATCCGTTCTGTACAAGTACCTGACTCCCAACGCGGCACTCGTCACAGCCATTGGGGAGAACTCAGCCACATTCTATCTGCTAGACGCAGTTACCGGCCAGATCCTCCACACGAGCACGCATCGGGATGTTGACACCGCGCAACCTATCGCCTCCACAATTTCAGAGAACTGGTTCGCATACTCCTTCTATGCGGAAAGCTCCGATCCTTCCGAACCAAAGGGATACCAATTGGTCATATCGGAGATGTTCGAATCTCCCATTCCCAACGACCGCGGTCCTTTGGGCTCCGCATCCAACTATTCCGCACTTATCGACTTGCCCCTTCCTCATGTCATCTCCCAATCTTATATGATCGCGGAACCCATCTCACACATGACCGTCTCCCAAACCCGCCAGGGCATCACCACCCGCCAACTCCTAGCTACTCTCCCAGAGTCCAACGCCATAGTCGGCATCCCTCGCCCCATCCTGGACCCCCGCCGCCCCGTCGACCGAGAGCCCACCGTCAACGAAGCCGAGGAGGGTCTGAGGAAGTACACCCCCTTCCTCGAATTCGACGGAAGATGGTACCTCACGCACGCGCGCCAGGTCGCAGGAATTAACACCGTTCTGTCTGCACCCACGCTCCTCGAAAGTACATCCCTGGTGTTCGCCTTCGGAAACGATATTTTTGCCACAAGGAATACGCCTAGCCAGGCGTTTGATATCCTAGGGAAGGGATTCTCGAAGTTGCAGTTGCTTTTCACGATTGTGGCCTTGGCTGTCGGTGTTTCGATTTTGGCTCCGATTGTATGCTCCCCCCAACGTCCCTTTTATACTATTACTTGGTCGGTTTCTAATATTTTATTTACTAGGCCCGCAAGAAGAAGACCGATATGCTTTGGAAGACGCGATAGAGAAGGAGGAAAAGGATATAAATGCAGTGTAGTTTTTTTTGAATCGATATAATTGTACAAGTTACTCTTCTCATGAAGTGAATGTATTCGTTATAATTAACAATTAGGGCTGTCCGTGTATCATTCCCACGTACCACAGTATACTAGTGATTATCACGAAAATGGGGATACCGGCAAGGTAATTTATTCGTCTTTATTATTAATTTCTTGCATTATATACGCTGGGTAATTATTTAATATTCAATATCTACCCCCGAATCAAGCACCTCTTCCCTACCGGCGCGAGCAAGAACCAGGCTACCTGCTCCATCTCCTCGGCCCTCATATCACCATGAACCTTTGCCCCAGGAAAAGCTCTGAAGAACCTCGCCGTCGCAAGCCTCAACTCCATCCTCGCAAGATGCACACCTAGACAAGTTCTGGCTCCGCCGCCAAACGGCATGAATGCGTCTTTCATCGCCCGCGTTGGATTGTCCCATCTACCAGGCTGGAACTCGAGCGGGTTGGGGTAAATCGACCTCTCGCGGTGGAGTGTGTACGCTTGTGTTGTTACGATTGTGCCTGCGGGGATGGGGTGTGTTGCGAGTGTTGTGGGTGTGTTTGAGACGCGGGGGAGGGCGGAGGGAACGCCTGAGTATAGTCGTAGAGTCTCGTTTATGGTGTTGTTGAGATGCGGGAGCGGTTTGAGGTCGCTGTCTGTGAAGTCCTCGGGGAGGGACGAGAGTTCGGTGACGAGGTTGGATAGGAGGTGGGCGTTGGCGGGCTGGGAGAGGGTCCAGACGAGGTAGGTGAGGGTATTTGCGGTTGTGTCGCTGCCGGCGACGATGAAGGTGATTGCTTCGTCGAGGATGGCTTTGTCGGGGAGGGAGCTTTCTTCTCCTTCTTCTACACCGGTTTTGCCATTGTTGGATTGGAGTTGGAAGAGGCGCGTGAAGAGGGTTTGTTTCATTGGCTCTGCTGTTGGGGAGGAGAGAGATTTGGAGAGAAGCGCCTTGTATCGCTCGATGGACTCGACGGCGTACTTGCCTAGTCTGGCGCCCGCTTGTGCTGCTTCCTGGACGTAGGGTATGGGAATGGGGATGGAGCCTGCTAGACTGATGAGACCTGGGAAAGCGACCTTGACGGCTTCAGTGGCGGCAACGGCAGTCAGGTCGTGAGAGTACTGGTTGTTACGGCCGTACTCGAGCATGCGGAATGAATCGCCAAAGCAAAGCTCGCCGATGATATCCGTCGTCATGAAGATCCACCACTGGAAGACATCGACAGCGCCAGAGAGTGCCGTCTTCATCTCAGCGCGCATCTTCTCAATAGCAAGCTTAACACGGGCGTCGATAAGGGCTTCGGACTTGTGCAGCTCGGCGTCGGACGCGGAGCTCGAGAAGAGTCTGCGTCGTGCGCTGTGGAATTTGACGTCCGAGGTGTTGAACAGGTTCTCCATGTCTGGGCTGGTGAGGGTGCGATAGAATGCGTACGGCTTTATGAAGGGAGTTCCGATGCGGTGGATCTCCTTGACGGCTGCCAGGTCGCAGACGTCGACTTCGTCTGGGCTGACACGTACGATGGGCCCGTAGCGCTCATGAAGGGCGTGGACGTACTTCATGCGGTTGCCGACGAGCCAGTGGTATTTCAAGACGAGGCCGGTCCATTTTGCAATTTCTGGACCGGGGATTGAGACGAGGGGATCGTTTCGCCAGCGGCTGAAGAGCTGGAACTTGGTCAGTATAGAGATACATGTGTTATGGTTGAGGGGGGTTGACGCACGAATATCACACACAGGGCGATTGGGAGGGATAGTAGGAGGAACGCCATGAGCTATGTTGATTTTTCCCCCTTAGTCCCCGATCCCAGACCAAGGGAGGCTGAGAGGCATGCATTCTTATACTCTGGAGGCTGAGGTCGTAATGAAGTGGGGCGCAGAATGCATCCTCGAAGTTAATAGTACTATGTAGATGGACTGCGGACAATGTCCGTCGTATCTATCCAAGACGCCACACCGAGCCGACGTGATGGGGCGATTCGGGGACTGCGAATGCGAATGCGAGTGCGAGAGTGCGAGACAATCGGCTCTGGCTCCCGTCGTGGTTCATGCAGCAGCAGCATGCAGGATTTCAAGTTTTCAACGATCTAAGGTCTCGTATATTTCTCGGATCGAGAGCTGGTGGCACCGTCGGTTATGCTTCCTACAACTGCGAGCCAATGAGAACAGCAGAATTGGAACCGACTTGATTATTGTTCCAGTTCCTTGGGGCTGAAACGAACAACCGATTTCTGATTTCTGATCTTGCATGATTATTGGTTGGAACATCTCGGGCTTCTGCTGAGAGATTGCGAAGGACTAGAAGTTTCCAAGATTATCTTGATTACGGCTAACGATTAAAATGAAGCACTTTGTCAACGGAAATATATTCCTCGGCTTAAACTCAACCGAAAACACCTTTGCCCTTCCCACAAGAATCGCAAGCAATGCTGTACTGTATGGACATGATATCAATCTGGAAAAGGAAGCGAGATCCTCAGCGCCGGGACTATGCTCACAACTCAATGGACGAAGCGGCTGCAGTAATATATATAAAAAAAAAAAAAAAAAAAAAAAGAGATATCAACGACAATGTCTGCTGGAAAGGAGGGTAGAGATCTATGTCTAGAATGCAGGATTTCACGTGCCAAAAGCCAAAAAAGGAAAAAAGATAGAGACGGGAAGTGATATTTCGCAGCAAGATCATAAAAACATAGGAAAAGAAACAGGAGATGCAGTGTAAAGACAGACGAACGGTCAATCCGAGAGATAAGATGGTTAGTCAAGGAATGTCTTAGTAGTACGGCGCATTGGCATTGCCATAGTGGCTCTGCTGCGGGTTGTATTGGCTGGCCTGATAAGGCGGAGGGCCTGCCTGTGGAGGCTGGGAGGCGAACTGGCTCGCATACCAAGACTGACGTCGAGGCTCCTCCGGTCGGTAGGTTTGGTTCAAAGCGTCCCATGTGCGGCTGGCCCCTGGCATGTTGTAAAGGCTGCCAGGTCCCGCTTGGACCCCGTATGAATGGGGAGGGGTTGCTGGTGCCAACTGTTGCTGGGGTTGCGGTGGTTGCTGTTGCCAGTGATGCTGGCGTTGAGCAATAGCATGCTGCACCATCTGGTTTGACATACCCTCCTTCATCAACCTCCTCTCCTGCTCCCGAGCATCGATTGCCCCAACCAAGCCCATCGGGTTGACAGGTGGTGGTGTCTTTTGTTTATCGCCAGATAGATTGAAGAATGATGACCCGGTCATGCGGGCTACATGCTCCTGTTCGCGGGCCGAAAGATGCGACGAGACATCGTTGTAATTCATCATGCTGCTGCCGCCGCGAGACTTAGGCCGAGGAATGGCATCTTGATTAAGACCCAATTGTGATTTTGACCTCGAATAAGCCGTCCAATCGCCAGACACAGGCCGTGGGCTTGGTGTTATTGTTGCGGTAGAGGGTGTTCGAGCGTGAGCATGGACCGGAGGGCTGGGAGCCGCCCGTTGCTGCACGAATTGCTCAGGCGTGAGACCACTACCGGGTGTTACCGGACGTGGAGCTGCCATTCCTGGCTGCCATAACACGCTCCGCCGATATTCGTCCCTGCTTGGTGATCTGGAATGGTTGCGGTCCGCCTGATGTGCAGGGATTGAGTACCGCTGCTTTCCTGTGACATCAGGATCACTTCTATTCTGGTCAAACTTCTTCAGCGTGTCTGAGGTATTCGGGCGTCCAGTAGTTGGCAGGTAGTTTAAAGTTGGCCCAAAGTCAACTGTGGGGATGTCTGGATTATGCCCTGGCTTGTCTTTCATAGCATAATGCGCATCCCCGATAACCACGTCCTTTGGCTGAGGTTCCGTTCCCACGGTTTTCTTCACTCCCATCCTAGGCCTTGGTACCGACTTGACAGAGTTCTTGCTGTATAGCGATCCTTTTGTGCTGGCGTAGTCAGGAGATGTCGTGGACTCGTCATCACCGTAGACACTTTCTTCCTCTGGCTGTATTGGCCTTTTGGGCACAGAAAACGTGGGGCGACTGACGATGCCAACCATATCCAGCGCATCTTCGTCGACGGTATGGCGGAGATCATCGAAACTAGGCTCACCAACGGAGCTTTGCGGGCTGACTACTTGGGTCTGCGTTGGTGTTCGGCTGATAGGCTTCCGTTTGACGGCCTTTTCGGTATCAAGTCGGATGCTCTGAGTGCTCAGTCTGTTGACCTTGGGAGACGGCTTGGGGGATGATGGCTGGTGTGATGGTTTATTGGACATCGGCGCACCGCTAACGCCGAAGTTATGCTCGGGTACGGGCGGGGCCTGTTCCTTCGCTGCAGGTTGGTGGGCAGCCAAGCCACCGGAAGTTGGGGCAACAAAACGAAGAGCATCAGCATTTGCCTGCGACGAAGTTGGCGATACAGGACTGTTGTTAGCGTAGTTGCTGCTGTTTTGACTTCCTGATGTTGGAGGTCTGTCCGCCAAGTTCATACCGCCGGATGCAGCCACAAGCTGCGCGAGAGTAGCATCAGACATGCGTACGTTGGCTCTCCGTGCGTCTGATGATGGCCGTGGTCTGGCAGGAGGCGCATCTCTAGGGTCGTGAGTCAGGGTCGGGGGTGGCGCAACATCAGTATGAGACACTGGAGATGTGAGTTGTTGTGCAAACGGTACGTATGCCGGCTCCTCTTCAGCTTCCTCAATCCGATTGTCCTCCGAGCTAGTTCGGCCAGGGGAGCTACCGGCAATAGGGCTTTGAGTCAAGTCATGTGTGGAAGACGCTGCAGAGTTCTCCATAATCGCGGACCTGTGAGGGGGCTGGGGTCCAAATCTCGTTGTATCGGACATGCTTCGCGAGTGTGGCGATGGTGTAAACGGCTCCTCTTTAGGCACCTGCTGGACGACAGCATCTACCGACTGGTTGAACGCAGGAACGTAACCCGGCAAACCTCCCTTACGACTTGACGCCGCTGCAGGGACGTTGCTGTATCTATTCGGGATACTAGCACGGAAGCGAGGCTTGTTTGTGGTGATGCTGCTTGTCCTGCTGCTGACATTTGCCATTCGACGTGCGGTTGCATCCTTGAGCTGTTTTCTCCACTCCCCCTCACTCCAGTTCTGAGAACCAGGAGTCCGCATGAGATTCGCGATATCCATCAGGTCAACGTAGTCATACCGTTCCTGGTCCGGAAAAGCGAACATAATGCTCTTAACGTGGTTTACTGCGGCGATAAGACGGTTCGGACGTCCGTATAGGTTGAAGGTATCAAAGGTCGGTATCAAGAACTGAAGCATCATCTCGAACCCACTCACAGCAGGATGGACTTCCGGCATTACGAAAACGAACCCTTCCATTTTAGCCTCTGACTGCGAGTGTAAGATGAAGGTCCCCTCGATTTTGATCAGAGTCGACTGATCAATCAAAGCCTTCGATTGGGGGTAGATGGCGTATGCACAATATGCGTCGGTAACTGTCGCTATAGGCTTCACCTTCTTCGTCTTCTTCGTCTCATAGAACTTGATGCTTCCTATTACCAGCTTTGGCGCACGGTCATAGGCGGACTTCTTCCTCATAGTCTTCCTTGCTTTCTGAAGCTCTTTCTCATCTGGTGGCGTTATCACAAACCAGCAGCGCCTCCAGGGGGTTCCAGCCCCGAATCTCACACGAGCCCAATCTTCATGCTTGAATCGAGTGTGCTCCAAAATCATTCGGATATTGTTCAATTCTCTGCCTTTAGCGGCGATGATAGAACCGGTGTATGCTTCGTAGAGACAAGTATGCTCATATATGGCCAGACGAATTGCGGAGGCCCATTGGATCAAAGAGTCGTAGGAGTCGAAGTGAAGAAGATAACGGTTTTGACCGGCAGACGAGACGCTCAAGACGTTCTGGAGAGATTGTGCGCCAGCCTGGTTTTGCGTGGGAAGCGTTTCAATCTGTTACTGTTGTCAGAACGACATTATCTACTGAAAGGGTTCTATTGAAACTTACCGATTTGACTGAAGAGTCCGCGAGGTTAATGAATGTTGGAGACACGTCTGCTGGATCGGCTGCTGCGTCCAGCGCAGCGGCATCCCATAAGGATAGGACTGTTCCGACAAGTTGAGCGTAGCACTCCACCCATTGTCGTTCAGCACATGGACGGCCATCTATGGAGGGAAGTAAAGTTAATTGGACTGCGGGAGCCTTCGGTAGAGGAGACGGGAACCTACTGGTATCCAAATCATTCAGCTTCAGAAAGTATCCCTCGAAGTACAGTTTGTTGGCATGACTGTTCATATACGAAAAGATACGCTGCAGTTCGGCAGGAGTGTCCTCCGCTAATTGCATAAACGGAGGCTTAGTTGTAAAGAGCGTCGAGCCCGGCCGCGACATGCGCCGTTCGGCTTTTGACGGAGAGCCATCGTGCGGAGAAGGTGTGTCTGGAGAAGGTGTATCGAACCTTGATGGAGGAGCGTTGTAGGACGACGACGTCGGTCGTCCACCTCCATCGGGGCTTGTTTTACGGGATGGTCCTCCAAAGGCTGATAGAAACGACAGCACTACAAACGCAAGGGATATCAGCGACATTCTCAGAAGTGGAGTTGATCCCACGAGATCGACAAAACTTACCGCGAGAGCGAACCATGATTGCAATGGTTGATTATCAGACGATAAGAAGACCAGCTTCTGCGTATGTTCTTTTTTTTTGTGTAAATTCTTCAACGAAGAAAAGGGAAAACGAGCGAGCGCTGGCAAGAAAACGGGAGGGGCGGGGGAATCGATTGATGGTGTTTGGGCTCCGGGATCTCCGCGCGGAGGCAGCGACAGAGTGTGAGGACGCAAAACCCGCCAACAACAACCTTCAGACCTGCACAACCAGTTCCATGAAGACTGAAGAGACGGCGAAGAGACGGTGTGTGTAGGAAGAGCGAATGACACGGAGAGAAAGTTAGGCTGGGCGGTCAGCCAAGTTGAATTGGTTCTTGGGTGGATGGCGCAAGATCGAAGTAGTCGTCAGCGCCTGACCAGATCCGAGTCAGTAGGACACTAACAGAGTAGTCCGGGAGCTTGGGAAAGATCGAAGTTGCGGGGAGGCAGAGAGGCGAGAGCCAGACGGGATGGGGAAGAAAGAGGAAAGGAAAGGAACAGGGGCCAGGAAAGAAGAGCAGTGACACAATAAGCAAGCAAAAAAGACAGAGAAAAGACCACGAGGTGAGACTGTGAGACAGCGAAACGGGCTCCGGCGGAGGTCAAGATGATGCGCCGTGGGTCCAAGATGCGCAGTGCAGGTGGATTGGGACTAGAAGTGTCACCGTTTTTTTGCTGCCAGACTGGAATCTCAGCCACAGCTCGCAGCTGAATAGCGAACAGAGCGACGGCGGGTCAGGCTACCAGTGGGCAATCAGGAGACCCTGGTTCCAGCACAGTTAATGCCTCCAATAAGCCCTGGATACGGGCGTAAGGATCCCCTGTTGGCCACCGGATAAAAATAAAAAAATCCAATTCTTTCTGCGGAGTGCGTCATCATGTGGCTCAACCAGACATCGCCTCTGTATGTTCCAAGACCAGACTACTACCAGCCTCGTCCTTGGGGCACGGTTCCAGATCGTCGATGCAGCTGCAACTGATCCCAGATAGGCCGCCTCTGCAGGTGATTAATATTATTAGTGGCTGGGTTTCGACGGTCTTTCTACATCGTCCAGCGGCGTTCTTGACTTCTTGCAAGTATACGAAATTCCCCACGCCAAATATAGTAACACAAGCCCTGCATGTCTTACTCGATTGCTCCTCGCCTGCCGTACCGGAATCCCCCTTTTCTATCATATTCCATTTTCCCTTGACTTCTCCCAGCGCAGGACGAACCGCAAAGAGCGAAAACCGAGACAATCTGACAAATATGAACCGTGCCAAGGTCCCCTAACCCCTCACTGGGCCTGTCCATTCACTGGAGATTTCATGGCCGAAGACCGCGCATCCCGACTGGCCACTCAAATAGATTATTGTCACTGGCCGCGAATAGTTCACTTTTCTGGAATTTGTCTGCCTGGGATTTGCTGCACCGTACTTCGTAGGGGTCTTGACCGTCGACAATAAACTATTTGTCTCCTTTTAAGGATCCGACTCCAGTGACGGCCCGGCGGCTGAAGCCCCAACCAAGCCCCTGAGTAACAGACTGCGAACCTGAAGCATTTCTGCGTTTCGAAGACAGCAGCTCAGCAGAATCAGTTCGTTTCCGTGATTCGCGATAAAAAGGAGTCTCAACCCCTCGATGCCACGAGAGCGAGAGTAGATACAAGACCAGTCAGGCCACTCTGCACCAAACAAGGACTGGGATGTAAGGCTGAGCCACTCGGCCTGACGCGTATCCCAGGAGCGATCATTTCCAGAAGAACATCGCAGCGGCGACAAGCTTGAAGCGACAATAATGGCTTGAACGGTAAACGGCCCGACTCGATCAGCCAGCTGGGATCGACATCTCCAGCAATCGTGGCTGTACTCCGTACTCCGTACGTACCAATGCTTGAGAGGGTCAAGCTGTGCGCTCCGCTCGCTAATTTGGTGGAACCACAGTTCGGTAAATGTTCGACGTTAAAGTAAACAACATTTCACATCAGAAGTACAGAGTAGATCACCTCAACTTGGTATCCAGACAGATGCGATCGTGGAAGAACCCCCGCCATTTTACTGGTCTTTGCTGCATGAACTCCTGTACTGAGGCTGAGGTGCTGTGGTCTCTCCCAAGACACTACGTACTACCGTAAGGCAACAAGGCTCCAAATCACGGTTTTGTACTCCGGACGGAGAAGAACTTCTCATCCAACAAACATCGCTTGTTGTTGCCTTTGAGCTCTATTTCTATACACTATACATTCTGTCGATACCTGATAATGAATGAGTATTTCCCACGGCCCCGGCTGATGTTTGCGATGCAATGGCGTAACCACGCGATGATATTTCAGCTGTAAGCCCCAAAACGAACAACTACTCTACAATTATCCAGGTAAAGAGATCAGGTATTGGGATAGTATTTGATATAGCATAATCCGTTTAGTGGGGGTTCAAGGATGTTGACATTGTGCATATATTTGGTGAACTGAGTATAGGAGAGTGCTGTTATGGATTCTTTGCTCCTTGGTTCCTGACTCGAATACGCAGCTGATATTATGGCCATTACTTGCTCATGGAACAAAAGGGAGTGGAGTGTTCATAGTCTCCGCTCTATATGCATCGGCGCACCCAGGTTGTATTGGTTGTCTGTGTTGCTGGCGGCGACTTGAGAGCCTTTTCACAGGTCAGAGTCATTCAGCATTCACGCGCAAATGCACTGATTTCCTCAGCTATCCCACTGATTTTTGAAATGTTTCTTCTTTTCGTATAGCTTCATTTGTTTTTCTTGTTTCGGCTACCAACAACCATCCATTCCTTTTGCTGTAACCGGTGATTCCACTGCTGACTGGGCCTTGTATCCAAGCCTTTGGCACGAGGCACTCATTTGATTCCTGCAGAACCGGTTCTTGCTGCTATTGCATTTTCCTTCTGAGTCGTTCATTTAGTGTTGTACTGAAATTCCCCGGTTTCAAGCAAAGAATTGCTCGCTAGCATCCACGGCTGTCTTTCGGGACTGGCTCGTCACGATGAACGTGTCTGAATCCTCAAGCTCTGGATCTGAGCTCTCCGATGAGGATGTCCTAGGGGCCGTCGACATTCCTTTCGAATATCAGGGCAGTCCCTATACCTTGGCTGACAAAAAGGCCTTTCAGATCATGGAGGTAGAAAGCCAGAAAATCGATGAATTGATGGCCAAATTCACCAAGGGCTTCGACCCCGGTGCTTTTGGAGGCGTTATTATGGCGTACATACCCAAGCTGACTGAGGGACTTTTCCCTGGCTCTTATGCACATCTCCTGATTCTTCTTTTCGAGACCTTTGACGTGATTCAGCACATCCAGCTGGGCCTTGAAGCCTTAATGGGAAGCCAGCACCAGATCTCTCCCACCCACCAGCCAAGTGCGACCAACATCACTGATGAAGCTTTCTTTGCCAAGGAGATTGGCATGCTGAGAAAACTATTGGCGCCGATTCGTGAAGGAACCAGAAATTCAATCTTCTGGGTGGGCACTAGACGTGTGCATACCCCTAGGATCAGCGAGCAGCTCGAAGCGGCCATCAGAGTGATAGAAACATTCAAGGATGACCTCTGTGCGGCGCTAAACCCAGACCATGAGTGCAGTAAGTTGGTGCAAGCTACTCACCTCATCCTTGTGCTGACCTTATAAGAAACCATTTACAGTACCCTCCCGGTGTCAGTCGAACGTACTGCAATGTACAGTATGAAACAGCTTCGTCTAGACACCTGCAGAGCCACCCTGCAATGGGACAACTTCAACGGCTCTGAGCTCGAGCTTACCTCATTCTTTTGCTTCTACAAAGAACATATCATGAAGACTGAACCTGCCAAGGCGAGAGAATCCGGGTGGCTGCCTCCTAAATCCCCAGGTACTCCTCGTCTGTCGGCTGAAGAAGCAAGCGAAGGCGATTTAGCAAGCTGGGCCTCTCACGGGGTTGAGGACGAACTCATTGATCTCCTGCTTAAAATTGCTTTGTGGCTCAGCCTGGCAAGAGGTCTGCCAGCTGTTCATTTGTTCTGTGACGTCGTTAGACTCTTTGTCATGGATCAGCCGTCCAAGCCCACCACCAACGAGTATCGTCGGTTCTTATGGCATTCCATCCGCCTTCGGGCTGCCACCGGGGCCGCTCTGTTGTCGCCGTCTCCTGTTGTGCCTGATAATAAGAACTTTCCCACTCGCAATGTCGATTACTTCCAGGACATCTGGAGAACGGGCCACCAACTTTCACAGGGGCTATTCGACAACACCTCTTTGCTTGCTAAACATAACGTCCCCAACTTCAAGCTTGCGAAGCCCCCTGCTGGTCGCCGTTCCGGCCATGGAGATATGCAAGTAGCCACCCAGGCCGCTGTTCCTGAAAACTTGCCTGCTCATGAAAACTTGCCCGATATCCCGACCACTCCAGATGAAGAACAACGCGAAGAAGAGTGAGTGGTCTTCCTCCTATTCTCCCCTTCATCCACAATGGGATAGCACAGCTGATATTGTTGCTTTTTTGTTACTGCAGATCCCCCGACGACTCTGGCTTCGCGCTCTCACCCCCTGAGCAGTCTCCGGTGTTTCGAACCAGAACTGTTTGATCATCAATGGACCCGCACGTCGACTGTCGCTATGATCTACGATCCCAGCAATATACAGTCAATCTACATACCGGGCCTTTGACCACTCAATATTGTGGCCTCCGGTGCCATTTAACAACCAAAACATAAAAAAAAAAAAAAAAAAACACCAGACAGAGATAGAAAGATTTTACCTTGGGAGGTTCCTAACAGACACTCACCACCAGATAGACCCTGGACTTCAGCGTTGGTTGGTTGGTATGAGATCTCTTTTCTTTCTCTTATTCCACGTTTACGTTATTTCCCTCTCCACTCCTCTCTTTTGACCATCCGATTGCTTTCTAGCTCTCTAGGATACTTTCCGCAAAGCAGCAGCTAGCGGATACAGTATCTCGATAGAAGCGAAGCAACCGCGCGTTGATCAAACAGAGCATCGGATCGAAGATTGGATCGCACTGCATCTACTCGGTTATTCGCTTTCGGGGCCATATATGTCTTACCCATGAAAAGGAACCATAAAAAAAAGCAATAGTTTTATTTGTCCCATAGCCTAGCCTAATTACGGAGTTTCTCCAGAACATCAGTGTCCATCCACTATTCCGCCTAATTCCTCACCTCATTTCTCTTGTTTGCTGTGGCTTCCCTATTTTTTCATGTTATCACCTTCATGGCCTGGATCCTTCCGCCGAGACTTTAGGGTTACACAAGTGAAACAAAACAGCTGATAGTACCATCCAGATTTAGGCTGTTCCTGGCAACATCCTTCACTTGTTTTGGCTGTTGCCTGTTAGGGTGACGCTGGGGGGGAGCTCTCTGCACAACAACCCTCAGTCATTTAGGTATCCACACCCGTTCTCTGTCTCAGACAAGCGTCATTGAAGACATTTAACCCAATCAGGGCCTTGATACCTGACCTGACTGCAGCTCGGAATGACACCATCTTATTGGATCCCTTGTCGCTGATTCACTGTGGGAAAGAGTGGTGACTCAGTGGTGATAGGTGAGATTGTTTCCGCCCCTGTCCGAGGCTGACCAGGAACAGAGACCTGAATGCGTTGGATTGATCAAATATCATGGATACTCCTACTGAAGATGAGTGTGGGTCAATGCACTTTCTAAATAGTGTCGTTACCAACAACATATTATTGAAATGCACCACAGAGAACAAGGATGATATCCATCTCAGGTTTATTCCTCCGCTGAATTTATAGAAATATTTTTTTAAGAACCGCTAGATACTCCGTGCTATGTGAGTGAAATAGTACAAAAGAACCCGAAACAGAAGTAGAACACGGCGCTCGCTCTCTCGCTAACTATGAATTAACCATACCAAAATCCAGAAACGGATCAATCATCGTCATGTCATCAGGATTAATATTATTGGGTATCTTGGAATCAGACTCAGATATAGACGCAGTCGCAGTGGCAGTCGCAGAATCATGCATCATAATATCGGAATCAAAGTACCCCGATTCAGGAGGACACGCCGTCAATTCCGAGCCACCATCCAGAGCAAACGGTTCTGTATTGAGATCCGGGAGCTGGTCGTGGACGGCGGCAGGCTCCGCAGGCGCGAAATTATACGGGTCACACGATGGATCATCATTGTCAAACTCCAGGCCGTAGATCCCAAATACATCGCCCGGAACAGGTTCGGAGCCATCTCCGAGTAAGGCCCGTTGAAGGAATAGATCTCGAATGTCGTCTTCCGTGTAGTTGTGCTTACTGCCCATGTGAACCCATAAATCGTAATTGCGGCGGAAGCGATGTGCGCACGTGTCGACGAAGCAAGCAATCTGGCGACCTGTTTCGTCGGCGTAGCCCTCACCAGTGAGCGTAGCTAGTGTAGAGAAGTTGTCGGTGGTGGCGGTTGAGGGATCGTGTGGTTTTTTCGTGAGGCCGAGTTTCTGACGCCGCTCGGCTTTGGAGTTCTGAAAGCCTAGATGGGCGGTGCGGATGTGTTCTTCTAGGGCTAGTTTGCTGCCGTAGCGCTTTCCGCAGCCATCGCTAGGGGACCATCCGGTGACGCGCTTAGATGTGGAGAGATCTGTTTCGCCGCAGACAAACCGCTTCTCGCCTTCGTGCACGGTGCGGACGTGCACGGTTAGGTTCCCCTTTTTCGTGAAATTGCGGTCACAACCCGGGAACGTGCAGGCAAATATTCGGCGGTCTTCGAGGCTGACGTTGCCGTGGGCCACTTCGAGATGACGTCGGAGTTCTCGTGCCGTGGAGCAGGTCACCGAGCAGTTGGGACATTGTGGAGGGTGTGCGGTGCGAATATGAGCTTGCAGAAGAGAGTATGTGGGAAAACTTGTAGGAGGAAACATGGATGGCTGATCTCCTTCCTCGTTTGCACGCTGAGAACACTCTGCGCAACTGAATCGCTTCTCTGTGTGGACTCTGCTTTCATGTGCACGGAGATGGCCTGCCGATTCGAACGCCATCGAGCATTTCTCTCCTGTTTGTGGGTCGCTATGCGAGCATTGGAATGGCTTCTGTTTCAAATGTACGGACAGGACATGTTTCTGGAGCGTCGAGTGCTTGCGAAAGGTCTCGTCGCAGGGTGGATACTCGGTGCAACGGTACTTGTCTCGACCGTCATGAGCAGCTATATGTCGTCGAAGCCGAGAACCAGTCACGAAACTCTTACCACACCCGGGGCGATCACAAACATAATCTCGAACTCCGGTATGAGCGCTTTTAACGTGGTGGTTCAAATGCGAAACTCGTAGGAAGGTCTTGTCGCAGCCGTCATAGGTGCAACTGAATAACCTCTCATTGTTGTGCGAGCGCAAATGTTCCTGCAGCCGGGCCGGCCGATTGAAAGCCTTGGTGCAACCTTCGAACGGGCAGCGGTGCGTTTTCAGCTCCGATGGGTATCTCACCGAAGTTGAAGCTGTCGAGAAGGGCGTGGCTGGTGTCTCATGGAGACTGTCGCTAGAGATGGTAGCAGCGTCATCATGCGAGGAGTAATCTACATCAGAATGCGCTTCCTCATAGATTGGGTCTGATGCAAGAACGAGATTAGTTAGCTTCAGATATGCCTTCAAGATGCGATATACTAGCGTACCCGACTCATCAATAGCCGTTTGTCTGTGCAGTCGCTTAGGGCTGGGATAGTCCCCGGACGACAGCCTCTTTCGGCCCATGCTCAATTGAGCACAACAATAAGCCGTGCTATGGAATTTGCGGCATGTAAAAGGTGACGAAGAGGAGCTATTCGATAAATAACAAATGCAACAACGACAGGTAAATTTCTCGAGAGGTCAAAATTTTGCCCAAAAAGCGGAAAGGGCGGTGAGGGATCTATACCAAAATAGGCTAGCGGCATCAGGAACTTTTCCGCCGCCTTTTGTGAAGTTGCGATCAACTTGTGAATGAAATCTTTGAAAGAAAGAATACCTGCTGCCACGTCTGTTCCTCACTTCTTGCCTCCCTGCTGTGCGCCAATTCTTCGAGTTCGATCAAACCTGACGTATCACAATGTCCGACTACGGCGAGAACGAAGCTGAAGAAACGTAAGAACACCATGTGTTTCTCTTTTGAATCAGGACCTGAGGGTTCAAAGATGGATTGATGACGGAGCCCATTCCGTCGCCCGCTGCTGCATCGCCTGAGAAGAATCTGGTATGCTAATATGCTCTGTACGACAGCTATGACTACGAGCCCGGTCAGGACTATGATGATATTGAGCCCGAAGATTTCCTCAACCCTGAGGACGCCGAGGGTGGCGAGAATGGCGCGGATGGTTACGACGACGGGTCCTATGCACCCGCTGTGAACGGCGACCGTGTTGTGGTTTCAGGCGACCCAAATGCAGGGTATTCGGGGAAAGTGGTCGAACAGGCGCGGGCGAAGAAGATCCCCAACGAGGAGCGCACGACAACTCCATACATGACCAAATATGAGAGGGCCCGTGTTCTGGGTACAAGAGCGTTGCAAATCAGGTTCGTTTGACATGTATACTCGAACGAAGGCCAGGAGAGTCTGAGAGTCGATGTCCCTTACTGACATTTTATCAGTCTCAATGCGCCAGTGCTTGTAGACCTCGAGGGAGAGACCGATCCGCTACAGATTGCTATGAAAGAGCTGGCCCAGAAGAAGATCCCTCTTATTGTGAGGAGGTATTTGCCGGATGGAACGTAAGTAAATACCCTACTCGCATCGCCCCTTTCTCGTTTGGGTTGGTTCAGTTCGTATATTGACTCATTTGACAAAGGTATGAGGATTGGACATGCGAAGAACTACTATAATATAATGATGAGCTTGTATCTGAAAATGGGCTTCGCTTCTTGTTATTGTTTTTCTGGTCGAACTTTCCCAATTTCCGCATAGCGTTTGGAGTTTCAGGAGTAGGACATGGGCGACGGCCAATCGGTCGAGTCCTGCAAAGGGAAAATAAACAAAAAACATTCAAATCTTGCTAGTAAATATTCAGAAGAAAAAAATTCAAAAGAGGAAAGTTTGTATTGAGATTTCGGATTGTATATCTATAGCGTGTAAGCTCCTGTTGTATATTAGATTCAACTCGACATGCGGCTAATAATATCACCTTATGGCACTAGCTGGTATAGCGCCCCAGACACAAGTTACATCTCATAACAGGTTCGCTGAGAAGAGCTGTGGTACAGCAGCCAGCATCTGCGATATCATGCACAGCTCGCACTTCTATCAAGGTTGCTGCCAACCATCGGAAGCCATGAGCTCTATAACTTACAAATCACATTTTTTCCCCAAGACATACGGGTGCGCTCATAGTCACATTCGAATCAGACTTGAAATTGTGCAGATCTTGATCGATAACCAGTTACGCATCTTAATTCCTTGGGCGTCTGATCTATATCGCCAGTCACGTGGTGCGCCGGAGTCTCGGAGATAAAAGTTCGGGATCGATCGTCGAATACCGACCGTTTGTTGTCCAGCGTCAACGCACACTGAGGTCCTGCGGGGACACATGAACTGTCTGGGAATGTTTTCATGCCATTATTATCTTGTGAAAGAGGGCGGGGAAGCTTGTCAATGAATCATCGAGTACATTGGTCAAGAACGTCCTTCTCCAGTCTCCACGGCGTATTCGTATTACTTTCTTCCCCGCTGGATAAACCGGCACGGCGTTCGCAGTTTCGCACTAATCCATCATCCATTCCACTTCTAATTTTTGGTCCAGATTCCTTATGCAGGTCAAAGAACGCATTATTCATCTTCGGCAACGCTAGCGGGCGTCTCACTGGCACTTGATGGACAGTTTTTTTTTTTACTTCTCGGCTTTGCGTCTCCAGAGAAGTGCCGATGAGTGTCAGCTGGCGAAGATGTTGACATTGCCCAGATATGAGAACATGAATGATACGAAGTTCTAAACTGGAGTTCCCGGAGAGGGGTTCAACTCCGAGCGCACAGAGCGGTCCTTGGTCCATATATCCGATGGAACATGCCGCGGTCGAATCCGACTTGAAAGTCAAGACGAATCAGACCTTAGATGGACCTTTGTTCAGCCCATGGGTAGTGGATCTTCCCCCCGGCGGTGGCCTCCTATACTCGAGCTTAGCCTGAGAGTGGGCCCCGCACGCCAGATAATTAAGTAAATTTACAAGGATCGCCTCGAATCATGAAAGAGCCTTCTGGATCTATAAATTTCGTCGGCCCTCCGCTTTGACTCGCCTCGTTTTATCGAGTTTTGAGCGACACCTATCACCGCTCACTGAGGCTCTTCGACGGTGATTTCAAGCGCACTCGCTACAAGATACCTACCGCTGGATCCTTCGCACTTTATTCGCCGTGTCGCAAACTATATCCCCCAGGGTGGAAATGGGCACAGATGTTGGCGCACAAGAGAAGACAGTGAACGCTTTGGAAGGTGATCAAGATGGCGAAACTCCTACTCCAGCGCCGGCTCGACCAGCTGAGGAGAAGCCAGAGCCGACATTTGATACTGGTTTAACAGCCTGGCTGCAAGTTGTGGGTTCCTTTTTCCTCTTCTTTAACTCATGGTGCGTCTCGCGTCCCGTAACATCTAACCCCAAAAAATACCCGACACTAACCGTTGTATAGGGGTGTGGTGAACACTTGGGGTGTTTATCAGACATATTATGAGCAGACTATCCTATCCGATATGCCGTCGTCAACTATAGCGTGGGTTGGCTCGCTGCAGTCCTTCCTTCTCATGCTGTTCGGTGTCGTCACAGGCCCCCTTTTTGATGCTGGATATTTCCGTGCGCTTATCGGGTTCAGTACCATCATGTTACCATTTTCCCTAATGATGGTTAGTATTTCATCACAGTACTGGCATTTTATCTTGGCCCAGGGAATCTGTACCGGTTTATCCTGCGGATGCCTATTCGTCCCAGCAGTTGCGATCTTGCCTCAATACTTCAAGGCGAAGAGAGGGCTTGCGAACGGTATTGCAGCCTCTGGAAGCAGTATCGGCGGAGTTATATACCCGATCATGTTCAACCAATTGCAGAAGAGGGTCGGCTTTCACTGGGCGACCCGCGCAATAGGCTTCCTCGCCTTCGGGACGTGCCTCATCTCTTTCTCCATCATGCGCATGCGCTTCTACCCAACGGAGAAGCGTAGGCTGCTCCAGCTCGGCGCTTTCAAAGAGCCTCTTTTCGTGCTCTTCTCCATCGGCATGTTCATGGGGTTCCTCGGCTTCTACAACTTCCTCTTCTACGTCCAATCCTATGCTATCGATACCGGTATAGTGGACGGCAATCTAGGTTTCTACCTTCTTTCGATGCTCAACGCAGGATCCACCTTCGGGCGAATCATGCCCAACTTCATTGCCGACCACACAGGCCCACTAAACATGCTCGCCCCCGCCGCTTGCATTACTGCCATCCTCTCGTTTGTCTGGATTGGCGTCCACACCGTCCCTGGGATTATCGTCTTGTCCGTCCTGTACGGAATTTTCTCCGGCGGTTTCGTCTCACTACCACCCGTGGTGATGGCTTCATTAACCAAGGACATGCGAGAGCTCGGAACCCGCATGGGCATGGTCTTTGCGATTACATCCATCGCATTGTTGATCGGAACCCCGATTGGAGGTGCAATTTTGAGCCATTCACATAGCTACTTGGGCGTCCAACTGTTTACGGGATGCGCGTTGAGTGTGGCGGTTGCTATATTTGCAGCAGTCAGGTTTTCTCGCACAGGCCCGAAACTTGTCGTTCAGGCCTGAGGTGATTCCGGTGGCAGCCACGGGATTATATTTGTTGGAGTGTTTCCACTTGCTTGCAACAATATTTCTCAATCTCAAGCATTTGGTCGGCAATCCCACGATCCATTTTTCGATGTGGCGTATGATACCACGAATCACGAAGCGTGGGCTTAATTTTGGAGAGCAACGCAGAACCCGGTTCGGTATTAAAAGTGCATTATACAGCGAGCCATAAATAGACATTATAGGTCATATAAGCATCGGACATAGCAGCTATTAATCAGCAAACATCTTATACACCTTGCCGTGTCTCTTTAAATAAATGCTAAAACAATAAATTTGGATATCAACTGCCAGAAAAAACAACTGGCAAACAGGGAAGACGCAAATCCCAAACACCAGAATGCTAAAACACTTCGAGCCGAAGCTAAGAAACATGCTCTGGACTAACAGGGAAATCTTCCCCATTCTCTCGAATATGTTCCAATTTCTTATCCCGGCTACACGGCTTCCGCATATCGTACGCATCCTCTCCTGTCTCTGACATCCCCGTCGGATCATCACTGTAGTAATTGATGACACGCCGGAACACCGAGTACCTAGTCGCAAAAGGAATAATATCAGTATAGCACCTCACAAATGAAATCAAATGGCAGAAACGTACCCCATTCCCTTATACATATCCACTGCAACTTTATTCCCTGCCCGCACGTATAGATCCACAAACCAAGCATTGTTGATATCCGACCCCTGTTCTAGGCGCTCTGTGAGACGGCGCGCATGGCCAAGACGCCGCCATGCAGGTGCAACTGTCAGAACCGTGATATGGCCGTGCCATGGCGTGTAGTGTTCTGAATGTTTCATGGAGGGGTGTTGTTCTTCGAGCTTGCCCATTACTGCGAAGTGGGTTTGGTATTAGCAGTTGCTTGAAGACGATCGTGTTCCGATTTTCAAACGATAGGGTTCCACGTACTATACCCGGCAATTCCCTCCCTGCGGTCCTGTACGCTACTGAAGAGGGATGGCCATCGCATCAAATAGTTCAAGTAGAAGCCCAGATCGTAGTTTTCGGTTAGGGGATCGAGATTCGTCAGGTTAAGAGAGAAGAGGTCCGTTGGGGACATCCGGCGAATTGATGACATGGTTCCGGGTGGTCAAGGCAGCAATTGAGCCGTCGTGGTTGCTAGATAATGTTTCATAAAGTTGAAGCGGGGAAAAAAGTATCGAAATGAGGGACTTACTCGATTGGGGTTTCGGCGGTCACGGGAAATCCACGCCCGCTGATCAAATCAACTCCTCCCATGACTGTTTTACGCACTCTCTGGATCTAAAGCTATTGACAAACTGCTGTATGCTGGTAAGTGTTGTTAATTTTCTCCTCACTTCGTGTTTGACTCCTAACTTTGTTTGTGTGTTTCAGAGATTCCGTGGCTGTCCCCCGTTTGCAACCCCCCAGCGAGCCCCTGTCACCGTCTGTTTACGACCTGTGAGACACGATTGAAGATCCCCTCCAAACAGTTACCGGCCGAACAATACAGACAAATACAAACAAAGCGGCTTAGAAATAATCACTGTACAAAGCCAGATAGAGAGCTTAGTTTTGGGTCGTCGGGAGGGCTTATAACCTCACCCACCCAGCATGCCGTCCAACCCACCTTCACCCTTAAGGTTATCTCACCGCCACAGTCGCAGTCGGTCATCAAACATGGACACGGATTCTATGTCGACTGAAGGTTATGCGCCAAACGGTTACGGTTCAAACTCTCCCAGGTCGCCTCTCAGTCCACGCTTATCCGGCCCACCTTCCCCTGTTACCCCCCGTCAACAATACGCGCAAAGCATCAACGGATCCGCCAGAATGTCCGGAGACTTTGGAGCAACCACGGAAGCAAGTGGTGGCCTAGGAAACCTTGCGGATGAGCTGGCCGATGCTTGGGAAGAGGAAGAGAGTGGCTATGGATACGCTTCCGGACAAGAGGCTGCACCATCTGATTCACAACCGTTGGAACCCATCAGAACGAGGACACCTTCGCCGAGTTGTTCTTCCGGTCGTGGTTCATTGCAACCTCCCAGGCCAAAAGTGCGAACCGGGAACAACCGACACCGCAGATACGAATCGCAGTATGATGGCTCAGACTATGGAAACGACTCGGATTTCGAGGAAGTTGCGGATATGTCGCCTGCGCTGGAGAGCCAGATTGCGGAGATTGAAAGCCTTGCTCGTCGGGGGCTAGAAAATAATGGGAGTGAGAATGACCATGTCATTGACCGTGCGGTTACAGCGCTCCAAGATCTGGGAGCGCAGAGTGGGATTGAAAATAATGCTATGAGGTATGGCCTTTTTTTTTTTTTGACAAGTTCGTGTCCCGCTTTGAGGAATTCCTGCTGATAATCTATCTAGACTCATTACCGCACACTCGTCAATCACATCGTACCTTACTCACCAAACTCGCACCGTCCAAAACCTCACCCACCCTCTTCTTTTCGCTCCATTCCCGCTCCTCTCTGAAGAAACCATCGACGCTCTTATCCCTCTAATCGATGAGGGTCTCCTACCCAACCTCCCGTACCCTTTCCCAGAGCAGCAACATCACAACTCGCCACCAAGTACCTCACAGTCCTCAACCGCCAATCCCCTCACTTCCCTCCAGACTCTAATCTCACAAACCTCCGACATAACGCTCTCCCTCCGCGGCCTGAGCGACACGCTCTATGAATCCCGCCAGCTCACTTCAACCGCCTCTCGGCGGCTCCGTTCTGCCCGGGAACTCGTCGCAGACCTTCGCCGCGAGGAAGAAGGTCGTGAGGAAGGGACCCGGTGGATCGAAAAAGGTGACTGGGATCGCCGGTTGAAGGAGCGCGAAGCTGGCCGCGAATGCGGAGATGTTGTCAGTGGCTTCGAGGCTGTCTGCGGAGAATGGAGGGAGAAGCTCTTCGGCGCTGCTGCCAGCACAGAGGCCGTTGCGGCTTAGGCGGAAGTTTCTCTCTTTATATTTCTCTTTAAAGTTCCGTATCTAACGATATCACACAAGTGCCTCAAGATTTCCTTTTTTATTTGTCATCATTTCAACACGAAGAATATCCCCCCAATTTGCATTCAACCAAACCATATTTTGCTCATTTATGGCCGGCTTTCTTTTCTGCTTTTCTACCTGTATATAGATCTCTTTTGCATCTGATTGATCTCATTGGTCTGTCTACCTACCTATCTATCTCCCCATGCATGACATGGCTGTCATCTCGTTCTTTGACCCACGGACTATCTATTTCTTTACATATCTCTAGATTGCCTTTCCTTACATTTTTCTTTCCTAAGTACCATATGCTCGCTGGTCGGGCTAACCCGAAACCTACACGCTACTGCGTTTCTCTTTTCTTACAATCAAGGAGCGAGGGCTCGTATTTCTCATGTTCTTGAAAAGACTTTTCGGTTCATTTTCGTAGATGGTAGTATGTAAAGCTGAGGAGCAGTCCTCTTTCAAGGGGTGTTTTAACCAGGTTACATTTACATGGAAACACTAGTTACTCAAAACTACATGAGGCTGGGAAAATACGTAGATAGAGACACGTAACATAGAACACGTACAGATGAATAGATTGAACTTCGTTAAGTGAAACAAGACTCGCGAGTCTTTGCATTATTCATCCAACTATACCTACCTGACAAGACATGAAAGAAATGAAGAAAGATGAGGGGGAAAAAGAGAAACAGTAACGTCCTTTATGAGAAAGACATAATGCATTTCAACAAAAACCATCATTGCCCGAAGAGACTCTAGCTAGATCTGTACAGTCTTCTGGGCTCATAAGTAGACACGCAAAATGAAGAGAGAGGGTCGGAGAGACAGAGTTAAACTGTACCAAGCAGGGGCAATGCTGGTTGAGTGAGGGATGGAGAGTATGCAGTCATGGGAGAGAGAGATAAGGAAACAGGATATTTTTCACACGCCCATTTGTTCTTTAGACACATTTTTTTTTTTTCTTCTTTTTTTGAGAAACAGCTGGCTGATATTTTACTGGTTCTGCTGCTGCTTCCATCTGGGCACCCACTTTCCACCGCTGCCAGCGGGCTTGGGTTCTTCGGGCTTATCGGACGAAGACTGGGTGGTTTCTGTGCGAGCGGGAGGTTGAGAGGAGCGTTGGGGAGGAGCGTAACGACCGGAGGAGGGAGGGGGCGCATCGGTACCACCACGAGCGTGAGGGGGCACGTAACCGGATCGTCTGGGGGCCTCGGGCTCCGTGGGCGCCTCCGCGGGGGCACCAGAAGGTTCCCTGGCAGCTTGACGCTCTCTCCAGCTAGGACCGCCTCCAGTGCGTGGAGCAAGATTGAGACGAGGAGCGCTTCGTTCGGTAGGTTCTGCGCGGGTAGGAGGCTCTGGAGCGCCAGACTTCTTTGCCAAAAGGCGGGCCTCTGCTTCTTCCTCACGCTGTCTTTGCCGGGCGGCAATTTCATCCATTTTGCTATGATTTAAATTAGCAAAAGATACCTGAAAATTATTCTTTGGGATGTGAGTTACGCACGCTCTCTCTTCTTCACGCTTGGCCTTCTCTTCAGCCAACACACGGCGTCGCTCGGCGTCCCTGGCGGCTGTCTCCTCCTCCTCGCGTCTAGCACGCTCTTCTTCCTCCTGCCTGGCACGCTCGGCGTTCTCGTGCTCGATTCTCTCACGGCGCCTGCGCTCCTGGACATCCTTGACACGCTGCTTCTTCTTAGCCTCGAACTCTCTCTCAGCTGCCTTGCGGCGCTTCTCAAACTCTTCGTGGCGCTTCTCTGAGACTTCCTTGCGGAAGTTGCTGAATTGGGGTACCAGGCGGCTGAGACGGTGCTTAAGAGCGACGGCTTCCTTGTGTTTAGCCTCGGATTCGGCCAGAGACTCAGCCTTCTGGTGCTCGTAGACCTCCATGTCGCGCTTCTTCTGGGCCTCATAGTCTTCAGAGACGTGCTTCAACTCCTCACGGCGGAAGGCACGCTCCAAATGGTCGATACGCTTGCCAGTGATGCGAACGCGGTCATTAAGTTCGTTCTTCTCCTTCTCGAGCTGTGCAAGCTTCATGGCACGGAGACGGTTAGCATCGAAATCCTCTAGATCAATTTCGCTAATGTCAATGCCCTTAACGCCGGTCTTCAACTCTTCGAGCTGCTTCTTGAGTTCTTGCTGGCGGATGCGGTCCTGCTCGTCCTTGATGCGCTTCAGCTCACGCTCGCGCTGTTCCTCGGCAAGTCGCTGCTTCTCAGCCTCTTGGATCTGCTGAGTGCGAAGGCGCTTGCGGGTTTCCTCTTCTCTTTGCTTGCGCTGCAGAGCATCAGTGGCGGCCTCCTTCTTCTTTTCAATAACAACACGGCGCTCGAGAGTGTCTTCATGTTCCTTGGCAGTGCCAGCCGCAGCACGCGCAAGAGCAGTCTGCTTGGCCTTGAGACGAGACTCATTGTAAGTCGGGTCGACATACACACATGAGACGTGCAGGGTCTTGGCCAGACGAGTGAGCTGCTGACGGGCAATTTCGGCAGGGGTGTTTTGCAGACGTTGTACGGAGCCGAGTTCACTTTCCGCTGATCCGGCAGCGCTTCCAGAGTGCAAAGCCTTGGCCGAGGAGAAAACGTCGGTATCAAAGGTAAGAACACCAGAGATGTGGTCGACGCGGATAGCAAGGTCACCCTTCTTGCAGCCGTTCATGATGAACTTCTCGATCATGGATGGGGTAATCTGGAAAGGATCGGGGAACTGAGCCAGTTCGTACACGAACTTGAGCGAAACGGACTCATAGACCTGGGACAGCTGCTGGAAGAGACGAGTGAGAATGACCTGCTGCAAAGGTCCAACATACTTCTCCATCTCGGGATCGGCACCAATCTGCTTAAGGATGGGGGTAACCTTCTTGCAGATAGACAGAGGGTGGAAGTCAACTTCAAGAATGTTGTAGAGGTCACGGATCTCAGGACGAGCACGCTTGAGCATGCCCTTGTTCAAAGCATCCCTGAAGAGAACACCACGGGTAGGACCCTGTGCCATGCCAAGCAAGTTGGTGAGGCGAGTGTTCTTGTTCTTGCGGACCTCGTCCACATCAATCAGCGCACCTCGAGAGCGAGATGTGCTGATAACGGGGATTGAAAGAGCAGAAAGAAGAACGAATGAAGCGGCCTTGGTCATGTCGCCCTCCGAAACTGAAGGGTGGTCCTTCTTGGAGCCCTGGTTGGCGGAGAGGGTGACCGCAGATTGGCGGAGAAGGTTGTAGTAACGGCTCCAAGCAGCAGCGTGGAAAAGATAGTTCTCGCTAACAAGGAAGATCCGGGCAAGCTTCTCGTAGTAGTTGGCCATCATAACGTTCTTTGCGGGACGCTTACTGAGGCTGAGGAGAGTGTGAATATCCTCAATGCTGCGGAAAGCCTCCTGCCAGAGTTCCAACTCAACGGCAACGTTCAACTGCTGGAAACGAGTGTCCAGATGGCGTTGCAGGGTATCGGGGTCGCTGAGGTTGATGGCGTGCATCTGGGCAGAATACTTGGCGGCATTCTGAACATGGTTGCGGAGAAGCTCGCAGAGTCTACGGAACTCTGTCTTGCGCGTGTACTTCAAGCAGAACTGGAAAGCCTGCAGAGCGGTGGTCTGGTACATGACTTCCAAGCGAGCGTTGTTTTTCAGGATCTCCAAAACAGTTCGGTACGTCTCCCACAAAAACTTGAGCCATGGGGTAACAACAGCTCGGTCGGTGCGGTCGCGGGATTGTTCACCAGAAACGGTAGCGAGGAGAATAGTCTCGGGGGTTTCGATGGCTTCCAAATCCTCGACGTTGGAGGAGGGAGCCGCTGACTCGAGAGAGGACTGGATCTCATCGGCCTTGGTTTGGGCTTCCGTCACCTTCTTCTCCGCAAGTTCGATGAACTTCTTAAGAACAACCTGCACCACATATACCATTAGAATTCCGCACATCCAAATCCGTTAAAATAGTTCGTGGCTATCTACGTACCTCGATAGTTCCCACGTTCGTGTTCTGGGCGATGTTCTTGTACTGATACAGGCCATCCTTGGCAGCCTTGCCTTTCCGGAGGTCGACACAGAGTTCAACAAAAAGAAGCATAACCGGTTCGAGAGAAGCGATCGGGCTGCTTCGCGTCCGCTTGGAGGTAACATGTTCGTGGAGGACGGTCAGGGCGGCCGGAGCCTGGCCAACAGCGATAAGTTCCTGAGCCCTCTATAGGCAAAATCCGCGTTAGAACCGGTATAGAATAAAAATCCTTGCTTCATCCCAAAATCCACAAAGGCAACCTACTTTCAGGACATTCTCAGGCTTGATATGCGGTGGAGGCGGCATGGTGGGCGATGTAATAAGCGATGGCTAGGTATTATCTCGATAGGGCACAGACGGCACACAAGGCTTGTTGATGGGTGATCCTCGGCGAGGGATAGGCGCAAATTGAGTCGAAAATGCGCAACGGAGGCCGGGCAGCGAGAGTCGACAGCCGAAAATCCCTATTTGAATGATGCTGCCACGCGACGGTCGGCGAGGACAGGTGGGAGGGGAGGCGTCGGTGGTTGTGCGAGAGCCAGAAAAAAACCAACCCACGCAAAGTTGCTTCCCTTCCCTGTTTGGGTTAAGCGATCACATCACGTGAGGGCGACTATAAAGACTCGCAACGCTCAGACACTCTTATCATGAATTTATGATCCTGAGGCTCCGGAGTTTTCTTGATACGACCGTAGTAATAATTTATTAAGGGGTCTATCTGTGCTTCGTTCGGGTTCAGGCCAGATTCCAATCCGTGCATCAGAGCTTTCAAGGAGCTGTAAGTATACAACCGGCTGTCTCGAGACCCGGCCAACCAACGCTTTCTGCTCTCAATTCTACTACGGAACACTGTAGTTATGCATCACCTAAACGATCTATCAGCTGTGTGTTAATGCATTTAGCAACGCCGTACGACAGATTGTGATGTCTCGAGTGGACTCGTACCTCAAATACCAAACAGAGAAAGTTCAAGATCACGTGAGATTACTGAAACGCCGGTCATGGTATGGTAAAACTCGTAAGTTTGGCTCGGGGGATCACTCCACACAGCCATAGCTTCTCCAACATTGTTTTCAAAGTCTAGAGGTCATGGTTCAACTGGTAAGACTCCGCGGGGGAGGTTGTCTTATTATAGTAAGCAGTAAATATACTTCAAGATACTGACGAAGCGTTGATCGTCGACCGTTGAACATCCTATTCTTTCGGTCGGTTGGATAGAAGATTCAGGGGGGCTCAAAGTTAAGCCGGTGGAGGCTAGCACACTCTATTAAATTACGTGAAACGCGAATACCGTGTTACACACAGTGAAGACGGAGAAGGCGTGCCCCTCTGCGGCCTGTGTGGTAAAATAGCCCCCGTCGCCCGGTAATAATACGGGCACGCTCTCTCATAATCATCACCATCACCCTCCACTGTCCACCCTGGTTCATCCCGTTCAGTCCGAGTGCCAGTCTTGGGTCGTCTCTCGCTCTGTCGCTCTTTTCGTCTTCGTCTAATCAACCTTCCATTTCTTCTTTTCGCTTTCTCGTCGTTTTCTTTATCTTTCTTCCCTTCACCTCCGAATAATCCCAATTCAACCTCCATTCGCTCCCTGACGCTAATCCTCTCACTCTCCTTTCTCTCCCCCCCAGCCTCGCGTTCGACCTCCGTCTCGACTCCCCCCCTACGCCGTTCACCCGGGAGCGCAAAACCAATTGGCGAACCGTGACGACCTCAGCTCTACAGTCGCCCTTATCCCCTGACCCGTGCCGTCGCATACCGGGATTTTAGGACGAATTCAGTTCGCGCCCTCACAACGGCCATCTAGCACAAAAAATGCCTCCCTACGAGCTTCGATCTGGAGGGGACGTCAAGAACAAGAAGCAGAGTGTGGCCGACCTCAAGTACCGGCGGCTGACAGAGCTCAATGCCCGTCTAAAGGAGGACCTCGATCGCCCCCGAGTTAAGGTGTCAGAAGCAGCCATGTCGTAAGTTCCAACAAACTCACTCACCACCAATTGGTTGTCGTCGCAGTCGCTCATCGCATTACTCTTGCTAGGCTTATCAACTACTGCAACAACACTCGTGACTTTATGGTACCATCTGTATGGGGTCAGGTATGTTATTGGCACTCGGAGCGAGCTATTATCCCCTTTTTTAATTCTCTTACTAACCCCCCTCTCAGGTTGACAAGCGTGAAGACCCGTATGCTCCTCAACAGCAGGGAGGTTGCTGTACGATCATGTAATGGCCTCATGACTCAAACTACGGTCCTTAGCAGACCTATCGCGCGTTGATGGACATTGATATCCCCTGCCGCTACGACCTTAACCTTTCCATTTCTCTAATTCCTTACCTTCGATCTCGCACACTACGAATGCAGGTTGCCTCCTCACGCCTTGTATCACACGAAACTACGGCAACCGAAATGACATTTTCAAGGCTCTAGAGCCGACCGGAGCGCGCGCGCTGGACTTGCACGCCCTTCGGAAATGCTGACGAGCGGAGATCATGTCGCCATTCCTGACCAGCTGGATTACTATCGATGATTATTGTCTCACAAGATAGCCTTGATCGTATTCTTCTTTTTTATCTTCGATTCTTTGGTCAAAGCTCTTTTTTTCCCCTTTTTTTCTTTTTTTTTTTTTATAACCACTATTACCCAGTTTATCTGTGTTTCCTTTTCCTTTTCGCTATTTCCTTTGTCGAGGTGTGGATCGGGGTTCTACGGATTCCAAAACGAAACGTATAGCAAGCCTGCAGGATGGTGTTGTTTCAGCGTCCTGATCTTGATTTTGTTGCAACCCGCTTTTTGTAAATTAGATTCACCGGGTCCTGAATAGCTGCTACTACCTATCTACTGAAGCTAAGAATCATCTAATGCAGGGGCGCAACCGTAACACACCGTGTACACAGACACGGCGCGAGTACCGTATTCTAACTATCTAATAAGCGCAGGTAGTAAGGCGCACCTCAAGGAACCTGAAGCATGTCCGTCGAGACACCCTCCAGCCTCAAACTTCCGCGCTTTGAGGCTCAAACACCCCACCAGCTACACCTGGGCCTTTTTTTGCATCACTTGAAACAGGAACATCCCTGATATGATTGACAGCCTGGATGGAACAGAATATCGCCGTCGCATCCGTGGAGCAAGGTAAATGAATGCGAATGTTCGTCACCCTCCAGAGGGGGGAGCACCACGAGCGGCTGAGGATAAGAAGGGAATGGTGTTTGAATGGGAAACCTTTGAATATCGTTTGTTTCAGTGAAGGGGCGTTTATGGCCTTTTGAGAGAGATAGACGGCTTGGGACAACTAGCGTAAGGTAATCTAATTCTGCACCTCGTCTCTTGTAGATGGTTGGCCAATATCAATCAAGTCGACCACGAAGCAGTTGTGAAAAATTAGATAGTTCAAAAAAAGTTTTTTATGGTTTGAGGTCTTTCATACTGACTTGATATCACGCCTAGCTCTTCTGTGTCTATGCGGCTGGGATATGATCTCCTCCTGCTCATCGTCGGCCATATCCTCCCATACGTACTCCATGGAGAGCGTCGGCCTCAATGTATTCCATGACGATAACCCTGCGACCAATCGATTCACTGATATGGTCTTCATACACTTCCGGGGCGGGGATGGATGTTCCGGCTTCTGGGTGGAGCTTGGCAGCTGAGGTACCGAACTTTGGCGTTGGAGGTGATGACATGCTTAGCGTGGTGGCGGGGTTGATTTACCGTCCAACTAACTATACAGATCCTTTCTCTATAACACCAATAACTCTTACTTCCAAACCAACTTCATTTCCCCTCCAATATATCCCTTAATAATTACCTATTATTCCTCATTAAGTATGACCGAACCAACCGCCCCCATCGAAGCCAATCCGCCGGCATCCACACAGCCTGCAGCATCTGAATCTCACGCTCACTCTTACTCTTACTCCCACCCCCGAATCACAATCCAGTACTGCACGCAATGCAAATGGATGCTTCGGGCTGCTTATGTACGTCGCCACATTCCATTCCCCGCGCCCTGTCCTTGCAAAGTGCAAAACCAGCCTAGAACCTTACTCCTGGAGGTCACTCATTACATCCCCGCGTGACCTCTTCTGGCTATCCCTGCATTTCATTACACATAACCAACTACGACTTAGTTACAATACAGTACTTACTATGAGTACAAAGTATAGTAGTAACCCAGGCTAACCTAACCCACCTGTACAAAAGTTCGCCCAAGAACTCCTCTCGACATTTAACACAGATATCGGCGAGATCGCACTGGTTCCGCGCACGGGGGGTGTTTTCACTGTTACTATTTTCCCTACTACCAGTACTGCCGCTGAAGATGGTGATGGGACGATCCTCTGGGATCGGAAGACGGATGGGGGGTTTCCTGGTATGGTTCACTTTTTCTTCGTCTTCCTTCTTTCTTTCTCTTATATACGTATGGAAAGAAGAGTGGATAATGCTAATACTCAATTCATGGATAGAGGTGAAGGAGTTGAAATCACGCGTGCGGAATGTGATTGACCCGACGAGGAATCTGGGGCATACGGACCGGGCGTTGAAGAAGGGTGCGGAAACTGCTGAGGCTGCGATTGCGACTGCGTCTACGCCTGCAGCGTCTGGAAAGGGTGCGGAGTGTGAAGATTGCAAGTAGAGTGCATTCACAAGATAAGTAGCCTAGCTAGATACAGGTACAGGTACATATACTATGCAGATACATCCATAACATCCGTAACATAAGCTATGGAAAGACAGGAGAGAACTTCCAGTGTCGTCATTTGCATCGTCTGATATCAAATAAAAATAATAAAAAGGTAAGAAAGAGATTGATATGACAGTTGCAATCAATCAATTTCCAACGTTTTGAAGAACAAGAAGATAAAGCATACATTCCGGAAGCCCGATCCGATATGATTGAGATCAGAGCCACCGGATGTCATCAACCTAACTGAGTAGGTGAATTGTGGCCAGATAATGATATGATATACCGAACGCCAAACCACGCGCCCCGACTCTAAATGGACCCCTATCCGAAAACCAAACCTCCGTGAAGTTAAAAAATGGTGAAGAAATGAGGTAGAAGAAATGAACTGAACTGAACTGAAGATGAAGATGAAGACCGCCCTTCCAACCACGTCCCCCGATCTGCGCCGGTATCCATCGCACATTTTGCATGCGAGTAAAGGTGTAAAGGATAGGGAGCCACTACATAATCAAAGAATATGTCAAGAGGGACCGCGTATTGCCAAAGGTCTTCTGCCCCAGACAAGTATGCTTTTGCCCAAAATCATGTAAGCAAAAAAGATCCATAGCCTCAACGGCTCAAGCCTCCAATAATGGCTTGTTTGTCTATCAACGAGATCGTGAAATCATACAGTCCGTCGTATATGCAAGTCGATCGTGAGCGTCACCGTCCAAGAATGTCAACGTGTCCGAATCAGTCGGGAGAAAAATCGGTGAAAAATAAGCTGTTTAAGGCGCGCGAACATAGAATCGGATGAATACCCGTACTGTTATCGTGACTCGCCAGTCACCTCTTGATGATTCGAGTGATGATTCTTGCGTTTCCAGAACGCTAACCGGAGACGGCTCTTACGCTTGGGCAATTTTCGCTGTGGCTGTTCTTGACCCGCTAGCTCATCCCATTGCGGACTTTGCCCTGTGCTGCTTCCTGTGTTGACGGACTGGGTAGAGCTGCCGGTTGTGTTCCCCATCGACGCTTGGTTCTTGTCCGAATCATCGTGGAAGAGTTGGGCATTTCCAGAGTGGAGCGTGTTCCCTGACTCCTGGTCTTCTGTTCCATGCCTAAGAGAGCCGGCACGAGGACTACGGTTATCCCAGTCTGCGTAGTCGCTTCTCGGGATGTTATCACGAGAGTAAGTTCTTTCATCACTATCGGCAGAAAGGACACTCGTAGCGTTTGTCGAAGGAGAAATGGGCGTCATGGCGTTGCTGTGCGTGCTGATGCTCTGTGTCCGAGTGCAGCTATTCCGCTGCGAATTCGAAGGCGCTGATGTGCATCCAGAGGAGACGGTGTTGGCATGATGGCGATAGCATGTACCAGTCCTTGATCCATTCGCTTCTACCGAGCTATCGTAGGTAACAGCACTGCTCGGTTCTTGTTGGCCAGCATCACTGACTGGCTGCGTTTTCGTGGGCATGGGCTCGGCAACAGAAAATGGACGTATATTGGGCACAGCACATGACGATTTTCGAGACGGCTCATCGTCAATAGGAAACGAGTCCCCAGTAATCTCCATCGTCGACGGTCCCGGTGTGTCTGGAGAAACAACCGGACTGATCTGGTTCTCATTGTAGTCACTGCCAACTGACGTACGCGCCGATCTTGCGGGACCGAAATAGTCTTCGCCTTCCTGCCGCTGCTGATGTGGCTTATTTGCTGGGAACGTTTGGGAAGATTTATTGCCAGCATCTGTATCTACTTTCGCCGGCGTTGTTACCGACGTCGGTGGTGTCGTTCGCGCTTCTGTTGCTTGTCCTTCTCGAGCGGGGCTATGTGAGCGAGGAGAGACGTGTCCATCAGGACCGGCATCAACCATCAATAGCGGCTTCTTCTTCTCCAGATCTGCAAGGTAGTGCCACCGGGTGTGGTTGCTCCGGATATGGTCAACGGTAAACCGCAGTCCAGCAAGGATGTCCGACACGCCTTCAAAGAGCGGAAGCGCAAAAATTGACATGAAGCCCATTTGACCTGTCGCAAGCTTGTACACGTTACCAAGCTCGGGCGGACCGCCGAAAAGGGCCGTCTCCATCCCAACCTCCTTTTCCATCTCGCCCTGGTTGGCAAACTCTTCTTGCAGAATCTTGGTCCATCTCTCGGCAACTTCCCAGGGCCGCGCCACGTTACTGATATCAGCACACTTGATCAGCAAGCCACAGACGAGTGTTTTGTACATGTCTATATCCTGAGGCTTCCAGCCATCCAGTGTCCGGTTGTTTTCTGAGTATTTCTCCTGTAAAGACCCCAGCCGCTCCATGAATTTCTGATGAACTCCCATATCTGTGGCCAAAATGGAGCTGATGAGCAGCTTCCGCAGTTGCTTGTCTTTGAATGCTGCGGGCCAGTAGCGGCGGAGTATTTGTGAGAAGGCTGCGCAGTGAAAGGCTTCCAACACCGAATTGTCGTTGTAGAGCTGGGCTAAAGGCGCGTTCAACTTGACGAGGAAGAAGTTATTGACACCCGGGTGACCGACATCGTGGCCGATTGCCGCAATCAATAATGTAAGCGAATCAAATGGCTTGAGCATAGACGCAATTGGACAGTCGGCATCGGTCCGGACACCAATCGATCTATAGCTAGGCAGCGCGCCGATGTGAAGCAAGAAGCAGAAAACAGACTGCAAGACATCGATCGCATGCCGAAAATTGTGGTAGAGGACAAATGAGTTGTAAGATGCGCGACAAGCCAGTAGAAACGTTCGCAGTTCGCCGGGCGTTAGCTTCCACTCTTCCAGTTCAGGTATCGTAAACGCATGTTGAAGCATCGAATACGCCGCGAAAACAAGCTCATCATCAGAAAACTCGTGGGCAGTAAAGTTCCATTGACCCAACCGTTGTTTGACGTATTCTTCACGCTCCTCAGTGACATTAAATTCCCTGTCGCTAGCTATTAGCATGCGTACTGAGATGACTGTATGCTCCCATAACTTACCCGTCATGGAGTTCCTCGACAACATCCTCCGGGTTGCAGATGCCTTTCATCAGTTTGGATACCCTTCAACAAGTCAGCATGCCATATCAGTAACCAAATACAGCACAAACTTACATTGCTTCTCTCAGGTAGGAGTATGGTTGTTCATCATGTACGCCCACCCACGAGTGTTTCCGCAACTTCCTCCGAGAGAGGAAGCGCGAGTGTTCTCTAAGAGCCGTTTTCCGAGTCCGAAAGGCATGGATAACCAAGCTTTGAATCCTGACCTTATCCACCGGTCCCGATAAAACATCAACGGCACCTGCATCTAGACATCTCGAGATATGTTGAGGGAGGGGAATGTGCGTTGGTTGTAGTTGTTGCAGATCAATAGATGCAGAGGTCGGCTCTCTTGGTGGTGGGCGTAGGATGGCGACGGGAATGACGAGATTTGGTCCATCATGGGACTGGATATCGTTTGAAAGTCCTGAGAGTAGTTTTACGTCGGACATGCCGCCGTCGTTCTGCGCCGAGAATGTGAACCCGCGGGCAAGCGGTTGAGGAGATGGGGGTTCTTGCCAAGATCCACGACTCGTGCTGCGGTGCGTTAAAAACGGGGCATCCTCGGCGTGAAGGTCGATGTCGAAGAACGCGAATACCGGCGTACAATTATTTGCAGCATCGTCGCTTATTTCTGCGAGTTTCGAAACGAGCGACGCGCCGGCTTGACAAAGGTACACTGTTTTCGAGAATCAGTCAGCATCGAATATAACTCAGGGGCGAAAATACGAGGCATGCATACTTCGTCGGCAGACATCCAGGAGAACTTCAATATCCGACCGAAGCGACTCAGGTTCATCGAAGGATATCAGCGAACCGGCAGGAGCGCCTTGATGCACCCATCGTTCTGACTGGATGCGATGATCGATATAGATTGCAGAGCAGTCGATGTGATCCATCATGTCAATCGGATCTGGGACACCCATGGCTCGGGGCCTCGAAATCCGATACCAATCCACTCGACAACAGTATCTATACGAAGGACAAAGGGGAAACGCTCGCTACCCGGTTTAGACTCGCCCTCATAGGTCGAGACTCCCAGGTAGTGCGAGTTTGTTGTGGTGAAGGCAATCCAAGGCAGAACGAGCGGCGGGCGATAGTATCCGTAATAACAGGCGATATCGTTGATCTGGGTGGTGAAAGTAGAATAGGAGAGAGCGGTTTAAAAGGAAGGACAGTCGAAGAGAGTGAAGCGACTTATTTTATCTATTCAGGATTGTTGGATTGCGTCAGTGATTCGTCTTCCTAGGGTTTTGGCTTCGAAGGAAGGTATGCAGGCGGCGCAAGCAAGAAGCAGGGGCAGGCTGCAGTGGACGAGCTGCAGCATGGAAAAACATCGGCGACGAGCTGCAGTCGATAAAAAGCGCAGTATCCGCACAATGAGTTTGTTCGCTGCAGTCGTCCACCAGGGTTAGGACCGGGGGAGGGGGACGCGGGCGCAAAAGTCCCTGTCTGAGACGGAGCAGCAGAGCAGTTCTTTGTACCGCCCGTCGAGGGTCCGGACGGGAACGCGGGCGCGAGGCACGGATGGCAGGGTACAGAGTAGTTTCTCACTCACACTGATGGTCTGAGGGTTGAGTCGAGTGATGACAGGTCGAGGAGAGAATAAGCGGCGAAGGAAATACAAGAGTAAGAACCAATTGCTGGCGTTACTGCTGTGAGAAAGTCTCCCACGGGGCGAAATGCGCCCAATCAATCTGCCACCCAGGGAACCTCGAGTCGCAAGACAACCAACAACCAACGCGGGAAGAGGCAAGCACGACAAAAATACAGCGTCTAACGACAAAACCGTATCCTAGGGCGTCATGACGGGCCAGCGACAAGGCCAGGTGGAGGTAGAAGGTAAAAAAGGCCACGAGATCAAAGGGTGAGTGAAAAGAGAGAGAGAGCGAGAGGGAGGAGGGTGGATAGAGTGAAGATCGATCGGGAGAAAAGTCCACGAAGTCGCACGGGTGGATGACAGGATGATCGAGTGGGAGAGCGTGGAGATGAAACTGACTAAGAGACTTAGACAGAACCGGTATTATAATTAGAAGCAAGGAGTACTCCAGAAAGGGAGGGAGGAGAAACAGAAGAAGAGGAGGAGGAAGAGGAGAAAGGACGGGAAGGAGAGCGAAGGGGGGACGATGATGCTAAGAGTAACTAATGGGAGGGTTACAAGGGTCTGGATAGAGCAACAGCAGCAAGAGGGCGAGTTGTGACCACGCAGATGCAAAACCAGAGAAGATCAGATGGAGATGATAATCAAGTCCGCGACACTTTTCCAGAAACCAGAGCGGCTTCTGCTGCGCTTCATCAGCTTCTGCCAGCCTTCCAGAAGGTCGCCCGGTCTTACTGTGACGGCATGAGACGCAATTACAATCTCACGATGCCGCATTTGGTGCACATTCCGTACAGATTCGGTACCCAGCTGTACGGGGCGGTACAGCAGGAATCCACCGGCGTGGGCTGGAATAATTAGCGTTCTTAAATTACTTCTTCTAGGCGGATTCTGGAAGCCTCCGTCTCTTGCGCCCGGCAGGATTCGATGATGCAACAGCCAGCATTAACTGCATCTAGTTACTATATTATACGGAGTATGTATGCAATAAAATACGACTATAGAGTATACTCCTAGCAGTATAACGTCCGATAGAGTATAGTCAAGACAGTAATGACAGAAGTGGCAAGCGATGATGTTATTGTGAGCAGATCATTTTAACCTTACTCCCAAGGTTTAAAAAAAAAAAGAAAAAAGAAAAACGAAAAGAAAAGAAAAGAAAAAAATAATTGTGGCGACCTCGGCCTCGACTCGGACGGAGCTCGCCACTTTTTCCTCATTCGTCATCAGTCGAGCTCTAGCAAGCACTGTGCGCGAGTCTCAAGAACACTCCAATCTCCATGCCTGACTGTTCCAGAGTCCAGTCCAGACACGCATAATCATCGGGGTCCGTCTTGGCGATCCCTCGATCGTCGCTTGGTTTTTGCACCAGCCTGTGTGACCGAGGCGGACTGTCAACTTTCTCCAATAATCCCACTGCCACTGCCCACTGCCGTTCTGCGGGCGCAGGCTGGCAGATGCCGGCAGTGAGTGCTTGGCTTCGAGGCGAGGTTTCAAATCACCAAGTACAAGTCAGAACATTTTTTTTTTTTTTAGCTACGATTGTCAAGGCGGTTTACGTGCTGAGAACCATTGTATAAGAAACCTCCGCCGCTGCTGGCCGGAGTGGTTATCACCAATGACATTTGTTTAACTCCAATGTCAAATGCATCTTTCGTGTCTTGGAAATCAAGGCCGATAAAATAGAAATGGCAGTAAAAAAAAGTAAAAAAAGAAAAGAAAAGAAAAGACGTAGATCCCATCAAAAACCCAACTCATGCCATGGATGATAATTCTAATTTCATGCTGAACAATATCCCAAGTCCCGCTTTTTTCCCATGCCAGACAAAGAAAGAAAATTGAAACTAGAAAAGAGAAACGAAAAGAGAAACAAATAGGGGGGAATACAGTAACGGAAAAGATATCATACACGTCCTTTGATGTTATCCTGAAGGATCGATGGTGCGAGGAGCCGCTTCTTGGCCCTATGATAGGAGATTCTTCAATGACGGGCTAGCGCTAGCTCCAGAGCCGCCACTTGTCCCATTTGTGGTGGTGTGCCGCCCGCTACTCATTGGCATCGGGCCTCCAGCGACTGTGTTATCCTCCAGCTTGCTCGGTGGAGTTCGTCCCCGAGGGTCCATGTGTGCCTGGGAAACAGGGGGTGACCGCGTTGGCGCGTTAATAACACGTTCAACCGAATATAGCCGGGAGGGTGGACCACCATTCAAGGCGCTCAGTGAATGCTGCGGGGAGTGTCGCACCATCGTGGCCGGTATATCTGGCGGCGACGCGGACGGCGCAGAGTGCGCATATTGCAGAGGCCCCGGCACTGGTGGTGGATGCGGCGAGGAGAGACCAACTGGTCCATACGGGCTCTGATGGGCTGGGTATGGCTGAGGAGCAGGGGGATGCGAGGCGCTAGTATAATTGGGCGCAGGAGGCGCAGGCGGCTGATACCCATTCAGGTGGCGCATTGGCGGTGGTGGAGGTGGAGCACTTCGGTATGCAACGTTTTGTAAACCGTTGCGCAGCCCATTATCCCCATACTCCCCCGCTCGTTCATATCCAGGGTACCGTTCGGGGCTAACGCTAGCGGGCGGACCAACAGGCCGGGGAAGGGCACCTTGACTGGGGTGGCTATGAGAAGATCCATACGAATGGCTATGGTATTCCGCTAGTCGGGGTGTGGGCAAAACTGGCCGCTGGGCTGAGTAAGGTGACGGTCGTGGTTCCGGAGATGGTGGTTGTGGCTGGGCCTTCATCTTCTTGAGATGGCACTTGTGGCACTCATACAGCACTTGTGAACCCTCCAGGTTTGCTGGTCCCATTTTCGCGTCTGGAGAACCGTAGCCCCCGTTGAGCGCAGGTAAAGAGGACTGGGGGTGTCCAAAGTTATATGGTGGGCTCGCTGAGGACGTGATTCCGTTCGAAGGAGGTGTCCTGTGACTGAGAGCGGGAGTCCGACGAACGTTGTCAAGCGTCCACCATTTGGGGCTATGGACTGTTGAACAAGTAGCGCATTTTCGGGCTACATCCCCACCACCAATTTGCTGTGAAGGACGGGGCTCAGAATCGATCTGCATCTCATCGGGGTTTTCCTCAGGCAGGGTTGGCTTTTCTTTCGTCATCACAGGTAGAGTCGCGGTACCATTAATGGTAGAAGATCGTCGGTTCGCAGAAGAAGTTGCGTTCTGGTGCGCTACGCCATTCGCCTGCTGAAGATAGGCTGCCCTCCGAACCGTTCCGGTTATGCTGAGATCTGCCTGTTTATAAGTACGAGCAAACATCTGGAGCGCATTGAGACCATCTTCGGCTGGCTCGCTGCACTCATGAACGGCAGATGAAACCGTGTGCTGAGGACACCAAATCGCTGCAGTCGCTGCCCCAACTTCGTCCCCAAGCCGAACGCTCGATGCGCTGTCTTTCCTGGAGCTTTTGATCGGGGTAACGTCGAACCCGGTCTTGTACTTGGCTTGAAACGCACAGCCAACGTGAAAGTGGGCGTTACAGCCGCTAAAGTGACACGGGACACAGGCGCCCTTGTTAGACTTGCAGATCTTGCAAGTCTCACGGAATCGATCAGCGGAAATCAGCCCGAAGCCCTCAGCAGCTTCTAGTTCTTCTGCGCTGCTGAACTTGATTTCAGGCGTCCAAACTGCGCAGGTAACGTGGATCCAGTTATTGCCGGCAGTCCGCTTAAGAGGTTCCCGGGGGCCGACTGGCTTGCCAACAGCTTCCTGCCTCTCGCGGTAAAGCTTAATCGCGTCCGCAACCAAACCGCGCTCAAGTTTTTCTTTCTCGCGGTCCCTGTCGGTCTTCTTCTTGTGAGTTGACCTTGGCGCTTCCATCAACTCGTGCTCAGTCCAGGTCACCGGGCATAGAACGCATTCGTAAGAGGTGGATATGAGCGGGTTTCGGTCGTTCGAGCAAGTATCGCACAACCATTTGACTGTGTTCTGTAAGGGGCTGATTCCGTAGCAGTTTCGGTGAACGGTTAGACGGCAATCCCTGCAGGACACGTACTGATCCCCAGTGGGTTCGATCTTGGCGCAGATCGCGCAAGGAAGTGTTTTGGCCACGGGAGGTTCCGGTTCAATCGGAGCAGGTTCGGAGGACTTCTCGTTCGCAGACCTCTTCTTCGAGACAGGCTCCACGGAGGTAGCTGTGGAGGTTGCCGTACTGTCCTTGTCATTCCGATTTCGCTTCTTGTTCTCCAACTGAGAGTTCCCGCCTACAGGGACACCAAGCGAGGCCGCAGTGGCAGCGGTCGAGCTATTGATATTAGCAGGGCCTGTCTCAGAGGAAACAAGCAGCTGAGTCAATAGTTCTTCGTCCACGCGGCGGCGCCACGATTTGTTGCCACTTTGGCCGATCTTCTTTGCAACTTCGTCCGCGCTCTCCCATTGGATTCCGTACTTTCTCCAAAGCAGAGCACAACGCAAGCAAAGGGCAACATTAAGCTGCGGTCCCTTGTCCCGCTGCCTCGCTCCTGGCTCACTAGGAACCGTTGTGCCAGGAGGCACACCAGGTGCGCGTCGCCACTGCCGTGAGCTTCGGGTGGAACAGAATTTGCATTGAAAGCCACGCTTCTTCTCTGTAGCTTTCTCATTATCGAAGGCCGAATCATCGTGGTCGTCCGCGACATCGTCCACGAGCTTCGCAGCACTGTTTCGCTTGGCTTCTTTCTTATTTTTCCTGCCACCATAGTTACCCCAGATCTGGCGGCCTCGGGGTGTTTTCTTCCACATGTAGTAATACCGCACAATTTGATAATGGGGAACAGTTCCGACATGCCTGCTCACATTGCGCAACTCAGATCCGTACTTTGTGACTCCTTGTTCGAAGGACTTGACTTCCTCGGGGCGTAGATGGGGTTCTTTGAGGTCCTTGTGTTTATTTACCCCCTTCAGTTTTGCAAGCGCCGCCTCAACGTTGAAGCTCTGTGCATACAGAAGCTCCAACGCTTTGTCAAGAAAATTAGTCGAATGCTTCTCGACGCCTAAATCGGGTGCCAACTGTTTCGCTCGGTCCATGTATTCGTCGATGAACTTCTCTCGGTCTGCCGCGCTAATTTCCGATCCAGGTCCATCATCCTCTCCTCTCGTCGGTATTTCCTCTATGGTGGGCATCTTGAAAAGCAGCTCGGCAGTGCGGGCCTGCTTACCAGCCACTGTAACTGGCTCATCTTCACCTCGGCGGATGAAGCCAGGCGGCTCATCCATAACCCAGTTGGGTCGGCTGGCCCGCTCTTTCTTAGCGGTTTCAATAGCAGCAATAGTATCTTTGGTAAGCCTGTTGTCTCTGCGACCGCCTCCGGAGTTCCTCATATACTTCTTCTTGATCTCAACGGGCTTCACGTATTCGATCGGGCGTCCGGGCCATGAGTTTACCACTGCCTGGTGCCGGGGCCCTAATCGCGAACTAGCTCGAGGGTAAATGCGGTCGTCGTAGTCTAGCGCATCTTCCACTCGGCAATGGATTCCCAAATAGCGATATGGCCACAAACTGGCCTGGGCAATTTGCTCCTCCGTGGCTGGCCGAATCCCTTCATCCTCGGTCGGAGCCGGAGTGCTGACTGAGGTACCATTGGGAACCCCGTTCGGACGAAGTTCCTCCTCTTCTTCGATCATTTCTTCGTCAGCGTCCTGCGCCTCTGATGCCGGTACATCGCCAAGCATTGGAGTATGCCGGGCCTCAAGTTTCCGGTCTTGCGCTCGGGTGCAGGCCGCACAAGACCACCCAAATCCCCGGGCCGGCTTTTTCAGTAATACTGGTCGGACACAGGACATGTGATAGGTATTATGGCAAACAGCACAATCCACGGATTCAGAGCTAGTTAAAACAAGTCAGCAAGCCACGTCTTACGGGGTTGGAGGTCTCGGGTGTCAGTCATACTTAGCAGCGTATAAACTACATCGTTTACAGGTTTTGACCGCGCTCGTCAACTCTTTCCGCTTCCCGACTTCGACTAGGACATATCGCCATCGTTCATCGAGAACCTTTTTGACGTTGCCGGGCACATTGATGACTTTGCTTGTCGGAATAACTTCGTAGTAGCGGTGGATATACCGGTCAAACATCTTGTCGTACCAGAAACAATCCCGGGTCTTCCTGTACTCTTCGAAATCTTCGATTTCCGATGCATGCCTGATCTGACACTTCCCACGTAATGAATTAAGCGGACATGTGTCGGAATGCATCGACGCGAATACTAGCCTCGTATCCGCGGCGTTTCGCTGAATGTCACGTGGTCTGTAATACCAATTGACTCGTAACGCCTCAATCGGGCCAGATGGCGAATTTTTGTTTGGGAGAAATTCCATGATACGCGCCAAGTAATAAGGCTCGCCTGGAGGTTCACAAATAAGATAAACATGTTCTAAATCAACTCGTCAGTACACCAATTCATAATTTCATAGAAACTGCGATTCAGAAAAAGAGGGAAACGAAAAATAATGATGAAATGGAATAAAATAGAATCCGGAAATCCAGAAATCCAGAAATCCAGAAACACTCAAAATAAAAGAAAGAGAAGTGAAAAAAAAAATTGAACTGACCGTTGGCTGAAAATGTCGTGCCATCGTCGGCCGTGATTTTACCATCCTTCAAGTAAGCGCCCCCGTCATCAAAGGTGACCATGTTCGAGTCACCCTGACCCGGGGTGATCCCTGGCGCGGAGGTGAACACCTTTTTGGAAACATTTTCGTTTGTTGAGGTCGGGGTGGAGCTTGCAGGCTGCTTTCGCTTGCGTGAAGAACTCGATGATGAATTGACCTCATCTGGTTTGGCGAGGAACGAGGAGGTGCCGGGGATACCGTCCCTGGCAGCGGTGGAGTTGGATCCGTTCGCCGCCGTTAGACTTTTCCGAGAGCTTGACTTTTCACCATCAGTTCGCGTGCCGTTAGTTAGATTACCAGTAGCACCGCCGCGTTTAGGAGTTTTCGAGGCGGAGTTGTTAACCTCGAGGTCGACATCAATGTCACGATCCTCGGCGTAGTTTGGGCGGGAAGCAGCATTTCGACGACTCGACCGCGTCCCATAGCCAGAGGGGGCTGGCGTGGCGGATGCGCTGGGCGGTTCCGTAGCCGTAGCATCAGCATCAGAAGGAGATGCACTGGCCGTCATCGGCCGCGATAGTGATTCATTAGCATCGGCAGGATCTTGGGGTGCGGACGAATCCACAGAACCCCTCTGCGAAGACGGGCCAGGGGTAGGCATGCGACGACTGTCGGCGGCGGATGGTGATAGTGTATTGTTGTCGGGAGAGTCGGGCCTCACTTGTTGTTGCTGGGGCCTTTGGGGCGGTGACTTATCCAAGGACATGGCTAGCCTTGAGACGCGACAAATGAAGAGAATGCGGTGGTTGGGTGCTGCAATGCAACTCCAGTGCTGCGAGTGGGTGGTTCACAAGACTGTGGGAACACCAAGAGATGCAGAAATTCAGCAACGGGCCGCGACGGGGAGACGATCCCTCATGAGATGTAAGTTTACGGGTGGTGGGTGGAACAGGAGGTATTGGACGGCATCGGCCGAGTATCAAGGGGTAGAGAAAGAGGAAGAAAGGGAAACCCGAAAATGAAAATGAAAATGAAAATAAAAAGGAATGAAGAAGAGGAAATTGGGGATAAAAGTCACCGCGCAAGGTCTACCCAAGGCAGGAAGAGTTGGGGCTTGGGGGAGAAGAAAGAACAGAACAGAGCAGGGTTTCCAACTCGACCAGGACCGCTTTGCTGCTTCTTCTTCTTCTGATTTCGGGTCCTTGTGTGGTGCAGCAAGGGTGTTGGAAGGATGGTGGTTATTGGAAACCCACCAACAGATGAGGGATATCAAGATTGACAACCTTAACCTTCCAACAACCACCGAGTCGGGAACGGTGTGACGCTCCTTTGAGGTGGCAAAGTTGTGGAGCACGGGGTTGGAAGCTTGGACGGACGCGAGTAGGGAAGTGAGAAGGAGAAGGGGAAGGAGAATGGGAGTGGAAATCGGAATGGGGAAGAGAGAGAGGGAAGAGAGGGAAGAGAGAAAGGAAGGAGGACGATGGAGAGAGAGTAAAAGAGAAGAAGGTCTAGGTCTGGCGAGTGAAATGAAGGTAAGTAGGGAAATGGGCTAGCGGCGGTGGAAGCCAAACAAGAGGAACGCCGCCAGACTGCCGGGGCTCGTGGGGTGAGGGCAAATCGCAGCCAGAGGAAACCGATAAGAATGTGAGGAACGCGGAGGGCCAGTGGCTGTGATCGTCGGACGCAGCCTGGATCAAGAGATCAAGAGCGTGTCGAGGAAATGATGGCGAGGGTGGCTCCAATGAACTAGTAGTAAATGCGCTCTATCAAGCCGTCGATCCAGCCAAACGAACGGACTCGGGATTGGGCTGGGATAGTTGGGAAATGGGAGGGAAGGGAGGACGGGGAGGGAGGAGAGGAGACGCGGATGGATGCCACTGATGCCTCAGTTCAGCGCCGGGCGGATGAGGAAAAGAAAAGAAAGAATCGAGAGAAGCAGGACAGAAAGCCAGAAAGAAGACTTAACATTACAGTAGACAGACAGAACTCCGACCAGTCCACGTCCCTCGCCCCTAGTCCCGATATGTTAATATGACGGATCCCCCATCCACCAAGAACCAAAGGGCAGAAAAAAAAAAGCACGATGCCTGCTCTCCTTTCTCTGTTCTCGCGCAGAGTCTGCTTTTTGGGTTGAAGTGTCCCAGCAGTCTGGCAACGCCGCCCGCCGTTACCCTAGTATCTAGCATTCTAGTCCATTTAATCCACCACTGAAGTACTACTAAGTAGGGCAGTCTCAGCCATCTGACCCGGCGGCGATGCTCGACTACTTGACAATTATCCAGAGCACAGATGGGAGGCAGCGCTTCCCCTTGCTCGTCTAAAAGGCTTGGGGGTGATCTACGTGTGGTGACCTGGTGGGCGGAAGTAGCAATACGTAGTAGTAATAAAAATCACCCTTGAAATGGAGGGCTTGCCGTTGGTGCTGCGAGGGAGGTGGGCCGAGCCACCCGATGTGAAGAATGGTGAATGGCGATGATATCGGGGAGGGGACCAGAAAGAATCAGGTTTGCCTGCCTAATACCGGTAGCCTATGCATCAAACGGGGACCGAGGGCCAGCACAGAGGCAAAAAAAAAAAATATTATAGAAGGACGAAATCTTCCACGACTTTACCAATGTCGGATCCGGTTCAGGGAGACGGTGGGAAGGACAATTGAGCAGTAGTGGAAGATGAAACCAAATTAGCGGGAATCATGCTGTCTGGAATGGGCAGGAATGTTGGAGGGCCGTGTTCTTGGGGACAACGGAAAGTGAGTGAATGCCAAGTCGAAATACACTGCGCTGCTTTGCTGCGTCCTGACTCGCCAACCCGCTGGCCGGGGCGACATGCCAGATATGGCGATCAACGCCTGGTTGGTTGGTTCCGATCGTTGAACGACGGTGATGATGCCTTGACTCAGTGTCGCGAGTTGATATCAAAACTAATTATGCTAATAACTGGCTGATGGCCTCGTTGTCATGGGCATGAGATGCATGCAATATAGAACAACTTTTCCCGGAGATTTGGAAGAGTACAAAATAGTAACTTGTGAGCTTATTGATGTGTCATCATAATTACGATGTGACTGACGGCCACAAAAGGAGGTCAAAAAGACATTCACGAAACCAAGGAGGGGGTTCTGCAGGTGGTCTCGTACGACTACAGTATAAAACTGGGTGACGGGAGGTTCCAAGGTTTCAGGCTTCGTCGTCAGCGGATATCGTCTCGATGCAGCCTGGAGACATTTCCAGTACTTTTGCTGATCTCATCTCGCCGTAAATTAGCCTTATTAAAGGGATAATAATCTTGACGACGTTGTCATAGTCTGGCCCGGCCGTAACAGAAATCCGGCAGCGGCTGAGAGCCTGAGATATATAACGGTGAAGAGCATCGGAACTACATGCCGAGTGGACCGTCGCATAGCGGATGGTAATTGATCCAGACAATAACAAAAGCTATTTGTTGGCATTTCACGAGTATAGGTACGACATGGCTCGCTTTTCACTCAGAGTGATGGCTGTTTGGACTCTTGTTGCTGACGAGAGTTGTAGAGGGGTTGAGGGCCTGTTCCCCGCGAAACGGGTCCGTCTTGGCTCTCTCCTGCACAGTTCAAACATCAATAAGGAAAACTCGCTTTACGTACTTGAGAAGACCTCAGCAATCCACAGTAAACGTTTTTTAATAATTGAGATGTGAAAATATATCTCTAGAATCGCAGCAATTCCGTTTGCCCGGTCGGCGCTGCATCCACTTTGACATAATTATCATTCTTCCCGATGAGACTGGCAGACGGAGTAATGTGGTTCCATCAGAGTCTGACCCCTTTATTAGACCCAATAATCTGCCTTGGACAGTTTGAAGAACAATCCGACTGCAGTTGATTCGATGGGATTCGGGAATGCGTTTCGCCGAAAACAGTTAACGACACTGCTCCATAGTCCATGCAGTGATACACCGATACGAGATGATCTCGCGCGCGATCAGATCCGCCAGGTGTTGCCGCGGACCAAACTTTGAAGAGGACCGAGGAGGACAGAGGCCTTCCCTGGGCCCCCTAATTCCCAAGTCTGGATAGAACGAAAAGATGTGATGTCGTCTCAGGTCTGTGATCCAGCGGCTACGGCAGTCCGATAGGGTGACCCAGATTTCCTCTGTGCATCTTTGCCTCGTGGTGGATTTACGCGTCGGCAGATCAATCAGGTCCCTCACACAGACTCTCCGAGTCCGAGACATCCGTGCCTCAAGGGCTTTACTCTTTCCTTTCTTTACCTGGATATCCAACTCCCAGGGCGCCAACAGACCAACAGCGTTTGCTAGCGAGCTGCACCTAAGCGAGGGGAGGCAACATGAACCTTCTGCATCAAGGGGCACGTCAATAGGTCGCCAAAGGCTGCATTGATGCTGCGCAGATCTTAGCGGCCATCATGTGACTTGATTCACATTTCCTAGTCCGGCGCATTGCGAGGCGAGACCGGAGCCATACAGGTGCAAAGGACTCAGTCAAAAAGCCGGGTCTGTCATGATAAACCAATTAATATTAGTGTGTTGTGCAGGCCTAAGCAGTGAGCAGACAGCTGAGCGGGCCCATCCATGGATGCAGGAGGGCAGCACAGAGTTGAGGAGGGTGGGGCCAGGTCATCACGCTGAGAGCCTGAGAGGCCAAGGCGGAAGAGGGTCATCCCTCGGCCCATCATCCACGGATCGGTGGATCGCCAGCGCTTCAGCTGCAGCCCGAACCCTCAGGCATCAACCATTTTGGGAGTTGATCCAGGAACGTTCCCGCAGCGCGCACGGAAGCAGGGCAAAAAAACAAAAAATTTACTAATTGGCTGACACTTCCTGTATGTATTACCTAATAATTGCTCGAGTCTAGCTGATTCTGGCCTGATAACTCTCGCTTCAGCTTGCCTCTGCCCAAGCTCCCAAGGCCCAAAGCCCCAAACCCAAGGGCTTGACGCAACAGTTGACGCCTCAGGCAGAAATATATTTCCAAGGGGTCTGTCTGCCTCAGGCGCCGGTAGTGGGCCTGCTCCGTAGCGAATTGTTGTTGTTGTACCCGTTCCGCAGCTGGTCTGGCTTGACACGCGTAGTGATGGGGAAGGCGCGACAATAAATAACCACCAAGATTGCTCTTACCAGTACTGCATTCTTACCCCGAGCCTTATTCTTACTCGTGAACATACTCAAGCCTTGCTCGGTCCAGGCTGCCAGGTGCTCCGTTGACCACCTGCGCACCTTTCGGTGTAGCGCCTGGTAGACCCGTATCTCACCGCGAATGGGCAATTTCCCTGCTCTCCAGGCTCGTTGACTGACGGCCACGATATGTCTGCCCCTTCCGGACAGTCTGTTCAGACAAGTGGCTTCCAGACGTCTGTCGATATTGCCCGCCAGCAGCCTTATGTCGTAGCCCCATTGGCAGGCCAGAAACGGCCGCCTAGTGGTCCTTTAAATGAAACTACTACAATTGGCCACGGCTCTCATGCTCAGGATCTGGATTTTGTCCGGCCCCAAGTGGCCCCTCTTCCAAAGAGTCGCCTGGTTGCAAGCAGGATCCGCCCCGTTGCTGGCTCAACCCCGGGAGAGCATGATAGAAAACGGGCCACTCCCTTGGAATCATCGGCCCAGGGGTCCCTGCAATCCTTAAATGACCCAAGATTTGGGCTGCCAAATTCCCTTGTTGCGAATTTTGCTGCTCTCGGTGTCACTAGCATTTATCAGTGGCAGGCATCATGCTTGCTAGGCCAGGGCCTGCTCGAAGGAAAACGGCACTTGATCTATACTGCTCCCACTGGCGGTGGAAAGTCTCTCGTGGCCGATGTCCTGATGCTGAAGCGTATTATTGAGGATCCTTCGAAGAAAGCGATCCTGGTGCTGCCGTATGTCGCTTTGGTACAAGAGAAACTTAAATGGCTTCGGCGTATCGTCCAGGATGTTGAAAAACACATCAAGGAAGCCGAAGATCAGACGGATGCTAGCCATCAACGTTGGAGAAAAATGCAGAGATCTATCCGTGTCACTGGTTTCTTTGGTGGGAGTAAAACCACTGCCTCTTGGGCGGATACAGACATCGCGGTTTGCACCATTGAAAAGGTGAGTCACTATGGAGCTACGACTGACGTTACTTGTATCTGACCTTCATATCATCAGGCAAATTCATTGATCAACACTGCGATTGAGGAATGTAGTATCGGTGAACTTGGAGCAGTCGTATTGGATGAATTACACATGCTTGATGACGAGCATCGTGGATACTTATTGGAGCTAATGGTGACCAAACTGCTATTGTTGCAGCAGAATATTCAAATAATTGGAATGAGCGCTACCATCTCGGTAAGTACTTTTCTTGTTCTAGGATGCAACGTCTAACCGTCAAGAACACCGAGTTATTGGCAGAATGGATCAACGCCCAATACTTCATTTCCACCTATCGTCCGGTTCCCGTAGATGAATATCTCGTTTACGAGAATGCGATCTACCCGGCAGCCACCTCAAGGCAACTCCTTCAAACAATGGCGAAGCTGCAGTCTAAATTCACATCATTGGGGACACTGCCTGTTCGCGAGGTTGCGACTCCCGAGCGCGAAATCGCAGCCTCGGTGTCCAAGGAATTTTCCAACCCGATGACAAATGCAATGGTAGCAATGGCAATTGATACGGTCATCGCGGGGTACGGTGCTTTGGTGTTTTGCGGTAGCAGAGTAGCCTGTCAGGTCCAAGCTGCGCTCATTAGCGAGGCAATGCCCGATATGTCTGCTGGCGCGGAACACCTGAACAAGCGTTTTGACCTCTTAGCGGAACTTCGAAGTCTTCCTAGCGGCCTGGATCCGGCTCTTGAGACAATACTCATTAAGGGAGTGGGGTTCCACCGTAAGCAGTTGTCCGGATACTAAACTCAGCTTTAGTGCTGATTGAGTGATAGATGCAGGGATGACAACCGAAGAGCGGGAAGCTATTGCGCAGGCATATGATCAGGGGTTTATAAGCGTATTGGTTGCTACCTGCAGCCTCGCTGCCGGTGTCAATCTTCCCGCACGAAGAGTCATCATAAATGGAGCACGCATGGGCCGGGAATTGGTTGGCCCTGCAATGTTGTAGGTAGCCTGGGGTTTAGCGTGGTTACACTGTTTGCTAACTGGTAAAGGCGACAAATGTGCGGCCGAGCCGGGCGTAAAGGCAAAGACGAAGCTGGTGAAACGTACCTTATCTGTGGGAACGCTGACCTCAAGGCTGTGTGCGATCTACTGGAGGCGGATATGCCAGCGATAGAAAGCTGTCTGGCGCCCGAGAAAAGAGGATTGAAAAGGTAAATGGCCAATATTTGCCCCATTGGACATGTCGCTCACCTTTTCGTAGAGCGCTTCTAGAGGCGATAGCAACTGGACTGGTGTCTGGCCTCGAAGCGGTCAAGGAGTACGTGAGATGTACCCTTTTATACCGCACAGTGGATAGAAAACTATCTTATAGCATCATGAACTCGGCTCTTCAAGAATTGGCCGAAGCAAAACTCATCTATAATAGCGATGATGAGTCTTGGGTGGCCACGCAACTTGGACAAGCGGTTGTTGCCTCCGCGTTCGCTCCAGAGGATGGCCTCTTCGTGCATGAGGAGTTGAAGAAAGCGCTCCGAGCTTTTGTGATGGACGGCGACATGCATATATTCTACATGTTCACCCCGCTCCAGATCGCTGCACAGACCCAGATTGATTGGCCGATATTCAGGGATCAGTTGGATGTGCTTGATGAGAGTGGCCTGCGCGCTCTGCAGTTTGTTGGAGTCCAACCGGGATTTGTGAATACCATGTATGACTGTTTTAATTCATCCACTTTCGTAGCATATAGAGTACTGATCTCTCGGCAGGGTTCAAAGTGGCGCATCAATGAGGGAGAAAACCCCGGAGCAAGTGACTCAGGCGATGATATATCGTCGCGCCTATACGGCTTTTCAGCTTCGTGATCTTAGCAACGAGGTCCCGTTGTCGGTGGTTGCGAGTCGTTATCGGATTCCTCGGGGAGGAGTCCAGACTCTGGCGCAGCAGTGCCATGGATTCGCAGCGGGAATAGTCAAATTCTGCCAACGCATGGGTTGGGGAATGTTAGCTGCAGTTCTCGACCACATGCGCGACCGCTTAGAAGCCGGTGCTCGCGCCGATCTGTTGGAAATGGCTCAAGTGACCTATGTCAAGGGCTGGACGGCAAGATTACTCCGCGACAATGGGTTCAGGAATTTGCGGGCATTAGCCGAGGCAGATCCCAAGGACATTGCTCCTGTCCTGCAGATGGTATGGGGTTCCAGCCAGCTGCCTGATAGACCAATACTGACGATTGCACTCCAATAGGTTAACCCGCGCAAAGCCCAGAGGAACCTTCACCCAACTGAAGCCGAGCGGTACTCTAAGAAGTTACTGGCCAAAGCAGACGTCATCGTTGCATCTGCAAACAAAATATGGGGTAAGAAAGCATACCTAAGATGCGTGAATTATTGATCAATGAGAGACTAATTGGCGGGTTTACTACCAGAACGAGAAATGCAGCTTGAACTGGATGAATGAAGACATGAAGACTTCATATAATCGGGTCCTTATTCAGCGGCGCAGCGTCTCAATGGCGTAGTGCTGGTGTGAAAACAACACATAGACGAAAGGAGTTGGAATCGTGAATATCAGATAGAGGAAAGTGCTGGTTTTGAATCCTGGTATCCGCATTTTTGACCCAGCTGGAGATTGGACTCCAATGCATAACGACATCGATATCCGTACATATAGCACCGAGATGCCTGATAGATCGTCTTATACTAAGCTAAACGAAACACACCGACGAGTATCGATGTGTCAACTTCGCGGTTTTCCTTGATTCTTTACCACTACGTTTGAAGCTGGGCCTGGCCACGGAGTTGGGTGTATATGCCTCTTTGTCCAATGTGTGGGTGTGGTTACCAACGAAACAACCCTACAAGAGCCAATGAAAGTTGAAATCAATGATATATTTGCTAAATAGACAGAATAGCTTGCAGATATACAAGAAAAAAAATAAAGTAAAAATAAAGAGGGATAGCATAGATACTTGGACCGAAAAACGCCTTTAGTGCTCACTGCTGACTGACTTCCTTCTACATAGATAGCTCAATATTGCCTTTTTTTTTTTTTTTTTTTCCCCTTCTTCATTTGATTTTCTCGTGCGCACTCCAAGAAACGGGCTCTGTACAGGTGACTCCACTGATTCGAGCCGCTTCGGGGGGCGATCTTATCTAGGCATTATATTGACTTAGTTTGAATGCAACTTCCTCACTCTGTTGACACCTTCGTAGAGCGTACGGTCGACCGCAGCCGCGACAGTGAGAGTACCACCGATGATAGCGCAAACCCCTGTTAAGAAACCGGTGAAGGTCTTCGGCCTCGCCTCGCGGTTGATGACCTTCATCGGTGAAATGTCGTAGTTGAAGAAGACGCCGGGGATACCGTTGGCGGCGTGGAGACGCTCCTTGTGGCCCTCGTCTGACGCGTCTCCGCCGCGCAGAGAGCGCTTGTGCGAGGTTACGGAGTACTGGTGCGTTTCAATGCTGCCTTGACTGCCAGCGCTCACGCCGTGCGCGCCCAGCGGGGTGCTGACGTCTGAGGAGCTGTGTAGGGAGGATGAGAATAGAGGATCCCAGCCGAGGGGGAGGTAGGAGGTTGAGACGACTTTGATGAAGTACATGAAACTGAAGGCTGGCTCGGCGGCATCCTGGTTTGTGCTGTCCAGCGGGTTGGTGTGATGGTGGTCGGTCCATTGCCAGCGGTCGGAAAGCTCGTCGGGGAGCTGGGGTCCGAAGCGGAGTTGGTGGATGACATGCGACATCGTATGTTGTTCGGCTGTGGGGAGGTCGACCTCGAGGTAGTTCGCGATATCGTGGACGTGCATGTTTCCGCTGGAGAAGCTGCGGCCGGGTGCGACGTGGAAGTTGCCGACAACCTTGTTAACGCGGATGACACCTTCAAGACGGCATCCTTCGCGGCGCTGGGCTTCGATGCGCTCTCCGTAGTGTTCGCGCTCGCATTGCTCGATGTTGGCGCCCTTGCCGAAGGCCCATTGTTTCTGCGCGTATGCTTCTCGGACTTCCTCGCAGGTGTTGCAGCAACCGGCCTTGACAGCATTGGGAGGAGATGGTGCCCCGCCGCACTCGCCGCAGTACTCGGGGTCGAGGTGTTTTGCTTCTTCGGAGTGGCTGGATATGTGACTAGTCAGCGACACTCGCATCTTCCAACGGGCGCATCGATGCTTACAGTTCCAAAGATTGGATATCGAGGACATGGCCACCGTCAGCAACGGAGGCAAGGCGGACTTTGTTTACGCCGTGCGCAACGCCGACCTGCTGTTCACCCGAGACGTCCATAACATCTAGTGTCGTAAGTTCGCAGGGGAGTCGGGGGAATGTAACGTTCAGATGAATCTCCATTTTCTCGCCTGGTTCAGTTGGGTCGCCATAATTAGCTAGTTGTTCTCTTTTGCTCAATCTTTGAAGTAATGCGGTACAGTACCTCTTGACTTATCGACAACCAACTCGGGCATGACCACGACACGCCGGTAGTCCGCCCATTCTCCCCAAACAAGCCAAAGTACAATAAGAAGCGAGGCAATTGTGATGATCCCTCCGGACGTGGTGCGGATGCGTGCCTCGTCGACAGTTTTGGCGAAGGCGTCTAGCCTTGTGAACCGTGATTTGGCCGGCATGGCTTCAATTCAATTGATCGACGATCATGCGGTTGCTACTTTTGGCTCGACCCTAAACTGGCTAGACCGCAACGATTGTGCCTAGAGTGTAGGATTTGATGTTAGTTGAAAACGGTCGAGAGTTCAGTCGTAATTGAAGTGGCAGAGATTCGGACAGATAGACATCAAGGACAAAGAGACTGGGGGCCGAAGAACGCACTTGATCTGAAATACCGTAGACGCCAGCAGAAACCAATTGAGAGAATGCGAGTATTCACTCTGGCCTCTGGCACGCAAATAAAGTGTTCCGGAAGCTGTGCTGGTGAATTGAAGTATGACCGTCCTGTGGTTTATCTCTTTCCTGGAGGAGGAGCAGTAGAACACGTAACGCGTAAAATAATGCTATGCTGAGAATGCCTTTTGTGTATTGGTATTACCAATTTCTGCCAAAGGACAAACTGCACAATACTATTGGTTGGAATCTGGACCCACTCTGTGCCTGGATTCTGTCACGTGCCTTGAGCCCCATCGCCGCCTACAGTGGGCACGTGATTTAGTTGCCTGCAAGAAATGATTCAGCGAACGTCACTTTTTCTGCTGAAGACCTTCTCTCGCCCGCGCCTTAAACAAGAGGCTTTCTGGTGCTTTGTCTGTATTTTTGAGGATAAACACGCCACGAACTTCTCCTTTATTCTTTCTTGAATGAATAAACCGTCGCTGATACATGCTGATTGGATTTTGAACTACAAAGGCGCTCAGCGCTTTATTTGCTTTCGGGCAGCCAAACCTCAAATACGAACGCGAAAAACGACGTCCTTTCCTCCCCTTATTCTATCCTTCAAACCAATTTACGACGCTATCCGACGCCTTATACATCATGATGAAAAGAGGCAGAGGTACTCGCGGCCGCTCGAGCACCAGTGAGCGAGGGGGAATCCGCAAGCGGGGTGCTCCAACAAAGGTTGATCGAGATGGTGATTTGGCGATGGGTGCAGGCACAAGCGCTATCCGTGGGCAGAAAGCTCCCCGAGGGCCTGGTCGATCCGGATCCCGAACAAATACAATTGACAGGAGCATCACCCAGATTCAAAAGGCTCTAGCCGGCTCTAACGCTCAAGCGAACATCCGACAAGGCGGTCGCGGGGCGGGTCTCGAGCAGATCGCCATTCGTGGATGGAAAGAAAGCAAGGCCGCATCCAACCGCGATGGCGGCGTCGAAAGTTTGGTCACCTTCCTCGAGAAGAAACTCACCCCACCCGACTCGAAAGCTGGCTCGCGCGCAAGAATCAATAAGGTATGTGCAACACTCAACTGGCGGCCACCGACATGGACATGAATTACCAGCGTCGTCATTTCCGATGTGCTCCTGTTTTCAAGGATGGTACCTCCAGGACGGCGATCAGCGGATGCCTAGGCTTTATGGGCGTTTGTTCCTTTGGATGGCTGCGGTTTTCAAGGTCTCTTACGCCTTGCTAACGTTAATTAGTCGCGGGTGGAAGGCGACGCTTTGATAGCGTCCATCCGACCGGATTTACTAGAAAGAATGCTTCAACTCAATGGCTTTAGCTTTGCAGGAGCTCCTCTTACGATCGAAAAACATGACCAGGCGACGGCTGCATTGTTGGACAACTCGATGCCAACACAGAACGGTACAACCCCGTCGGCCGCGGACACGAAGTCGAAAATGACAGCGATATTGGGGAGACGGTACTATCAACAGCCCAAGTTACTCGACCTCTCCAAGCTGGCGAGCGACCCAGATCTAGTAGCTATGGGGATTTTTGGCACAACTTCAACCGAATCCAAGTTCTTCCCCGCACTTATGAAAGTGTGGGATCTCAACTTCGATAATCCTACTGCCCGCCGCGAGGCTGTCGAAAGTGTTAGCCTCGCGGATAATCAGCTCGCCAACATCTCCGTTGTAACGACGCTTTCCCAAACATTTCCTGACTTGAAAAACCTCGATCTATCAAACAACAGTTTCGCTGATGCTCAGGCGCTTATCGGATGGCGTTGGAAATTTCGCAAACTACAATTTCTCGACCTTACCGGCAATCCCTTCAGTGCCGACCCGATATTCAAAGATACTATGCTCAAGTGGTATCCGGAACTCAGAACATTAAATAACACCCAAGTGCGCACCGAGGAAGAAGTCGCTGCGCAAAAGAAAACTCCAATTCCTGTTCGAGCTCCTCATTTCCACGACGAATCTCAGATCGCAGAGAACTTTATTCGAACATTCTTTACCGGTTATGATGGCAATAGGAGCGAAATACTCACCGGCTTCTACGATAATAACTCCAGCTTTTCACTCAATGTCAACACATCTGCTCCGCGAGCACTCCAGACGGAGCCTGCTCCTTGGGATCCGTATCTGAAGAAGAGCCGAAACCTTCTCAAAATTAGCCATCTACCGGCTAGAATGTCCCGTACATATACGGGCGTCGAGAGGATTCGCGAACTATGGACAACACTTCCACAAACTAGGCATCCGGATATCGCGGCAAGTCCCGAAGATTGGCTTATTGAATGCTTTCCGATCCCTGGACTTCCTGATATCTCGGGCCAGAGCACAACTGGCGTGGGTGGCTTCCTTATTATGGTTCATGGAAAGTTCGAAGAAAGCAATGCGGGGAAAGTTGAAACTCGAAGTTTTGACCGCACTTTTGTTCTCGGACCCGGTGCAGGCATAGGAGGCATTAGAGTTATCAACGATGTCCTCTGCCTGCGAGCGTTCGGCGGCAATGAAGCATGGCAACTGGAGCCCCAGCCTGCTGCAGCTCAACCCGTACCTCCCCCGGTTGCACCTCCAGCGGCGAACCCAGCTACACCTTCTGGGTACGGTCTTCCAGCACCTGGAAAGGCCGACGTTCAGGTGCAACAAGAGCAATTAGTGATGCAATTGAGCGCCAAAACTATGATGACGTTGCAGTACTCCGAACTGGCGCTTTCAGGGAACGGGTGGAGTCTCGATGCTGCTTTAAAAAACTTCGAGGAACTAAAGGTAGACGGCCTCACTCCAACTCCTTTGATTTATAACCTTGTGCTAACTAGATGGAAAGACTCAGGGCCAGCTACCCCCCGACGCTTTTCTTCCAGGAGCTCCTGTATAGCTCCGAATTCACACGAATACCACCCGACCGTTGCAAGTTACTTAAGATAAGCGAGGATGACAATTTGGATTATTTATTTTATTGTTGAATTTGATAGTGGATGCATGGCTTAGGCGAAATGGCTTTTACAGGTTACCTCATATTGTTCAAATATCCCAGTTCATTGTACTATAAAGACCACGAAGACATGTTAATAGAGAAGAGCGAGAATCAAAACCAAATTTTCTTGCTTCATTAATCGTGGATCATATCTCGTAGCTACTGTAACCTTTAATGGCTGCCTTGGCGGGGCCGGGCCCGATCACTCAGGGAAAGCTGGAGTTTCCGCCAACTTTCTCCGCAGTCTGAAGTTCAGACAGACCACCTGCATAAAACAGCCACACCCCAACTGAATTATTCCTAATTTAATCAAACCCACAGTGCGCGCTTTCCGACTGGACCTGCAGCATGATCCCTGCGTTAATTTCCGAGAGCTAATGGAATGCCCGCTACAATTATCACACACAACACCGGCCAGATGGCTTCCAACGGGACAGCGCCCCTCGATCCCCTGGACGCAGGTGAGCCGATGGAATTGAGACCGTGATTGCAGAATAACTTGCTGATTATGGATATAAATTACCAGCTGACTATGACCCCATTGATCACCTAAACGGTATCTTCTCACACCCTTCCACCCTCTCCTCCGTCTCCGATGTATCCCAACGATTGCGTGACTACGAAGCCGAGCTAGACACTGAAATTGGCGCGCTGGTGGAGGACCAGGTCACGTCAAATGCGGAGAGCGTCGAGCGCATTCAGACCGCTAAGGCGGATTTGTCGGAGCTTTTCAAGAAAATTGACGATGTCCGCGACCGCGCGTCCAAGACGGAGCACTCCATCACGGAGATGACTGCGGATATTAAGCAGCTGGACAACGCAAAGAAGAACCTGACACAGTCGATGACGGCCTTGAAAAGACTGCAGATGTTGACCACTGCGTACGACCAACTACGTGTCCTCAGCCGCACGCGACAGTATCGGGACTGCTCTCAGCTGCTCCAGGCAGTGATTCAATTGGTCGCGCACTTCAAGTCGTATCGGTCGATTGATCAGATCGCTCTCCTTAGTCGAAATGTGGCAGATATACAACGGGATTTGCTGGAACAGATCTGTGAGGATTTCGAGCTGGCATTTGCTAAGGGCGAAGTAGTCGCGAGGAGGGTGGCGCTTTCAGAGGCGTGTTCCGTCATGGACGCGCTCGGTGAACATGCAAGGACTAGGCTGATGACTTGGTACTGCAATTTCCAGCTGCGTGAATATCGGCAGGTCTTTCGGAATAATGAAGAGGCGGGGTCTTTGGACAACATTTCGCGGAGGTACTCGTGGTTCCGACGGATTCTGCGAATTTACGACGAAGAGTACGGCCCCATATTCCCCGCGACTTGGAGAGTGGATGAGATACTGGCAAACGCATTCTGCGAGGGAACGAGGGATGACTTTAAAGGAATACTCTCCCGGTCGGTGCGAAACGGTCAAACAATTGATGTCAATTTGTTGCTCTCCTGTTTACAGGAAACACTTGACTTTGAGCATTCCCTCGAGCGACGCTTCGCGATCCCATCTCGACCTTCGACTGATACATTTGCCTCAGCGGAAACGCCTGTATTTGGCCAAGCTATTTCTGAAGCGTTTGAGCCTTACTTGAGTGTATGGGTAAATGCTCAGGACAAACAGCTGGCCACCCTGATACCGAGATACCGCCAGCAACCCGTTAAACCGCCAGGGGAAGAATTTGACTCAAACATAGTCATTGCCTCCTCCATGGAGCTTTTTACTTTCTATAGACACGCCCTTCAGCAGTGCGCGAAGCTGTCCACAGGCGCAAGCCTCGCCGATCTGTCGAAAGTCTTTGCCAAATATCTTGACCAGTACGCTCAGCAGGTATTGCTCTACTATATCAGCGATCAACCAACTTCCCACAATCCCCTGGGGTCACCTGGGGTGGAAGAGTATATTGCCGTGCTCAACACGACAGACTACTGCTACACCACGTGTAATCAGCTGGAGGAGAAGATAAAAAGCCGCCTCGACAAGAATTTAAAACAAAGTGTCGACCTGCAAAGCCAAGCGGATTCATTTATGGGAATAGCATCTGCTGCTGTCCGAGGCCTTGTGCGTAAAGTTGAGACTGAGCTGGAGCCTTGCTGGCGAGAGATGCGCAACACGCCGTGGAATAGGATGGAGGGAGTTAGCGACCAGAGCTCCTACGTCGGGGAATTGCTGTCGAAAACGAGCACCAAGTCGTCCGATATCTTGCCGTTGATTCATAAGCAACAATATGCAAGGGCTTTCGCGGACCACGTAGTAGAGTTGATTGCGAATATTTTCCTCCAGAACGTCTTCCAATGTAAGCCTGTTTCGGAGACAGGCGCAGAGCAGGTAAGTTTCACCCCTGTCATCTTGTATACAATTGATATTTAACACACTCCAGATGCTCCTTGATACGTACACCATCAAAACGGGCCTGTCTTCACTTTTACCCGCTCCCCCCCCGGCCGGCTTCGTCAAGCGCGTGAACAATAGTTTCGCAAAGATCGAAACCTTGCTTAAAACCCTTCAAGTGCAACCCTCACCACCTGAAGCCCTCGTTCAAGCCTACTTAATTCACATTGCGGATCGAAACAACACGAACTTCCGTAAGATCCTTGACCTGAAGGGTATTCGGAGCCGCCAGGAGCAAAACCATCTGGTAGAACTCTTCCAGATCCATCGCACCTCAGACCGATACGCCTCTAACATCCAAGAAAGTAATCCTGTACTGGGTGGGCTCCAAACAAACGCGACTTCATCGTCTACGTCCGTTTCACAGGGGTTAGGACTGGGCAACCTTGGCAGCGCCTCGGCGGCATCGAGCGGTCGATTTGATGCCTCTCTGCTTGGGTCAGCAATCATCTCTGCGGCGAAGGATGGTGTTGATAGATTAGGCACACCCATGGGCTCATCCACACCTACAAACGCCACCGCATCCGGAGGTGGTAACTCGCTGTCTGCTTCAGGTACACCTGCTGTTACACCTGGACCTTCTGTACAAACCCAAAGTCAAACCGGCGACGTGGGGTCTAATTTGAATGAGAATCTGAGGAATCTTGGCAAATTCTTCCGGAGAGACTTGGGCTTCGGAGGTCGGTTCGGCAGGGGTGGTGATGATGGGTGAAGTGGAACGAACATTCTTGTGTATACGTTTCAGCGATGACAGACATAGGCCTGCTGCCGCGTGTTTTATCATTATATTATTTATATTCTTCTTACTCTTAGACCAGCATTGAGCAGAGCATCGCATTGTGGGAACTATTTTAGGAAATATTAGCGGTATATAATAGGAAGAGCTACTTCAAGCACATACCAATTCGCCATATTTACTTTTTTGGGTAGCCGTCTAGCCTCTATCGATCTATTTACATGTACACCGTTGTAATCCGTGAATCATCAGAACGCGCTAATTACCTCTCATCATAATCTTCGCCGAGATTCTTCCTTAGGTTTGTCATGGTATATAAAGAATTGTTCAATGCAGCTTTCTGTTTGTGATCACCATCCGCGGGCAATGATACAGGTGACGTCCCCGCTTCATTGATTGTGTTGATCACTGCGTCTGAAACAGATTCCCATTCTAATTTGTTCCTGGAACCTTGCTTCAGTCGGAATGCCTCAAGCAGAGAAGCCGAAGGAACTGGGCTAGATCGCCATTCTTGTGTTGACCCTGGCTCACGGATGCAATCGACTGAGATGAGCACCGTATTGGCGTCCTCGCTGACTTGGACGTCCAGGACATTGCCTGAAGCCTGGACGGGATCCTGCGGTGTTATTGAGCCGTTGGTTTCTAGAGTGAATGTTTGGAGGGTTGGGTTTCTGTGCGGATTGTTAGTTTGCTTGAACTGGAGGCTTGATGATCGGGGGACGCACCCTTCCAGAGAGACAAAAATAACACGCTGGGCTTCTGGACCAAGAGAGGCTGCCCAGATTCCGCGAACAGCCACTTCCTTGCCTTCAAGAGATTCCTCGACGAGGGGCGCCGTGTGTAGGAGTTCGCCAGCTGCCCAGTTCCAGACCATGAGATGAGGGTCACCGCCGCCAGAGATGAGGAATTCCGGTGCCCACTGGGGAATGCAGAGTTTGGAAATGAATGAAGTGTGTCCAAGGCAGTAGTTCTCAATGACATGTGCTTGGGGAGCGCTGCGAGAGACACGGATGTGTTCATCTCTATCAGCACTGAGAATATAGCTTCTTTTCTGGGTAGATGATGGATCCGGTGAAGGAAATGAGGCAAAAGCGACATCTGTCAGGAGGGAGACATGGCCTAGAAGCAGGTCATGATCGAAGATGGGCTTTTCAGATTCCTTCTTCTGATTGGAGTCGTTCTGCCTTTCTAATTGCATTTCAAGTGACCTGAGATTGCGCTGCGTATGCACAGTGAGGTTTGTGGCAGCAATACGCATGGAACCCATTTGGTTCCGAGTCTTTGAGACAGCACGTGGCTCAGCGCTGGGTATTAATGGCATGGAATAGACATCTCCGAACTTGTCGCCGGTCAGGATGTCATTGTTTTCCATGAATGTGATGGCGCACGGCCGCTTGGGCATTTGCCTGGGATATGGTGTGAGGTCCTACTCATCCACTTAACTAAACGGGAGCTACACTTACCTTTCACTTAATTGCAAGAACGAACCGTCTCCGTCGATTTGAAAGACACGGACGCATTTGTCTTCTCCTGTGAGCGCAACGAGATATTCACCATCAGATGTGGACGTCACAACGGGTATGCTCGTCCAGGCAGCGGGCTTCTTTGTAGATTCCACGCCAGCTTTCTGCTCGGAAGATGTATCAACCTTTCTCTTTTTCCCAGGAGGGCCTTCAATCTCTGGGTTAGATCCAGCATTGTCCGCATTGGGATCATCCACACCATCTTGCGGCCAGACGGAGAGCCGCTGTCCAGATTCCGCAGAATAAGAGAACAGCTTTGCGCCAGCTGATGCTACGAGCACATTTATAGAGTCGCCATTCTTTTTCTTGACAAATTGCATGCATTGGAGCGGATGCTGGAAGTTTTCGGCCATGCTGGTGTAGAGCTTTGGCGGGGCAGGGTGAGTTGTAAACGGTTAAATCTCACACCGTACAAGCAGATTATTGGATCAAGACAGATGGACAACCAAACTAATCTCCAGCAGGCACATTTCTCTGTTCTGCCGTCTTGCTATATCGAGATTTCCATCAATGGATGGCGGCGGAGCTTGGGCGGGGCGCACGTGATCGGCTAGCGAGCGGAAGCCACAAGAAAAGGAAATCGCCAAAACGCACAAATCCGAAAAGCTTCAACGTCGCATACCGACATCAACAATAACCATTTTACGAATTTTCCCTTGCCCTTAAACATCCTATCTTCAGTGAAATAAGGAGACATGGGGGGCAAGTCCGAGACCAAGGCCGCTTACTTCGATAAGCTCAAGAGCCTTCTTGACGAATACAAGACCGTGTTCATCGTCGGTGTTGACAATGTCAGCTCTCAACAGATGCACGAGATCCGTATCTCCCTCCGTGGTGAGGGTGTTGTCCTGATGGGCAAGAACACCATGGTAAGCTCTATTTAGTCTGCGATTTTCTGTGGGCGCAATTGACCGAAATTTTTCTAGGTTCGCCGTGCCCTCAAGGGTTTCATCAACGACAACCCCGAGTACGAGCGTCTCCTTCCGCACGTCAAGGGTGTGTACATCAAGCCAAAAAGAGTCGGTAAAACGTGTAGACTGATAATAAATTAGGCAACGTCGGTTTCATCTTCACCAACGGTGACCTCAAGGCTACCAAGGAGAAGATCCTTGCCAACCGTGTCGCTGCCCCTGCTCGTGCTGGTGCCATCGCCCCCGATGATGTCTGGATTCCTGCCGGTAACACTGGTATGGAACCCGGTAAGACCTCTTTCTTCCAGGCTCTCGGTGTTCCCACCAAGATTGCCCGTGGTACCATTGAAATTACCACCGATCTTAAGCTCGTGGAGGAGGCCACCAAGGTCGGTCCTTCCGAGGCCACCCTGCTCAACATGCTCAACATCTCTCCCTTCACCTACGGTATGACCATCCAGCAGGTCTACGACAACGGCCAGACCTTCAGCGCTGCCGTTCTCGACATCGAGGAGGAGCAGCTTCTCGAGGCCTTCAGCGGTGCCATCAAGACCATCGCCACCATCTCGCTGGCTACCAACTACCCCACCATCCCCTCGGTTATTCACTCTCTCGTCAACGGCTACAAGAAGGCCTTGGCTGTTGCTGTCGAGACTGAGTACAGCTGGCCCGAGATTGAGGACCTCAAGGACCGTATTGCCAACCCTGACGCTTACGCTTCCTCCGCTCCCGCCGCTGCCGCCGCTGGGGGTGCTGCCCCTGCTGCTGCCGAGGCTGCTCCCGCTGAGGAGGCTGACGAGTCCGACGAGGACATGGGCTTCGGTCTCTTCGACTAAACGTCTCGTGCCAATGTACGGGATACGAATGCCATGTATTAGATACTCTTTATGACCAATCATGAGGTTGGGTAATGAAAAATGATACTGGTGAACATCTTCTGTTCTAGTAAGATATGAACGTAGCTACGCTTCATATTCTTACACAGTCATCAAGGTACGTTTTGTCTCCTTCTAATCCTTGAGCATCCCCTTACCTACCACGACACATTCCGGGCGGAAGATGATATAATTTTTAACTCGTAACACCTGCCGGTGTGCTGAAGATTAAAAACACGCAACAACAAACACTCTAATTTTTTGCTGACGCCTCACCCTCAATTGCCTTGACATTACACACATGCGCTGTTACTCTTCATACTAACAGTTGTCATAGGCTACTTCCTACTTCGTACTTCGTAGATGTTTATCTTTCACGATTTGTAGATTGGTGACTGTTGCCCTAGCTCGCTCAGGGTCAGCTCGGCGTGGTCAGGTGGCGGAACTGAGATTACTTCTAGGAATAGATATAGAGAATACCTACCCATTCTGCGCAATTGTTTCCTTGTAAAGCCACTTGAATAATCATAAAATTTTTAGTCAGAATACATGAACAATGTGGATCGCGGGGCAGACGGCCCGAGGCACGCAGATGGCCAGAGCAAGAATATCATCGGAGCGTCGGAGACTGCGGTTCCAAGTTCCCCTCCCTCACCAACCAACTCTTTGCCCCGCCTGACAAAATGACACAATTCGCGCCATTGAAGAATGATTTACTGTTGAGAGCTGCAAGGGGTAATACATTATCTACGATTGCCTTTTGAAGCCTCGATCTAACTAAATCTTTAGGTGAAAAGGTGCAGCGTCCGCCGATATGGATTATGCGACAGGGTACGGTTCACCTCTGCGCTTCCCTTCACTGCAAATTCCTATTTACTTCATCTTACATCTTGTACGCATTATAATATGTATAACTGACATTTTGCTCCTCATAGCTGGCCGCTACCTCCCGGAATACCACGAAGCCAAGGGCACCCGTGACTTCTTCGAGTGCTGTCGTGACCCCGAAGTTGCCTCAACAATCACCATCCAGCCCGTCGACCGATATGAGGGCCTTATCGACGCTGCTATTATATTCTCCGATATCCTGGTCATCCCGCAAGCAATGGGTATGACCGTGGAAATGGTCGATAAGAAGGGACCTCACTTCCCTGAGCCGCTCAGCTCCCCCACCGACGGACAATACGAGAAGGTCATAGCGAAGGAAGTTGACGTCAAGGCGGAATTAGACTACGTATACAAGGCGATCACGCTTACCCGGACGAAACTGAATGGAAGAGTTCCGCTTATTGGGTTCTGCGGGGCACCGTGGACGCTGCTTTGCTATATGGTTGAGGGTGGTGGCAGCAAGATGTTTATTCAGAGCAAGACGTGGGTTTATAGATATCCCAAGGAGTCGCAGGTGCTGCTCCAGAAGATTGCCGAAATCTGTGTGGAGTATCTGGCACTTCAGGTGGCTGCGGGCGCCCAGCTGGTCCAGGTATTTGACTCCTGGGCCGGAGAGCTGTCGCCGGCGTCCTTTAAGGGATTCTCTCTGCCGTATTTGAGACATATCTCTGCGAACCTGCCCCGCAGACTAAAGGAGATGGGTCTGGAACCGGTGCCAATGACGGTCTTTGCGAAGGGTGCCTGGTATGCCCTTGACGATCTTTGCGAGTCGGGATATAATGTTGTTGGGCTGGACTGGTTGCATGACCCGGCTGAGGCGTTCAAGATCGCCAACGGGCGGGTGACAATTCAGGGCAACGCTGACCCCGGTGTTCTCTATGGAGGTCGCGAGGCTATTACCCAGGCTGTGGAGAAGATGGCCGATGGATTCAAGAAGGGAAAGCAAGGATGGATTGCCAACTTGGGCCATGGTATGCTTCTTTAATTCTTCATGCTTCGTATGTGCTAATTTTATATAGGTGTCACTCCCTTTGTGAAACCCGATGATCTCAAATTCTACTTTGAGGAGATTCATCGGCTGACGGCCGACTAAGCGTCTCAATTTGGCGACACAAGGGCTGAATTTCTGGCGGGGGCATATCGGCCGGCCTGAATATGGGACATGGGAATATCATGTTCCAATACTAGACACCAATATCCTCGTTCCTGTATTGACATGGTGTCAGCACCAGATGGGTTTGCTTTCAAACACCGAAAAAAGATGGATCAAGGGCTCAGTTAAGCAACTAAAAAGATACCACAGAGGATAAAAGAAAGAAAGCAACAACCTACCAGAGCTCAGGCTTCTCCTTAATAATCTTCTCCATCATCTGCTTACACTCCTCATTATCCAACACCACTACTTCAACCCCGCGACTTTTGAGATACTCCTCTCCACCAACAAAATTCCTGTTCTCACCAATCACCACCCGCTTAACCTTGTACAAGATACAAGCCCCAGTGCACATATCGCACGGCGACAAAGTCGTGTACATTGTAGCGCCTTCGTACGCCGACGCAGGTAAACGGCCAGAATTCTCAAGGGCCGATATCTCGCCCTGTACCCGCACCTAGTTAGCCAAACCTTCCACCGCTTATCGACCGTAGTATAATATAGATGGAGAAGGCCTGGAACTAACATGTAACGTTGCACTACCCTTCTGCACACGCATATTATGCCCCCTGCCAAGAATCGTTCCATCTTTGCCTACGAGTGCCGCGCCGATAGGGACGCCGCCCTCGGCCGCGCCGTTTCTGGCTTCCTCAACAGCTGCGATGAATCCAGCGTCTGTATCCATGTTTCGGGGTTATATCAAATTGAAGGCTGAGAAGGGTAAGGTAATAGATAGTGAATTTAAGGCAAAAGGCGTATATATGGATATAGAGATAAGTGGTGCAGAGCTTGCATATCAGAACGGGTCGGGGAATGTGGCTAACTGCCGTTCTGGTTTTAGCTTGACCCGCAATTTGAAAGGAGCTCCACGCGGATTTAAAGATCCAGATACATAGGGTGCGATGTAGTTTGGGGTAAGTAGAAGGATCTAAGAGTTAGGCTTCTAGGGATGGATATGAGTGGCTCGGGGCTTTTAGTCGAGTGATTGAATGGCACATTCCCGGAGGGCGAGCTCGAACGCTGGTCTGCTGTGGATTGGGAGGAGGGGTGAAGCATATGATACACTACAAGGTTAAGATATTATCTCGCCACCTGAGTGAAGATTGTATCCCAGTCAGCCGATATGTCCCAAAGGTAGTGATAAACTCAGCCTCTTGATGTACTCTGAGTATGCGCTTGTTAGAACCCTCTTGGTGGTGTGACCCCTCCCTTTCCTGTTCAGGGCTCTTATCGATAAGGATTGGTAATTCTGTCGCCGCCTGAGGCAAAGAAATAAGATTTTGTGGTTGGGTTGGAATTTCTCTTTGTGCTCCACGGTTCGATTTATGACAGTGGAAACCGGGAGGATACCAAAAATACGCTTGCGGAGGTGAGGCAAGGCTGACACTAACACTCGTTTTGTAATTAAGTTACGCAGGCGACGGAAGAAATTCCAAGAATTCGATGGAAGAGCATCGAAGAAGGTCGAATGTGCTTGGCATGGAATTCAGCGGGCAATCTGCGAGGTCGAAACGACAAGAAGTACAAAGATAGAAATCCAACAGTGATCAGTGAGACGGACGCCCAGGCTGAGTGCAGTCTGTTAAAAAGCAATCAATTCACCTTTCTATCTCGAAGTCCGCTTTTTTCTGCACTTGTCTAATTTGTAGTTATCGACTTATCGCCGGTATCAGCCATACCTCCAATCCCGCAAAGTTACAGCGGAAAGAAGGTCCATCGGTGCCTGGTCCTGGTATCCAATTACGCAGAATTACCAAAGATACAGCCCTTCGCCATCCCCAACTTTCTTCCACTCTCATTCAGCCGTCGGACCAATTCTTCAAGCCGCCATCCACTTCCTTTTAAAACCCTCTCTCTCACCACCTTCACATCCCCTCCTCCACATCTAAGGCTCTAGCCGACTATTTTTGCCCTCCTTCTCTCACGTCCGGCGATTGCATTTTTTCCCGACTCCTGCCCTCCCGGTCCAGCTTTCCGTTCAAAAGTTCTTGTTTATTCGGAGCCTTGCTTCCTTTTTACCCCTCGCGAACAACTCCTTTCTTTTTCACTCTTCCTCCGGTACACTTTAGATTTAGATCACAATGGTTAAGGATACGAAGTTTTACGACACCCTCGGGGTGAGTCTCACTATCTGTACTTTGTTATCTGGCGGTGAAACTAACAGTGTCTGTCCTAGGTTGACCCGTCGGCCACTGAGGCTCAACTGAAGACTGCCTACAAGAAGAGTGCCCTCAAGTACCACCCTGGTACGTGACAATTTATGGAAAGGAAAACAAGCGACGAGTGTCCTGACTTTATCCCCCGTACAGATAAGAACCCCAACAACCCTGAGGCCGCCGAAACGTTCAAGGACATCACCAAAGCGTACGAAGTTCTGTCCGATTCCCAGCAGCGGTCCATCTATGATCAACTCGGCGAGGAGGGTCTTGAAGGTGGTGGCGGTGCCGGTGGCATGGGTGCCGAGGATCTCTTCGCACAATTCTTTGGCGGCGGAGGTGGCTTCGGTGGCATGTTCGGTGGTGGTATGCGGGACACGGGCCCCAAGAAGGCTCGCACCATCCACCACGTTCACAAGGTCAATTTGGAAGACATCTACCGCGGCAAGGTCTCCAAGCTGGCTCTCCAGAAGTCCGTCATCTGTTCCACCTGCGATGGCCGTGGTGGTAAGGATGGCGCTGTTAAGTCGTGTACCGGCTGTAACGGTTCAGGTATGAAGACCATGATGCGCCAGATGGGCCCCATGATCCAGCGCTTCCAGACCGTCTGCCCCGACTGCAACGGTGAAGGAGAGATCATCCGTGAGAAGGACCGCTGCCGCAACTGTCACGGTAAGAAGACCGTTGTTGAGCGCAAGGTCCTTCACGTTCACGTCGACCGTGGTGTCAAGAACGGCCACAAGATCGAGTTCCGCGGTGAAGGTGATCAGCTCCCTGGCGTTATGCCTGGAGATGTTGTCTTCGAGATTGAGCAGAAGCCCCACCCCCGATTCCAGCGCAAGGACGATGACTTGTTCTACCACGCTGAGATCGACCTTCTCACCGCGCTCGGCGGTGGAACTCTTAACATTGAGCACCTCGACGAACGGTGGTTGTCCGTGACGATCGCTCCTGGCGAGGTTATCACTCCTGGTATGTAACCCGATCAACAGGTGCAATGAGGGGGGAAAAAACTAATATGATGATTATAGGCGCTATCAAGGTCATCAAGGGCCAGGGTATGCCATCTTTCCGCCACCACGACCACGGTAACCTCTACATCCAGTTTGACGTCAAATTCCCTGAGAAGGACGATCTGCAAAACCTCAACCTCCTGGAGCAAGTTCTGCCACCCCGCAAGGAACAGGCCCAGGCTCCTTCAGATGCTATGGTGGAAGACTTCGAACTGGAAGACGTTGAGGGTGATGGCGGCGCACAAGCACGCGCCCACGGCGCGGCCGGTATGGATGACGACGACGATGATGTTCCTCCTGGTGCTGAGCGGGTGCAATGCGCTTCTCAGTAAACTGGGTGTTATGATTGGGTAACGGATGTGCCAGGGCTTCATGAACTTCGCTTATGATACCATGTTGAAGGTCAGCCCTGGTGCTGGTCTATTCTGTTTTGTTTTTTCGACGACTTGCTTTGCGATGGCGTTTGCACCGAAGATTCGGATGATGAATGGAGATTCTAATTTTCTTCACCCCCTTTTTTTCATTTTTTTCCCCGGCATCTGTCGACCGCTTGACTCGCTTGATTTCTATACCAAATCTCCTTCCATTTTCGTCCTAGGTGGACCTGGGCTGGCACGTCACGAACGGATATCCAGCTTTCGCGCTTTATTGTGTGCGACTGGGTTTGACCGCAGGTCGGGGATAGTTTTCTCGGGGTGGTTACCAACATTATAGACTCGCATGAACTTGGGTATGAATTTTCCTTCATCGGCTTCCATGAGTGTGTTGTAGATCGTGTAGAATCGTCGCAATTCCCCAGATAACCTTGGGACTGGGTATTGGGGTCATCGGTATATAAGTAAATCGGTGAGGACCCTGGCAGCTACCTCCAAGGTTGCTCACCACGGTCCTTTATCTAACCCTTGTAATTATATATCCTGTACTTGAAATATGGAGGACCATGTATCCCCTGGTGGTAACATTATGCTCTTCCCTAATTTTGTTTTGTTAACCTGCGTAATCCGTCTGCTAGGGATATGTCCAAATATATACATCCGCAACCCCCGACACTGGCCGCAATGAGGAGCATCTACAATTTGTCGACATTGACGATTAAGGTGAAGTGGTCGTTCTTCACCTCCTTCATCAATATATGAGTCACAAGGTCGACATTCACCGTTTGCACAGTAATCGAATACTTTAATATAAAGGTCACACAGAAGACCTTGCTTATTCTTAGTGTTTGGATAGACGGGTATAAATAGGCCTTATATAGCTGTATTTAAATAAAAATCATGTACTCTTCTAATATCGATCTAGTAGAGACTTTTCTATAGGTTATAAGCCTGGGTTAATCCCAGCTAATATTCTTTATATCTCTACTTATTAAATCATTATCTCTTTTTTATTTAGGAATTATTGAAGCTATCCAGCTATTATATTATATTATCAGGCAGTTAATATTAAGTAGTTTAGGTTTATATATTATCCTACTTAATACTATCATTAAATATTATCTTAGTATTACTTTCTAATATTAAAGTATACTATTTTTATTCTATTAACTATATCTTCTTTTATCTAATTATTATATAAGAAACCGTTGATGCTATTACTAAAATAGCAGGTAGTTAAGAAGAAAATTAATAAACTATTAATATATATAAGCTACCCGTATTGACTAGTACGGAGAACTACTAATATTAGTCTAAAGCTATAAGAATATACTTATAGATCTAGGGAGTATAAAAAACTGTTACTGGATTCTATATATATCTATAACACTCTTTACCGGGTATAGTATTCTTAATAATAACCACGTGTAGAACGCGGAGCTAAGTAAAGATATCCTAACCTATACCTAGATTTTATAATAAGGAAGATATTAATAAAGAAGTCACTACCTAGATAGGAGATACAATAATTAAAAAGATTAACAAGCAGATATATAAGTAGGAAGATAATAATAATAAAGTTTATAGAATTATCTGTTTATTACTATTAGTAACTATTTAATATAAAGTTATAAACTCAGTAAATTTAAAGAAGCTTTAGGATATCTTTAAATAATAATATAATATTATCTCAGATATCTAATTCTTTAAAGGACTGTAAACAGTAATCTAGATACAGTATAGTAATAGTAAAGATATATTAAATTATATTAATAAGATATTAGTAGCCCTAGATCTCTTTTAAAAGTCCCTGAAGGTAACTGAAAGATTATTAGAGTTAGTCTAGATCTAATTCCTCCTTAATAATCTTAGTAAGTTATAGAATACTTTTTTTATATTATATCTTAATAGCCAGTTTAATAAGTTAACTACTATATATAATAAAATCAGCGCCATTCTAATATAGAAAGAAATAAGAGTTAAATTTAATAACTCTATAACAAACCGGACGTCAACCAGAAGATTAGGAAATAATAATAAAGATAAGAAGAATAAGAGTAAAGATAAAAAAGAAGATAAGAATAAATTAATAGACCTATATAATCCTTACTCTTATTATAATAAAAAGAGTTATCTTATAAAAGACTACTAGAAGAAATATCCAGAAAAGATACTAAAAAAAGTTAAGAAAAGATTTAAAGAAAATAAAAGAAAAAGAGATACTAAAAAAGCCGCTAAAACTCTTAATAATAATAATAGAAATACTCTTACTTAGGCCTTTTTTTTTATATATACTAAAAAAGAGGGATTACTGCTAATAATATATAAATCTTATTTATAGTTATAAAGCCTATCTAGTATCTAGAATACTCTTCTAAGCTTAGAAGATAATAAGATTACTATTAATATCTTCTAAGTCCTCTATATAATTTATACTTATAAATAGATAATTAATTCCGGCTCTACAGAGTACCTTATAAGAAATAAGGATTTATATATTAAAGATATAAGGAAACTATAGAGATACTATATATAGACCGCAACAAGCTAATCTATATACTTAAAGTAGATAGGAGATATACTATTAAGGCTATAGTATAGGGAGGGGAAATATTAAGAGATATATCTTTATAATATTCTCTATATTTCTAACGTCAAAGTTAATCTTTTTAGAATAATCTAAATAGAAAGATGTAGTATTACTATAAATCTCTTATTCTATAAAGTTACTATATATAATTATAAAGATGAAGAGATTCTTAGGTATAGTCTAATTCTCAGGAATACCTATATTCTTTACTAGAGCTGTGATGAGAAAACAGTTTTAGTAATTAAGAATAATATAAAAATAGTCTTTAATATAGTTTAGAAACTAGAAATCCCTGTTAACTAAGATAATATACTAACTGCGCTTGTTAAAGTTAATAAAGAACCTCTGTAGAAGTCTTATTAATATTTAACTCTAAATACTCCTCCTACTATCTATTTCTTAAAGAATAAAAATAATTAAGCAGAAATTAAGTATAGTTATATTATAGAAGTGGGGCTATTTACTAACTCTATCTCTACAGTCCTAAATAAAGACTAAGTAAACCTATTTACCTAGTATTAATAATTTACTTATTTAGGTATTCAGAACGTTATTCAGGTATTAAAAATGGTTGAAGGAATGGATATTAAGAGTCTTACTATACTAAAATATATGTGTAAGTCCTGTAGAGTATCTTAAGCGAGTACTTATAATAGTAAGTACTAGTTAATAGTTATTAAGAAGTATAGTAATTATATTTTTATTAATTTTAGAAGAGGATATAATAAAATATTAATTATACTTATTAGTAACAGCTATTACTGGATGTTTATAATTAATTAGTATAATAGCTATCTTAAGACTTTTATTCTTTAAGATAAGTATCTAGCTGTAAATTAATTAATAGACTATATTACAGGATCTAAAAGAGCCAGCTATCTAATTTTAAGAGTTTATACTAATAATAGTAGTAAGTTCTAGTAAAAAGACTTCAGAGCCTGGATATACTTAAAATAAATTAATTAGGAGTAGACTGTAGTATATATATATAGCTAGAACACGCCTGTAGAGTAAGTTAGTCTTATAATTATAAATTATATATAAGCTATACTATACTATAAAAACTGATTTCTAAAGGATCTCTAAAGTAAAATACTTCTTAGAGTTATCTTTCTTAAGAATCTTTCTTCTATATAGAGTAAGTTAAAGATCTTATATAAAATATACTTTATAGAGAAGTTAAATATCTTATCTTTAAAGATATTAGACTGTAAGATATATCTTATAATTCCTTTAGAAATAAGAAGTAATAAAGAAGTTATTAAAATTAATCCACATACTATTATTACCTATCTTATCAGCTATATAAGCCTAGAAAAGTAGTATAAAGTATAGGACCCGGAGTCTAATACTATTAAACTTATATAAAATATTATTTTTAATAAAGAATTAGACCCTAAGCTCTATAAAAATCTAAATAATAATTATAGAAAGTTTAAATCTTCTTTCTCTACTCCTGAAGTAATAGATAAAGCTGATAAAGTAGTTAAAGTCTTAGTTAATAAGTTATCTAGTCTAGCTACTTCTTAACTAAATCCTCTATCCCTTCCTCCTTCTGATTCAGTTTAATTCGTTGATAAAGCAATTATATTAACTTCTTAAAATAATATTATAGACTGTCTTAATCCTACTATTATATAATATATTAATTATTTAGTAGAGGAATTCCCTAATTATAAGTAAGTATTAATTACTTGCCTAATACAAGAAGGATTAGTTTATATAAAAGAATAAAAGGATATATATAATAGTATTATCAAATCCTCTATCTATAAGAAAGTAGTTAATTCTGCTGAGAAACCTTAATAGATAAAAGTAATATAAGAGAAAATTAATATACTAGTTAAATATAAAACTTAAAAGCTTATTAACTTACCTACAAACCGCAAGACTATTACAGGTAAATAGGTTTTTAAGATTAAAATTAGTGTAGATAATAAGATCACCTGCTTTAAAGTATAGTAGGTTGCTTGTAGCTTTATACAGTAATATAATATTAATTTCTTTAATATTTATATACTTATTATAAAGCTAGTGTCTATATATATCTTATTTATAATCTCTGTAGTAAGAGGCTACTAGATTATCTAGGTAGACTTTAAACTAGTATTCCTATAAGAGTAATTTAGTAATAACAAGGTTATATATATTTAACAGCTGAAAGGTTTTAATAATAGCAGTAGCTGTATTTACTAACTTTTCTTACTTTTTTATAGATTAAAGTAATCTACACAGAATTAATATCTTATCTTTTATAGTAAAGTAAGTAAAGCAGGCCTCTAATCCTATAAGTCTAATAAATATATCTTTACTACTAAGACAGGTCTTATAATAGTTCTGTATATTAATAATACTTTATTAGCTAGCCCGGAAGCAGAGCTAAATTATATTATTTTATTTTTTTAAGCTAAATTTAAGGTTTTAGATATTAAGCTACTGAACTATTACTTAGGTATTAAAGTTATATAAAATATTAAAGAATAAAGTATTAAGCTATTATAGAAAGATTTTACAGACTATCTTCTTACTACTTTTAATAAGTTATCTAAAGTCTCTCTAATTCCTATAGATAAGGGGGTAAAGCTTAAGAAGTATATAGAAAATATTTAAGATAAAATCTATAAAAAATATTAAATAGTACTTAGAAGCTTTATATATTTAATACTTTAAACCTATATAGATCTATTATTCTGTATAGGTAAATTATTCTGATATATATCTAACTCTAGACCTATATATTTTACTTAACTAAAGAAAGCGCTATAATATCTTATAGGTATAATAACCTATAAGATTATATATAAAGCTTATCCAGAAGCTAAAGATAATATAAAATAGATTAAAGTAGTTAAAGGCTATACTAATACTAATTATACAGGCTGTATTAATATCAGGTGCTTAACTATTAGATAGATATATCTATTTATTAATAGACCTATTTCTTAGAGCTTAAAATACTAAATAACTGTTATATTATCAACAACAGAAGCAGAGTATAATATAATTATTAAAGCTAGAAAGAAAGTATTATAGATTATTTATTTACTTAAAGAACTAGATTTTAGAGGTGTTAGTCTTATAAAGATATACTCTAATAATAAGCCAGCTTTAAAATTAAGTAATAATATATAATTTTATACTAGAATTAAGTATATCAATATATCTTATTATTAGATATATAAATTAATTTAAAGAGGTCTAATATATCTTTTATATATCTAAACAGATCTTCAGATAATAGATAAACTTACTAAGGCGCTAAGTAAGATAAAATTTATTTAATTTATCAAGACCTTAGGAATCTATAATATTATTAACTAAAATACTATAGCTATACCTATCTAAAGTTTATACCGCGCGATAAAAAGCTTTAATAACTGAGTTAAAATACCACCCTTAAGGGGGTGTATTAATATTAATAATTAAGGTAAAGTAGTCGTTCTTCACCTTCTTTATTAATATATAAGTTATAAGGTCGATATTCACTGTTTATATAGTGATTAAATACTTTAATATAAAGGTCACACAGAAGACCTCACTTATTCTTAGCGTTTGGATGGACGGGTATAAATAGGCCTTACATAGCTGTATTTAAATGAAAATCATGCACTCTTCTGATATCGATCTAGTAGAGACTTTTCCACACAATTGCAGTTTTGACAGTTTCAATTTTAGAATACCTTAGTTCCCCTGCTAGAAATCATTGACACCCTGAGAGCGTTACATCGATGTTTTGTTGATTATTACCGACGACTCGAAATAGTATCCGCCATAACCCAACGCCAAAGCTACCTTACTATATATACTTCAAATTCCCGTGAATAGACCATATACTGTCTCCCAAGATACCATTCGAACGTCCCTTTCCAAGTGAGTCATTTATTGATCCCAATTTCGAGGAGTACGGTGTGATCTTGACATATGCCTCCATCTATTTGCTGGTTCGTGATATAAGTAAGGGTAACCGAAATAAGCTGGAGTAGCCCAGGTTCCTACAGCAGTATTAGCACCTACTACACCTGATATTGAATTGGGATTATAGCACGTGGAAACCTGTGAGATGAAATGGATGCATGGTGGGCGTTAACCATAGCATACATAGTATGTAAGAAACATCCCTCTTGGGACCCGTTAGGCAATCGATAATTGATTTTATTCTGACGAGGAATAGAATAGGATAAGACAGGACTAGAAAGACCGTTCAGCAACTGTTGACGGCTATGTGTACTCTATTACGGAATATTTTAATTTAGGTATAGCACAGACAGAGTGTACTTCAGGGCCAGTTGGTAGGCCTACAGGGACGGAGGGAGAGAAGGGGTATACAGGATATACAGGAGACTGACAGTGTGTGCCTTCCCACTCAGAGTGTTTCTGGCAAAGAGGGTAGATACTTGGGCAGTTAGTAGTTCGCCGGGTTAACGTGTTGGCTAGCTAGCTAGCTACTTGAATACATCGACAACATTACAAGAAGGGAGGGATGGATGGGTTCGTATTGGAAATCTTGCTACATGCAGTGCGCTGCACTTTGGGTAGGTATTGCATTTTCTGGACCTCATAGCTGGCTGCGCGGCGGACACTGATGTTGATCGAGTTATCCAACACATGTTATGCCACTGGAATAGCAGGGAAAGTGAGTAGGAGCACAGCTGCTTGTGAAAGGAATGCCCTTTATATCCTGAATAGCGCTGCCGAGTACTACTTGGATGTCGACACTCTATTTTGAGAAAACGTGTGGCCATTGACGTGCTGATTGGATTTAATTGAATGGGATATTCTAGATATGTACCTACGTATATCAGACCTACCGAGTATGTATGCATTTATTTCCCCAGATCAACGGTTGAGCTGCACAGATGGGGGAAGGTCGTGCGGTTTTTGTCGGTGGAATGTACCTTACCTCGCTTTGCCTCGTTTATTACATGCTCAGTCCTGGGAATGGATGGGGGGACGGATGGCGCTGGCGAACATGGGGTAGCAAATCTCCATCTTTGAATTTTTTACCTCCTTTAGAGGTAGAGCGCGGATAGAAACTCATACCGTAGGCTCAAATCGCTGCCCCTGTTCTGTATCGCCCTAGCAAGGCTAGCGAGACCAAAAGGCCACCCAGTTGACCGGCTGGCTGAACAAAGGTAGAGAGGTCTGTATGCCCTTCGATCACGCGCACTCTATGGCCTGGCCTAGATCATGGATCTATAAGGAAGGGACAGAACTCAGTCCGGTGGAATGTCGGCATCTGGTTATGTCTGCGTCCAGTGAACTGTACATGTGCTTGAGGTATTTGATTCATGCAACGCTGCCGAGGAGGCTGTGAGACAGTGCGGTCTCGACGATAGGTTGCTCGGCCAAGTCGACCGAGAGCATCGGCATGCCGCAAGGGGCTGTCCGACCTAGTTTGAAAGCTCCGGTCGCACTCGCAAAGCGAGAGCTAGGTTCCTGGGTAGGACTGCAGAAGAGCATCGACGATGCAAGGGGTTCAATTTTGTAATAGCGCGGTGCTCTGCGAGTTGGGTGCGACTCTGGGTCTAGATTATAGACGCACGAAAGTGTATGTACCTAATAGAAGTGAGCAGATGTATGATCTCGAATGGTCATGTCGTAGTTCGACTGTTGAAGTGTTCGAACGTTCCATGCGAAGTTTTGCCACTGGATGGACAAGTGAAAAAAGAGTGACAAATAGTCGGGCACTAGTTCGTCGAGCAGAACTCGGGAATAAAGCCATTTTTGGTCGTCAGTGGAGATGCTAGGGGCGCGGCTTGAGACTGGAGTCAAATGTACGAGGCACGGGGCGACTGAGACGGGGAGTTGCGTGGCGCGAGAACGGAGTAAAGCGTGAGAAGGCATCTAGAACCAAGACCATCAGGGGCGGCTGAACTTCTTCTGAAGGCACCCAAGCTGAACAGGTTTGAGACATCAGGAGTCGCGGCATCAATGCTCAGGGCAGATTGATATTCGGCCTGTATCAACACTAAGATTGTCATCAAGATAAGCGTGCGCCTCCACGGACCACGAGGCATGCCAATAATAAACCCGTCCTGCTTGTGCGATGTCAAGCTTGCTCCAAGGGTTCTTGGATGTCCTCTTATCCAACACCCCTGGCGAAATAACGCGATATGAGAGGCGCATGGTTGGCGGACGAGTATGGCTCATACCTCACTAAAATGACGACATTTGAGGTTAATCGAGAAATCGTTCCAGAAGGGCCAGCTCCGTGGGGGTGCATCTGATGACCGCGACGATTACTGGACTAGATGGACGGCTGCAATGCACCTGCGAGACAGTCCGTGGGCGATGCGGAAATTCGTATGGGTCGCCGATGGTCATTCTTTGTGTGTATTCGTGGCTGGCAGTCGATGAAGCCAGGGTTGGGGCTGAGAGGTCCAAGGTAGCGAGAACTCTCGGGGCGAACGATCTGGACTGGGCTCCTCGGAGATTGTGCCCTGTCACACCATTTACGTATCGTGGTTATTGCTAGAGTCGAGAATGTCGCCTGGACTATACAGCTCTGTACCACTGCAGCGATGTGATCAGCAAGGGCCCATAAAATATGGTCATGTCACACCCGTTGTGCATTTTCTGGGGAATGGTTCAAGAAGGCGGACGTCAAGCTGATCGCAGCTGTTCCTGAGCATCACTGTCGAATTTTCTGAATTTTGGTGATTTTGGGTATACCAACGGGGAAGCGCAGAGGACGCGGCGCAGGAAAGAATGATGACGCGATTTAGGGGCTGATGAGGTGACCGGTGGTGGTGGAGAGCGCAGGGTTCGCCAGCCATTCCTGCGGGCGCTTGGCCGGGCCCCAGTCCACCTGTCCACTCTGCCTCGAGATGAAGGAATCTCAATCAAGGCGCCTGCATACGAGCGAGCGACGCCGGGCGTTTCATTTGGCTGCTCATGGTGTCTCATTCGTAAACGATGCCCGGTGCGGTAACAATCATGAAGATGAATCTCGCCCAGCATAACGGATCCCCAGGGTTTGGGCGTGCAGTGCCAAGCCTTGGATTCTGCCAGCGATCGAAGCCATGCAGTTATCCTGGGCCAGTGTCCAGTTAGTTGTACTCCCACGAGGCAGTGTCACTCGAGCAAGTCGCACTGGGAGTGGGCGAGCACAAAGACCCCGCTGCCGGGTGACAGTGGCCGTCCGGCGTCGACATCATCGCTGCGACTGTCGAGGAGTCTACTCAGAACAGCGAGAGATAATCAGAATATTCAAAAATAAAATGCAGTTCCACACGTGGGGAAATCGAGCTTTCACCATCTGTCTGGCCGATGGCGTGTTCTGTGCTGCCTCCCATTGGCTGGCCGGCTTTTCTACAGTGCTGATTGGCCGGGTCATTAGGCCTGAGAGGGCGGTGGCAGGCGGCAGAATGGGCGGTTTTCCACCCTGCCCGAGCTGTGTATCAACAACATTTGCTCCCCAAGACCCCTCATTTCGCTGCAATCCAGCCAGATCTCCTGCGCGATGACGCCGGATTCTGCAGATGAGTGCCTCCAGATGACCCGATGCCCAAAGTCACCCCGTAAGCGCAGTTCTTGGGCAAGATCCTGGCGTGCAAGCTGCAAAATGCAAATTGCAACCATGGGTGGGCTCCGCTCCAGACCAGCGGCGATGAATGATAATCCCGCTAACAGAGATGGATGGACCTTATTACGCCAGCGTCTTCACCAAGCTTAAACGCCTGTTGTCCACTGTCAACGCTCGGCAACAGGCCACTGACGATCCTTTCCACGCCCTTGCCCTCTTCCCGTTTGCTTTTTTCTGCTGCGTGGCCCGGGGTCGGAATTGTATTTGTGTGACAACTATTGCCCGAGCGTTAGAGTGGACTTAGAGTGGACTGTCTGACTGTGGGACATCCGCATTCCGCAGGCATGCAGTTTCCGCCGTTATCAAACTGATTCGCCTCATGCTTGTGTGCAGTGCCGCAGCTCCTGCTCCTCCCCCCCACAGACTCCCGTCTCTCAAGATCTCCTTGCGCCGCCGCCGCCAAAAAAAGCCTAAAAGACATAGATCCGTCCGTCCCTGTCCTGGAACTGCTCGACCTTTTTTTTCTTTTTTTCCAACAACTCGTTGCTGTGGACATCTGGCTGCCTCCTCTCCATTCTTCTCTTTCTAGTGTCCCGGTACTTTGTGGCATCCCTTCTCAAACTCTGTACTCCGTACGCCACGACCTGTGCCCCCCCCGTCTGCCGGCCACTCAACTTGCACCGGTGTATATTCCGTTCCATCTTAGACTTGCTCAATCCCCTTAGCTGGTGGCTTGATCGTCTCGTTTGGGTTTGACTTTACGAGATCTTTTTCGTGGGGGAACCCTGAAGTCGCATTTACAGCTCTGAATCACGACATCGCCTTAGTCTGCCGTGATTCATTTAAAAGCCACTTTCGCGCAATTTCCTCACCTCTCATCCATCCTCTGGACATGGCCAGCCAGCTCGCTTAAATATACTGATTGTTCCGGCCCCATCACGAGCGAATCGTGCGGATTTGTTTTAACTTTATTTCCTTCGCTTTTGCAATTCACCATCTGGTTGCAATTTGTCGTCAGACCCTCCAGAGGTCCAGCGAACGACGGCCCCCAGTGTTCGCGCTGAACATATATTCCTTTACTGCCCCCATTTGCAGTCCTGACGGTCCCGTCAACCCAACATGCCTAACGAATTTGGCTCAAAAGTTGGCCATGGAGTCGCCAAGACCCTGGGACTCAAGCTTCCTGAGAAGCAGCAACATGACCCTGTCACTCGTGGCGAGTCGACATTTTCTGTCGGCACCATCGAAACACACTCTTATGTCGAGCCCGAACCAACCGTCGGGGAATGGTTTGCAGAAATTACCCCAAGCTGGCGGCAAGTCGGACTTTACTTCTATCGACTTTTCCCTTTCCTGGCCTGGATCACACGTTACAACAGGCAGTGGCTCATTGGAGACTTGGTCGCTGGTATAACTGTTGGCGCTGTTGTCGTTCCCCAAGGAATGGCCTACGCCAAACTTGCGGAGCTGCCCGTCGAATACGGACTGTATTCCTCCTTCATGGGGGTTCTGATCTACTGGTTCTTCGCAACGTCCAAAGATATAACCATCGGCGTACGTATCACTCTTACTCTTTACTTGGTTGCGCCACTAGCTAATCAATGCATCTAGCCTGTTGCTGTTATGTCTACACTCGTCGGAAAGATTGTTATACAGGCCCAGGAGACGACTAATGTGGAGCCTCATATTATTGCCTCTTGTCTAGCAGTCATCTGCGGTGCAATTGTTTGCGCCCTGGGTCTCCTCCGTCTCGGCTTTATTGTTGATTTTATTCCCTTGCCAGCAATTACCGCCTTCATGACTGGTTCCGCCGTCAATATCATCTCTGGCCAGGTTTCTACCATGCTTGGTGAGCAAGGTGATGTCAATACGAGAGGAGCTACTTACATGACCATCATTCAAACCCTCAGGGAGCTTCCGACTGCCGGCCTGGATGCTGCCATGGGTGTCACTGCTTGCGCCATGTTGTATATTATCCGCTTTGCTTGCAATGTTGCCGCCAAAAAGCAACCCCACCGCGCTAAGTTCTGGTTCTTCGTCTCTACGCTACGCACTGTCTTTGTGATTCTGTTCTACACCATGATCAGTGCGGCGGTAAACCTTCATCGAAGAGATGATACGGCGTTCAAGGTTCTGGGAAATGTTCCCCGAGGTAAGATAGTCCTACAAGCGCTCACTTGGCTGTTGATGCTTACTATACTTCAGGCTTCCAGCACGCTGCTGTTCCTACCGTCAATGCCGAGATTATCAAGACCTTCGCTAGCGAACTGCCCGCGGCTGTTATTGTCCTTCTCATCGAACACATTGCCATTTCCAAGTCGTTCGGACGTGTTAACAACTACACCATCGACCCCTCCCAGGAATTGGTTGCTATTGGCGTGTCCAACTTGCTCGGTCCCTTCCTCGGTGGCTACCCTGCCACTGGATCCTTTTCACGAACTGCAATCAAGTCAAAGGCAGGTGTCCGAACCCCGCTAGCCGGTGTCATTACTGCCGTTGTGGTTCTCCTCGCCATCTATGCTTTACCCGCCCTTTTCTGGTACATACCAAGTGCATCTTTAGCTGGTGTGATCATCCACGCTGTCGGCGACTTGATTACCCCTCCCAACGTTGTTTACCAGTTCTATCGCGTCTCACCCCTCGACTGTTTGATCTTCTTCATTGGTGTCATTGTTACCGTCTTTACCACAATTGAGATTGGTGTTTACTGCACTGTCTGTATATCGGTAGCGATACTTTTGTTCCGCGTTGCAAAGGCCCGCGGCGAATTTCTGGGCCGTGTCACTATTCATTCTGTCATCGGAGATCACAATTTGGAGGAAACCCAACCGGCCCTTGGCGGTGACACTGACCGCGTACGCTCGATCTTCCTTCCCCTTAATCACGCCGACGGTTCCAACCCCGACATCCAAGTCGAACAACCGGTCCCGGGTATCTTTATCTATCGCTTGTCCGAGGGCTTCAACTACCCGAACGCCAACCATTACACCGACTACCTGGTTGATGCGCTCTTCAAAAAGACCCGTCGTACCAACGCCTTCTCCTACGGAAAACCCGGTGACCGCCCCTGGAACGACCCAGGTCCTCGCAAAGGCAAGGCGGAAGAGGATCGATCTCATCTTCCGCTCCTTAAGGCGATCATTCTTGACTTCTCGGCTGTCAACAATGTTGACGCCACATCGGTGCAGAACCTGATCGATGTTCGCAACCAACTTGATATTTATACGGCCCCTCGCACGGTACAGTGGCATTTCGCCCACGTAAAGAACCGCTGGACAAAGCGGGCTCTTGTCGCCGCTGGCTTCGGGTACCCTACCCCCACCTCGGATGACGGCTTCCACCGCTGGAAGCCCATTTTCAGCGTGTCGGAAATTGAAGGCCGGTCCTCAGCCGCCGCCCACGCCGAGCTGGTCACCAACGAGCAGACTCGCCAGGCGAGCGCCCACGGCGGTAATGACTTGGAAAGCGGCATGAAGCGTACCTCGCACGCCGTCGAGCGCGAGACGCACGGCATCGAAGAAGAATCATCCAACTCTAGCGTTGGCGAAGATAAGCTGCAGCGCGACCTGAAGGATAGCAAGGCGTACCGGACTCCCCGCCAATTGGCTGTGGTGCAGGGCGTCAACCGGCCATTTTTCCACATCGACATCAGCAGTGCGTTGGAGAGCGCCTTGGCGAACTCTCAGGAAGAGGAGCCTCCTTCGTACAGCTGATTTTAGCGTCTATACATGCGTTATCATCCTCCCTGGATGGAGATTTGAGCTTGAGTTAATTCTCGGGAGTTTCCTATTATTCACTTATATACTCTTCCTATTACCCATCTTGTTAATGATTTGTGGAGCGAGTGATTGTTGATCTAATCTGTCGTTTTCTACTCCTGATCTTGAGTTTTGGAACCATTTGACGTCACATTCACCGTCGCTACGAATACCCCTTGCAGCCTCTGAGCTGTTTAAGCACATATATATAGACCAATTGAGATTTATACCCGTAATGAATACTGCTCAGTAGTCATTTTACTTTAACTTAAGCAGCATTTCTAACCAAACCTTAAATCACGCCTCCTGCACCTCAGAGCCCTAATTGAAGTTAGCTCATTGAAGTGGAGATGGGGTGTTAAATTTCCCAGTTGTGCTAAGCCCGGGCGTGGGCAAGCATTACTCTGTTCATCTGTTTGGGATTGCTACAATATTCAGAACTGCCGATGGCAGCAGTTACGAGTTATCTACAATATTAATATGATATGTGCGTATAGATCCATCTATCAATCCATATTTAACTCAGTTTCGATGTAGCCCCTCAGCATCAGAAGCTCCACCCCATTTGATGAAGTGCATCCAGCATCCCCTGTAAATCGAACCGGTTCACTTCCTCTCCATCTTCATATCCAGAAAATGCTCGCTCGACATGTTCGTCCTCTGTCGGGAACGTGAGAGATAAAGGTAGATTCTCATTCTCTGCGTACTCCCTCTCAAAGGCCTCCACTTCTGTCAATAACACACAAGCCGCAACAACACGGAAACTCTTCAGCCCACCCCACCCCCGCCGTTTCTGACCGGAACGCGAACCCGACCCTCGCTCGTCCGTCTCCCCCGCAACATGTAAACAGGCAAGACAGCGCTCGAGCGAGTCGAATTCACTTGCGTACCCTGTAAGCGGACCAGGCTGACACATCTGCTCCATGATCCAAGAGGCGATGCGATCGAATTCGTCTTTTAGTTTTATGGACCGCTCGCGCTGGCGCTGGGTTTGCACGCCGCTGTTGTTGAGGATCTGGCCGATGAAGACTTCGAGCTCGGTTATGGGGTGGACTGGGTGTTCGGAGAAGTTGGCCATTGCGGTGAACATTGCGTCTTCGTAGCTACAACCCCAGGATGTATTAGTAGGGAATATCATGCGGGGAGGTTATTGGGAAGGGATAGTTACGCTGCGCGGAGCTGTCGAGCTGTTTCGACGTGGTGCTGCCAGTTCACCGATGCACCGAGTTCTATGCAGCGTGTTGTTAGATCGTCGATGAGCTCCTCCCAGACAGCCGCCGGGTGCGGTGCCACTGTACTGCGGATTTCCTCGTTCCAGATCTTGTGTTCGTCGATTCCGCGGTAAAGCTTGCCCAGGACCTTTTCGGACCGGTAGTACATATGGACTGGCGCGGAGTCGATTTCGTCGTCTGGGTATGGGTGGACATATCGGGCTTCTAGCTGGATATCTTGTTTATCGTGGATGCGTGCGAGTGGCCCTGGGGCGAGGCTTTTGAGTGTTAGCTTTTGGACATACGCTTAGGGAAGGGGGCATTACAAGTCTGGTCTGTTGCGGTTGACATTGGGCATTTCTTCGAGCTTTACCGGCACACCAGTCTTTGAGAAGTCAACTGCAGTAGAATGGAGTTGTGCTAGCTTCCTGCAATCAGAGTGTAATGTCCCCATTTCCATCTGGTCTGCGAGGATCATGTGCTTCGTGGCAATAACACCAAGTTTGTCGGACTGCATGAACTCGACAAAGAACTCAGCCATGTCCTCTCTTGTTACGGCTCGCCCGATGTCCTTGGGTGGGACACGGGGATAGTCTGCGGGGGCATATATCCGCTTTGGCCTAGCTTCCGGGTCCCAGATGATGTTGTATAAGTCGCCATCTAGGTCTCCGCCGCTGAGTTGACTGGGGAGGTCCCGGGTACCTTTCTTGCTGAAGATGATGCAGTTCTTGTGTTCTCGGAGTGAGTGGCCGGCAGGCGGAAGTACGTGATGCGGATATTGGATGTCGCCGATATGCAGAGCCGGGGAGCGGGTGACGAGTAGCCGGCAGTGTTCTGGTGGGTGTGAGAACCGACCGTCATGAGTTCCATAAGTAACGAAGACTTCGTTTTCACCTAGAAAGCCGGTTTCGTCCATGATCCCGAATAACGTAACCCCCTTATCCACTGGGATGCGGGCTTTGTGCTTTAGAAGCCGCAGTTCGCGGAGTACGACGGCCTCGACGATGGATCGGAGAAAAGGGACCTCTTTGTAGCTCAGCTTCAATCGATTGAATAGCAGGAACAGCCGGAAGAGCCGAACGCAATGACCAACACCTGCAGCTTTAATAAAATTTGCAGTGTTCTTGGTAGTTGCAGTAGCTTTCCGTAGCTGATCAATGCGCAGTCCTTGTAGTTTAAAGAACCACTGCTCTGAAACGCCCATGTCCTCCATTATTTTGATAATCTGCCGGTTCAAGACCAAGGGGATGGGCTTTGATCCAGTGTCGCAAATCTCTAGGTTATGCCTGTCTTCTGCGTCGAATTTCACCATTGAAGGCCTAACTCGGATCTGAAAACCCTTCAGGGAGGGATCGAGAGATAGCATGCCCTTTGCACCGCCCATCCGAATCTGGAAGCACGTTGGCAGTCCCTTTCTGAGCGGTAAACTGGCATGGATCGCAGTGGCTGCATCTTTGGATATGGTTCCTACACCGTCGCTAAAGACTCGGTTTTCGGTTTCGACATCGGGTATTTGGTACACGGAGACGTTGTGTTCCTTGAGGTTTACAGCAAAGGGCGTGTCGGAGAAGGCTTGTCCAATTCTGGCGGCACATCGAGCTGGTGAGGTTATGTTGGAGAAAGTGCCGATGGCCTTGATGATTGTGAAGTAGGTTTGTAGGTTCTCGTCATCGTCGACGAATGGGGCTGAGAACTATGGTAGAGAACTCGAGTGAGTTGTGATTCTGTGTGAAAGGTGAGTGGTACGAAGAGTAATGGCTCAAACTTACCCAGGACGAGTGAGATCTGAGGGACGAATGAGAAAAACCCAAAAAGGTGTAAACGCGGCCTGCAATCTGAACCCCGTCTTGAAAGACGCCTTTGAACCTTGCAAAAATCTCCTTATTGTTGACCCGGGGACTGAAATGAAGATCCTGCCCGTTCTCGTCGCAGAATTGGACGCGGATGAAATACTCGTGGTGGTTTGGGAATCGCCGCAGAATTCTATTCAAAGGCTCGGCTTCTGGGCCGTGCAATGTGATGCGTGAAGGAGTGACCATCACTTTGTGTATGTACGCCATATGAGGAGATGGTCGGAAGAGACTGTCGGCCTGGATCACACCATAATGAAGCTCCTGGTCACTACTGGTGATCATCTCGAGCAAACCGTTGACCGTAAATTCAGCGGCGTTGCCAAACGGGGAAGGCCAGCCTATCAGATTGAAGAGCCTTTTGAGAGAGTTCACCGAGACTGGCCGTTTTCCTGCCTGTTTTCTTGCCTTGAAGATGGTTACTAACCGAACTCCCAGCCCAACGACTATATACGGAGGGAGGTATGCATTATAGACCAATGCCTGAAGTTGGAAAAGGACCCAAAAAGGCAGAATTCCGCCATGAGTATGAGTCTTTAGAAACGCCATGAAGGTCGACAGCCCGATTTCATAGTTGGGTAACGAGTGATAGCTATGACGGATGACAGCCAAGTCCCACTCGGTGAGCTGATTCATCTTAGTTTGGAAGTCGACTGGGGAAACTCCAAACTCATATACAAGGCATTGGCCAACGTATTTAGGGTGCGCGTCTCCAAGGGAAGGGAGACGGACATAGGAATTGTCTTCGCGGCGAAAAAACGATGGAACATCGGTCGTGGTAACAAGGATCCTAGAACTAGGTGTGGTCCACACGACTTCAAAGACCGTGTTTAGAGGAATTCGTATGATTCTTCCATCGCCGAGCTCAGCAATGATATTGCGTCTTTTAAAAGTGACGCTGCCGCGCTCCACCGGCCATTCCACTTCAGGGGCGAATTCGAACTTTCCCAAGTCAAACCTGGTGTAGCCACAGGAGACCTCGATCATCCTGAATGAGATGGAGTTCCCTTGCTCTTCGATCACTCGGGTTGGATTGACTCGCTCCTGTGCTTCGTGAGCCAGGTGTCGGAGGGTGTAACCGTCCGGGTCTCGGTTGCTCTTCTTGCAGAATACATGGAATCCCAGTAGCATCAAGCGTGATCTGAGTCGGGTATAGCCCTCCTGATGTTCCTCTCCGTGAAACTTCAGAAAATGCTCGCCGTCAACCTGGTTTAGGAAGACGATGTGCCCAAACCGTTTCTTTCGTGGTTTCTCACAGTTCCAGTCGAGAATAGCGAGAGTCCTGATGAAAGGTGCAAGCTGGTCCTTCAAGCCGTCCTTGCTGAGGTCGGGGGGAAGGTTGTGTAGAAATACCTCCATCTTGGCGACTCTATGATCAGAGGCTGTTGGGGTTGATATAAAGACAAGAGACTCGAGGAAGATGAGATGAGCTCAGCCCATTCTGCGGGGAAGATGGCGGGGGTTGGGTACGGGTCGTTGGCAAGGTGTCGATGGATTGAAGAAATGAGAGACAGATACTCGACTAAATCGACAGATGATGGAAAGAGCGACGAGAGACGAGAGTGTGGGGTGGGAGAGGGTCTATGATGGGGGAGAGCTGTGTTGGTGTGAGAGGAAGTGAGGCCGTGAATATAGAAGTAAACAGATTGCTTGGCAGCCGTCCGTGGATTGACGGGTCAGATTTATCGTGATTGTCACGGGTGAGTGAGCGTGATTGATCTACCTTAACCTCTCCCTTCACCTCTCTTCTCTCTTCTCTCTTCCACCTCATCTCTGGAAATTCCTGGAGAACCGCGCAGGCCACGGTCGTATATGGATGAATAGCGATAGAGACCAGAGATTAGTAAATTGATGGAGTTATATGTCGTCTGGTAAACAAAACAGTTACTTCAACCGCGGTCCGATTTCACACCAGCATAACAGTTGTTGAGAACCACACTCAGAAAAGGCATGCTCCTGATGTTATTTGACATGGAGGGGCGATATTTGACAGGGCTCCAAAAATACTCAGACTTGTCATCTCGGATTTAGACTATTGCTAGCTGATATCGGGCTGTGGACAATGTCTCCCGATCCCTCCACATTCCCGGCCATTTGGTGCGGGGGAGCTTCATCAACATCAGTATTAATATATTAATACTTCTCCATTCCGTACCTCAGCTCCACGTTCGGGCTGCAAACCGACAGCTTGCATCAGATGCATCATGGCCACTCCCCACACGCCCGTCTCCGAGGGCGGGCTATCTAACCGCAATCTCTACCAATGCGGCACATGCTCGCAGTCCTATACACGCCTTGACCATCTGGCACGCCATGTCCGATCACGTAGGTTACCATTTATTCCAGCTAGGCCTTACTGACGCCCGCAGACACACAGGAAAAACCATATCAATGCCCTACGTGCGGGAAACGGTTTGGTAGAATGTATATCTTCCTTTCCGCTGCAAAAGCCCTAACTTAGCTGACAGTATAGTAGCGACCTGCTGAGCCGGCATTCGGCTCTCCATACCACAGACCGTGACTCCGCCCCTAAGAAGCGCCGCGGTAATCAGAATCCTGCAGTACGGGCTTCTCAGGCATGCTGCGCCTGCGCTGAGCACCATCTTCGCTGTGATGAGCAGAAGCCCTGTGGCCGATGTCGACGTAGGAAAGTCCCCTGTGTACTGCCATCTAAAGCGACGGGTGGAGGTATGTCTAATAGGCTGTATGAACCAGCGATGGCCCCAGAGCAGGATGCAGAAGAAGGAGCGTTCATCAGCCCTGTCGACTCTCTAGCAAGCCAGTCCTGGTCGGAACAGACGCCCCAAGTAATGGACGATATCAATGTCTCGCACGACTTCTCTAGCCTTGTCGAGGACAGTAGAGACTTTTTGACGACTGCTCCAGATCCGCTGAGTGGTACCAGGACACCCCGGGGCCTGATGACTTTCGGCTTGGAGACGGATCTCGACCTGAGTATTATAGACCTGCACTTCCTGGATTCGTATAACAGCCAGATCCCGTTCGAGTTTGAAGAGCTCGTGCCTATATTGTCGGATACTATTCAGGATAATGGTGTAGAATACAGCGACGCTAAAGAGGAGAGGACTTCACAGAGACTTAAATGGCGCTTCGTGCCCGCTCCTCAAGACCATGGATATTGCGAACATGACAACCTCCTCCTACCAGCCCAGACAGACCCATCGTCAACGCCCCAGAGCCTAGTCGAAGTCGCCAACCAAACGACAATAGAAAAGCTCGATCTCTCCTCGCGAGACCGGATCCTCAGCATCGTTCTCAGCCAACTGAAACATCCGATCTCGGCCGCAGTGCACTCGTTCCCGTCAACGGAATTTCTGGATAGCCTCATCCGATACTACATGACCGCCCCACTGTCCACCGCCAGCTCATGGATTCACCGAGCGGGGTTTCACCCTAGGAAGGCCTGTCCAGAGCTCCTTTTAGCCATGGCAGGCGCGGGCGCAGTGTTGACGCCGGATGCATCTCTACGAAAGCTCGGATTCGCGATGGAAGAGGTTGTTCGTCTACAGCTGCCGGGTGTATTTGAAGAAAACAATCAGAGAATACATGACCTAGAGCTGCTACAGGCATACCTCCTATATCTCGAAGTCGGCCTATGGAGTGGGAATAACCGCAAGATCGAGCTGTCCGATGCGTTCCGGCAACCGTTAATCACAATGGTGCGTCGTCGAGGGATGTTCCACCACTCCGCGTATCCTGCTATCTCGGTAGCCATCGACGAGACTGGAGATAGCTTGCAAGGAAAGTGGCATGAGTGGATCGGACAGGAATCCTACAAGCGACTCGCGTTTCATTTGCTGCGTCTGGATGCAGAGCTGTCAATGGCCCTTCTTACCAACCCTGTATTATCCTACGCTGAGGTCTGCCTCCCTCTTCCGGCTCCAGAACAGCTTTGGCTTGCAGATAACCCTGTTACATGGAGGAACCTATATTGCAAGATATACACCCCTGGTGCCCCGCGCGTCCCAACCCTAACCGAGTGCATAGCCAACATGGACGTGATCGAGTCGAACAGAGATATAATCGACAAGCAGCTATCATGCGCTGCACTACTCAACGCGCTCTGGGGTACAGTTTGGGAATACCGACAGTTCAGCACAGTACTCGGCACGCAATCTCGTTACTGGGATAATGGTCTGTTGATGGCATCGCGGGCGCAACAAATCACCAAGATCCTCGAATACTTCCACCTGCAGCATAAGAGTGAAAGTGGAATCGTCCTCCATTTTATCCTCATGCATATGAACATGTCTCTTGAGGATATCCAGTCTCTTGCTACGTGTGACGACCCAATCCGGGCCTGTGATGAGCAGCCTCTATTGGGTGTTAAGTCATGGTGTAAATCCAGAGAGGCCCGTCAGGCTGTCTGGCACGCCAGTCAGATTATTCGTGAACTAAAGCATCTACCATTTCAAGGAATCCGGGACTTCAAGGCTATTGCTCTGTACCACGCAAGCCTGGTGCTATGGGCTTATGGTATGGCTGGGACTGATTCCTTGCACTCGGAGGGTCCAAATATCTGGCTGGATGGGGAGGAGGATACGGATACCCAGAGGTATATTGCCCTGAGCCGCGGAATACCGGTTATACAGGGAGGGCTTGACGGGAGTTTCATTGCGTTGAGCCAGCCACGACGGATTCTCGAGACGATGATTTATCTGTTGCAGTCGAATAGTCATTCAGAGCCTGGAGCGCAACCGCCGCCTCTGGTTGCAAATTTGATTCTTATTTTAGGGAAGCTTCGAGATGTAAGCAGGTAGCTGCGAATATGATGTTCAGATTTAATGCGCTGCCTGTTTTCTTAATGCTAAGCATGGAGAGTAAATGGAGACAGATCTACCTATATACAACTACTCAATCGGCCTCGCCCCAGACACGTCAGGCACGCCCTCTCCCTCAACCACCTTGGCTCCGACGATTTCATACACAGGCACCTCAGCCAGCCTCTCAATAACATGATGCAGCGTCGGCAGCTGCTCCCAATCCAGTCCATCAATCTGAAATCTCGCCCTCTCTGCAACATACACTTTCTGCGGACGAGGCTTGGGAACTGCCTCAGAGAACGGATCAAAGACAGCATGTTCCTCCGCAGCAATATTCTTATTCTCCCTCCCACTCTTCGGGATATACTTATACGCAAGGATCCCCGCGTCTGCCTCACCGCTGATTCCCCCAGCCGCAGTCGACGGATCAACCTCTTTTAGACCCTCGAGGAGAAAGTCTCCCCATAGCGCACCCTGCCACCCAGTGCGCACCCGGTACGACGTACTCCGACGGTGGATATCAATGCTGGTATACAGCTTCGGCATACCCAGTTCCTCACGCCCAGAGACAATCGGATCAGTCAGGGACTCAAACAGGATAGGCAGATATGAGCCTTTCACTACACCGCCGTCCTTCTTGACATACTCCACCCCATGCACATACAGGCCTAGATGGCTATACCCGGACCCGCCCAACCACTCCATCCTATCCAGCGTCGTTTGCGAGAACGACGCGTACGCCACTGTATCCGCAGAACTAAACCGCCACCCGATCCGGCCTGGCGGGAACAGATTCTGCAGGACTGTGCGCGAGGTCTTGAATTTGATCGACGCTGTCGTGAAGATTGACTTTGATCCGTCGCGCGGCAGACCGAGGTGTGTTTGCCGGGGGCCTGGCATGGGTCCGAAGGCGATGGGCATGCGCCAGTAGGGGCCTGGGCTGGGGATGCGCGCCCAGTTCCATTCGCGCAGCTTCTGGGTCGAGTTGTCCCATTCGTCGTGGCCGAAGTTGTAGTCTGCAAAGCCGTACACTGCAGCAGTTAGCGGAGTATAAATAAGGGAAATGAAGATAAGATGAACGTACTATCTGGTGCTTTACCATCAGAGCGATCTCGGCCAATTAGTCGCGAGTACTCCTGGATCCGAGTCGCTCTTTCATGGCGTATCTCATCGTATAATTTCAGCCGCTCTGGAATCTCTTCTACTGGTGTCCCTGGAGAGAGAACAACAGCTAGAGCCGCCGCGTCCTCAATCGCAACACCAGCCCCCTGCCCTTGATGCGGGAGGAAAGGATGAGCAGCATCTCCTAGCAGAGCAAGACGCTCATGATGCCACGCCGGAACCTCCTGCATATCAAGCAACTTCCACACCTTAACCGTCTCGGGATCCGCCTTGGCCAGTAACTTCAGCACAGCCGGATCAAACCCCTCATAGATCTGGATCATCTTCGCCATATTTGTACTCGTATCCCCCTTCCCATCCCAGCTCTCATCCGCCTCACCCTCCGACTCCACCGCCGGATGAATCGCAACGAAATTCAGCACCGTATTCCCAGACGTCGGATACATGACGACCCGCCTATCGGCGCCATACCAGATACACAGCTCCCCGGTATGCTGCACGAACCTCGCCGTCTCAGGATCCGCGAGTGCTGCACTCGTAGGAACAAGGAACCGGAACGCGCTCTTCCCGCAGCACGACGCTTTCAAATTCCCGCCTGGGATTGCGGAGCGCGTTACGGAGTGGACCCCGTCGGCGCCGAGGACGAGGTCGCCCGTGTATTTTGTGCCGTTGTCTAGCATTATGCTTGCGGAGGTGGAATCGACGAGGACGATTCGGCTGCCTGTGTGGAAGGGGATTGGAGGTTTGCTGGCACTGGGACTTGTTACGGCCGCTTTGAGTTGGTTGTGTAGGTCAATTCGGTGGGCGAGGAGCCATTGCTATAGGCGTTGTTAGAAGCTTGTCCTTCACGTATACCTAAAGTCTAAAAGAGAATGTCACTCACATGCTGCCAGCGCTTATTCTGCTCCGTAAGATCAAAGCTGCGCTCGAGGACACCGGCAGCTGAGTACTCCGTCAACTAGCAACCAACCCAGGAGCAATCAGTAACAGCACACATCCGGTTAAGTGAAAGTTGGTACACACCCTCTCCATCAAATTCGCCCCAAACTCTTCCGCGAAGATGCCAAACCTCTTCAGAATCCCATTTGCGTTCGGCGCCAGGTGCAGCGCCGCGCCTGTCTCCGTGGCGAGACGCGATTGCTCGAATATTTGTACGTCGTGGCCTTGGCTGCGCAGGGCGAGTGCGGCTGTTAGGCCGCCGATGCCGCCGCCGACGATTAGGATTTTGAGGGGTTGTGATGTGTTGGTGGTCGTCATTTTGTATAGGATAGATACTGCGGTGGTAGAAGGGGTAAGGTAGGGAGGTAGAGTGTCAATGGATCTTTAAAAGGAGCCAGATACCTAGATGACTTGATTAGCCTTCCGCGTGGTCCCCTATCTCCGAGTTGGTTATGCGGGACTGGCTAGTTAGGGCTAAGTTCGGGAGTCGGGACCACTTGCCCTCGACTTCCCCGAGGGCTGCCCGAGTTTCCGAGGGGTCAAATCGTGCTATGTTTTCATTTACCTTGTATATGGTGATTTTACATTTCTATGTATTTATTGGTATTGGCAGTTGTGAATGTCATGTTGGATTTGTAATGGGTAGACCCAAGTTGTATAGGTGCAATCAGCATTAAGGACTTGTTCACAAAATGGCTAATTGACTGCGTATTGCATATAATACAAATCAACTCAAGTAATCATATACTTAAGAATATACGAGATATCAACGTAACACGTCTCGCTTCTAAATAATCGAATATACAACGGAGACAACAACTCCATACCTATAATCAAGGAAATTCAATTCCCCGAAGCCCTAACATCATCCATCCCACCGCCATAATCCTCACCCAGAGCAACCCCACCAACCCTCACCTCCTCCGCTTCCTGCAAAACATACAGCATCCTCGCCCAGGTATCCCCACTAACATTCCTCCAAGCATGATTCGTCCCTCTCTGCACCGCAACATCCCCACGCCTCAATAACCTGCTCTCCCCGGAATCCAGTATCAGCTCGACCTCGCCCTCAAGCACAACCCCGTAGTCGAGGCTGATTGTTCGGTGCATCGGCGATATTGCGCCCGGATTCATGTCTACGATGCGCAGAACCGTGCCGCCGGGGATGGTTATTCCCGGGAGGCTGGTTAGATAATCCGCATAAGTTGTTAGGTCAGCGTTTGAACTGATGGGGGCCGGGGTGGTGTTTGTGGCGTAGGCGAGGGAGAAGCGTGCGCCGTTGGAGAGTTGTTGCCAGGAGAGGGAAGCTGGGATGCTGCTGTTGTCGAATGTTGTTTGGCCGGATGGGGTGTGCGAGGTTATGTGCCGGGAGATGAGAGGGAGGTTGTTGGGGAGGGTTTCTCGGGAAGAAGTCATTCTGTGGCGGTTGTTTTAATTGTGGTGTTTCTCTGTGGGATTATAATATACACCTTTTGTAGAGAAGGACTGTTTGCGGTGATCTTATATCTGAACCTGTTGTTATATACGGGAAGGTGGAGCCGATACGTGGAGGTACAAATAGTCACGGCGGACATGGCAATAACCGGACTATCGGCTACTGAGAAACGGAATCGAAATGTCGCGAAAGGTAGCCCTAGTCACAGGTGCATCCAGAGGTCTTGGAGCCGCCATTGCCCGCGTTCTCGCCCGGGATATGGACGTCTTGATTAACTATAGCTCTGACCCTGCACCAGCAAAGACTCTAATCCAAGATCTGAGGGCAGAACAGAGCGACAGGAAGCCCACCCCGCAATTCACAGCAGTCAAGGCCAACCTCGCAGACCGGGCGGGAATCAATGATCTCGTGGAACAGACAATCCAGACCATGGGCCGACTAGACGTCGTCGTTTCGAATGTAGGATGGACGCGCATGACGGACTTCATGAGTCTTGATGAGGCGGATAATGATCTCGACTGGGATAGGTGTTTTGAAATGAACGTCAAGAGCCACTTTTACCTGTTCCAGGCGTGTCGGCGGTATCTGGCGGAGAGCGAGGGCTCGTTTATTGCAACAGCCAGTGTGGCTGGTGTAAAACCAAGTGGGAGCTCTCTGGTGCGTTAGGTATTAATTTTCAAAGAGCTAGGACTGACTTTTCCAGCCGTATGCAGTTACAAAGGCTGCATTGATCCATCTGGTTAAGAGTTTGGCTGTCATTGCGGCGCCGAAGATTCGAGTCAATTCGGTATCTCCGGGGGTTTTGCTGACGGTGAGTCTCCAATTTATGGCAGATTATAAATTAAAGTATTGACTTGAAAGGACTGGGGTCGCCAGTTTTCAGAGGAGAAGTTGCATACTGTGCAGGAGAAAAATCCGTTGAAGCGCTTTGCAACCCCCGAGGTATATCAGCCACTTTTGCTCTGGTGCCGCAGCTAATATCAAGCAGGATGTTGCAGAGCAAGTCAGGACCTTTGCAATTTCAAGATCCATCACAGGTGTAAATGCTGTGGTTGATGCTGGATTCTCTCTGTAATTCTATAACCGCAATCTCTGGATGTAAAAGGGAGCACTGTATTTTAGCCGCCCAGAGGCGTTGGTGTAGGTATAATATAGCGCGTTCCTAACATAGCACGCACCCTGAATATAGGTTATTGTATATTGAGAGAGTAATAGTAGTTTTCAAGATAGAAGATGAGATAGCTGTTCCTGAGACACCGGACAAGTGGGGGCTCGGGGTTGTGCAGTAACTCCACTGTTGAAAGACGAATATCAACATTCTAACATGCATAGCAGGTTAATGCCTACAACCAAGTCTGCACATTCGCCAATCCATCCACCCCCGACCGATCCCCCTCATCGAGATACCCACAAATCCTCCCCGTAGGATCCCACTTACGCCTCACACCCATAAGCCTTTGCCCATTCTCCTCCGCCCAAAAACGCGTCTGGCGCACCTGAAAGTCCGAGTCTCCCAAATAACTCCCAACAGATTGCTCCTCAACACGACTAATCACACTCCTTACCCAAGCCTGACACCGCTCGTCATCCTTCGCATCATCCCATACCGTATACAAGGCGAGATAATGGTCCGATTGCACACTCAGCGCCATGTCAGGGAGCGCCCGCCGACTACACGGGTTCATGGCGTACCAGAGCGAAAACGCCTTACGGTGGGGGAGAGTGGTGAATGCCTCCTCGAGCACGGTGGCAACGTCTGCGTCGTTCTCGATGAACGCGTTCTCGGCGCAGTACCGATGGCCTTCGGGGTTTGCTTTTGCTTGGTTGGTGTATTGATTTGCTAGACTGTCTTCTTGGCAGAACCACTCTTCTAGAGCACCTGGGGGATGGGAGGCGTGTGCTGGAGCAAGTGCATTTTCTGCTTCTTGCGGTGTGTGTTTCATGGTGACGAAGAGGATGAAGAGACGGATCTGGTCGTGGCCTTCGGGGTAGTGGGCTACGACTGCGATTTCGGTGTCTTGGTCGTAGGTTGGTGTGATTGAGAGGATCCAGTTGAAGGCTTCGTGGTATTTACTGATGGGATAGGAGTATCCTGAGCTGCGGAATCCGCGTTCTGGGTAGGGGATGAGGTCGAGGTGGAATTGGGTTACGATGCCGGGGAAGCCTTGATTGTTAGTGTGATACTGACAAATAAACAGATAAAGATAGTTAAATGAACAAGATAGAAACCATACCAGGTCCAGCACCCCGAGCTGCCCAGTACAGGTCTGCATTCTGGTCCTTGTCACAGCGCACCAGGTCGCCATCGGCGGTCACCACATCGACTGCCCTGACTCTCTCACAAGCCCATCCCCAGCCCTTCCTGATTAGCAAGTAACCTTCCAGTCTGTAGACCGAGACTCACCCGACAATTCCAGCCCATCCCACCCTGCAACAGAAACCCCCCAATGCCCACATCCGGACAATGCCCACCAGGAAACATCAACCCAAACTCCTTCGTCAGCACACTGTTAACCTCACGCCCCGTCATACTCGGCGACGCACGAGCAACCTTCTCAACCGGATCAACGTCGAGGAGTTTGTATTTGCCTAGATCGATAAGAATCGACTCATCGCGCACACTCCACGCAGCCCAGGAGTGGCCGCCCGAGCGCACGGCAACGCGGCATCCCTTCTCTTTTGCCAGTTGAACGGCCTGCAGGATATCCGAGACGCAGGTTGCGTTTACGACGGCGAGGGGGTAGCGCGCTGGTCGGCGGTGGTTGAAGACGCGGCCGATGCGTGCTTCTTCGTAGGTGGGGGAGTCGCGCCAGATGATTTCCATTTTGTAGAGCGCAAGGGTTTATTGAGATATGGATAGTATGATATAGTATAGTATATGACGCGGGGCGGGATTGTTTAAATAATCTCTGAGGGGTGTTGTCTGATCGCCGTGCAGTTTAGAAGTCGGGGTACATGGATGTCTCCATCTCGATATGTGGAGCCGACAGTCCGGGGTATACAGCGTCTGCGGGGCCGGTGCTTGTGTGGATGTATCCTGCCAGCTTACTTTTACCATTGGATTATCCCGCGTTTAACGGTGACCAAAGGCGCGAGTATTGTGGTGCTGGTCGTTGGATTAGGGCTACGGTTGGAAACGGCAGCTCATCCTCGAAACAATATTTACGTTTAAGCAGTTATGTCTTAGTAGAGGGTAGGATACTTCGCCTACATGGTACGCAGAAGGATTCAATACTCAACCAGCGCTATCCTGCGAGCACTATGAGACTGGCCGCACAGGCCTTGACTCTGAGTTGGAGCAGAGAATAGGATACGTCCTGTATAATGTGATACATATTTGATCCGAAAGCTTCGTGCACACTTCAAGAGAAATACGCAAGGGGTCGAGAATCAGCGAAAAGTCAAAAGGCCATAAGTGAACTGTGTGAATCAAAGCCAGGAACAACAGGCGGACTGAGTTGTGCTTTGGCCCAGCAAATACGAGGTGGCGTCGACGGTGCGGAGGTTGAGGTTCCTTGTGCTTTGGCTGTGCGGCCTCTATCGGCTGTGACCAGAAGAAGGCTTAATTAAACTAGAAATACAATCAGAGCGGTTGGACCAGGGTCCTTTGCGCTCACAAGGGCGATGTTATTTCTCGTATTCCCCCACTCACCAGTCGTCTTTCATGACAAGCCGAAAGCATGACCCAAACCGCCTTGCAGGATCGAGCCCCAAGCGAGGCCTTGAGGGGGGAGCATAGCTCGAAGATTTACCTTATAAACTGGGCCAGAACCCGTTGTCTATCCTCTATGCTTCTGGTTCCACCACCATCAAACCTCCACCATGCATCTGCTCCTGACGTCCCTCCTAGCCCTAACCAGCCTGCAGCTGGTAACCGCCGATGGATCAGCCCGGGTCACCCAAGCCCCCGCAATCCCCAAAGTATTCCGCCGCCAGGATTACATCTGCCCGACAGGCGACTACACCGTATGCGCCGACGGGTTCGGCTGCTGCGAGCGCGGCGCCCCCTGCACCACCATCCGCGGCGAGGCAGCCTGCGACACGGGCGAATGCAATGGTCTCCCCTGCGGCGACGCGGGGCTCTGCTGTGATGCAACCTGTACTTCCTCGCGTGGCACGGCTATCTGTGTACATGGTAGCGGGGGTACCACGACTGATGATTATACTCATTCAACCGTCTCTACGAAACTTGATGATTGGGATGTCACTACTACCTCTATGCCAAGTCCTACGAAAATGGATCCGGATTCTGACGTCGAATCTGGCGAGGAATCGACTACGTCCACGCCGGATGGGACCAGCGAGCATCCTACTCGTCCTACGACTACTGCGACTTCGTCTGGGAGTGACAACGGCGATGGCAGTGACAGTGGTAGTATCAGCGATACAATGGCAACGCCTACAGTGACGCAGACTGTTTCGCCCGACGGCGAGCCTTTCCCTACCTCTTCGAACGACGATACTGGGGGCCGAGGTGATGTTAATAGTGGCGATGGGGGTGGTGCAGGGATGGTTTCGCCGCAGGAGTTTGTTGTTTTAGGGCTGGTGCTTGTTGGTGGATTGTTTTTGGTTCGATAGGGTTGCTGTACATAAGATCGTTATGTTAAATATGGAAGGATATATTGTTAATAGCAATATGAAGCGTAGGGCTTGATAGGAACATACAGCAGTGCTTTACAGCTGCGAGAGTCCGGTTATCTTGGGGCTTGTCATGGAGCTAAACAGCTTGAATTCATCAAATAAAGGACCAGTAACTACCGGCAGACTTTGAGTTTGCAATTATTCTCCCATGCAAAGCAAGACTGCACTAAAATCTTGAGGACTGACCAGCTATGCCATCGCCAACCATATAATTTACGTTCTTAATCCACAGTATCTCCAGTTTATCCACCTGCTATTTGCTGCCCACTTCTGATCTTCACAGGTGCACGTACCAGCTGAATATAGAAGTGAGCAGCGGGCGTGCAGAAACAGCCAGAGATCTTCGTTGATGCGCGCCTTGTTATAAATGATTGTCAAGTACGGTACTGCCTTGTCCTTCTGCACAAACTCTCACTTGAGTAAAGAAAGAAGGCTTCCAGACCTGACTTAGTTCCGTTTATTCCATTTATTCTGTTTCGCCAACACCACTCAACCAACATGTCCACTGCCACTGCCCCAGTCAACGTGCCTTTATATATCGCCATCCACTCAAACCCCGGCATAAAACACTGGGGCCTCTTTATCGACGCCCCAAACCCCTCCGACAAAACCACCGCACACGTCCTCGGCGCCCGCCAGCGTTATTTCCCACAAATCAGCACGCGGTCGGACGCGCGGACTTCTCCTTCTCTAGTTAAGCTCTGTCCGGTGTGTGAAATTAGTGTGGAAATGGTTGAGGCTGTTAAGAGGGTTGCGTGGGATACGCGCATTCGCAATGAGGAGCGGGACTATAGTTGTCAGGATTATGTTCTTGATGTGTTGGGGAGGTTGGAGGGGGAGGGGATTGTTGATGTCTGGGATGGAGGGTATTTGAGGAATAAGGATGTGATAATAGCGAAGAGGGAGTCTTGGGATTAATACCTAGTTATAAGTTATTTAAAAATATAAATAATATTGTGTTCCCTTGTAAAGTGAGAATGCCAAGACACTAAGAACACCAACTCCATCAAATCCACTTCCATCATCTTCAGCATTCCATCCATCCACCACGCGTCAGATTCAGATCTGTCCATCACACCAACACCATGGTCGCCATCAACATCGTAAAGGAAAGCAACACCTCCTTAAAGGACTACGGCCCCGGCCTGGTCGGCGTATTCGGTACTACCCCACACCCCACCTCCATCTCCTCCACTACGTATGAGTATAACCGTACGCTGCTAAGTCTAACAAACAGTCGGCGGAACCAGCGGAATCGGCGAATCCACAGCAAGGGCCTTCGTACGGTACGCCGTCTCGCCGCGCGTGTACTTACTAGGCCGAAACGAAGCCCAGGCATCCAAAATCATCGAGGAGCTGGGGAAGCTCAACGCGGACAGTAAAGTCGATTTCGTCAAGTGCGATGTCTCGCTCCTGAGGGGCGTCGATGAGGCCTGTAAGGAGATTCAGAGGAGGGAGGAGAGGGTGAATCTACTGGTTATGACGACGGGGATGGTTACCATGAAGGGGAGGGATGGTATTTTTCCATATCTATTCCCCTGTTTCCCATGTTTCTGGATATTGACTGATTTGTCTGGATAGAAACTGGAGAAGGCGTTGATAGGAAGCTATCGCTGCATTATTACTCCCGGATGCGGTTCATTGCGAACCTCCTCCCACAGCTGAATGCTGCTGCTGCTACTACTGCTACTCAAGGTAAAAACCCCGGACTAGCATCCGTGGTCTCAGTCCTCGAAGCCGGCGGCGAAGGAACACTTAACCAAGACGACCTGGATCTGAAGAATACCTACAGCCTCGCCAATGCCCGGACGCACGCTATCACCATGAACTCGCTCTCGCTGGGGTATCTGGCCAAGGCGAACCCGGATGTCTCGTTCATCCATTCTTTCCCGGGTGGTGTGAAGACGGGCGTCATGCGGGAGCTGGGGCTTGTGACTAGAATGGCGCTGCAGGCGGTTATGGTGCTTGGGAAGCCTTGGATGGTGCCGGTTGAGGAGAGTGGGGAGAGGCATTTGTATGCTGCTGCGGGATTGCCGAGCTTGGAGCGTGCGAGTGATGGTGATGATGGGAGTGGGAAGTTGTATTTGGTGGGCTCGGATGGAGAGCCGCGTGGGAATCAGAAGGTGTTGAATGAGTATAGAGAGAAGAAGACTGATCAGAAAGTGTGGGAGCATACTTTGGATGTGTTTAAGAGGTGCTGTGATTAGTCTGTCATCTTAAGTACCTATAGGATTTACGGTAATGAAATTGCTTATTCAGTATGTCCTTCTATAGTATGGCAGAGGAGAGCCTCTAATCAGCTAAACATGATATCTACGATCAAAGGCTCGATTTCTCTTTCCCTCTCCTTGCCTCACTCACTACACAAAGTCAGTTCGATCAAATAAATAATATAGAAGAAACTCACCCTTTTTCAATTCCCCCGTCCTCCTCTCAAACCTTTCCCCAGGCACGCCCTCTACAAACCTCTCCGCAAGGGCACTCACAGCATCAAACAGCGCCACAACCCTCTCCGCCCTCATCGGCCCATTCATCAACCTCTTCGTCTCAACTATACTCCCGCCATCATTAACCTCCAACTGCCCTCTCAAATAATCCAACACATGCCCACCAAACCCGTCTAGCGGAAAAACCCGGTTAACAAGCCCCCACCCCTCCAATTCCTCAACGGTACACTTCCTCCCAAACATGAGGAACTCATTCGCCCGCCGCACGCCCATACTCTGCGCGAATGTGCGTGCGGCTCCGAATTCGGGGACGAGACCCAGCGAGTTGAAGGGGACTTGCAGGTAGCTCCCTGATGCGGCGAGGACGATATCGGCTAGTCCTGTGAACCAGGCGGCGCCCCCGCCTACGCCCGGGCCGTTTAGGGCGAGGACGAAGACTTTTCGGTGGTCGATCATTAGGCGGAAGAGTTCCGTTTCTTTTCAATTTATGGGTTAGTGTTGTATTTGTTGATGGTGTTGACGTTGTTTGGAGCATACGTACCGATGGAGAATTTACGCATGTAGAATAGTTTCTTCTGTGCGGCGGTTGAGTCTGGAGGTGGTGTTGCCAGTCCTTCTGTATTTTGGTAAATATTATTGCATCTGCATACCAGTAGAGCATATCGGGGTTAAAAAGTAAGAACATACGTCTGATATCAGCACCCGCCGAGAAGAATCGCCCTTCACCAGTAAGAACGGTAAATATAGTACGCGGGTGCTGGTCCAGCTCGCGAAACGCAGTGACCATATCGGCCAGCATAGTCTCGTTCCAAGCGTTCAGTACTTTGGGTCTGTTTAACTGCTGGGGTAAGCATGGCGGATACACCGTGCGGGGGACTATTGTGGGGCAGACCTTGATGACGCCGATCTGGTCGTGGATGTCGACCACGATGTGGGTATACGAGGGTGACATTGTTACGGTTTGATATATGGCAGATAAAAGTTAGAGTGAAGTTAGAAATCGAGACGTAGGAGGGAGGTATGTATGTAGCAGGCTGGGTTAATAGCCGCGGTTGGTCGGTACCCCGCCTGTCGGTTGTATCTCCAAGTCTGACAGATCCAGTATTATCATGATTTGGAGAAGTGTGTTTATTCTTCACTTCTGCGGATAGTTTCTGTCCTGAATACAGTATGCATAGGTGGCAGGGATGGCACTTAGATGGTACAGATAGAAGATAGGCACAGCGTATACCAGACTGGACATGTATAGACGCAAGGGTGCTGCCCAATTTGGAAAGAACAACCGACCATCGCACTTTCCTTTTAGATACACTAGATCCATATATATAGTTAAAGAAGGTGCGATGGCCGAGCCTGCCTCATCCGCTCGACTGCCTCTCCTCCGCCTCCATCGCAGCCATAAACATCTTCAAGATCGGCTCATTCTCCCCCCTTGGCCCACCAAAAATAGCCAGGCCCTCCTCCTTCGTCATTGGCTGTTCGCTCTGGGCCTGTTGAGCCCATAGAAATAGCATTCGGTCCAGCTCGGCCAACGCACCATCTGGCGAATTGCATACTCCGGTCATAGTCAATGAAGGGCCATGCTTGTGGGTACTCGTATAGTCCTTGACCTCTGCCCAGAAGGTATCGTCTTCGTCTTCCAAGGTGATACCATAGTCGCCTTTTCCCCAGATGATCTGGCAGTTGGCTAGGATGCGCTCGATTTGAGTGGGACTCATTTTGAGTATGTTGTATTAAGCAATATAATATAGAATGACGGTTAAACACAACAATATGGATGAACGATAGTTTCGATAAAGTATAAGAGTAGATTCCTTGGAGTGGTAGATACAGAAAATCGAAGAGGTGTTTCGATGCTCGATAGAGTCGAGTGTAGGAAGGAGGGGTAATGGAAGATATATATTATAATACCAATTATGAAGTAGGGACAGCTAATACAATGTCACTTAGCATTCATTATCAAATCATGTCTCGCATATGCAGTAGCGAACTATGCATATGATAGACCAATATACGTAGAACACGCAGCGAGTAAATGCAGACTCTATCCGAACGCGGTCTTCCGCATATACTCGTCCACTCAAGGATATGAAAGAGAGAGGCCATCTCAGGTGCATATAATTCAAGGTTCAATGTCTTGGCCATAGAGCCTAAAAGCAAGAAAATGTGACTGCCCACAACTGTTTTGGATGTGAAGTGCATAAGGACGGTAAGCATCGATTGAAAATTAAATTAACAGCATATATTCAGATCTTACTAAGTAACCCTACATACTAACTAGTTAAGATCAATTGATTACTCAAACTTAACATAACCCTTCCCTTTGACAAACGTCGCATGCCATGGAACATTGCCCGCGTGGTCAGCCAGCTGGGCAAAGAACTCGGCGTGGGCAGGCCCATCAATAGCGTTGCCCCTTGAGCTTCCATCCTCAGAGCGCTCATCGGCGAAAAAGAACCTAAACAATGAATCAGCAACGAAATACATTAGAGGCCACAGTAGGCCAGGAATATATATATACTAACCGATATCCACGCTCCGCATACAAAGTATCAGCAGAGCCGATCCAGTACGCAGAAGCAGACTTCCCCACACCGAGATTCAGGAAAACCGGAACTGGCGGGATTTTCACGTTCAGGATATTGCCCGTGTAGATGAAGGATTTCTTTGCATCGGCGGGTAAGGTCTCCCACTCCTTGACGGCCTCTTGGGCTGCGACGTAGGGAGTCACAGTGTTGATGTTGAGATCAGTTGTGAAACTGTCCACTGGGACTGACAGGACTGAATTTGCATCTGGAGGAGGAGTAAGACTCGCTGCGTTGTAGACGACAACGCTGGGTGCAGTTTGGAATGCGGCTTTGACTGCGCTGAAAATACCGGGGACTGAGGAGGGGCTGGCGAAGTCTGCCTTGACAGAGAGATAGCCTTCGGCAGTCTTATTACCGGTGCCGCTTCTGGATGCGATGGCGACTTGGTATCCCTTGGTTGCGAATGTGGCAGCAACAGATGCGCCGACTCTGGGACCTGCACCGAGGACGAGGGCAACTGGTCGAGACATTGTATGTGTTGTAGAATTGACTATCGATGCTATCCAAGAAGAACGATTGTGTTGAACAAAGAGTGACTGCCTGGGTGGTCTTGTGCTACTTATATCTTACTTACAGATCTGTATTGATGGATTTATAATCGTAACTGCGTCACGCAATCCAGCAGCCAGGGTTAATGTTGTGCACGGAGGTTGCACTCCCCGATATCCGAGACTGCGGCCTATCAGATCTGCAGCAATGCAGGTGAGATGTTTGCATTTGTTGCTTACCGATCTCAGCTCGCTGCTTTAAGCATTTGCAGCGAATGCATGGTTTGCATTAATTTATCAGCGGTTTACTATGTTACTTTGTTTACAAATGCAGTATCTTATCAACGTGCTGTAATTGAAGAAATGGGAAGAGTCTTCGATGCTCCATAGTTATTCTTGAATCTGTTCACCTAGGAACGCACGGTGGTTGCTTTAAGGTAAAGTCTTAGAGAATATCCTTTAAACAAATACGCCTGCAAACTTGACTTTCAGAAACAGTCTATAATAGTATTGAATACGCGCAATCTCAAATCCTATTTACCAATATTACCATGATTTATATCCTCTAGAGCAAGATGCTGAACAAACTCACCCTCACCAACCCACATTAATCTTCTTCACCAAATACCTACAAACCCCCATCCCTACCACCCCTCATCCACATAATCGCCAGTATCCCCCCAACACAAACCACATCCAGCATCCCTAGGCCTGTAAAACACCACCCATACCCCATCCTCCTGACAAGGCTATCCACAATCGCCGCTGCAATTGCCGCCGCGATGTTCCGCAGAAGCCCGCCCAACGCCACAATCGTTGCGGCTTGGGATGGCGCGCACTCCGTTTGGAATGATGTGCTCGTCACAAATATTACGGCTGTGCCGATTCCGGCTTCGTAGTGTTAGTATAATCTGTCACTCAAGAGTGTTGCTCGAAGTTATTTGGAGTAGGGTAAACATACCTAATGCAGACGCCGCCAACCCGGCAGCAGGATGCAGGTTATACCGCGTGAACCAGCCATACATGACCTTTCCAGCGGCGGAGATGATAAATCCCACGATCTGGATCGGGAGACGTGTTTCGGGTTTGATTTTCTTATCCGGGTTTCGTGCCGTTAGTCTTGCGCGGTGCCAGTCGGAGAAACGGCCTGTTGCGAGGGAGGCGAGGAACAGTGCAACCCCTATTAACATTAGTACTTTAAAATGGGAAAATAGGGAAGGGAAGGTATACCAGGACTCAAATAAGCATACCCAACCTCCTGCGTCGAGAATCCAAACCGCTCGCCCCAAACATCCGGAAAACTAACATACATCAAATAAAGACCCGCAAACGACAACGCCCCGTTCACGAAGACGATACATTGCGTTGGCTCCGTCAACATCTTGATCCAGTTCTTGAGACTGGGTTTCGGCGGTTTAGGGTACTTCCCTTCCTCCACGAGCGCCTTTTGGCGGAACCGCGGGAGGGCAATCCATCCTCGCTTTGCGAAGACTTCGCCGTTCCCGACTAGACAGCGCAGCGTTTCGGGGAGACAGAAGAGGATGAGGAGGTAGATAGGGGTGCACGCGAGGGCTGTGATTATCAGTATATACATATCGTTTTATAATTTGCATTGGACGAACCTAAAAACCCAAATGCCCACCGCCACCGGGACTCTGTCGCGAATTGCCCCCCGATTAGAGGTCCCAGGATAGGACCGAGCTGAGGACCGAGGAGGAATATAGCCAGGGCAGATGCGCGGCGTGCAGGCTCGAATATATCTGTGATTGTACCGGCTCCAATCGATGTGACGATGCAAGCGCCGAAAGCTTGGAATATGCGGAGCACGAAGAGAGCGCCGATATTGGCGGGGATGGATGCGAGTAGGATATTGGCTACTAAGAAACTGGCCAGTGTGACGATGTACACTGTTTTGCGGCCTCCGAGGTCTGCTGCTGCTGCTCCGGCGAGGGGCTGTTCATGTTAAAGGCTGTACTTTGGAAATGGGGTTAGGGAGCTTACTGCGACGGCGAAAATGGCCATATATACAGAGACCGTGGCATTGATCACGCTTCTTGAGGAGTTGAAGACATCTTGGTATAGAATCAACGAGGGCAGGTAGACTGCACCGCAAAGAGGGCCGAAGAATCCGGCGGCCGTTACAATGCCCAGGTAGAAGTTCTTTCCCCTCTCTGAGAATGCGGAATACGCAGGTGCTGGGGTAGGCAGATCAGGCTGCTGTTCGGACTTCGGATTATCCATGATATATTGTGTTGGGAGGGACAGGACGTCGATGGTCAAAGCATGTCTAATGTTTCAAATAACTGTTGCAGGATATTCACATACAGATGTAGCAGTCTACAGTGCACCACGTGTAGTGGGTTCAGCAAGGCTGAGCATTGTATTCACAGGCAGATTTAACCTGCCAGTCGTGAACTATCACGAGATGCAACCATACTATAATTATAACTAGATGAAGACAGCGGTTACATCTCCATCTCAGCCTCAGCCTGGAGTATCCAGTTTTTGGCAGTTCTCCAAAATAAACTCCATAAACACCCCGAACGACAAAAATAGCAGCCACCAATACCCCCACTGCGGTACAACAGTACTAAACCAACATGCAGCCTCGTTGAGTTAGAGCCATAGCCACACAGGCCAAGACCGCGCCCAGACACCGTCTGACACGGCTGTCTTAGCCCAAGACATTTCAGATCCCGCCCAGCACGATCGATTCACGTCCCGTCTTGGCCGGGCGGAGTCTGCGTTTTCTCACGATGAGTGGTGCATCCGTAGGTCCCGTAAGCCCTAGAGCTAGACACTCCGTCGGGTCTCCGAGTCCAGGTCTAAGCCCTTATGCGGGTCGGAGGGTCTTGTTTCAGGCTGGACTCATGGTAATCGGTGTTATAGGCGCGTCGTGGTGTAACAGCCGCAGCACACGTGTATCCACGGTGCAGTCTGAATTGCTGTTATTGGTGTTGGTGCTTGGTCTGAGCTTTGACGCGGCTTGTAGCCTTGCAGTGTACGCTGGGTTCTAGAATTGTAGGCTCAGATTTTAAAAGTTCCAACAGTAAATAAATGATCTAATTCAATACGTCTATCATGCTACCGCCAATTAAACAGACTAAAGAACCAACACTACGCCAATTCGTCACTTCATCCTGTCTTGACATCATAAAACCTCAGCCGCAGGTTTCGGGCATACAGAGGTCCAGCCTGTAGTAACAAGTCAGTCAGTCAGTCTGTCCAATCCAAACCCAACACCAAAAAAGAAAAGAGAGAACATACCGGCGTCATCATCCTAGGCCACCCAGGATCCAACTCCCAGCGTACTCTCGTTAATAGTGCAACCAACGCAACCCTCGCCTCAAGCATCGCAAACTTCTGCCCAAGACAAGCCCTCCGCCCACCATGGAAACTAATAAACGCGCCCTTCGCATTCGCGCGCCGGAACAGCGCATTGATCTCATCCATATTCGACCCCCAGCGCTCAGGTTTGAATTCGTCCGCGGTCGCTCCCCAGAACTCGATGTCCCGGTTTGTGGAGTAGGCGTTGTATCCGAGGTATGTCCCTGCTGGGACGGGGATTTTCCCGCCTAATAGGGTGTGGGATTTTGTTTGCCGGTTTATCAGCTGTGAGATTGGTGGGTAGAGGCGGAGGACTTCGTAGATTACGGCGTTGAGAAGGGGGAGCGATGCTAGGGTTTGCGGTGTTGGGTCGCTGCTATCCAGGGAGGTGATTTCGGCGCGGAGTCTTTCTTGGATATCCCTGTGGTCGGCGAGGAGGAATAAGGCTGAAATGAGCAGAAGCTGAGGGTTTTCGTGGCCTGCGAGGAATGTGCTGATCATGTTGTGTCGCAGTTGTCGCTCTGTTAGCATGCCTGTTTCGTGTGCGCGTAGAAGTCGGCAGCCTAGGTTCTTGGGTATGCCCTTTTCGTGGCTGTGGCAGTCTGTGTGGCCTTTTTGGACGGTATTGCAGAGCTCATCGGTGAATTCAGCTACAAGCTTTCGTGCCTCTTGACGGGTTGGGAGGTTTAGGTGGTCGAGGAATGGGAAATTCAGGAAGATGGGATCGAAGATCTTGGGCTTGATTCGGAGCTGGAAGGCATGGAGGGGTGCATTTGGCTTTTGCAGTGTCTGGTGCAACTGTTAGTACTTTCTTCCCTCTTCTTTAACAAGGAACATACCTCGAAACTAGACCCGAGAAGCACCTCTGACAGATTCGCCACAGTGTATCGTTGAAGAAGCGCGTTGACAACGACAGACCCCCCAGATGCCTGCTGCTCCAGGAGAAGGTCTACAAGCAGGCGGGAATTGCTCCAGATCTGCGCTGGGTCGTAGTCCTGTTGAAGGCCTGGCTTTATAATAGAAGTATAGAGCCTCCAATTCTCCCCATGAGCGCTGATGATGTTATCACCAGTATATTCCGCCAGCACGCCATGGGGGATCTTCTTCTGGTTCCCGCTCTTTGCGTAGATGTCTTCGTGCTTGAAGACTTCGGCAATGTACTCTGGCTTGCGGACGAGGATGTTCCAGCGGCCGCCGAAGAAAAGCTTTACTGCACCGTATTCGGTGAGTGGTTGTTCGAGATATTTCCGGTAGAGGTCGACTTGGTCGTTGTTTTGGATTAGTGGGAGCAGGGTGTAGTAGAATGGTACTGTGGGGATGTCTTTGGGGAAGTCTCTTGGTGGAGTAAACAGATAAACAAGCCCAGCAGCAACAATAACTACCAGGCCTGCGAGCAAGAAAAAGACGGTGAGAAACATGGTGCTAGTGTTTCAGGGATCAGTATTGCAGAAGGAACCCAGCGGACCAAAGACGGACAGGCGATATCTATACGGACTGGCAGGAAGGTTGTTCTCAAACCAACGTCCACCAGCAGCAGGAGTGAATAGACCAATGATAATACAGCCAAATATAACAGCAATGGGGCTCATCAGACCGGGATCATCTCCTGGCGGGATCTCTTGGCTGTTGGGGCCATATCTGAAATCACGACTCAGACAGGCGCCATGCTCCGCCCCCAAGCCACATCACATCTTGTTGTCGCATCCTAGCCTCGCTGTAGATCATAGTCGTGTACGGTGTAGTTTGTCTAGCTTCTATTCTCGGATTCTTACAGTCAGCTGCCAGTTGGAAGGATGGGCGGCGGTTGAACTGGTAAGGAACATAGCTATTTCTAGAACACCAGTGAATGAAAATACCATACAGTGTAAAGAGGCTGAGAGGTCGTCTCTTCTACTCTGAGACACTCTGTGAGTCATGGTAGTTGGTAAGGTACATGCTTGTGAATAGGGTAAGCAGCAGAGCTAAATATACTCTCTAGTGAATACAAGAGACCCTTAAATCTTAATATAGACAGGATTTACAACAAGTGCAGTAATGCCCAACCTCGTGATCTATGGAAGAAACATTTTCTTGCGGCTCCGACTCGTAAATGGTTTCCACGTGGGCCAGTGATGCCACAGCATATGGTTTATTTTGGGCATCGGATTCTGACAGAACACACAAGGCTAGAAGTAAAATGTAACAGGGGGCTTAGCGGCTGGGTGCCAGAAACAGCGTGAATCCCCCGGTGTATGGCATCGGTCCCAGTTTGGGTTCGGAGTATATTAAGACGAGCCCGTCGAAGCAGATCTTGTTTCAAAATACCCCATAACGATCATCTCCAACTCTATCAGCGTTCAAACATTCATTGTCTCAGCATTTTATTTGTATTTCCAGCTTTGCATATCTTGTCTGCTTACACCATGTCTATCAACTACGGATCGTCTGTATATCACCATGTCGCTGGGATTTACCAGCGCGACAATAGTGGTCGACTACTTGTTGCTGAGGGCAGATATGCTGAACAGATTCGTTTACTTTGGCCTGAGATATCCAAGGTTACTTTGAACGGAGAAGCAACTGAGCAGCTTGAGTTGCCCTCTGGCAAGACCATCAATTCAACAAAGACTACACTTCCATTCAATACCACAAAGCCTGGGAGTCAACCCTTTCAGATCCACGAGCTCCAGGAGCCTGGTAGCAATGTCCGTGGACTCATTACATCCGAACCTTCATCCTCCCTCCAGCCCGACTTCTTCAACTGGGCAAAGACATTCCTCCTCTTGAATGCCCGTCTACTCACAACTGGCACCCCCTCCGATTCAAAAGATATAGAAGCCTTGAAGATTGCTGAGCAGGTAGCCGACCTCTTCGAGTCTATCAAAAACACCAGCCAGGACGATAAATGGTCCACAGAAGGTCGCCAGTACTTCATCGACAAAGTCTATTCGTTTACCAAAGACAGAAAACGGATCGAGCTTTGTCTCCCCGCGTTTCCGTGCAAGTCCTCAAACCTGGAGAAAGTGGCCGGTGTGGCCCCAGATGCTGCAGAGTATTTTGCTCTGAGCCACCTTCACAACTTCGTAGAGCGGGTCTCGAATATCTATGCCCCGGGTGCAACGTTGTGGATTATCAGTGATGGGCATGTGTTCTCCGATTGCAGTAAGCCTCCCTTCCCTAACTCGTTGATTGAAACGCATGTGCTAATGTAGTGCAGTCGGTGTAGATGATGCCCTCGTCGACGAGTACGGACAGACCCTCGAAAGCGAATACCGTCGCCTCCAACGGGGGTCAACTAGGAGCAAATATATCCAATTCACGGGCTTGGAAGACCTCTTCTTCTCATCCCCTGAGGCAACCGCCGCTTTCTCGACAGACTTGCTCAGCGATGTCGAGATCCCCCAGCCCATTGAGACCATCCGTACCGACAGTGCTCAGAAGTGTCGGCTTCTACTAGAGAAAGTTGGCGGCATTGACCGTGGCCATCTGAGACAGTTGATTACGGATAAACATCAGGATACCCTTGCTCTCTATCAGGGACAATCACGGTTCATGCTCGAGGACCTGGCCGGCTATTTGTCTGTCAGGAACATGGGTGGGAAGCAGAAGAAGAGGGTTGCGAGTAGTGTTGCTGCTGAGATGATTGCAGTATGTATCCTTATACCGCTTATCAGTTATGATGATGCTAATCAATTGATAGAGGAACCACGCCTACTCGAACCTGGTTGAGCTGTTGTTCCCCCATCACATCCGTCTCTCGATCCATGCGTAAGTCTGCCTCTACTTTTCTCTCAATACCTAATCCAACTAACGTCGTCAAGACACTCCAACTGCGGACCCAAGTTCGGCATTCGTCTTTTCCCAAAGGGAACAGTCCGCCCAGTCTTAAACTCGCAGTCTCTTCTCTCAGCCACCGAACCATCGAAACCCGCCTACGAATTCCAGATTCCGACCGCATGGCACAGCTGTCTTGTTAAAGTCGAGGGCAGCGAGACCATGCTTCTCACCAGATCCGGAATTATACGCGATGCAATCAGCAACGGTACCTTCTCCGGATCTTGGTGTGAAAGTGCCAATGGAGGGTACTTTGCAGTGAAGCGTGTCCACGACAAGTCCGAAGAGCAGACAGGACAGGTGGAGGTGGCACTTACACAGCCCAAACCAGAACCCCTTGTTACGAAGGAGGCACTATCTGGTTTGACATCTGTCAAGAAGAGTCCCTTTGGTGTTTTCGGCTTGTTCGTGTGGAGTCGGATTATGGGGGTCTGGGCAGCGTTTCGGGCTGCCGTGAGGTGGTCTTGATTCTTTCCTTGACCTTCTTATATCGTTTTGGGTGGCCTTATTTGTTTGCGGTAATGTCGTGATGATGCATTGCTTGAGCGTGCTGGCTTTGAGTTTCTTCTATTGTTACCTGTTATAATTAGGGTTAGAACGCTATAGACTGTGGATTGCTAATGTCTCCGTTTATTGTTGATGTGCCGCAACAACATTCAAAGAACACGAGTTACTTTGATCGATCGGGCTTAGTGACATCCTGAAGAGATAAACATACATAATATGAATGATACTTCTATAATAAAGTGATACCATGTAGCAGAGCGAGACTACAGAGACCGTCTCTATCGCACGTCTTGGCAGTAGCTTGGCATTCTACATCAGGAATAGCGTCTCGGACGTATCGGTCGTTGCTTTTCTTCCCCCGATACAACCGACGGTGATTCTTGTCCGTCTCGCCTCCAACCAACACTTCCATTCCAGCTGCAAACTGTTGGACTAAACATGCCTGTAACACCGGATAGACCATCATCGATTCGCAAACGTCATCGGCCCGCTCATTCATGCACCGAGTGCCGTCGCCGCAAGGTCCGATGCGACCGAGTCAAACCACACTGCGGCCAATGCAGAGCTCTGGACCTGACTGCATTATGCACATACGAGGAGAAAACTCGCGCGCAGAGCGCTCATCGTGCGGCATCAATCGCTTCTAGCACCGAGCAACGACTTCCCAGATCCCAAGATACGCCCGAGGAAGCATATCCGACCAGTACTCCCACTCCCCGCCGCATCCAAGGCACCATCTCTAAAACCAGGGTGTATGGTCACGGCCATTGGATGAATGCATTCTCACTGGTAAGTACACTTCGATAATGATCTCAGCTGTTTGCTAACGGTCCAGATGGAAGGGCTACACCCCCTCGAGCCCTTCGGCGAGTGCTTTAAAGCCTTCTTCCCCAGATCAAACGGCAACTCAGGAGACGACGTAGCAAACACGGTCCTTCAATGCAAAAGACTCGCGCAGAATGTCAAGCAGCAGCGGCCCAGCCGGAAATGTCTCCCGGCTGATATCCATCGGTTCTTCCCGGACCGTGTTATCATGGATGAGCTGGTGAAGTTGTATTTTGCTACCTTTGAATCTTGCTATGGGATTTTGTGTTATTCTTCGTTTTTGCGACATTATGACGCCTGCATGGCACGGCCGGAAAGTGCGGAAAGTCCGTTTCTTCTACAGATCCTACTCGTCATGACTGTTGCGGGCCCTTTGCATAGTGATGCGAGCGTGCGCGCTGAAATGGCAGCGAATGCCCGGATATGGATCCACATTGCTCAGAATTGGCTATCAGCGCCGATGGAAAAGGACCGACTGACGCTCAAGGCAGTTCAGGTGTATTGTTTGGTGTTACTTTCGAGAGAGGCTAATCATGTAGGGGCGGACCTGGTTTGGATATCGGCGGGGTCGTTGGTGAGAATTGCTATGCAGATGGGACTGCATCAGGATCCGGACCTTCTCGGCCAGATGGATATCGAGGAGAAGGAGTTACGAAGACGGCTATGGTACACAATTCTTGAGATGAATGTCCAAGCCGCGATTGACTCTGGCATGCCACCCATGATCACGGAGGAAGATTATAATACCCAGCCGCCAAAAACCAGGGATGAAACTACAAGAGACGGACTGATCAATTGCCCTCTCCAGCCGCTACTTGCAAAATCCATTCCTCTGCGCCTTCGCCTCACCAGAATCATCAACAGCATGCAAGAAGAACCGTCATACGATAAGGTCCTAGAGCTGGGAAATGAACTGGCCACGGCGAGCTCCGAGGCCGCAGTTGCAATAAACGATAGCCCGTCAACAAACACTTTTGGGTCCAGCTTCTGCAGCCATCTTCTCCGCCGATTCTCGTTATGCCTTCACTACCGCCCCGCGGTCAAGGCCAAAACAAACCCGTTGTACAGCCACTCCAGACAGGTCTGTTTGGAAGCAGCCTTGGATTTGGTGGCACTTCTGGACGACGACCTATATAGCCGGATACTCTGCATTGGCGGTGGAATGTTCCGCGACCTCATCACGCGAGGCGCTCTGGTTATATTCCTAGAACTGAGCCCAGACCTAAGCGAGGACACGTCAATATTCGCGAAAAAGCGCCATCGCGCACGTCAGGAACCTCTGTTAACCGACGCCCGCCGCGTGGTACAGTACGCAAAAGACCGGATGTCGCAAGGTGACACAAATGTCAAGACTTATGTCTGTTTGAGTATGATGCTGGCTCATGCCGAGGCCCGACTTGACGGGTTACCATTCAAAGAAGCTGTTGCGAACGCGACGCGCGACAGCTTGAATGTCTGCCGTGATATTCTACAAGCGACTGCGTCTGCGCGTGCCACAGATATAAGGCATCCAGATCTTGAGACCTGGACTAATGGTGTGATCTCGCCCCTGCATCTTGATGCTAACTTTGAGGAGGACCTGGATGGACTTTTCAATTTTGATTTTACGAACGAGCAGTTTTCTATGCAGTGGCCTGCGGAAACTTCATTCTAACGAATTATAAGGAGTGGAGCCATATTTCTATTGTACAATACTGGGAGACATTCAATCACCCTTCGTCACATCCATCTCTGGGTATTTGGGCAGCTCCCAGCCAGAGACACTCTCTCGTAAAAGCCATTGAGCAAGGACATCCAGTCTCAGAAACGAGGCAATCCAGAACATATAGTATAGGCAACCGATTCCAAAAGATGAGGAAGGGAACCTGTCCATATAGTTCTCTCTGTCCGTCAACCCTTTCTGAATCTCATCCATGAATGGCCTGAACTTCCGATCATACTCCTGGAGGGCAGCCGCGATGTTCTGTTTAGAATTCCCTGAACCTTTTCCGCAGTGCCGTCCGATCTCGCCAGCAAGGATATACGCCCCGGCCATGGCGCTTGATGTGCCCATCCCGGTCATGGCAGACGGGCAATGCGCCGCATCACCAGCCAGTGCAACACGTCCACGGTACCACTGATCCAACTTGATAACGCCCATCCGCTCGCAGTAGAAGTCATCGGACTGAACAACGCCCTGGAGAATCCGGTCACAGTCCCAACCTGCCCCCCGGAATACATCGGCCATTCCAAGTTTCTCTGCCTCGACGTCGCCCCTTTCGGCATTTTGTAATCGCGCCGACGATGCAGGGTTACAGAAGACGTATGCCTGGTACCACTGTGGATCGTGACGACGTGTCATGATACCTCGGCTCCCTGTCGTAACGAAAGCAGTTGCTTCGTATCCCTCGCTGGGATCGATCTCTCGCGGAATCGTGCAGTATCCTGCATAGACGTTTAACGGATGATAGCCTGGATTCGCATCGTCGTTGGCAACATCAACCCCTAGCATTATTCTCCTCGTTCGTGACCACAACCCGTCAGCTCCAACCACAAGGTCGAACCTGTCAACTGTGCCGTCTGAAAACCGGACCTCCACCTCTTCCTCACTCTGATTCATACCAACAACAGACCCCCCAAACCTAAACTCGACCTTCTCCTTACAAGCATCAAACAACAGCCGACAGAAATCCCCCCTCATGATCTCATAATCTGTTGTAAAGCCTTGAGGTCCACTTCCTGATTTATTCGCAGGGAAATATCCCCATTGCTTTCCCTTCTTATCGACTAGACGCAGGCCTTGCTCCTCGACAATCTTCTTTCGAAATGCCCCTTCCAGGCCCATCCGGCGGAGGACTTCGATTCCCGGACCGCGCAAGTCGATCTGTAATCCTGAGGCCCGGAGGGAAGGGGTCCGTTCAATCACGGTGATGGAGTGGCCTAGCCTGGAGAGCCAGAAGGCGAGGGCGTTGCCTGCGATGCCGGCGCCGCAGATGAGGATTTTGAGAGGCATATCTTCCAAGTTGTACAATTAGAATAACGATATTGATATAATATTTGTGTAAAACGACGAACCAGGCTACATCATGGTCTCTTTATAGAGGACGTACAGTGTATGCCTGTTCGGCCGACCAGCCCTAACGACCGAGGAGCCCGATATGTCCGAGAGCTATGCCCGAGTCATTGACCTGTGTTTTCACATATCGCGTTGTATATTGGACTCCTGCCTAAGAATATGACGCTGCCTGAAATGATGGGATTAAACCCTAACTCGTTTGATTTGCTGCTGCTGAAAATGGATGCTAGGCGGATTGGCAAGTCCCATGAAACGGGTCGTTTGTGCAACCGCATATATACAGAGCGCCGGAGGTTATAGTTAAGATTCTAGAGAAACGCCTGACAGGCGAAGAAAAGACCTGCTCTGGATTTCATAAAGTCTATGTTGGAATTGCTGGCGCAGCACAGCAAAAGAGCTACTAACCCATTCATGCAACAGCCAACTCCTCAAACCTCCTCACAACCAACAGCGTCGCCAAAAGACTAAACGGCAGAGCCAGAGCCCACAGCCCAAAGTTGATACTCGCCGTCGCAATTAATGCCGTTGGAACAGCCTGCACTCCAAATCCCACCGCCACACCCGCTGTCTCAATCCCCCTCAGCAGCGAACTATACCGGATCTGCTCGCCCGGCGAGTCTGCCAGGTTCCCAATACACCAGTAGATATAGTTTTCGACCATGGTCAGACTGATCCGTTCAAAGAGGTATATGCCGAACCCTCGTCCGAAGGCGCGCTGGTCGGCCCAGTCCAGCACGGGCTGAGTATGTCGGTACTCGTTCTGGATAACGACGGCCCAGATCCAGGTTGCGCTGTTGAGCAAAGCAATCACAATCCAAGTACTCAGTGCGCGTGTCTTCCGGTTCCTCGTCCACGGTATATCGACCAGTGAGCCCGCAAGCCAGGTTCCAATCGTGCCCACGATCGCAGACAGGAAACTGCCCAGCGCGCGCGCCCGCACTGTGAAGTACGTCGCTAGATATGTCCCAGGGTAAGCCTGGATCCAGCCAAAGTACCAGAACAGCGGCGTCAGCAGGAGAATTGGTCGGCTCTTTCCTCTCTTCCACATGGCCTTGACTTCCGTCTTCCACGATATCCTCGCTTGATCTGTAGATGGGCTGGCGACCTTGGTCTCATCATCTCTCACAACCCCCTCCGGATTCCTCAGCATAAGCCCAAAGACCAGCCCCAGACACTGAATCGCAATGAACGCCAGGTAGGTCTGATACCCGACCTGGCCCTTCTTGTCCGCATCGACGTTAACGCCCAGCGAAATCGCGCCGCCGATGATATTCCCGAAATTCCGAAACGTGAACCACGTCGCGATGTACCGTCCCCGTTTCCGGTCCTCGGGGTACCCCGTTGCAATTGCGCCTTCGACGCTCCAGAAGAATCCCGCTGTGATTCCGCATGTCACGGAGCCTAGGTAGACGAGCCAGGTTGCGCCGGTGCGGTTGTTGAGGTATAGCCCCGCGGCGTAGAGCGGGTACCCTGTTGAGCCGAGGGCGAGGGTGTATTTGAATCCGATGAGGTTTGTGAGGAAGGGGCCTAGGAAGCAGGTTACGGTCATGAAGGCGTAGAGGAGGGCGTTTGCGGCGTTGACGAGATTGGGGGATTGCGAGCCGCCGACGCCGAGGCCGTTCATGGCGGACCAGATCCCGGGGGCGCAGAAGGCGCAAAGGCCGACGGTGAGGATTTGGAAGAGGGTTGTGTGGTGGAAGGGGGTTTTTGTATTTGCATCACTGGGTGTGGATGGTATGGATATGGAGGCTGTGGCGTCTTTGGCCGGTGGGCTATCCCCAGATTTGGTGTCGGTTGTGGCCATTTTGACTGCATGGAATGTAAATGTCTGGAGAAGTATTGATTGTTCTGGAGTAGCGCAACGGGTTTTGTATTAGGGCTGCCAAGGACCCCAACGAGCAGGAATAACCAGATAACGTCAATTGCAGGATTATAGAGTGACTGCAGAGAAGTATACTCCACATGGCTATTGCTGACACGTTCCGAGGTTGTGGTTGATTCGTGATATGAGGGGGAAATGAGCAATATCGCAGTATCAGAGGGGTTGGCTTTATCAATGCCCACTCGCCTTGAACTCAGCAACTCGCTCACAGAGTATGCAAAATGGCAACCACCGTTGAGACCGTTACTATCTCCCCTGCCGATGTGGAAGGCTCTAAGAAGCTCACCTTCGAGCCCTTCGCCCTCCCCCCCAGTAACCAACGCCCCCTCGGCCCTCCCCTCCCCCCAAACACCACCATCCCCCTCGCCCTGAAACCGTCAGAAGAAGGCCCAACCCTCGAATCCGCTATCTCAACCATAACCTCCCTCCAGCGCACAAAAACCCTCACCACCCTCCTTGCCAAACACGGCGCCCTCCTCTTCCGCGGCCTCCCCATCCACTCCGCCTCAGACTTCAGCGCCTTCGCGCACTCCTTCGGCTGGACTCCGCACGAGATAATCGGGATCGTAGTCGAGCGTCCTGTCCTCGCGCCAAACGTGGCTCCTGCAAATGAAGCACCCAAGGAAGTGCGCATCTACAACCACAATGAGTCGCCGCAGGTCCCGCATGCGCCGGAGTATATCTTCTTCTATAGCCATAAGGCGCCGGCCATAGGGAAGGGTGGGGAAACGCCAATTTCGTCGAGTTTGGAGCTGTACCACCGTGCGAGGAAGGAGATTCCCGAGTTTGTGGATTTGCTTGTGCAGAAGGGGATTAGGAGTGAGGTTACGTATAAATTTGGGAGGCAGTATGTGGGGGGGTCGACGCTGAGAGAGGCGTTTGGGAAGGAGATTCTCGATGGGGATGATGAGGCTACGAGGAGAAGAAAGGTTGAGGAGCAGATTCAGCGGTATGGAAGGGGGCAGTGGACGACGTGGGAGTGGACGAAAGACGAAGATGGGAAGGAGGATGGGATTGTCCTTACGCATCAACTCCCTGTTGTGCGTGCGCAGCCGGGCACGAACTTGCCGACGCTGTTTACAGGATTAGCGGCGTATTATAAGAACGCTGTTGAGGCGAGGAAGGGGAGTGCTGCTGGGAGGAAGAATGTTGCGCAGCAGTTGTTTGGCGATGGAACGCCCATCCCGGAGGAGTATCTGGCGACGCTAGCGCGCATCACGGATGAGATTCGAGTGCTGCATCGGTGGGAGGAAGGGGATGTCCTTGTGTATGACAATGTGATTGCGCAGCATGGACGGGAGCCGTGGGAGGGCGAGCAGGGGGACCGCGTGGTGCTGGCGAGTTTGTTTGACGGTGACAGTGTGCCGGGGGCGTATGGCTTTGGCGAGTGGGCACAGGTCGTGCAAGCGTCAGCTTAGTATATTATGCCTCGAGCCAGAAATGCTCTTATTCTCCTATTTGAACTATTCTACCCCATCACACTAGTACCGCCAAGGCTGCATCGACACAACTTCAGCCTTTGGCTCGGTTTCGGCAGACTTGCTGTTACCGAGACGCACTGCAACTCTTAGCCTAGCATCGAAATATAATCTATGCGACTCACAGATCCAGGAACTGTGAAAAGAGAACCTAAATGCGTCTCGCAGACTGTAGTAGACTCAGGAGGCTGTCAAGACATGGTCATTCTTCCGAGGGTTAGGGCTTCTCTGGCTCCGGCGCCAAAGGCTGAGCTGCCAGAAGTGCAGCACCCGAACGTCCAGGATTGGGTAGCGTTATATCGCGCTGGAGATATCTTGGAGTAATGGCTATTATTGGCTAAGCTATCTCTCAACACCATGGCCAAGGCCGCCGGACTCGATGTGTCCTCGCGCCAAAGGCTGAATATCCGTTGTACGCTGTTCATTCGCTAGCTAGCAATTTGTGCAGAAACCGCCTGTCCATTCTTCGATTTTTCCTCTCCTGCGACTTCTTGTGGAAATTTCGACATAGCAAAGTTCTCGTCCCGCTTCCACCCCTTAACCCTCAATCCACGCCCTGCGAACGGCCCTTGACTGGGCTTTTGTCTCAATGAGATGGCGGGCTACGAATCAAGCAGTACTGTGGACTATTCCCCTGTGGCCACTTCCAACCAACATGCGGTCATCAACCACGACGAACCGCGAAATGGCTGGCCGGCAGCTGGGCAAACCGAAAGGAACATATGGGAGCGGATCTCCACTTTCAATGTTTTCGTCATATGCCTGGGATCCGTGTTATTGATTACACCCTGTGTGATTCTCGGCATGATGTGGAAGGAATCCATCCTCGCGATATCAGGCGGAGAGCCAAACATGTTGTGGATACAAATCGTCCACGCCGACTGGACATCCAGGCTAGTAACAGTCTGCACCGCGGTTATAAGAGCAGTGATGGCTCTCCAGGCTAGCCTATTTACTGCAATGATTGGCAGCATCGTTCTCGAAAAGATTGGTACCTCGCTATCCCATGCGCCGTTCTACTCCATTATCCGAGGTGTCAGTGCCAGCCCAAATAGCCTCCTGTTTGCATCCAGCATACGGCCGAAAAGTCTGCTAGCGCTGTTTGTTTCTTTCCTTGCTGTTGCCGAAATCCTTTTGATCGTGGTATCCCAGTTTCTCTCGACCATCTTGATCTCCGACTTTAGCAACAGCGAGTTTACTGACATCAACAACTCGACCAGTGTTCCCATCTTGGGTGGGAACTCGGCAGGAGGAGGAGGAGGGGGAGGTTTCGAAATGGACGCATCGCCCTGGTGGAAGATACCCCCGGCTTCGAATTGGATGTTTGGCGAGCTGTCGGATCCCTTTTCAGAGGGCTCTGATTTCCATGACACCGGGCACACGTATCGAGCATTCATACCCTTTGACGACGAGACTCGGCGAACATCCCTACGCAGATTCCACGGGCCCGCGCCTGTTATGGACCACCGGGTGGTCTGCATAAGCCCGGCAGCCACCGACATGATCCTCAACACCACCGTCAACACCCAGGGCGACTTCCGTCTGTCCGGCACTCTGAGTATGGGAGGAACCCAATCCTATCCTGGACTACGGAACACGGATGCATGGCAATCTATCGAGTTCGACTGCGGTGTGCAGATCCCTTTACAGATCTATACTACATTCGGGTACTTTGCGATATGTCCCCTCCTCACCAACCCTGAGTGGACAGTCCAGATGGAAGATCCATTGGTGGACCCCACCTTCAACGATAGCACCGCAGAGTCTCTTTCAATGATCTACGGCAACCCCAGGGCCGCAGCAATGTTCATGGTTATTGAGACCATTGAGCCGGAGGCAATATACTCATCGACCCGACCCCCAGCGGCAAATGTCTCCGTTCTCCGCCGTGACGGGCCTTGGGCGATTGTAAATAACGGATCCAGTTCAGATACGGACGCGCTCCGGATCTCGACCTGTTTCACAAACTTTGCGTTCAAGACGTCTACAGTCCGTATGGAGAGTTCGTGGCCGGGGTCGGAGCCAAAGTCGTCCTGGATCCATGGTATCCGGAAATACAATACAACCTCCAGCCAGCACCAGCTTCGTGCTTCGATGGAGCCGGGAAGTTTGAGGGATAGAGGCTTGCTGAAGCTCCAGTCTAGATCGGAGTGGAAAGAGGACGTTGACAGGATCCCCGAAGCCGACGACGACAAATGGCGCAAGCATTGGTGGTTCAATACGAATCTTCTAAGCGTTACACCGAGTGTCACGTCGGACAGCGGCTTGTTCCTGTCACAGTTGACATACTCGATGAGGATGAAAGACGCAGATGGCACACATGCGGACTTATTCCAGGCCATCATCCGATCAACCCAGAGTCCTGCACTGGCTCTTCAGGCGCTGTTGGCAAGAGGAGCTCAGATGCTGTTCTACCATAATCTCCTGAGGTTCAACACCACGCAATCAGCAGTAACCAAGTTCTCGACGAAGACATCGGTTCCTGCGCGGTGGACTGGCTTTATTGTCTCCGTGGCTCTGATTTCATTCCACTTTGCGGTCCTGGCAGTTACCATATTCTTATTCGCGCTTTATACCCGGAGTTCGTTGATTGGGAACTACTGGCATGCTATATCGCAGGTTGTATCGGAGGATACGCTTCCGGTGCTGGACAGGGCAGATGCAGCAAAGGATAAAGAGGTTGAACGGTGGGGGAAGACGCATATGCCGAATTTGGCGCTCCAGAGCTATGTCAGACTGCGACCAAATGGACGGATCGCCCTGGGAACGGAAGAGAAGGCTGGTTGATTTGCTCAATACAAACGGGCTCTGAATTAGGTGATCGAGATTTATTGAATAATGCCAAGCTAAATGAATCAAAAGCATATATCCGAGAAACAGAAGGGTATTGAACATGCTAACGTTATGCGTCATCAAACAAAAAATAAGGAAATACAGTACCAGAGTATCCAGAATTAAGGCCAAATCAAGCATTCAAAGACTCAATAATAAACCCATCCACCAATGCCTGCCACTCTATCCACCGCTGTGCTAGATACCCTGGTAACTCGCAGGCCAGCCCAGGCTCCCCAGAAGCCCACGCTGCCTTTGTCCGCACCGTAGATGCAAAAAGAACCCTGCCCTGTTGTAAGTGGAACGACATGGCCAGATCCAGGTCTGCAGTTTTCTGCTGGATGAGTAATGCCTGCGCCGCTAGGGTCTGCGCTTCGACTTCGCGGGTTGCACGCTCGGCCGCGTCCTCGGATACAGTGGCTATTGCGCGACAGATTTGTATCGAGCAGGTGAGGTAGAATAGTCGGAGCCGGATGCGATCAAGCGACTCCGGGGCCACAGGGAGGCTGAATAGGGATAGTGAGGAGCTGTCCTTCTGGTAGTGTACATGGCTGTCCTGCATCCTGCCATAAAGCCATCTCGTCCTCTCCAACAGGTCGGAGGTCTGATTAAAGTGGTCGGACCGTGGAAACGGCTTTAGGAAGAGGGATTTCAGCTCGCATACTATGCCCGGGACGAAGCACATTAGCCCGAACATCTCCCACCAGAAGCTCGCGTCGGGGTCTGTTGCTGCTTGCGAGGCTTGTTTGAAGACGTCCTGCCATTCTAGGGCTTCGAAGATTGAGTCTCGACGGTTGAACATGTCATCTAAGACCTGGACAGGTCAGCTGCTAGCCCAGGGCCAAGGTGGTGATGTGAATTACAAGAAACAGCCCTTGGCTTTTCAAAAGCATCCAGTCAAACTCGGTGGTATGGTTACTGGGACCGCGATGTTTGATAAGGTCAAGCCCACCTCTACCATGGAGTACCCAGTGGTTGTCTTCAGGGCGGCTAACCAGCTGTACACTGTTAATAATGAGTAAAGACAGTGAAAGAGGGCTCACCTCATAGAGTGTCAAGAGTCGCGTGGCGCAGTATACATCCGGGTTTAGCATCAAGGTCGTGTCAGCCACGGCAATCTGTAAGCTGTGCAGGGCTTTCCCGTACAATGCAGCTACTGTCGCTGGTCTTGTTGGAAAGCCGAATATCGAGCCAACCCTGGCAGCAAGACAATTTATCGCATCATCAAGCTGCGGATTGCACCCGTATCGACCGGGGAGGTGATTAAGAAAGGATGAGGGCTGTTGCTGGAGGAGGCTTCCCAGGAAAGTACGTTGTTCATGCAAGAGAGAGGAGGGCTTCCCCAGCGAAACATCAAAGAAATTTGTGAGATATCTAATGTCAAAATTGTATTTGATTTTGAGACCCTCGTACCCGGTGGACGAAGGCTGCGGGGCAAGAAACGGGTCGATGAGTTTGCAGACGCCCTTTTCGTCTACGTAGAACTTGCCTACACCGGGCAGCGACACTGCAGTTGGTTTGGACTGGCGCGGGATATTACTCTCTTCGGCAGCTGCATTCATGCGCTGGTGCTTGCGCCCTGAGCGCGCTGCCTGCCGTCTGATCAGGGCCCTGGGAGTTGGGCCGTCATCCTGCGGGGCGTCCGCGAGGTTCTCCGTAGCGTCGATAAATACAAATGCAGGTCCATCTTTGGCGCGACTTCGTGGTTTTCGGAGTTGTAAGTTCGATCGCATCTGGGCTGACCTGGTATGGTGGTGGATCTGGTCCAGTGGTCGTTGCTCATTACTCGTTGCAGTCAGTTATGGAGCACTCTGTTCTCACACGGCTAGGCGTCAGATGACAAGGCTAAGCTATACTGGTGTTGGACTAGTCGCTCTGGGCACTGATATTTGTGTTGATTGGGCTGGTGTTTACTGCGGATCTGGTAAAGTTCCCAAGTTGATCCAGAAATGGAATACGAGCATCATGATACAAGACCAAAGTAGTCAAAGCTCAAGGTGATTGAGAGTGTTGACAGATAGTATAGCAGTTATTACTTCCATTGGCATAAGCGACAAATTAATCCTGAACAGTCCAATTCACACAGCCCTAACTCACACTGGCATAGTGCCACCCCTGAGGGCAAATATCTACCTGAGAAGATAACATATAAAAGGTTCCTCTATTGTTAATCGACCAATCTAGTCTGCCAATCCTCACTGCATAGAGAATAGATGGTCTCTGCACTATATGGTTACATTTGGAGCATCTGCTCTATGAATAGCACCGATAACCTCATTCGGAACGCCGATCGAGTATGATTAAAGGCAATTCATTGAGAGAAGTTGTTAGAGCCTAAGAAGAAGATAGAAGGTATCGCTAATTAGAATGCTGGCTTGATAGACTATATTGGAATACTACGTGGAATCCCTGTGATGGAGTAAAGTGTCATACTATTCTGCCTGCCTTGCCAAACCTCTTTGTGGAGAATAAATATTTTCTTCCAGATTCATCACGGGATGTTTGAACTGCTGTTTCGATTAAGTTATCCTGAAGAAATCCCGCCACTCCCTTGATAATATGGGTCCAGGAATTATTACACAGTAAATGGGGAATTTAAATCCGAGTTGCCAATATTATAGTGATAGACTGCAGAGTAGTCTCCACCATACCAAACAGCGCACGTATGCAGGTACGCAGAGTGGCGGAGCGGATGTTTGAGGAGAAACATACGACTACTCTGGAATATTTTTCGACTACTCTGGATTCTGGAATATTATAAGGCTGTGCAGTGATCCACCTCCCACAATCGCCACAGTTTCCCACAGTTTCCCACAACCACCACAATCACCACAATCCACTTTCTGCAAGACGTTGCAGGTTTGATTTGGCTGTCTAGTATGGTTGACATTATAGACTTATGGTTCTGTAAACGTGCCACCCAGGGTAAAATATATCTAGAACTACAACCCATATTTATCTTGTAAGCTGTAGAGTAGAACTGGAGACAAGCAGTCTTATCAATCTCCGAGCTCCAGTCCCGAAGTGAGCCCGAGATGATCATCACTCGGACGAAGTTGCGCAGGAGCGTTAGACTCGAGCCCACATAATTTCTTCAAACAGCTTGACTGGCCCAATTCCAACTAAAGTGCTGGGCCACGCAATGTTGTGACGAGGGCGGGTCAGGCCCACCGAGCCCTAATTTCCTGGTTGCCTGCGAGCATCGGCCTTCTGCTTGAGCTTGGCCGTGCTTATATAGACTTGGGTTCGCTGATCATTCCGACCATCATCGGCTTCCTTTCATTTTCTTGTTTCAATTCCATTCGTTCTTCATCATGCGCCAGTCGCGCAACGCTCTTTTTGCACTCGCAACCTCTGCGACCGCGGCCTCCCTCGCCGACGTCTGCACCGTCTCCCACGTCAAGTCCATCCTCCCTAGCGATGGAACTCTCCTTGGAATCGACCTGATCCCCTCCGCCGTGACGGCCAGTGTCTACAATGCCAACTCCTCCTCCTCCAGCTCCAGCTCCAGCTCCGGCGGCATGGGCATGGGAGGCGGCGGCGCAACAGAGTACAACTACTGCAACGTGACCGTCTCGTACGCACACACCGGCCGCGACGACAAGGTCGTCCTGAAGGTCGCCTTCCCCAGCCCCTCGGAGTTCAAGAACCGGTTCTATGTCGGCGGTGGCGGCGGATACTCGCTCAATGCCGATGCCACCGGTGGCCTCGAGTACGGTGCCGTTTCGGCCGCCACAGATGCCGGATATGATGCGTTCAATAATGACTACGACGAGGTCGTCCTGTACGGCAACGGTAGTGTCAACTGGGATGCGACGCACATGTTCGGGTACCAGGCTCTGGGCGAGATGACCCTCGTTGGTAAAGAGCTGGCCCGTGGGTTCTACGGTCTTGACTCGGACGAGAAGCTGTATACCTACTACGAAGGATGCTCGGACGGCGGCAGAGAAGGTATGAGCCAGGTCCAGCGCTGGGGCGAGCAGTATGATGGTGCTATCACCGGTGCGCCTGCATTCCGCTACGCCCAGCAGCAGGTCCTGCATATCTTCTCCTCTGTCGTCGAGCACACTCTGGACTACTATCCTCCTCCCTGCGAGCTGGCCAAGATCGTCAACGCGACCATCTCCGCCTGCGACGGCCTCGACGGCCGCAAGGACGGCGTCGTCTCCAGGACTGACCTCTGCAAGCTGAACTTCGACCTCTCCTCCATCGTCGGCGAACCGTACTACTGCGCCGCGAAGAACTCGACCTCGCTCGGCTTCGGCTTCAGCAAGCGTGACGGCCTATCTAAACGACAGGCAGCGGGCAGCACAACCTCCTACCAGCCCGTCCAGAACGGCACCGTCTCCGCCGAAGCCGTCGCCGTCGCCGCAGCCATCTACGACGGCCTGCACAACTCAGACGGCGAACGTGCATACCTCTCCTGGCAAATCGCCTCGGAATTCTCCGACGCAACCTCGCAATACAACTCCGACACGGGTAAATGGGAGCTCAGCATCACAAGCATGGGCGGCGAGTACATCGCCAAGTTCGTCCAGCTGCTTGACCTCGATAACCTCTCCTCCCTCGAGGGCGTCACCTACGACACCGTCGTCGCCTGGATGGACACAGCCATGGGCCGCTACTACGATACCCTCCAAACCACATTCCCCGACCTAACCGCCTTCCAATCTGCCGGCGGCAAACTCCTCCACTACCACGGCGAATCGGACCCCTCCGTCCCCGCCGCTAGCTCAGTGCACTATTGGCAGTCCGTGAGGCAGATCATGTACCCCAATGCTACAGACGCCGAAGCCCTCTCTGCTCTGAGCGACTGGTACCAGTTCTACCTTGTTCCTGGTGCGGCGCACTGCGGTACGAACACCCTCCAGCCGGGCCCGTACCCCGAGTCGAACATGGATATCCTGATTGACTGGGTTGAGAACGGGAAGAAGCCGGCGCGTCTGAACGCGACTGTTTCTTCGGGTGATTATAAGGGGGAGACGCAGATGCTTTGCCAGTGGCCTGAGAGGCCGTTGTGGAAGGAGGGGAGCGATGACTTTGACTGTGTCAGTGATGAGGAGTCGATTGACAGCTGGACGTATAGTTTCCCGGCTTTCAAGGTTCCTGTTTATTAGGGCTTGTACTGTATTCTTATCTGATTCTTATTCCTCTTATGTGTGTATCTAGGTTGAGGTTCGCTTCGTATCGCCATTTTATGGTCATATATTGTATGTAGTGCTTACCATTGACTATTGACAATTACCATCATATCCTCATGTATACTAGCTGTCAATATCTTACCCAGCGATCCCTAGCCGAGGTCTATCCAGTCGATATCGGCGCTTGTTTCTTGCTTGCTTCCGCTACATTCATGGTCTGGATAACCCGCGCATTGGGTACTTCGGAAGGGTCAACTTTGAGTTTGACGGGCCGTTCCTTGAATAATCTGCGCTTTTATGAGAATATGTTTCAAACAGGAGGAATATATACATGTACGTAATGAATGGCACCCAGCAGATGCAGCTCGTCGGCGGTCTGCCCCCGACATACTGCTTCAGCTTGATTACTGGAATGTGATTGGAAATCAATCGACCGATCCAGAGCAGAGAGACTAAGGATTGTGAGCATCGGAAGCCCCGGACCGAGACCCCAGGATGGATCTCCTACAACAGGCGGCCAATTGGACTTTTTTTACCTGCCTCCGTGGTGGATATTAATGATTCGGATATAGTTGATGAAGACAAACAAGCAGGGAGGGTATGTTCCAACAGTATGAGGACACCGAGTTGTATAGGCACCATGTTCATTCCGGCCTTCGATACCACGGAGCGCCGGTGTTAAGCTGTGGGGCCGTGGGTACCCAGAGTCTCAAGCATATACTGGGAAGCATGAAGTGAGAATTCCAAGAACAGCAACTTCTCGGAACAGGCCGGCCATTTGTATAGCTCGAAGAGCCAGACTCCCATTCTTACCAATTGTTGAGTCGGAGTGTCGGCGCCGACAGACGAAAAGGGGACGAAATGAGACTCAGTTGGACTCGGCCTTGCGAGAGCCCGAAGGCGCGAATTTAGTCAGCCTGGTTTGTCATCTCATCTGCAGCTAACTAACTATAACTAACGAGTTACTACAACTATATAACAGGACAGTAGACAAACTACAACTATACACAGCAGATTCTCTCAAGACAACAATATATCAATTCAACATGCAAACAGTCCTCGTCCTCGGCGCAACCGGCAACATCGGCGTCGCTGCCATCAAGGCCGCCCTGCGCACGAAGCGGAATGTCCTGGCTATAGTCCGGAACCAGAATTCCGCTGATAAGCTCGTTCGCCATGTTGGATCGAAGGAGGGCATCACGTTCGTCGAAGCTGACGTCCTCTCCGACTCTGGCGTCCAGGGTGTGGTTGATCAGGTCCGCGCTGGCAAGTTGCCTGCTTTCCAGCACGTATACTCTTGTGGTAGGCCAACCCTTCAACTCCTTGAACTTCTACTTGTTAAGGTATATACTGATAATTGCAGTCGGCGGCGAGTACGTTACAACCCCGCTGACCGAAATAACAACCGAGCAATTCCGCCTAAACATGAACTCCATGTTCGAGTCCGCATTCTGTAAGACACCCACCACCCCACCACTCACATATCCAAGAATCAAGAATCACCCTCTAACCAACCTAAATCGGAAAGACGGCTACCGCGCAACAATCCCCTATCTCCACTCCCAAACCAACCCAACAACATGGACCATTTGCACGGGCGCCCAAGGCGACATCGGCACGCACCCCCTGCCCGCCATGACCCAGGGCGCGCTCTTCTCGTTTTCCATCGCTGCGGCGCGTGAGAACGCCAATACCAATGTCCGCTTTAATGAGGCGTACTTGGCGCTCCGGGTGGAGTTTGATGAGGATGCTGCTGCGCATGGTGTCACTAGTGCGTCGGAGTATGCGGCTGTTTATGAGGCGATTCTGGAGAGGGAGGATATTCGGGGTGCTAGAGTTGGTGTTTGGGAGGTGGAGGATATCAAGGATTTGAAGGTTGTGCCGAAGTTTTAGGCGGTAGTAGTATTTGGTATGGAGTTGGTTGGTTCTGAAGTGGAGGAGGGCTTATTGGAACTGTCTCAATTGCACCGTCTGTTAAATCTTTATCACTTTTAAGCTAATTATTGGCATTCATCATGCAGGTTTCGTTGTCAAAACGCACTGGCTATGTAATTATATATAATTATATACAATATACAGAAACACCACTGGGTTTCACATTGGCTCTCTGTCTAGTTCTCACGGTCTAACCCCAATCCCAAGGAAAATGGCCTATGTTCATTGGAAGGCGACAGTTTAAATACCAGCAACTTGCTCTGCGAATATCATGATTTTTTATTCTTTGTTCTTTGTTCTTTTGGTACTACAAGCCAAGAAAATCACGTGCGCCGGTCGCCCCCCAGCTCAACACCAACACGTTGCGTGAATTCTGCAACCAGATGCAAAGCTTGGTCAAAGCCGGATCCTATCACAAACAATGGAGCAGCCTGCCAAACCCAAGAAAACACGGCGCATGCGCCAACCCAAGTCCCAAACAGGATGTCGCACATGCCGGTTCGTCCAGGCCCACTCTACCCAGAGTTCCACCCAGCTAACAGCAGCAGGACCCGCCATCTCAAATGCGACGAAACACCAGGCTCCTGTCGGCGATGCACATCCGCAGGCTTCAAATGCGACGGCTACGACCTGGAGCGTCTCTCGCACAAGCGCAACCCCGACCCGAGCACATCCATGGCACTGACCGAGTACCAGTTCCGCGCCCTGCTGCCCGACAAAACAGCCGAGGAGCGCCGCTTCTTCAACTACTTCCACTCATTCACCATCCCCATGATGAACGGCTGGTTCGACCACCGGCTGTGGAACTCGCTCGTGCTGCAGATGTGCCAGTCCGAGCCCGCCATCTGCCACGCCGTCGTTGCCCTGAGTGCCCTGCAGGAGGTGTCTGAGGTCGCGGGGCTAACGATTCTCCCCGAGGACATGAGCAACCGCACCCATCGCTTCGCGCTGTATCAGTATAATCGTTCGATCGAGAACCTGACGGCCCGGATGCGCTCGAATGACCCGCACGTGCGCAGCACCGTCTTGCTCTGCTGTCTGCTCTTCATTGCGTTCGAGCTGATGCGTGGTAGGATCGACGATGCTGTTGCGCATCTGCATAATGGATTGCATATCATGGGGACGGGGAAGTTGGATTACCATGGTCTGTATCAGAGGCATCCGGCGGCGGAGCAGGATATCGAGCGGTCGCTTGCGGCGGCCATGGTTCATTTGGATTTGCAGGGCGCGCATTTTGGATTCTCGGAGATCCATGTGGCGCTGGATATCTCGACACTGGTGAAAGGGAATAAGTCTGGGCCGGGCCATGAGCGATTCCATAGTATCCAGGATGCGTGTTTCATGCGCGACCGTGCCTTTCTCCAGTTCTGTCTGTGGACGGCCTTCTGTGATAGCTTGTCTGCGGCGGACATTGAAGCGGAGTATGATGTGTTGATACGAGAGCAGAAAAAGCAGCTCGTGCAGCTAGAGAATTTCGGGTCTGCGCTTGATCAACTGGAGCAGCGACTCTATGCCGACGGACCCGTTGCGGAAAAGGACCGCCGGTCCATTGAAGCCCTGCGCATGCACCAGAAGGGTCTGTTTCTAATTACGGAAATCAGCTTGATCAAATCCAACGAGGTAATCCGCGACGTATACGCCGACCGCTTCGCAGAGGTTGTGGATATGGCAGCGAAGATCACGGCCGGTGTCCAGAGTACAGCGCGCAAGGCGGGTCCTCGCCCAACACTCTTGATGGATACGACCGTTATTGGCCCGCTGTACTATTTCATCGAGAAGTGCCGGAACCCAGTAATAGCCAGGAGAGCACTCAAGATCCTGGAATCATGGCCGCACCGCGAGGGAATGTGGGACTCGACTCTGGCTGCGGGGATGGCCCGGAGTTCAGTGCAGTTGTAGACATTATGAATAGCAGTCGGCATCCCCAGTCCGCCGTTCGCGCTCCAACCACCGATCAAGCACCGATCAAGCAGCGAGTCCGTGCATGTTCCAAAAAGGAACGAATCAGATCTCCTGTCGATCCAGAATAAACAGCCAAGATCGAATCTGACTGGTCCGCCTGCCAAACTCCAAGCCACTTTCGATCCCCAGGACTGAGACAGTTTTCGAATATGGCAATTCATTGCGCTGGACTGAGCAGAGATGTATATATAGCTCTCTGGCGTGGTCTCTTCCCAGGCCATAATTTCTTCTGTTTTTCATTACTGAATCATTCTGTTCTTCCCATTGCTAAATCACAATGTCTCCCTTTTCTCCCGCACTCACGGTCCATTGCCTCCCTTTTACCAATGCCATGGTGCCAACTGGACCAGACGAGAGTGCACAACCTGCAAGTACTTCTACTCCGCAGCAGGGCCAGTCTACTCCCTCGAACTCACAGTCCACCAACGGCTCTAATTCTCCTCCAAGCCAACAAACCTCTGGCAGCAGATCCCAGAGCTCTGATCAAACGCAGAACCCCAGCTCGATATCACCCCCCAAATAATCATAACAGTCCACTTAGTCCCCCAGACGGGTCACTGCTCCACACATTGACGACAGCTTCGATAACATCGCAGTCCGGACCGCGCCAGTTCGATTGCCAGTCGGCATGACTGCTACTCCGTACAAATGACGGGCATGACCAGGCATTTTTATCTTTTGTCTCTGCTGAAGCACAGTATACTACAATATGTGCAGGTGGTATTTGGTTGATCTCCGGTGGCGGAAGTAACTTCCACATCCCTGGCCAATCAGACCGGCGTCTTGTCGATCGAAGCCTCGCTTAGATGCGCGTCTGCAGTGAAGTTCAGGCTGTCAGAATGTTACGTCTGATTGGTCTGATGATTGGTCTCAAATTTCGGAAGGGACGAACTCGCAAGCGTTTATCCATCTTATGATCTTACTGGCGTGGAGTACTTGTTGTATTTTTTTCTGGAATGCGATGTTCTTTGCTTGATCAAAAAATATTCGGTGTAAAATGAGGACCTGCGAATTGCTGTTTAAGATTAGTTCTGTCTCTTTTAGTTTAGCCTTCTGATATGCTGTACTGTAAAGGCCGCCTGGCTGGCCTCCTAAGTATATAAGAGCCCTCCTTTACTGTTCTAACCTGGCCCCCTATAAATTCTTCGTCTTCTGCACTCATCCATACTCCTGGCTATTGGAAACTTCCCCCCTCCCTCTTTTTTTTGTTTTGGAAATTGCTGCTGCGCCTCCTTTCGCCTCTACTTCTCAGATTCTTTTGCCCTGTCCATGACCGGTGTTTTGAGTTGATTCTGTCTCCCTCTATTTTGAAATGTAGTGGATTAATTGCTATTTTCTGCTCCCCAAGCCTTTACTAAGAATGTATTTACTTGAGGTCTTGCGTTTTCAGGTACTCTTCATTAGTGGTATCCGCCTATTTAACTCCTTTATTGAAAACGGACATGTGCTGGCAACCAGTTACTCGAACCCGGCGCATGATATCGAGTAAACACGGAACGGTAGCACGGAGACCCAAGCAAGCTCGAGGAAGCGTACTCCATGCCCTATGGAAGAGGCGGACCTTCTGCTAAAGCTGAGAAAGGAAGAGTGTCAGCCTTGGCCAGAGGTCGCAAGATTATTTTCAGAGTAATATAGGGAGGAGTCTAGGCGTGATACAAGTATACTGGAGTATAACGCTCCAAAAAAGAAAGGGGATTAACGCTTCAGGGGAATACTAATACTATATTAGCATTCCGAACCAATTATAAACTAAAGGAACGAAGCAACCGTGTTCTCTTATCCACGGAATGATTTGATTGACGTTAAATCCTTGGGCTTGCACGCAACTGGGCTGCTACTCATTTATACGCCAGCTATCCTATGCCGCATCTGATGCAAATGAGCCGGGTCCCTGGGTCTTCTCATCCCCCCCTACGGTTCTACTACCTCCACAGCTATTACAGCAGACTGCAACACACCCATGAGCCTGGCGTTGTTCGCTATTATGTTGAATAGCTCTTCATCTGAGACTGTGCTCGCGTCTCGGTTGCTGGACTCGAGTGTGATGATCGTATTCGGCGCGACAGTTTGAAAGTTAACCTGGTCCACATTATCAACTGGCCTGATTCTGGACTTTTTCTTTCGCCACGCTGGGGTTGGACTTTTTTATATTATTTTTTATATTCTATTTTTCGGGCATGGACCTGGATTCGGAACTGATGCGGGCTGGTTGTACCAACAAGATACTCCGACTTTTATACGAAAACGAGTACGGCTTCTGATCCGATCTTTGCGCTGATAGTGTGAAGCTTTCTTCAATATACAAGCCCACACATCCACCACCCCACCCGTGTTCGTATCTTTTGGTCCGGCAGACGTTCCTGGATCGGTCCATTAGCATTAACTAGCCTATATAGTCACAAACCTCTACATGATACCGTATTTCTCTGCCTTGCTAGTGCGGATCCGCTACCTATTTTCGTTCACAGCCAATGTACCCGTTGGGCGTCATATAAGACACCCAACTAGAAGGTTAGATATGTCTCTTAAAGCAACAATATTCTCCTCTGTCTGTCCTTGTAGCAGGCTTCCACTCTTTCTCTACAGCTCCACACCTACACACTCTCTATCCTACTTCGGTGCTCTTCGCTACATGCGTATTGGAACTCCAGTTTCCTTTCTGTTGTGCAATCGATATTGGCTCGCTCGTTGTTCACGTCAAAATGTTGAACTCGAGGGATTCCAACGACGTTGTCTTTGCCTTCTATCGCTACGATCCTAGCATGGGCGGCGCCGTTCTTTTCATCCTACTTTTTATGGGCACCACAGGGTATCATATTTTTCAACTGTTCAAGACTCGCACGTGGTTTTTCATCCCCTTTGCTATCGGGGGAGTCTGTCAGTGCACTTGTTACATTCATTGGGCCTGGAACCGTGCTGATCTGCCCAGTTGAAACGATCGGATATATTGGACGTGCCATGTCCAGCAAGGAGAGCCCAGATTGGACACTCGGATCCTATCTTGTACAGACATTGTTCCTCTTGCTCGCACCGGCTCTCCTAGCGGCCTCGATATACATGCTCCTTGGTCGGATTATCCTGGCTTTACAAGCTGAATCACATTCGTTGTTGAAGAAAAAGTGGTTGACCAAGATCTTTGTGACTGGCGACGTACTTTCGTTCTTGTTGCAAGGAGCTGGTAGGCATTTCATAATAATAACCTGTAGCATTGAACACTCTGTTGATCAGATTTAGGTGGTGGCATACAGAGCAGTGGAGGCCCGGATAGTCTAAAGAAAGGCGAACACATCATCATCGCTAGCCTCTTCATTCAGATCTTCTTCCTTGGGTTCTTCATCATCACCGCCACCCATTTCAACTGCAAGCTTAAGAAATACCCAATTCCGCGCTCCTGTTCTCCAGACATTCCCTGGCGCAAACACCTGAACGTGCTCTATGTGACGAGCTTTTTGATCATGATTCGCTCCATCTTTCGATTGGCTGAATACATCCAGGGAAACAACGGGTATCTTCTGCACCATGAGGTGTATATATACATTTTTGATGCAGTGCTGATGTTCATCACCATGATCATCTTCAATGTTGTTTATCCGCATGAAATTGGTCGACTTCTGGTTGTGCCTCATTTTGAATTGACACGCATCCCAGACGAACAAGCTACTAAGCCATATGAAGGATACTCCGGCGTGTGAGAAAGCTGTTGTCTGCTTCGCCCTTCATTGTCCTAATCAGGCTATCATGCCTCGTTTCCAGTCTGTCGCATTCTTCATTTTGTTTGTCTGTCTGTTTCCCGCTAGACTATTCATTCATGTCCTCTCATATCTTCATTTGCTGTCAAGAAAGTCATTCCTATCATGGTAGGGCTAGTTTTGTATATAGGCTTGGGTTGGGAGTGGGTTAGTTATATCCAGCCTTCACATCTACTCGGGCGACTCATGCAAGCGTAATCCATTACAGAGAAAGCGCAGCTAGAAGGTGTAGTCACACTGATATTCATCTAAATGTAACCCTAAATGCAAATGGTATGTCGTGAAGATAATAAACTGCATGGTCAGTATATCAGTGTCCGCTGATCCGATTAACAATGCGCAGTTGAGTATACCACCCCTGCCAGATTCTGTGGGACAAGTAGAATTAATTACTTGGCGGTTCTGGAAGCAATTAAAGAAATTTATCCATTCATTACAATCTCATGTATGGTCCACGGCTACTGGGCTCTACTAAAGCCTAGAGGCCTACTAGAAGCAGGATCTGATTTTTGGATGCGAACACGAGCAAGCTTCTCTTATGGTTGCCTATACTTTTCTCGGGACATCAGACGAAATTTCTTATGGCCTCGGGCTTCCTGCAGTGAAAAGTATACTCCGTACTCCTTATTAGGGACCCACTCCAATAGCGGCCGCCCGAACGGCCCCGTTCGCCAATCAGGCACCTCCGGCCACTGAAATATGGAGTTGGTGGGGAAGCGAAAGCAGATGCGAATACGAGTGGATCAACTGGTTCTATTCAAGGGCTTCCCGCAAAGCGCAGAGAACGTGGATCCTGCTTGACGTACCTCGAGTCCTTGAATAGCTGGAATCTCCTCGGAAGTGTTGTATATGTTGGAGATCCCGTCCAACTCAAATGTCCTCAGCATTCATTCTTATTCATTACGCACAGGCTGCTCCCTCTTAGTAGTGGCCGACACAATGATATCTTCTTTCATCCTCTTCACCTTGCTTGCTGCAGTCAATGTGGCATGGGGTTCAGCTACCCAAAACCAGACGCGCTCCAACCCGGCCCTACCTGGCTGGCATAGCGATCCCAGCTGCGTTTTTGTATCCGAGAGGGACAACACCACCTTCTGCACCGCGTCGACATTCCTTCTGACGCCAGGGCTCCCCGTTTACGCCAGCAAGGATCTCAATACTTGGAAACTGGCCAGCCACGCCTTGTCTCGAGAAGGCCAATTCCCTGGATTCAACCAATCCCTCGCCCAAAGCGACGGGATATGGGCCCCAACCCTCCGATTTCACCAAGGCGTCTTTTACATTATTACTGTTTATAAGAACAACATCCTCGACAAGACGACTGGGCTGGTGTTCAAAACGACAGATCCCTACAGGGACAGTGCCTGGAGCGATCCGGTTCAATTCAATGCGAAATACATCGATCCGGACGCGTTTTGGGATGATGATGGCACGGCATATGTCGCCACTGCTGGCACCAATCTCCAGACCATCAATTTAGAAACCGGCGCACTGGGTAAATCACGTCGAATCTGGAACGGCACCACCGGCATATTTCTCGAGGGGCCACATCTCTACAAAAAGGATGGATACTATTATCTTATGACTGCAGAAGGTGGCTCTGGACTGAATCACTCTGTTACAATCGCGCGGTCGAGCAAGATCTGGGGCCCATATGAAAGCTACAGCAGAAACCCCGTTTTGTCGAATAGGAACACCGCAGAATACTTTCAGAATATCGGCCACGCTGATTTGTTCCATGATGCGAGAGGCCAGTGGTGGTCGTCTGCGCTGGCTTGGCGCTCAGGGCCTGAAGGACTGATATATCCCATGGGTCGAGAGATGGTGCTAACCCCTGTGACCTGGAATGAAGGGGAATGGCCGGTCTTCTCACCAGTGCGCGGCGCTCAAAGTGGGTGGTATCTCCCTCCCTCAAGCGATATCCCAGGAGATGGCCCTTTCGCCAACGCCCCCGATGTCGTCGATTTCAAGTCAAAGTCGACGATCCCACGCCATTTCACTTTCTGGCGCTGGCCCAACAAAAGCTCCTATGCTGTCTCGCCACCAGGGCACCCTGAAAGGCTTCGACTCACGCCGTCCCCCGCAAGCATTACGGCTGGCTACAAGAATTATACAGCCGGCTATGAACTTGCTGATCTTACCCTGGTCATGCGTCGGCAGACGGATACACTGTTTGAGTATAGTGTCAACGTAGACTTTGCGCCCAAAGTCAGGGACGAGGAAGTCGGGGTAACTGTCTTTTTGAACCAGGTTCAGAATATCAATCTGGGAGTGGTGATGCTGCCCGCTAATAGCACCGCCAACTCCACAAATTCGACTTCGACTCTAGCACCTTATTTCCGCTTTCTGGTCTCTGGGCTTGGAAGTGACGAGAAGAACATACCTGCGCCATCCATTGCGCCTATTCCAACCACTTGGCTTCAAGATCCCATTCGCCTGATCATTCGCGCGGAGTGTGCAACACACTACACATTCTATGCTGCGTCTAGCGTTCGCCCTAGTGAAACCCTTAGACTCGGTTACGCGCCGGCAACCATCGTTAGTGGTGGCGATGGGCCATTCACAGGTATGTGACTTGTATTCCCCTGTGGCACGTATTCCCCTGACTTTGCTGACGATTCGCTTATAGGGTCTCTGGTAGGAGTCTATGCGACTAGCAACCACGGAAGCGGGACGACTCCGTCCTACATTTCTCGGTGGAGGTATCAGGGCATTGCACAAGCGGTCGCAGATGGACACTGAGATGGCTATGTAGCCTTTCCCTAACGTAGGAGTTGATTTATAGCTTATAGAAAGTCAACTTATTCATGCGACTGGGGCTCAGATACTGATACGGAGATACTGCCAATACGGTCTTTTAATCTGCTTCCACTTTGTATCGATTTCAAATTTCCCTAGACTCGTTAGGTACTCATAAAGAAAAAGTATGTGAAATAAATATCACGCTGTCTTGAAAGTACATATGGATATCCAGGTAAAAAGGTTGTATGGACCGGCCAATGATGTACGCTCTTGGCGGCCACCGTCCGCCGGAGCTGCTACAGTGCTGCCTGGGCGAGCGGCGCACTCGTCCCTTTTTCGCTCTCTACTTTACTCCTCTGACCTGTCTTTCTCCCAATTGCTTTCTTGCACCGAGAACATTCTCGCTTATATGATCATGCTGGGATTGGCCGTGAGAGATGCCTCGTTTGTGGGCGAAGAAGTAGCAGCCTCAGCCTCCGACAGCCAACACGCGCGGAAAAAACACCGCATGCGCCACACTAAATCTCGCCATGGATGCTTGTCGTGCAAATCGCGAAGGGTCAAAGTAAGTCTGCATTCTTGGTCTGCTTCGTCTCGCGTTGCCGGTGCTACCCCTACGGCTATTTGCTGATCTACTCTGGTTGTCTCCCGACAGTGTGATGAAGCTCGTCCTGTATGTGGCGCCTGCTCTTCTCGTGGGGAGCCATGCTCGTTCCCTGACAAAACCGGGATTCCCTGCAAGCCGAACAGCTCCTTTCGGATGCGACGAGCAGGGCCGCGCGCCCGGAGTGGCGGTGGTCGCCGAGATCCTCTAGAACCATTGGAGGCCAATACAGCTGGAACTCCCCCGTCATTGGACGAGGACCTCCTGGGAATGGACAATCTCCTCATGATGCAGTTTTATCATCTGCACACGGCTAAGGATATGTCCGCAGAGCAGAAACGGAGCCGGGTCTGGCAGCGGGTCATTCCTGACCTTGCCGGAAGGAATCGTTATCTTATGCACCTGCTCCTCGCTTTGGGTGGCATACATATGATCACAGAGCGACTGAGGCGCGGGACTGCTGAAGAAAACGACTCCCCGGAGACAGTGGATCTTCGGGCTGTTATGAAACATCATCAGAAAGGGCTGCAAGACTTCAGAGAGAATGTGGCGCAAATATCCAACTCTAATGCTGAGGCTGTCTACGCCGGCTCTCTACTTCTGGCTGGATTTATCTTCGCGTCTCTCCAGGTCCCTGAGCTTAACCCAACCGTTGCAACTGCTGATTCGGTATCTGTTTCCCATGGTGGGACCTTCAACAGACGATTTCCCCAGACATTTGACAGGCCCCAGCTAAGCTGGCTGCATCTGATCCGAGGGGCCTCGAGCGTGATCCAGGATCAATGGCCAACCTTAAAGGCTAGCTGCTTGCGGCCAATGGTGCTTCACTTCCACGGGGACGAGTACTGGAAAGACCTGCCTTTTACTTCAGCCTTGTCCCAGCTCAGTCATTGTGCACCGCGCCTGTTGGTATTTGTCCAGGGAGCTAGTCAAGCCATTGCAGATCTGAGAACCTCCTGGGCCGCCACTCTGCTTGTTAGTAACAATGGGCCAGACTTCATTGATTCTCCTGCATCCCTTCCTTCAACGTCTGATGGGACCGTTGACGAGCAATCAAGAGCTATTGATATCTTGGAGAAGTATTATTCGCGTATTATCGACGCGGTGCAGTGCTCCATCAGTGAGCATAGCTTTCCAGGTGTGTCTGACATTCAGGCCAATCTTGAAGAAGCTGCAGTGATCTCCTGGCCTACTCTGCTTTCCAGCGACTTTATCAGCTTGCTTGAGACTCAGGACCAAGTGGATCCTATCTGGGAACATTCCTGGGCCATCCTAGCTCATTTCTATGTCATCAACACACTGATAGACCGCTGGTACTTGAAAGGCTCCTATGAAGGGGAGGTCCTCAAGATTTGCGACTTTGTCCGTAGTTCATCCAATGCTCAATTGCGTCAGCTCACACTGTGGCCTGTGAAGATTGTGACCTCATGATCGAATCCAATCTGCCGTCTGACTTATTGAGATTGGCCAGCTACATCCTTTCAAGGCCTAGATGCGAGCAGAAACCTGCCGAGGTGTCCTTATAGAGGATATGCCTCGTGCATATACACCCTTGGGGTCTTTTATTTTTTGGTGCACTTGAACCTTGTTTTAACCACAACACGTTCATACTACGCGTTGGAAAATAAGGCCTCTCCTGCCTATCTATTCCCCCTAGGAGACCACTCTTCGCACTTGACTTTGACTCTGGCTTTATTCTGACTGCGCGCCGGCTGTGTTCATTTTCTGTTCCACTCTCCACCATGTTTGAACGAATATGGATCAGGGCTTCTGGCGGATTCCTGCGCAAAGGCGAGCTGGGCAAAAGCCATCTTAGAATTGCTGCACAACTGCAAGCCCTGCATTTTAGTCAACGCCCTTGCCCACCAGGTCATTGATCAAGCCAGCGCTACTCGAAATATCCAAGCGGCAACACTTGTGCTAGGCCTCAATCCTCAGTTAGGAATGGTTTCACATCACCGATTCAGAAGAAGTCCCACAGCCAAATCGACTGATGAATGGTACTGTGATCGGTCCCGAGTTCGCTCCACCGTCCTGACCTCTGCTGGCTTGGGAGAATTAAATAAGGTGAAGTATTTGATACTTCAAAACAGTGTTTCCAACCAAGGCTGGGACCGGCTTGATCTTTGAGAGAAGATGGGGGGGGGGGGGGGTTGAAGTAGGTTAAAACTTATCTACAAAAAATATAATGCAGAATTCTTTCCATGATTGGGGAATGACCGGCACTTTTCACTTGCTCCCAATCCACTGGCCTCCAAAGAGACTGGGCAGCAAATGCGAGCGAAACCGAGAATGCGAAACCGAGAATGCGAATACGAGAGAAATGAAATATGGTTTGCCCCACAGCGGGTACACGTTTGCGATTCAAGTCAGTAAAATGAAAACTTTTGGGTATGAGCAGGCCACACAATGACCGATTACGATGGTGAAAGCGAGTTCCTCGCTTCAAATACCGACCCAGCGCGCAGACATGTACGATAATCAACCCTTCCTCTCGTTGAGAGCACTTCGATACTAAACCCTTCGAAACGCATTCTTTCGGTCATTCACCTATCATGGCTTCCAACGAGGATGCAGAGTTCGAATTCAAATTATATCGCTACACGCCCTCTCTCGTCGCCGCAGCCATCTTCCTTGTTCTATTTATTTTTGCTACTGTCTATCATCTCTACCAGGTCACTCGTGCGCGATGCTGGTACTTTATGATCTTCGTCATGGGAGGAGTCTGTAAGTTGAAGCCCTCTACTTGACAGGCCATGTCGACTACCCCATTATTTCTGACGAGCATTGCAGTCCAGATTATAGGTTACATTTGCCGCGTGCTGGCCCATTACGATAAAGAGTCCGTGCCTGTATACTCGGTTAGCACAATCATGGTTCTTCTTGCTCCTCCTCTTTATGCTGCTTCAATATACATGACCCTCGGCCGTCTTGTCACATATTTGGATGCTGAAAGTTTGAGCGTGGTGCCAGTAAGATGGTTGACCGCAATATTTGTCACCGGCGATGTTATTGCGTTTGTCATGCAAGCAGCAGGTAACTACTCAGGACTCCCACACACACACACCCTGGCATTGAATACTAATGATCAATGAAGGTGGCGGCATCATGGCAAGTGGAACTATCAGCGCAATGAATACCGGTGAAAACATCACAATAGGTGGCCTGGCTGTCCAATTGGTGTTCTTCAGTGTCTTCATTATAGCTTCCACAATCTTCCACCATCGGATACGCAAAAATCACGCCTCGGGGTCTTCCAGCGCCTCTCCCGCGCCGAAGCCTTACGTCGGGCGTGCGGCTACCTGGGAAACCGTCATGCTGGGGTTATACATGGCCAGCGTCCTAATCCTCATCCGATCGATTTTCCGGCTGATCGAATACACCCAAGGCAACGATGGGTACCTTATCAGCCATGAGGTATTCATGTATGTTTTTGATGCAATGTTCATGTTCTTTACGATGGTTGCGATGAGCATTTTCCATCCATCCTCTGTTCTTTCTCTCCCGGCCAAGTCAGGGGCTGTTTCGTGGCGTTCCCGGTCAACAAGCTCAGAGCTGGTCTAGACTAATTCTCGTTTCACGGATGATGTTGCAGTGGTTTTGGTAGCCTATCCTGACGTGCCGACTCCTATTATATTTGTTACCATTATACGTGACTTGATTTCTGTTCCGCTGTATTTAGGAGAAAAGAAATATCATCATGTTTTGCTATTGGCTGGCATCGTTCATTTATTGTCCAGATACGTAAACATATCTATAATCTTGTTAAATTTGTCGTAGCTGACAAGCTGGCAGTAGCAAGTCTTGTATGTTTAGAAATGAATTTCAACAAATCCAAAACCACAGGTCAACCTTCCCGTTCCCACCAGGTACTATTTCCCAGTCCGTTTGGCGTTTGTCTCGAAGTTTCAATTCCACCCCGAAGCTACATCATATTCGGGAGTATCATCCTCGTGCTCGTATAGATCCCGAACAACGGATCAAGATCATACGCTTTCCGCATGGGCTTGGGCGGGCGCCTTCCACTTGAACCGTAGGATACCTCAGCAACCAGTCTTTCGACCGCTAAAGACAAATCCGCGGTTCCTCGGATCAGGGGCGTACTCGCTTTCGTATAGACCAGAGCTCTCGTGTTCCTACTCTGCTCTGATGTCATAGTAGGAATCGGGCCATAGTGATACCCCCTCGTAATCGGTTTTCTCACAACGACCTATAAAAGCCTTAACGATGTTGAGATGTGGTCGCATGTCACTCTCCGTTGACTACTACCGAGGCAGAGAACATGTCGCCAGGCAGAACCATGAAGGCCATTGGTGCCGCAACACTCATCATCGCGCTCCTCGCTGCTCCCAAGGGAACCGACGCGTTCGCCAGCAACGGAACCACCTCACTGAGGGAGGAGGCAGAGAAGAAGGACATTCTCATCGGGTCCGGGGCGATCAACCCGACCTATCTCAATGATTCTCAGTTCGCGGCCGTCCTTGCTAAGCAGTTCAACAGCCTTTCTCCCGAAAATGAGATGAAGTGGTCGTTCCTTAACCCAACCAAAGGGCACTACAACTGGGACACACTCGACCGCCTCGTTGACTTCGCGGGAGACAATGACATGGCAATCAAGGGACACGGCCTCATCTCAAGCTGCTGTAACCCCGACTACCTGCTCAACATCACCGAACCCTCGGTGTTTCGTGCTGCCATGGCGGCTCACTTCAACACGGTCATGCACCGCTACAATGGCAAGATGGATCTGTGGGACGTCGTCACCGAAGCCCTCGTCTCGCAGGGTGGTGGCCTGAATGCCAACCTCTTCTACAACGTCCTCGGTCCTGGCTATATCAAAGATGCCTTCCGCATCGCCCGGGCAGCAGACCCGGACGCCAAGCTGTTCATCAACGAGAACCTCGTCGAGTCACTCCCCGGCAAGCGTCAGGAGCTCTACGACCTGGTCTCAGGACTCGTGGCGGACGGCATCCCGATCGACGGAGTCGCCCTGCAGATGCACATCACCCAAATAGCCCCGATACCGGGCGTGCTCACGGACATGGTCAACTCCTACAATGCGCTCGGACTGGAAGTGACGATCGCTGAAATGGATGTCCACACTCTTAACGCTACACTCCAGGCTGATATCTACGGTGCCGTCGTTAACGAGGCTCTAGCCGCAGGAATCACAGACCTTAGCTTCTGGGGCTTCACGGATAAGCACGCCTATACCTGGCTGCCGGGCGCAAAGCCATTGATGTTAGATGAGAACTACAAGCCCAAGGGTGCATTCTACGCCACTCACACTGCGCTAACAAACTTCGTCAGCGGGCCCTAGGCAGCTCGAGCACCATCGGCGGTCACAGCCCTAAGAGTATGAGGGTATTTATATATAGAAAAATAATGTCGACAAAAGAGGGTCGCGATCTGACTAGCGCGCCAGAGGAATATTCAGCACCCCCGAATGCCTGATGTCTTCTATATTCGTGATAACTATGTAACTAGTTATCTGTTATAGCTAAGCTAGTATAGACATCAAGAACTGTATTATAGGATTACTCTTTTATTATCAGATAAGTCTCTGACTATAAGAAAATTTAATATTCTTACTGAATATATTAGGCTTCCACAGACTGCCCTAAACCCAAGTGCCAGTGGTAGAAATGGCAGTGAAGGATGTCGAATAGCTCTAATAAAAAGTTCCAGGGTGGGAGGGCAGCCGTTTCTGGCCTCGAAAGTAGTTATTTCCGGCGTCAATTCTACTGTCCTTAAATTCTAGTTGTACCCTTATTTACTCGAGGAATAGGATAAGTAATTTTAGAAGTATGATTCGATACATCTACCTATACAGATATTACCGCTTACCGCTCTGCATACAACAAATAACCAACACATCCCATCTTCCGTCTCATCACCTAAAGACTATTTAGAACAACAAGTCCAACGCCCACCCCCCAGCAATCGCAGCAACCACAACCCCAGCAAGCCCAGTACGCGAGAGCGCAAGCTGCGCAGACCCATCGGTAGGCGTGCTGTCGTCCCCAGACTCAGACGGCGACGGTGTCGCATCGTTATCTGTCCCCGTCGCACTGCTTGACTCGGTAGCGTCGGCACCACTCGAAGACGCAGTCGATGTCGGGCTTGTGGTCTCATCCGAGTCACTGCTGCTGCTGGTGCTCGTAGCCGAAACAGTCGGGAGGGTGAAAGTCTCGTCGTCGTCGTCGTTGTCGTCGTCGGTAGAAGTAGAAGTAGGAGAAGGAGTCGCACTTCCAGAGCTAGATCCGGTACCAGTGCTGGTACTATCATCATCATCCTCATCCTCATCATCGTCCCCGGCATCCAACCTCACGACCTGGAATCCGCTTAGGTCACTCGAGGCCTCCTTAACGAACGAGACAGTTGCCTGACCCGACGGGTCGCCGGAGCACTTGCTGTTGGTGAACAGCAGCATGTTGATGTTCGGCTCGCCCTCGCCGTCGATGTCGAATTCCTGGCCCTCGGCGTGGTCGATGGGGATGCATTTCGAGGGGCCGCGGCCGCTCTTGGTGCTTTCTTTGCCGGAGGCGTCGCGCCAGGTGATTTTCCAGGCGTGTGCGGAGAGCACGGGGAGGGAGAGAGCGAGGAGGGTTGAGGATTTCATTTTGAAGACTGGACTGAATTGAAATTGAGACTTGAGAGATTAGGTAGGGAGATCAGATCTGTGGTTTATTTTGTGGGACTGAATGGAGAGTGGAGGTCAGGTCGAGGTCCATTGGGGGAGCGAGACGGTATTTGAACTCTCGCAGCCCCTGTCGCAGATTCATTTCGGGATCCAGCTCGTCTGCGAGGCTGAAAATTGGCCCCTTGGCGGGCGGGACGCTGCTCCTGGTCGAGAGTGTTAAGAGTGCCCATCGTGCTCGCTTATTGGAGTCGCGATGTTGGCATGCTGCGAGGGATGCTTGTGCGAGCGCCACCACACAACTCTGTGAGAGCGGAAAATTGCACTGCCTGCTACAATATATTGCCAGTCCAGCTGAAGTGTCAAGTCTTACAAGCAAAATGGAAAGGCTTGGAGAATAATGTGGATGGATGTTTTCGCCGGAGGGATCTGCAGTGAATACGAGGTAGGGTTGCAGCACAGGGAGACCAACACAAGCGCTATTCTGGATCAGGAACAGCCCAAATTGCTGCGTCTGCCTGGCTGGTCTGGCCAGTCTCAGTGTCAGTGTCAGGCAGTCTGGACTCTGGATGGAGTGTGCTCTCCGTGCCCAACCAGGAAGACCATCCCCGCGCAATGTCCGAACACGAGATCCAACAATGTCTTTCAAGGCTGCCATTTTCTGGCTGGAAATTGTCAGCATTGCAGTGTAGATTAAATTAACTGAACGACGGCCTGTTTATAAATAACATCGCTCCAATCACAATAATTGGGGCCAGATGGTCGGGATATGGTGATTCATCGAGAAATAATGGAGGCAGCTGGCTAGTCTATATCAAAGCAGTTAAAACAAAGCCTTCTTGGCAGCTGGCTATCGTCGCCCCTTGAGGCTCTTCAGCGTGTTGCAATTATCAAATGGCATTGTTAAAATATAAACGCTGACTGGGCTGGAATTACGCTGACATCACATGTCAACTGAATCCCATTGCCAGGCATTCTCTACCCGACAGACGTCTCTCATCTGATAATTCTAGAGCACATTTTACCTGCTTTTAGACACTATGAGCATGTCCACCATACACAGTTTCCCTGAAGCGGACGTCATCTGGTGGAATGCGAGCTCCTTCTATATTCGATGCCCGTTGTGCGAAGGTGTCCATCGCCGTGGCGCAGACTGGGATGTGGGAAAGCTGCAATATTCACATTGTGAGATGGGCAGTTTTCTTTGCTGCTTCCCAATGAATAGCCAAGGCGAGGTTGCGTATGAGATCGATAAGAAACGAGGGCGATATATTAATATTTGTGTATCGCACGAAAGTGACTCCGAGGATGGCGATGATATTGATCATCTGACCACTGAGTTGGCACGGAAGGCTACGATTGGAGCACAGAGGGAAGAAACATATACTGATATATATGAAGACGCAAAGGAAATCGTTACCCTAGGTCGAGGACACGGAATCAAGGCATTTAAACAGAAGAGAATCCGGCAGGCAATCAGCGACTGTGTCAACGGAGATGTACGAGCGGTGCAGAATTATCTGGAGACATCTCGTGAGGCCCGGCTGTTTGTTCAAGGGCGAGATCCCGATGGCAAGACAATGCTTATCTGCGCGTCGGCTGAGCAGAGCTCAGAGATGGTGTCACTCCTCATCCACCACGGAGCAGAGATGGATTCTGTTGGAAATTATGGAAGAAGTGCTCTCATGGAGGCAGCACTATTTGGCCGGGTCGACAACGTCAAGGTTCTCCTAGGGCACGGTGCAGACAAGAATGTTCGGGATGGCAAAAACCGTCTGGCCATTGATTTTGCCCGAGAACATTACAAGAACCGACGGGAGGTATATCAGCGTACGGGAGGCAATCTGACGTCTTCGTCCAAGCAACGTCCACGTCATACCATGGAGGACACATTCAAGAGGGATATTGACCGTCGAGAGATTGTACGCCTCCTCGGCGGGGAGGATCGAAAGTCAAGAATTACCTATGGGAGCCCTCCCACGTTATCACTGTCCAGGTCGTACGCCTTTACCCTTCCCCGATGCAGGACTCGCTCGAACTCCGCGGGCCGATCGAAAATTATCCTGTCCCTAGCAGTTGGAAAACAGTGGCACGGTTAGAACGAGGCGGGAAGTTCCCATCTGTTAGCGCTATGAGTGGATGGTCGCATACTTCAGCGCAATCCCTCAGGGTCAATGGTCAACAGTGGACGGACGATGTCTGTTATGTCTCGCAAGTCGTGGGCCATCTTTTGCCTCCCGATGCTGCCAAGGACCAGGGTCAGGAAGGTCGATACAATGCATGCCACGCGGAAAAGCAGTTGATAGCATACTTCATTGATCGCCATGTTTTGCTTCCACGCGACGGCCTCCCAGACTCGAAGCTAGAGGGAGATATAGAGCAGGTAGAGGATAAACTTGACGCGTTGCTTTCAAACACTGAAACAGGACGCCAGGTGACGCTTCTCAGAGAGAGGCAGAAAAAGCTAGACCATGAGCTGTTCGATGGGGATGAAAAGCTTGTCGGCAAGTATGATGAGATCAAGGCACTGAAGCTGAAGCTCAAATCTGTGAAGACAGCGTTAAATCGTCTGATTGCTACTCCTCAAGCCAGGCCTCTTTTGAAGTTAGAAAGTTGTCTGGATATACTAAAACGGCGACGTCGCCGACACGTCGACCTTATCAGTATGGCCCACGCGCCACCGCCAGCTTCATTAACTGAGGCCGTCATATTGATCAGCTCGTCTCCTTGTCCAGACTGCATCGACTTCAAAGACAAGGTTAACGAATCTTTTGGATTGTCTATACAGTTATTTGCGGCACTTTAGTCGCTTCAGGAAACCAGGTCTTAGTATACCGGTAATGGCGGGTGTTATTTGCACCATCTGAGCGAAGCAAATCGCGGAGACAGACATACTGTCAACCCCGAGCCCCTTAGTGTTGCCAATCAGCTCGGAATATTCAAGGGCATCAATTCTGAAACAAAAAAGCAAGCATTCCGTCAATTTGACCTATTCCCCAATAGGTGATGAGTTTGCCGATCAAGTGATACCAGAGCTCACGAGGGATCACTCTCGGTACAACATCGGTTGATCATTATGGATTATGTCAATTAGGGCGTGTTAAATGTGTCCTTTGCTGAACAGTGATGGTTTGTCGTAAAATCGTTCAACAATATATAACCATCCGGGAGAACATGCAGCGGAAGACCTCACCTAGCCAAAAAATTGGAATCATGACACCGCGGTTAATGTTTGTTGCTGGATAATTAGGGTTATCATATCACTACGTATTATATTACCTGGCTTACCCAATACTGCCTGGCGAGGTGTACTGTGACACTTTGGGCTGAAAGCCATCACACTTAAACGGCATATCCATTGTACAATCCAGGAATGCGGACCATGTCCTTTGACGTCCGTCTCATTTGGTGACTCTAGCAGGATTCTCTGTTGAGACTGATCAAAGCCGTCTAGCGGTCAAGTCCGGGCTCGGCACCGTGGAGCATCGAGGCTGGGGATCATGTTCGTCTGATCACAGGGAGCTAAATTAGCGTGCTGCTGATTTTCAGAGCGGCGAGCTGGGAGAGCAGATCGAGCTTCGAGCTTTGAGCTTTGAGCTTCGAGCTTAACGAGCTGGTGTTTGCACTTGCGTGCAGGATCTGAGGGGCTGCGGAGGGGAAGCTCGAAGGATCGGAGCTAGGTGTGAAAGCAATGTGATGTCGAGCTCCGGCCAGTAGTATCCACTCTTCAGCGGCTCCCTTGCTCCAACAGTCCAAGCACCTGTCTTCCAACGGTCGGTGAATAATGTCGCGCCGCGGTCCACAGACGTCGGCGCAAAGATGAGGCTGGAGGACGTTGATGAGGTCAATGACGATATCGGTCAGCTAGCGGGCAAGCATGGTTCGTGCTCTTTGTCCGAGAGTGGAGCAGAGTGCCGTTATCACATCCGTCAAGCTGAGGAGAATTCGTCTCGTCACGGTCCAAGCTCTCGGCCGTCCCCGCAGATGGCAGCTTGGCTGTTCGGTGGAGATATCTGACCCATCACGTGGGACTGGCCCGGTTTTTCAGATTCGAAACTCGGGCGCTCCTTGCAGACTGGAGTGCCGGTTGCCGTTAAATAGGGGGAGGATGGAGAGTGTTTGATGTCATTTGGGCGTCTGGGTGGTTGTGTTGGTTGAATGCAGTTGGAGAGAACGGTGTGCGGCGCCCTGTGATTCGACGGCTGGTACGGTCCGCTGATTGGTTGTTGTTTCTCTACGCGCCCTGCTGGGTCCCGTGACACCGCCAAGTCCGCGCCGTCAGGACGTGATTGGCCCGTCAGGTGATGAGTGCTGCAGGTGAAGAAAGCCACTGGGCCAATCAGGAGCCGCAGCACCGGGATGCTCAAGGGTGATTTCGCAGGTGCAGAAAGTCGCAGTCTTACGATCGTGAATCAGAGCTCGCGGTGGTTGTGAGGTCAATCTCTGCCCAGGCAGGCTGCCCTGCTGGTGCGACAATTGGACAGCAAACACCTCTGCGCCAGTCTGCGCCGGTGGCTTCGTGATTGCTCGTTGGGTACGTACTGCGCGCACCGCCTCGTACTATGGCAGCCCGTCGTCCTGAGCCCTGCGCTCGCGAGCTAATGACCTGGCTGCGATGCTGGTGTCAGATCCTTGTCCCGTCAGAAGCGCCATCCTGCCCTTGGCAAGCGCTTTCATTGCTTGATGGCTGGAGATTTTGATCGACTCTTGCCGCTGCCTTCGTCGCCTGTCTGTCCTCGCCGACACTCTGCTGGAAATCTTAATTTGTGGACTTTTCTCCCTGAAACTCCTTAAGCGACTCGCGATATCTTCATAAGGGCATTGCTGTCCTTGTCTGGGTATCAGAGCTGGCTTGATCGCTGTATCACTTCCTCCCGCCGATCTTCATCACCTCTTCCCCTCCGCACCCCTCCGCCATCCCGGCTATCTCGTTCCATCTCCTGCATTTGTGTCGCCTTTCCTTGCATATTGGGATTTTTGGGTATCTCCTTTTTGATATCTTTTTTTGTTTTTTTGTCTTAAATTTCCGTCCGAGTATTATCTCCGCCCCGTCCTCCGCATACCGCTGTTCCGTTGCTGATTAGAACAAGTCTCTCCAGGACAGCACATTCGCCCTCCCTCGACCGATACCGACTTTCCCTCGATGCGCCTTTTCGTCAAGTGGTGATGCTCCAGACAATCCTTTCTCCGCTTCCTCCGCCCTCTCTCAGACCCAGCGTCCAGCACTTCTGAACGAGTGGAGGTTGACACAGGCTCACGGGCTTACCGAGGCCTGCCCAAAAAATGGTGGAAGTCATCTGGGATCGAGATCCCATCGCGGACATTCGAGCCTCGAAAATTGCGGCTGCTTCGTCTATACCGACCCAATCCCAATCGCTCCCAGCTCCGTTGCGGTTCGAAGCTTGTGCGTCGACCGCATCGTTATTTCTCTACGCCCAGGGTTCCGCCATTTTATGTCTCCACCATGATACGTTAGCCCTGGAACGCCGGTTCGAGAGTCACAAGGACAATGTCCAGTTCATCTCCGTGGATAATGTTAGCGAGCGCGGCTCAGGGAGGTTGGTAGTTAGCTATGATGCGAGCAAGACGGCGGTGATTTGGGACCTGTTTACGGGGAGCGTCATTGCTCGCTTTGCGTCGTTTGAGCCGTTGAAGACTGCCTCGTGGATGAAGAATGGCAATGTAGCTTTTGGTATTTCACCTGTCCAACCAAATCTATTTTCCAGTGCTTACAGGCTCTCCAGGAAACGAAAAAGGTGAAGTGATCCTGTTCGAGCCCACAACTTCAGACAATGTTTCCTGCCGCACCATCTTCGACCCAATCACAGTGTTGGCGCCTGCGGCTGATTGTCGGACTTATGCCATTGGGTGCGTTGCCTGCCAGATCTCCGGTTGCGCGACGAATCTAACATAATCTAGGTACCAAAATGGGTCGATATTGATTGCGACGCTGTTGCCGACGTTTAATATCCTGCATACTATGACGACCTCTCGGGGACCGTCACCGATAGTCTCAATAGCATGGCACGCATCGTCGTCGAAACAAAAGTCGGATATGCTGGCGACTATGTCTGCTAATGGAGACCTCCGAGTGTGGAGTGTTGCAAAGCCACCGGGGAAGGAGGCTCCACGAGTGATCCGAGTGTTGAAGAGGGCCGATGTTTCCTCCCCGTCAGAGCCCAAGTGGATGGCCTGGTCGAAGAATGGGAGGATTATACAGTATTTGGATGGGTGAGCCAAACCTGTTTCGTATATTTACATGATGGCTAACCTAGATAGTGAAACATGGGCCTGGGACGTGAAAACAAAGCATATTAGCTACGAGCCGATTCCGACTATCGACAACCCCCTTGGTATCGCGAACTACGGACCCACCGCAACCCTCTTTACCATCGGCCCTCATTTCACAGTTCAGCAGTACGATTTGGAAAACCCAGCAATAGTGGCCAATGTACAGCACGCTCCCACGAACTCCATGACCTCAGCATTAGACCAGATGAGAGCTCGGACAAAGTCCCCGCGGGGCCTGCAGGATCCTCCGGAAATGCGGGAATCTGTTAGTCCATACTCATCTAGACGTCGTACACCGTTCGATTCTAGCGGCATCGAAGCTGTAAGACAGCAGCGCGAACAGCTAAGTAGCCCTGGGTCATCTCACGGCCGGGCAGCATCTGTTAGCTCCAAGGCCTCTTCGGATAAATACAAGCCTTCATTTTCACCTCCGGCCAGGTCAGCGCACACTGCCACTTCCTTCTCTTTAACTTCGGCCGGTGGTGGCAGAGAGACTCCTCAGCCATCCTACACGTACGCTTCATCGATCTCGATGTCATCAGCCAAGAGCTCTCGCGCCGGGTCACGCCTGAGGAATGAGGTTCAGTTCAGCCCGGCGGACAAAAATGCCGACTTGTTCCCCTTTACGCGCGCACGATTAAACGATGTCCCGTACCGAACGCAGCAGCCGCTCAACGAATCTCGCATGATGCCTGACGAGCTGCGACGGCAGATGCTGAGTATGGTCTTCGGATGGGATGGTGACATTGAGGGATTGATCAAGGACGAGTGTATGTTTTATTGCTACTTCTGAAGATCTAGGCTGACTTCCATAGTATACCGCCACCCCCCAGGCAGCCCCGCAGCAATCCTGCTAGGACAGTGGATCGACGAATCGGACAGCGATCATATGGTTTCAATGCTCAGTGCTGGCCCGACATCTGTTGGTGACTGGATGTTACTAGCCCTGAGCCAGATGAACGGCCAATCCCAGGCAAACAAAGTCGGTCAAGCCTTCGTCCAGAAATTGCTCGAGCTCGGCGATGTCCATACCGCGGCCACGGTGTTGGTCGGTCTAGGGGATAGGAATGACGCCATCGAAGTTTATGTCTCGCAGCATTACTACATGGAGGCAATTCTCATGACTTGTCTTGTCATGCCAACCGACTGGCAGCGACAGTCATACCTTGTTCGACGATGGGGAGAGCACGTTGTGGCCCACTCACAGCAGCAACTGGCTATCCGCTGCTTCATGTGTACTGGTGTAGAACCGGCAGATCCTTGGGCCTCACCGGCGGCTCACCAAGCGAACTTTGGAGAAATCATGCCTGGAATGTCCGCCCTCACGTCACCAGAGCCAAGCTCTGCTGGCCTTCTACACCCGAATTCCTCTGCCACAGGTAACAGGCAGCCGCTGAGAGCGCCATCGCTCAAATTGATCACCAAGTTCGACGGACAATCAAATAGCCACTCACGCTTTCCGGGCCTTGTATCTGATGACAGGACCCCGACAAATGCGCCAGGAATTACCCCGATCGCGGACGTCGCGGCCATATCACCCAGCAGCTTTGGGTCGTCCAAGTTGAACAACATCCAGAGTCTCAACAACGCGATGAATTCTAGGACAGGGACACCTGGATTCCCCAAACAGCGTCTGCCGTCGATCGGAGAGACACCTGTGGATGTACACCCGCCCACATTCCTCTTCAACGAGCCTAAGAAATTAGTTGACTACAGCTCCACGTCTGAAAACGAGGATACCAGCCAGAGTCAACCGCAAGATTCCGAGGAGGAGGGTCTTGGCCTACTGTCCTCCGCGCGGTACGACCCGGAGGATAGTCACAAACCAACCCCTAAAACGGCTGTCCAGGCCTCTGCGGATAAATGGGCGACTATTAAGGGCCTGCCTTCCCCGACACCCGGGGTGTTTGAGGCTCTGAGAGAGCGATCGGATAGTCGTCTAAGTGGCAGAGACCGTAAACCTGACAGTCTCCACCTTCATTTAATGTCCGGGGAGTCTTCTAACGACGAAGCTCAGAATACCGGTGGTTCTTTGGCCGCCAGCTTTAGAAGCGGTCTTTCAACGGGGAATAGCTTGAGCACTGCTAAAAGCCCTAGCGTGAGCGGACGAAGTATCGACAAGTACATCCACAGCCTGGATGAAGCAAGCTATCATTTGCGAAAGCACTCCGGTCACCGCCGTCCGAGGCGTAACACGGAAGACTCGATCGACCTGGGCACGCGCAAGTCAAAGTCAAGAACGGCATCTCAAGATACTACCCGCGGACGGGATGAGAGGCGTCATATACCACCTGCGAAACGTTCGCCCTCATCTCCTGTTCCCATGTCACCAGAAGAGGTCGCACAGTATAGTTCCCAAGCGAGATCGAAGGGCCGGAGTACAAGTCGAGTGCGGAAGCCACGGTCCAGGAACTCCTCTGGACGGCGCCAGCATCGATCTACTAGTCGCAACACTGCCAGCCGGGCTGATACGACTGAGTCATCTAACCGTGGCCGCAGCAGTGACAGGCAGGGCCTGCGCAATATTTCCCCTCCATCCCCGGTGCCCATGACCAACCCGGAGGACGCCCTCAAATTTGTGGCAGGTGATAGGGAAAGGAGAAGTCGCCAGCGAAGCCGTAGCCGTCGCCCGTCTGCGTCGAGGCGTGAGGGGTCTACTGATGACCGACGTGCTCGGCAGGGCTCGAGGAACCGCGCAGAGTCTGCTTCGAGACAAGCTGGAGAGCATGAGACGACCCAGGCGAATGAATTTCTTGCTTCTGTGAACCCGCAGGAAGCAGAGGTCAGACCCGATTCGGATGTCACTAATATACCGGCTCCGATTTTGTCGCCTGCTGAAATACGAAGGAAGGAACTCGCTGCTGCTGAGCTCGAGGCACGTCGTCTATCGCTCGCGCGTAACCCTTCTGCGCCGAACATCCCCTTCCCTGGAGAAACTTATTATTCCCGGGGTATGGCAAGCCCTCCTCCTTTCTCTGGACAGTCGTTCACACCTCGAACGCCTGGGCGGAGTACGATACCTCCAAGCAAGACGTCGCCAGATTATCAAAGTAGCTCCGACTCAAACTCCTCGAGGGCCGGTGTACCTCTAGGGCTCCCGGCGACTCCTCGTGCAATGCGTCACCCGAAGTATAGCGGTTCCTCCGAAACAGAACAAGTCCCTCCGCCGCCACCGCCGCCTCCACCACCCCCTCCGTCGGCCCCTCTACAGAACGACTCAGCACCGCTCCTGCTAAGCAGTGCAAGATATGAAGGGGAGTCTGAGCCCATCCCACGCTCAATGTCCGTTCCGGCTATGGACATGCAACCTCCGACTCGCCGCCCGGACATGCCACTGCATCCCCACTTCAACCCCAATCTCCCCCGAAGCCGCTCCTCAGACCGGCGCCACCGTCACGACAGTTCCCGTGAAGTCTCACCTGTAGCCCCCAGCGGGAACTACAACTTCGGTTCCTCACCTGTCACGGTGAGCATCGAAGAAACAATGGAAAAGGCCGTGCCGCCCATCCTCCCGGAACTGCAACACCTCAACATGAACACCTCGCCACCCCCACCGCCCCTTCCTGCGGTCTCAATGGCTCCAGGGTCCCACCGCGAATCCTCAGGCACTATTGATATAGCTATCGACAACGAGAATCTCGGCCGTTTGCTGCCGCGCGCTATGACTGCCGGACCAGCTCTCAGCACGAACACCACCACCGAGTCAAGGCCGCCGATGGGGCGCCGCATGTCGCTTGAGCATCGCAGAAACCGCAGCGTGAATGAGTCTTTCTCGTCGAAGATTCGAAATCTGACTAGACGGAGTAGTCGGGGCTCGGATGCCTGGGGCTCGTCATCGTCTGGCCCTGGCGGGCTTTCTATCTCCGGACCGACTCTTGAGGGGCACTATTCGTATGATGGTGCGCCGGGGGCTGATGCTGAGGGGCGTATCTAGTCCCTCCTCTTTTTCTTTCTGTTTTCCCATTTGTGCTCTCCCGGTTTCCTTGTTTTCCTTGCTTTTGTCCAGTCCATTTGATTATTGAATTACGATTGACGAATTTCTTTTGTTGTCCTTGGTAGTGATATATTTTGCTGCTGCCATTTTGTCCTTAGCATTATTTCATTTTTGGTTATTTATTCACACAGCATTCATTTTTCTATACCCCTCTCAGACCCAGTATGACAACCTGCAGACAGGCAAGACAGACAGACAGATCGGCTCTACGGCACCATATGAGTTATTCGTTTCGTTTCCCGTTCCATGCTGCTTGTTTCTTTTCTATTTTAATTTTCGTATATCTTCCCTTTGTAACCAGATTAGCGTATCCATATCTCTACATCTTATATCGCCTGCAAAGGCACAAAAAGTCAAGTCAATCAAGTGTAACTATCGTATTTAAGGTCCATCAATCCTGAGTAGCATAGTCAGATAATGTGTTAAAGTAGATTAGAAGAACGAAGACTCAGAATTTTAAGCTTCAAGCCTTGTAGGCTTCGAGTAGGCCATTGGGCAGTCAGTTCGTCTCCCGGAAGCCCAAGGCACGGACTTTCCATCCATAGTCCGACACCGCGCCTCGTAGTAACAATGCCTTTAGAAAAGGCCTAGCACTGGTTATGGAATAGTTGAAACCCGTTTATGATTATCGGGTCTGTAGGAGGGGGATGCTCTTGTTAGTGATAATATTCTATGCTGCATACTAAGACGGCGTCCCAGAGTGATGGCCATCGCGACCTACGGCAGATTAGCTGCGATTAGGAGTGGTAATTTAAGAGGTGTCCCCTTTACCAGAGAGCTCTAGTTTATGCGTCGTTCACACACTGGACTTTGGACAAAAAACCTCCCATAGATATAGTAAGGTCAATGCCATGAAACAGCAGTAGTCCAGCCATCTCGCTAATTCAGGCCCCTCAACCTCCTCGGTCCCCCGTCCGCATACTCCCTAGGAACAAGCCCCCATTCACTCTCCGTCTCGCTATGACCAACATCATCCCTCTCATACGATTCCATCCTTACCTCATGCGTAATCATAATTTCATCAGACTGGTAAGTTCTAGACCTCCCTCCTTTCCCTTTTCCCGCCACAGCCGCAGGCGAAACTAGAGCTATATCAGACTCATCCAGCACCGTCAAATCCCCCGCGCCGTACTTTCCAAGACTTATATCCGTTGTGCGCTTGGGGTGTGAACCCGAGCTGGGTCCGGGTCCTGAGGACTTGTAGGTATACTGGTCCTGCGCGTTGGGGTTTCCCGAGAGGGCGGCGGAGGCGAGCAGGCGTGGGAAGACGCGCGTTATCAGCGGCTTCAGCGGCGGGAGACAGCAGCAGATTATGCCGCTGTTGACTTCGATGTTGGACCAGAGGGCTATGGGGGCGCCGTCTTCTGTTGATAGTAGAATATGAGTTAGATGATGGATATCTATTGGATATTGATTGAGCTTTGAGGGGGTTACGCACTTGAGGGATCTGGGGTGTTGACTGCCCTGCGTAGGTAGTGTATACGGACCATGCTTGTGATACAGGCACTACATAGAGAGGTCGTGTGGGTTAGTAGTATTTCATTTATAGGTTTATGGTGGGAATGGACGTACAAGCTTCCCGTCGCAAAGATAAATATCACGCCAACCTTCTGCCTTGTTTTCGAGAGGCGCAACTGCGAAAGGGACGGGATTGGCAGGACGAGAACAGCCAAATCGGTAGCAATGTTAAATGCGCCGTTGAAGTACCACAGGAAAGATCTGGGGATACAGCTGCCCTTGATGGAGGTGTCCCAGAAGGAACTAACGGGCAGGCAGTTCAGGAAAGCGCTGAGGACGGTCCACAGCCCGTAGACAACGATGATGGCAATGAGGATCCTTGCTGCGAGGACGAATTTGGGTGTTGGGAAGATGCGGAGATAGAGTGAGATGATGGCAGCTTTTGTGAGGGTTAGGGCTAGGTTGTAGAATGGGATTGAGAGCCAGAGGGCCTGGAGGTGGTTAGTGATTCTCTTCTCGATACTTTCAGTCACTTGCCTTGAGTTGTAGCTTGATTGTTTCGGGGGACAAGGTCGCTATGGGCTGTCCGGAGCCATTATTGACTTCTACATAGAGTGAGCAGGCATAACATGATGGTGCCCGTTGGTAAATACCTTGCACGAGAAAAGCGAATGAGCACCATGCAAAACACTAAACCTCATCATCAGCTGCGACTGTGCAATTGCTTGATACCGTACCAATGCCAGTGTTATGATATAGTCGTCGATTCCCGGATGTCTTATCAGGTAGAACCGGGTGTACAGCCTCAGCAACACGAAGACAGTGGATAGCGCACCAAAGCAGGAGGAGATCGCAATGACATGCATACTGAGAAGCAACGAGTCCCTGCAATGCGCATGTAAGACCAGCTATGGCTGTCTTGCACGCAGGCACTATATACTGCGGCCTGGAAATAAGATCCAGGACGATCAGGACCGCGCGAGAGCGTCCGAGAGAGCCCGAGATCGGCCATAACTGCAAATAGCGCGAAGGTTATCTGGAACCGAACAGAGTTTAAATGAGGTGACTTTGTAGAATTGCCTTGTATAGTAAGGATCCGCTCTGTCACGGATACACAACACCGTTATCTCGTCGTTGGTTTCTCAACGCAGGACCTTGCCAAATAGATGTCCCTGTAACAGGCCCCTGCACTTCACCTGGAAGGGATCCGGTCCGTCACAGTCCAGGAGATCTGTCTAGCCTTGACTTATTCATAGCGGCCTTCCTTCCGTTCCTACCAGTACGTAGTTGGCTACATTTCTCCGAATGTCCGTTCCAACTGGCGAATCTCTTAATTCGGCCTCGTGGAACATGGATCCTTGCTCAATTCGCCATCTGGAGCTCGTGAGGCGCGCTCTGCTGTCCCAATCACATCCAGATCTCCACCCACACCCTGCCTCTTTGCACCGAGTAAACACGCCTAATTATTCCCCTGGATCCCTGCGTTAACTTAAGTACTGGCCGGCCGGAACTTGCCCTCTCTTACTTTGCAGACACGACTGCTCCATCGCCATGCACGTTACACGGACAGCCTGTATTGCAGGCCTGGCTCTACGCCTCAACCTCGTATTGGCCACCCAGTCCACTCAACCGTTTGAGGGCCAGACCTTGACCGGCCACTCTGATCTGTTGCCCGTTTATGACTACGTAATTGTGGGCGGGGGTGTTTCAGGGCTTACTGTGGCAAACCGCCTGTCGGAGGATCAAAGTATGTCATTTCAACAAGGAGATGACCTTATATTAAGTCGTTTCACATGTGCAGATGCTGATCCCTTATGTAGCATTAAGCATTCTTGTTATCGAGGCGGGGGAATTGTATGTATCCCTGACTGGCATCACTGTCCACACTAACAAGACCCGGCAGTGACCAGAATGAGGACTTTATCGTCGTCCCTGCACTTGCAGGCGGTGCCGTTGGTACCAAATATGACTGGAACTTGACCTATGCGCCGAATCCAGATGCAGGAAACCGTGTGATTCCTATTCCCCAGGGAAAGGCAGTCGGGGGATCCAGCCTGCTCAACCGTATGGTCTTTGATCGTGGATCCAGTGCGGACTATGATCGCTGGGAGATCTTAGGAAATCCTGGCTGGGGCTGGGTCGATCTGCTACCGTACTTCAAGAAGGTGACGCATGCCTTGCCGATTGAGAGTTCCTGCTAACGGCGTGATTCATGCAGAGTGAAACCTTCACGCCCCCGACTCCTGATATCGTCGGCGAATGGAGCGTCACGTATGATGCTTCAGTGCATGGGAAGTCAGGAAATGTCCAGGCGAGCTATTCGCCGTGGATCTGGCCCAGCACCAGTGGGTCCCAATTGCTGTGCTTTGACCACGTTCTGACCAGGACTTAGAGCACTTCATCAGCGCCCTTACGGAGTCTGGAATTCACATCTCCAACGATGGATCCAGTGGTGACGCCGTGGGCGGATTCTTCAGCCCTCATAACCAGGACCCTGCCACTGCCACCCGGTCCGATGCTCGCAGGGCCTACTGGGATCCAGCATCGAAGAGGCCCGGCCTTCATTTAATTACCGGCCATATGGCAACTCGTCTTGTCAGCCAAGAGACAGTTGATGGGCCGATCATCACGGCGGTTGAAGTATGTTTTTGGCCAATTTATAGGGTTTGATTAACCTGACATGAAGCCACCAGATCGCCGCCTCATCCTCTACACCACGGACCACAGTCAACGTCCGGAAGGAAGCGATCCTCGCAGCTGGGGCCATCCACACTCCTCAGATCCTTCAGCTCTCTGGAATTGGCGATCCGGCCCTCCTCGCCGGACTGAACATCCCCACGGTGGCCAATGTCTCAGGGGTCGGCCGCAATTTCCAGGACCATGCCTACATCCCTGTTGTCTTCTCGTGTAGATCCTCGAACCCGTCCCTGGTTGAATGTCACTAACTGCTGCAGTTGACTTTCCACTGGTAGCCGCAAACCTAAGTACAAACGCCACCTTCGCTGAGAAGTCCCGCTCTATATACAACGACCACAAGACAGGGCCTTACGCCGACGCCACAGCGGACTTCCTCGCCTTCCTCCCGGCGACAAATATCACAGACCAAGTAGAGATCATCTACGAGAACGCTCAAGGTCAAGACCCGAATAGTTACCTCGAGACCGATACACCAACAAGCGTGCAAACCGGCTACACAGACCAGCACAAGCTCCTAACAGAAGGTATCGCCGCCTTAAATGAAGCCCAGATCGAAGTCCTCTTTACGGATGGCACCTTCATCATCGGCCTCCAGCACCCCTTCTCACGGGGAAGCGTGCGTCTGGCATCAACAGACTCATTCGCCCCACCACTCGCAGACCCGGCGTACCTGCGTAATCCCATCGACATACAACTTCTCATTGCCGCGGTCAAATATGCCAGATCACTAGCTACTACAGCCCCGTCTCTGTCCGTGTTTAACCCCGTCGAACAGATCCCCGGTGCAGACGTCGTCTCGGACGCAGATATAGAGGCTTATATCCGCGGTGGTGTGGCGCCGCTTTTCCATCCGTCTGGGTCTTGCTCTGTAGGGAAGTATGAGACTGGGGGTGTAGTCGATGCGGAGTTTCGAGTTCATGGGGTAAGGGGTTTGAGGGTTGTGGATGCGAGTGTCTTTCCGGTGTTGCCTGCGACGCATATCCAGAGTTCGGTTTATGCGGTTGCTGAGATGGTGAGTCTCTCTCTCTCTCTCTCTCTCTCTCTCTGTTTGTTCCATTTGGGTGTCGCCTTTGCAATGGATATAGATATGGGTTATGGATGCTAATTTGCTCTAGGCTGCTGATGCTATCAAGTCTTCGTAGGCTTTGCCGTTGATGTCTTTGACTTTACTACGGATCTCCTAGACATTATTGCTTTATGATAGTATACAATAGCCTTCTATATATCTCGCTCTCTTATAGTTAAATTGTTAATGCCTTAATGCCTCAAGGCAGGTTGCCACTGATGACGTCATTATACATGTGCATCTGCAGGTTACATTCTATAATCTATATAGATACACTCAAAAACAATCAATCTGAGTCAATCAACAAATAGAGCGAAGACCTACTGCATCTTCCTTTCGTAAACAGCACCATGCCGTGAGGCGGAAGTTGGGGCTGGTCCGTAGTCCGAATTAATTCCTCGGTAGAACCGAATCTCAACCGGAGAAATCTCAGGAGTCACCAAGACACGACCACAACCACCACCACTACCACGAGACAGTTCAGGTCTCCCGCTTCTCCTTTTCCTCTGAGGCATCAACATGCACCAAGGACTGTCGGCTCTTCCCCCGGAAATCATCCTCCACGTTACTGATCTCCTGGACTACGAATACGAAATCAATGCCCTTTCCCGTACGAATCGCCACTTCCATCGGCTGTTAACTGCCGAGCTGTACAAAGCCAATGTCCACAGGGCCAATGCCGCGCAAGGATCCGGGAATGCGAATGCGAATGCCCTGCTCTGGGTGGCCGTCCACGGTGTAGAACAGACATTCTCAAAATTTCTCGCGGCTGGTTCGCGGCTGGACTCTGTGCTGCTGCCGGTCGCTGCGGCTTATGGACAGGACGCGATCGTTAAGCTGCTGTGCGAGCATCGACAGGGGGCTGAGGCTGAGGTTGATATTAATCGGCACCTTGACTGGAGAGACAGGCTTGACGTGTTGGGAACGGTAGAGCGGGAAATCATCGGGACGCCTTTGACGCTTGCGGCTCAGTATGGACATGAATCTGTTATTCAACTACTATTAAGCTACGGGGCAGATATAGACTCGAAGGACCTCGAAGGTCGGACGGCATTAGCGGTTGCTGCGGAGTCTGGGTTTGTTTCTATTTGCAAAGTCTTGCTGAGCCACGGGGCTGACATTAATGCTGTTGATTATAATCACGCTACGCCGCTTCATCTGGCTTCCCGAGCTGGGCATACGGAGATAGTCAGGGCTTTACTTGACAAACGCGCAGATGTGGATCACCAAGACCGCTTTCGCCATTCTACCCTCGCGGTGGCTGCAGCGGGTGGGTGTGTAGAAACAGTCCAGTGCTTGCTTGACTATGAGGCGCGGCCGGACTTGGGAATGCTGATGGCGTGTGCGAGATATCAACGCGCAGAAACACTGAAACTTCTCATCCGACATTTCGATTATCCCCGTTCTGCACAGAACCAGGCAGAGCTGACGACAGTTGCTTGTGCGGCAGCTGCCTGTGGATTGAGTGGCCTGTTGACCGAAGTGATAGGGCTAGGTTGGGAAGTGAATTCCGTTCCTGTTCGCGGGTATTTCGAACGTGGCGATGCTTTTGATCGATACTGGACACCTTTGGCATATGCTTCTTCCTTTGGCTATTTGGATATCGCGCAGATGCTTGTCTCACACGGTGCCAATATAAATGGGATGCGGTATCGCGCTTACCTCCCAGGTCGTGATGCTCCAGCGAGTCCCCTTTCATGCGCAGTAGAAGGGGGCTGGACGGATATTGTCACATTACTGTTGGAACATGGTGCCAACATATCCTTCGCAATGGCCAATGCAAGGGACAATAAGGTGCTCTGTGACGCCGTCGCATACGAGCCTATTTTGAAGGCGTTACTGGATCGTGGAGCATTGGACTGCACTCCCTTCAGCCCTACGCTGGAATATCTGGCGGCAGAGGCGGTGCGAGCAGGCAACGCAAAATCAGTCCGGATGCTCATTGATGGGCGTGTCGATATCTGGAAAAGCGGGTTCCAGCTAGAAGAGGGCAGGAGGTCCGCAGAGGTCCTTGCAGAAGCCAGCGGTGATGTACTCGGCGTCTTAGTGCAGGCTGGATGTCTCCCCCGAGCTGGAGAGGAAGCTGAGATCATCACCGCATGCTCTGCCATTACAGCTGCCAATATCCCCCTGTTGCAACATCTCATCTCCCGCGGACTTGACATTTCCCCTCAGTCTCCAGAGCTGCGGTACAAACTTCTACGCCAGGTTTTCACCAACCCCGACGTGGAGCGGGCAGAAATCAGCCTGGACTTCCTACTCGGGGAGGGCTTGGAAATTAACACACTCGATAATGACGGCCAGACTCTATTACTATCGACCCTGCACAATCAAGCCACGTATTTCACAAACGGCACTATTGGCCTGTTGGTAGACCGCGGCGCGAACCCCTGTTTTCAAGATACGCAGGGGAACTGTCCCCTGATCGCCGCTGTACACAATGAAGCCGCCTCGAGCGACACATTCATCTCTTTGCTGCGTGGGATTGATGCACAAAAGATTCCGTTCGAGGTGTTCGCCCCTCAGGTTTTGAAGGCTATATCTGCTGCTGAAGAGTGTGACTATTATCGGGATGATAGACTCCGGATCCTGAGGTGGTTTTACTGGCGGAGGAGATATCCAGTGTAGGAACTCACTTCATTCTAGCTGTATTGCTTGACTTTGTAAACGGGAGTTGTATATAGAGATTGTATTTCGCGAGATATCCAGTATTGAATATTATATACATTTATGCAATCACACTGTCAGAGAAGTGTCTGCTATACGTTATCGGAGGGGATGGGAGGGCGCCGTTCATCCTTTGCGCAAAAACCAGTTTCATAATTCCCCCAGAATACTGGATTTAGTTTTTATACTCTTTTATATTTTATACCCAGAGAAACTACTTCTAGTTATAGTAGTCTATAGAAGATCAGTACACCCTTGATATCTCTAAGATACGATATATTAATTACTAACTAACTACTAAAGTCTGCTATAACAGCGGTCATTCCTGGCTCTTGCAAGGCACCGAATCCATATCCTTTGGCTGGAGCTTGTCTTTCAAACCTTTCAAAGCAACGTGTGCCAACCCATCGATGTTCCCTGCATTCGTAAACTCCATCACGCTGATCTCCAGTGCCAGCGTCTGACACCACCAATTCCGAATCTCAATAACTACCAGAGAGTCAACTCCCATGTCCGCCAATGACCTGGTTGTATCTCTCTCGTCATCCTCCTTGAAGAGAAAGGAGAAGATCTTACGCCCCAGCTCGTCCCGCAAGAGGGCGTAGCTCTCAGCGTGGTCCAGGATACTCGGCTCCCGAGAAGCGTTCGCCAAGAATGCTTTAAGTCCATTGTCCACATCGCCTCGTGCTCGCGGATCCTCCTGCGCTGTGTGGAAGAGCGTCATCCGTTTGTCGCGCCGGAAGTAGCCCGGCAAACGAGATAATGGGGTTGCGGAACTAGGTGCTAGGCCGATTATCACATCATGTTGGCCGTTACACGCTACTTTCACGGCTTCTATAACCTCTCTCTCTTGGATGGCTTGCCCGGCCCAGGCGGCGAGTCCATGCTTCATTAGCCAGCTATTTTCGGAGACGTAGCCAACATCAGTGACCATTCCCAAGTCGATCACGGATGCCGGAAGGCGAAGTGCTCGCCGGTACTTGGTAAAAGAATCCAGAAACGTGTTGGCAGCGGCATAGGCCGCTTGGCCTGGCTGGCCGAGAATCCCGGAGACGGAGCTGAAGGAAACGAAAAAGTCTAAAGGCTCACCCAGCGTGGCCTGATGGAGGTTCCAGCTTCCTTGAACTTTGGGCTGAAGAACGCTGGCCCACTGGACGTGGTTTATGCTCAGGAACGCCTGATCCTGGGAAAGAATGTCAGTATGGCATTATCAGGGCGATTAGTGCAGGGGACTGTTGTACCTCCAAAACCATGGACATCTGGAATATACCGGCGATAGGAGCACTGCATTGCTGGACAGCCTCTTGCACATCCCGAAGGTCGGACACGTCGCCTTGTATCACAGTGGTCTCACACCCCTGCACCTGGAGGTCTCGGAACAAGGCTTCACGGGCCGTCGAAGTCGAGTTTGCCGAACGCGAAAGATACACCAGCTTGCGGGCTCCCTGTTCCACCATCCACTGCGAGATGGCACGGCCTATTCCACCCAACCCTCCAACGAGCAGGTAGGCATGGGTTGATGAGAACGAGATCGCGGCAGGCATCTTGCTAGTTGGACGGGGCCTGTCGGACATACTCACAGTTATTTTGCCCATGTGCTGGCCGGCCTGCATGTAGCGGAATGCCTGCTCGATGTCCGCCGCGTCGAACGTGCGAATGGGGCGAATTGGTTGAATAGTCCCCTGCCGGACCAAATCGGCGCATTTTTCGAGAAGTCTATTCTTGTCAGCAATTGTCTAGACATCCAGTTGCTCTGTAGACTCGCCTTTGGCATTCTTGAGGCTGGTGCTCGAGAATCTCCGCCAGGTCAACGCTGATCAATGATCGGTTCTGGATCATGGGCGCCAGGCTCAAGCTAGCATGCCCGACAATGTCGCGTTTGCCAATCTCAACCATCTTGCCAAATCGCGCGACGCATTTCCACGACGTGTGTAGGAGTTCCCCGGAGAGAGAGTTCAACACTAGATCAACACCCCGGCCGCCGGTTTCTCGCATCACATCTTCGTAGAATGAGGCTTCACGCGAATTGAAGATATGGCTGCGCGGGATACTGTACCGGTCTTGAAGATACTTGGTCTTGGTTTCGCTGCCTACAGTCGCGTAGATTTCAGCTCCGATCATTCGGCTGATCATAATAGCGGCAAGCCCTACTCCGCCACCAGCCGAGTGAATCAGAACGGTCTACCCCAGCTAGTTGTCAATACCAGTGCAGATTCTGAGGTTAATTAAGGAGGAATATTAAATAATGTCCACTCACCTGTCCCTTTCTGAGCTGCCCAACGGTCATTAGAGAGTGGATGGCCGTTGTATACACACAGGGCAGAGTGGCTGCATCCTCGAATGCGAGTTCGTCCGGAATGGCGGCACAAAGAAGCGACGAGGTCAGTATTCTGGTGGCAAACGAGCCGGGGCACATGAACATGACTCGTTGTCCTGGAGTGAGAGAAGACTGCGGTCCGACTCTATTCACGACGCCGGAGCCTTCTAAGCCCAGCCCATCCTTTCGTGCATCTAGTATCCCCTGGGCGCACAACAGATCCTGAAGTATACCTAGCAGTAAGCTATCATGTATGTATAATAAAGATTTCTTCAGATCAACCCACCTTAAAGTTCAGGCCCGCATGGTGGACATGGATCTCTACCTGGTCGCCTGACAAGTCGCAGGGTCTGTCAAGCGATACCCATGCAAGACTACTCAAGCGACCAAACGACTCAATGCGAAGCCCGACAGCATCCGATGATTCATAGCCAGATCGAAGGGTGAGGATCTCGTCTGCTGTGCACCGTTTATAGCGGGGCGTGAGAATCTTCCCGTCCTGATGTACGAATTCAAAGTCGGTGTTGGTACTGTCAGTCTTGTCTCTCGCCTGGAACTTGCGGTAGATTAATTCTAATGCCGTCCAAGCTGCTTGATCGAAATGTTCGAGCTCAACGGTTCCCATTTCTACCGCAAGCTCGGAGCGAATCGTGCGAGCCAGGCCAAAGACGAGAGCAAATCGAGGATCTGCACACTTCAGCTGGGCTGACCTTGTTACCCACAGGATTCCGGTTGATTTGCAGCTGGAAACGAGCTGTTGGAAAGCGATGAGGTCTGGCTCAGATATATTATGAAAAAATGGCCCTTGAATGTCCAGGAGAGAAATGACAACCCCCTCGGGAGGCGACATGCTATGCAGGGAGCGTAGATGGACTGTATGACCCTGCGTAGTGAAATATCTCTCCACAGCTCGAACATGTTCGTTATCACTAGAAGAGCACAGGAGAGTGACAACACTTGCCTGGGAATCATCGTCTCGCACCGTTGCAACCATTGTTGCATTTATAGCATACGGCGGCTCGTTATCATAGGCTAACTTATCGTGTCCTGTAAATCCACTCTTCTGAAGCTCGGTATTCCACCTTTCAGGATAGACGAATGGCTCTTCTTCGCGAGAGTCCTGGCCACCAATCCACCATCCTGGGAGGATACCCTGTCACCAACCAGCGCATCAGAGACCACCAGTAGCGAGGAAACAGAAACAGACTAGACTTGAGTGGGACCTACCATGACAAAACTAACAAATCTGAGTTTGGGGCACAGCTCCTGCAGCACAAGCCGGCCACCTGGAGCGAGTAGCTTCCGAGCATTGCATAGAGTATTGCAAAGATCTGGAGTCGCATGAAACACCTGGGCCCTTGTTAGCGCTCACCCTCTCTAACTGTAGGTCTGACTGTAGGGTGTTGAGCAAGCTCACATTTTGTGCGATGACCAGATCGAACTCCTGCGCTTCGAATCCCTGGTTGAGTGGATCCTGGCTGATGTCGAGTACCGCGAAGTCTAAGCCGTGGAACCCGCGGAATCGTTCTCGAGCGGCAGGGAAAAACCCCGCCGATATATCGGTAAAACAGTATCGCGAGTACAGACGAGTTCCATCGCTCAGGGTCAGGCCATCGAGTGCAGAAGCCGTGGTGCCTCCGGTGCCTGCACCAATCTCTAGCACTCGAAGGGAGGGATTTTCATGCCCAAGCGTGGAGAACAGGCGAGATAAATCCATGAACGCCGTCACCCCATAAAAGTTTTTTAAACCATCTTGCTGGTAAAGCAGGTCTATCCCGGAAATCGAGCCATTGCAGAGTTCCCTAATATTGCGATAGACTCGAACGACGAGCGCGTCTATAGGGGGGGAGCTTGACCTGGCGGGGTCGTCCATGAGTTTCTGAATCAAGACCTTTCTGTGCTTTGAATCAAGCATAGCCCATTTTTGAGATTTGGGAATTACGGTATAAGACCCATTCGCCATTGCATCGACCTGTTTTTGAAGCCACGTCACATACTGCTGCATGTAGGGTGCCTGAGGTCGCAAGGATTGGGAGTTCAGATCATGCACCGTCTCAAGCATGCAAAGAACCGCTAGCTCTTCACAAGACACAACGTGAGATGGCCTCCAGATGGTGTTGTACATGAGTTCTGGTGCAGGAATGTCCTCCAGGCGAGAAGTCCACTCCAGGCGGGAAATATTCAGGGCTTCGATTTCGTCCAAGTCGCTGGTTTCACCAGTCAGGGGCACCAACACACAGCCACTGAAAGCAAATACTACATTGCCATCAATGATTCCCAAGACGCGGCCCACCATCTTCTTATTCTCAAGCTCCTCGGCAAAGGCTTGAAGATGGGCTGTAGATGCAGTTTCATCAACGTAGACAAGATCTATACTGACTGGCACGAGTAATCGATTCAGCTTCCGACGGAGTCCTCGACAGCACGCAACAGATAATAGCTGCAGAGCACAATCGGCAGTCGTTGGATGCAGCGCGTAGCGTGTTTGGTGCAGCTCCTCCGAGTAAGGCACATTTGCCGATGCTGTATTGACCATGGGGTTGGCCTTGATCTCAGCCAGGCGTCCAAAAGTCGGTCCGTGATGCACCCCAAGGTTGTTCAGGCCTTGGTACCACTTGTGCGAGGCGACCTCACGCGTATGAGACAGAGTCTCAGGTACGAGGCTTTGATCACTTCCAGACTTCACTTGGCCTGTGCAGTGCTTAATCCAGGAATTCCCATTGAACGCAGAGACGCTGAAGCTGTACCACGCCGAGTCTTGGTGCTCTGTCAACGGGATCACGCTGAATGTGGTTACGATCTCCGTCGTTGTTTCTTGTTTCAGAATAATTGGTGTCTTGATTAGTAGTCGCCGAATGGTGTAGTCGCTTCTTCCTGTCAATTGACGAACTGCCTCTCCTACCGCCGCAATATAAGCCGTGCCAGGGAAGATGGTGTCCCCAGACACCTTGTGGTCTTGCAGCCAATTCACGTCACCCAAAGATAGAACATTTCGCCACGAGAAGCCCAGTTCGCCAGTCTCTGATATCCGCGAACCCAGAATCTCATGTCGTGGAAACGCAAGATATCGCCAGGCTTTCGAGAGACGGCTCTCGCGCCAGTGTTGTTCCGAGTCATGCTGCCAGCAATACAAAGGGAGATTGGTGAGAACCTTCCCAGGGCCATTAATGGCTAAGAAATCGATGCACAGGCCCTGGAGGTACAGTTCTCCGGCGGTCTCGTAAATCTTCGTCAAGCAATTTGAGCCGCGTGATAGTGTAGACACGTAGGCTGCCGAGTCGTCCGCACTGGCGCTAAAGATCTGCCTCAGTGGAGCAGAAAGGACTGCATGTGGTCCAATTTCTAGCATGATAATATCCTCACTCTTCGGCGTTTGGCCCAAAAGGCACTGGGCGGCAGCGCTAAAAAGAACAGGCAGTTCCATATTCTGTCGCCAATACGCGGCGCCTAGTCCGCTTGCTTGGATGTCTCCAGTCACACTGGAGTAGAATGGAATTGCCGGGTTCTGTTCCTCAACAAAGCTCAACAGCTGCTCGTACATCTCACCAACCTCTTTCATGTGATCTATCTATTGTTAGCGGTAGTTCACCTGAAGTTCGGATACCATTGGGAGTCTGACGAGAGTGATATGCCGCCTGAACTCGGAGGTGCCGGCAAAGGGCGCTGGGGAAGGCTTCTGATATATGTGATAGCACTCTGGCCACCGCCGCTTTATCACCTGAGATTGTGACATTCTCTGGACTGTTTTCGCATGCAATCATGACACCGTCTTCCAAATGCTTGGCGACTGCATCACGACCAAGTCCCACGGCGCCCATCCCTCCTTCAGTCTTCAGCAATTTCGCTACCTGGCCGCGGAAATAGGCAATCTTGATAGCTTGCTCCGCAGTTATGGCGCCCGTCGTGTATGCGGCTGCAATCTCGCCACTTGAATGTCCGAGCACCGCGCTCGGATGGATATTCCAACCACGTAGCACCTCAACCAACCCAATTTGTAGCGCGGTGCACAATGGCTGGGACAATTCCGGGCTTTCCATTTCTGCTGCGGTGAGCTCTGTCGTGATCATCTCTATTCATGCTGCCGGTCAATTATCTGGATTTGATCGACCTTGGAATAGACCACATACCGGCAAGAGACCATGATACATCGTCGTCAAGTTGCTCTAGCGTGCGTGACATGGTGAATATGGCCTCACGAAACGCTTTCAATGCCATCAATTCTCGGCCCATACCGGGCCATTGTGCTCCCTGGCCAGTAAACACAAATGCTAGATTCTTTTTCAGACCACTCGATCGGGCAGCATGTGACATCTGCTGAAGGCCATTGGGCACGCTGAGGGTGTAGGCTCGATACTTGAGGGATTCTCGACAAACACCCAGAGTGTGGCTCACGTCGTGTATCAGATCGGGATTGTTAGTTATATACTGAGCATGCGCATCGACAGACCGTTGCAAGGATTCTTTGCTGTTGGCCGAGTACGGAATAACCCGATACGGGAATTCACAGTTTGACTCGTGAATAATTGGCGGCGCTGCCTCGATGATCGCCTATTTGATGTCTAAATAAGTGATCCTTGTTCTCTTCACACTGGGTTCCTCTTACATGGGCGTTTGACCCGCCAATGCCAAAGCTATTGACACTAGCCCGTAGACTTTTCCCTTGTGGCCATGGGGTAGGTTCGCTTGGGACGTGCAGGCGCCCTTTGTCGAAAGGGACTAATTTGTCAACATACGTATCTACTTTTTTCTATTTGTTTCCGAAGGAGCACTCACTCTCTGGGTTGGGAATCGTGAAGTGCGGATTCGGCGGGATGATGCCTTTTTCCAGCACAAGGACGACTTTAATCAGACTGGTCAGACCAGAAGCCCCCTCCGAGTGGCCAACATTGGCTTTGACCTTGAAAGAGTGTCAGTTTATAGTCTGATATTCTAAGCAGAGAAAGGAACCCTACAGAGCCCAGAATGATGCCCTCTCCATCAAAGGCTTTGCTTATCGCCAAAGTCTCGACTGTATCTCCTGCGATGGTTCCTGTACCGTGGCACTCAAAGAACCCGGTTTGTGCGAGATCCTTAATATTTGCTGACTGGTATGCTTTACGAATCAACTCTTCCTGAGCCGTGGCGTTGGGGTAAGTGATGTTAGGGGTTCGTCCATCCGAGTTGACGGCCGTGCCGCGAATAACGGCACGAATGGGATCCCCATCTCGAAGAGCGTCGTCTAACCTTTTGATGTAGATCGCATTGATGGCCTCGCCTCGCCCATAGCCATCGGCTGCAGCATCAAATGTCTTACATCTTCCATCCCGAGATAGCACGCCAACTTCACACATCCCGACAGTCGTAGTGGGGGCCATGATGAGATTCGTTCCAGCAACAAGAGCGCCCACACACTCTCCTCGGTGCAGGGCCACACAGGCCTCGTGGAGGCCTGTCAGAGAAGACGAGCAGGCCGTTCGGATGGTCATGCTGGGCCCTTTGAGATCATACTCGTACGAAATGCGATTTGAGATCGCGTAGTCTCCCGTGCCAATGATATGGTAACTGCCGACATCCTGGGCGTCCTTTCTCGACATTTCCAACCAGTCCTCGCCAAACACGCCTACATAGCATCCGATATTCTGCCCGCGCCAGCCCTTCTGGCCTGCGTTCTCAAAGCATTCCCATACCACTTCGCAGAGCATCCGCTGCTGCGGGTCCATCTGCGCCACTTCACTTTTCGTGAGGGAGAAAAACGCTGCATCAAAGGCCGCTAGATCATCGTCGACAAAGTATCCGGTTCTCGTATAGACCGTGCCCTTCTTGGGAGTTGCGCTGTAGTACTTGTCAACATCGTAGCGACTCGGGGGGACTGCACCATGGCCGTCTTTTTTCTGAATGAGCATTTCCCAGAATTGCTCTGATGTCTTGATTCCTCCGGGGAGCCTCATTGACATTCCCACAATACCGACGGGCTGTGTGATAGATGAAGCTGAAGCGTCATCTTCTATGAGGGAACCCATCTTGATTTCTAGAACCCGTTGATGTGTGTAATGAAGCGAAACGTGCCAGGGAAGCTGAAGCGAGACCACAAGACAGGACAGGGAGAAGGTTATTATACCAAATCAAATCTAGAATGGGAATGTTGGTTGGTTAAACGCTACAACATGCAGAGATGTGGCTTGTTAGAATTGCGGGAGCTCTAAGCCTTACAAACACCATCCCATGGAGATCCATTTATCATCAACTCGACCTGTTCCAGCAGGCTTACTGTGTCCCAATACAATGTGGACTGGGCGTCAAATAGAGTTACATGCAATGTTGAGAATCAAGTATTTCCCCCTTGTAAATTCCATGGAGACTGATCTATTTTAAATATCACTCATAGGCTTGACTATGTGACGTTTCCTAATCCAATGCGCACTGGATGTCAAATAAGGTTACAAGCAATGTTGAGAATCAAATATCCCCTCCTTGCAGGAGATCTATCCGTCTCAAATATCAGTTATAAGCTTGACTGTGTGACGTTTCCCCATCTAATACATACTGGGGTGTCAAATAAGATTATAAGTAATATTAAGAATTAAATATTCCCGTCTTGGAGGAAATTCATCTATCTTAAATATCAGTCACAGGCTTGACTGTGTAACGTTGCCCAATCCCTTACGCACTGGGGCGTCAATAGGGTTACAAGCAATGTTTTGAGCCAAACAACCCCTTACAGATTCCAGCAAGCCTCCGGTGTCCCAAACAAAGGAACAACGAGGCGTCTGACGGCGGTATTTATTGGCGGGCTTCTAATAGTGCCAGGCACGTCAAAATTATCGACGATGCATAACACGACCTGTGCCACTTTTGCGGAGAGTGTGCTTAAACATATATCTTCTGGGTACGGTTTTTAGGCAAGCTCCACTGAAGGGGCCACAAAGAAATATGAGCGAGGCTGTTGAGGACGGATTCCGTCTCACTAGAAAGCAGGCCCTTTCGCTGGCTGCGATGATGTGTCTCAGCCTGATGGCTGCACTTGACGGATCTTCTATATCCGTTACTCTACAGGTCAGCAGGTTGCCCTACGGATTTGTTCGCATGCTTACGGGTCGGATAGGCTATCGCGAATGAGCTTGAATCTTCGACCATCGAGACTTTCTGGACGGGGACTTCATATCTGTTATGTTGTGCAAGTGAGTGCAGGGTGTTCAACTCAAAATCGACCTAGTAAGGCTGACACGAACCAGGTTTCCAACCATTATTTGGGCATCTGTCTGAAATCTTTGGCCGCAGAATCTTCATTCTCTTGGCCAACATCTTCTTCTTTGTCGGCGCGCTTGTGGCAGGGACTGCGCACAATGTGTTCTGCCTCCTCCTCGGTCGTTCCTTGCAAGGGGTTGGAGGCGGTGGTATCATTACGTTAACAGGTGTGATGATTGCAGACTACGTGCCTTTGAAAGAGCGTGCAAAGTACTTCGGCATTCTTAGTGCTATGTGGGCTCTAGGGTCTGTCGTTGGTCCTGTCATTGGGGGATGCTTTGCAGAGAAGTCAACCTGGGTAACTAGAAGTAGACAATTCGAAGCATTCAGGCGGCTGACATTGTCTTTAGCGTTGGATCTTCTATATCAACTTCCCTTTCATTGGCATTGGGGCTGCTCTCCTTGTGTTTTGTTTCCCACCTTCGCATGTCACCAACAATTTCCGGGCTCTACTCACGCGAGTTGACTACCTAGGCATGTTTCTGTTCGTCTCGAGCATCAGCTCCTTTTTAATTCCCCTTTCCTGGGGTGGGATCATGTACCCCTGGGGGTCATGGCACACCTTGGTCCCATTGATTATCGGGGCACTAGGGCTCGTCGCCTTTGCAACCTATGAGGTCCGATGTGCCTTGAATCCGCTGATTCCTCCAGCTCTATTTCGAGATCAGTCCACGACTATCTCCTTCATTGGGTTCTGTACCCTCGGTTTCTTGCTCTGGTGTGGACTATACTACCTCCCGATCTATTACGGGGCGGTACAGGGATACGGTCCCATTATCACCGGCGTGGCCCTGTTCCCCGCTACATTAACTGTGGCTCCCGTCGCCGCCGTCACTGGCATCTGCATCACTGCCACCGGTGGATATCGATGGGCTATATGGGGAGGCTGGGCACTATCAACCCTGGGCTTCGGACTACTCTGTCTCCTTGGGGTCAATACAAGCATCCCAGCTTGGATTTTCCTCAACCTGATATCAGGGATAGGGCTCGGGATGGGTATCCCTGCTATGGCATTTTCAGTTCAGGCCTCGGCAGCATCAGATCTCGTTCCCGCAGCCATTACCCTTTCCACCTTCTTTCGCAGCTTCGGGCAGTCAATGGGAGTTGTTATCGGGGGCGCAATCTTCCAGAACCGTTTGAGCGTGGCATTTTCATCTTCTTCTTCTCCTCGCCTCGCCGAGCTCGCCGGTCAATATAGCCGCGATGTGTTTGGTGTGATCGGGTTGCTGCATAATACAGACGAGATGACCGCACACGAGATTCGATTAGCTTATGTGGACAGCTTGCGCATTGTATGGGCGTTCAGCTGTGCAATCTCGGGCATTTATTTAGTTGTCAGTCTATATATCAGACCGCGTCAGCTGGGATAGAACCGTATGGTTCTCCGCCTTAGGGCAGTACTTATAATTAGAAAATATCGCTTTATATAGTAGGTTGGGAGGAGTAAGGGCTCATATATCAGACAGAATCCAGTTTCCACTATAAATGAAAAACTGTAAATAACTAGATAAATACCTCAGTCACACGAAAACTGCACCCTTAGATAGTCAATAACCGACCTCATCACCCTCGACGCCTCCCGATGGCACACCGACAACCCCTCCTCCGCCTCCCAAAGCCCACTGCATGAGACAAGCGTCTCCAGAATCGTATCCCTAGCCTGCTGCTGGCAGAAACAGCCTGTAGAAGCCGAGGGCTCAAGCGGCGAGTTCGCCTTGACAAGGTGGTGGCAGAGCGTCATGGCCGCTGTGAAGAAATCTTCTCTAAACAGCCCTGCAAACCAGGCCATCAGGTGGCCTGATTCCTTGTTCTCGTTTTTATCAGTGGTGTCCTCGCACAGCTCGCGCTGTATGGCTAGGAGGCCGAGGCAACTGTCTAGCGTGGACCAGTACGAGACGGGATATTGGGTCCAGGCGCGTGGTTCCTGGGCGAAGCTTGTGTGGAGGGCTAGCAGGAGGCGTCTGTAGAAGACGTTGAAGAGGAGGCGGGCTGGGTAGCTCTTTGATGGGGAATCGAGGGCCAGGTTGGGGTCTTTGAGCAGTTGTCTGAGCTGGAGATCGTATTCGAGGACTTTGTCGTGCTCGAGTTGGTTTCTGTTGAGGTTGAGTGTGGATAGGACCTGGGTGAGTAGTGGGATTGAATTATAGAAGCCTCTTTTCGTGGAGTCGTCGCTGACCAGTTCTATTCTACCCAAGTCTGTCACTTGCAGGAGGAGGGGCATTCCTGATACTAGAGACTGGCGCATTTCTAGGAGGATAATCGAAACCCAGAGATCTTTGCGGTGTTGAACTTCTTCGTCTGACAACGCATCATTCCCAGAGTGGTCCGCGTGTATACCAAGCATCATTGCAAGGCGGACAATCAGGCCAGTGAGTGGCCAGCAGGCACCGGTTTGGTGGCACGACATGCGGTCAAGTTGTTTGAATATGACCATCAGATAGAGAGTCTGGATATTGGATTTGTCGGGATGATACATCAAGGGCGTCATCTTCAGGCAGGCTTCAGATGCATCTAACAGCTGCACATCCAGGCCAGGGTAGGGTTGTTGCTTTCCATGGGCTGTTGCGTTATATGCGTGGCATCCCAGGGAGAGCACAGCGAAGAGCAGCGCGAGCCAGCTATCGCTCATGGCGGAGGCATCGTCCCAGAATTTCGCCGTTTCCGACTCGAAAGAAGGCAGATGGAGGACTGAATACGCCTGTTCGATGGTATCAAGATAAATCTGAATGAACACCCCCACAGTCGCACGGTCAGGGAGAATCGACAGCAGCGACTTCCGCGATATCTTCAAACGCCCTGGTCTCTCCGAGAACGGGAAGTTGGTCACTCTCTGAATGCCAGCTGGTGTCATTTCTTCGTGTTCTGCAGACGTAGTTGGGTGTACGGAATGAGGCATCGTCAATTCCCGGATCTGGGGATGTAAGCAGCGTACTAGACAAAGTATGGGTTGGATTACATCTTCGACCAAGAGCGCCCAGTGAGACCGGGTCAGAAACCGCGAGTGCCACGGTGATTTTCCGGAATTGCTGGTCCCATCTGGAGACTGCCTACTTGCCTTGCTGGAGTCGCTGTAATCGCACTCATCATTCTTTCCAGCCCCTGAACAGCGCCCACAGGGGTACTGGCGATCGCATCTGACCTTGAGACGGCGACAGCGGGCACAGGATACTGGGGATCTGTGTCTGGTGCGAGTCCTGAGTATGCGGCTATCGCACTCTCGTTGGCAGTTTGCCTGTAATACTTCATACTGTTGCATGTCAGGAAAGGATATAAGCTGAATGAGAGAGGAGGCCAACCTGAACTGTCGGCGCACAGCACTCGCTCCCATCCAGTGCACACTGACCAGCTTCGCACTCCTGAATCGGACCATCTACCGCAGAGTCCGGCTGGGATCTTTGATAAACGCACTGACGACCGAGCTTGTAGCACCGCGAACATCGGGGTTTCTGCCTGTCACAGCCCTGCTTGTGCACCCGGCAGGCCTGACACGCCAGGATTTTCCTTTCACGGGGAGTCTGGAGCATGGCCACGACAATGTGGCAGACACAGTCTTCAGTCTTTGCTCTGGTCGGGGGGTCGGACTTGTATACGTTGAGGTCGGCCGAGGGATCGGGGTGGCGCACAATATCGGGTCTCTTAAGTCCGTCCTCGTATTCAGCACCAATCATCTCCCCTGTTTGCAGGGATTGTGGGCTCGTTGATCAAGATGGCCAATATTCATACCTACAAGTCTTAGGAGTCGGTAATGCGACGGAAGGAATCCATCGCACATCGGATGAGTGTGCTGGAGTCATATGTCCCAGGGTTCGGTATAAGTAGGGACAATCTCACTTTTCTTGAGAAAACTGTTCCCACTACCATTTCCTATACTTCCTATACAGGATGTCCGCTGATACTACCATGACAGCAAGGACTATTGACCGGGCAAACCCCCTTGATCAGCCTCTCTCGAGGAAAGATCAGGTTTTGGCAGAATACCAGAAGCACACGACAGGCCATGCTACCACCGTTGCAAAAGGCTTCTACGATGGAGAGGATCTAAGTGGCCTGGATCCAGGTGAGTCCGTCCCGGTTCTTGTCAACGATCCAGATATCTGAGTATTCTTTCTAATAGACCTCATCACGCTGGACTCCGAAGCAGGTGAAAACCCTCAAGTAAGAGTGACGCCTTATACTCCGTAGAATCCTCTGACGCATGATAGAAATGGACATTGAAGCGCAAATGGGCAACTACTGCCTTCACAGCAATATTCTGTTTCATACCTCCGTTTGCCAGTATGAACTATTCCAACCTCCTCACGCACAACAACCCTGACATTTCCTGCTAGGTACAATCTTCGCTCCCGCACTCCTACTTGTCATGGCCGACCTTGGCATCTCTGATGCTACCGTCGGTGCCCTCCAGGTTTCCATATTCCTGTTTTCCTTCGGCATTGGTCCTCTCTTCCTTGCGCCATTGGGTGAGCTTTACGGACGGACTATCATCGTTCATACTGGGAACTTCGCCTTCATTGCGTTTTCGATAGGCAGTGGCTTTGCTGAGACGGTTCGTCCTTCTTCAATTTTTTTTTCAGCAGGATATTGACTTTGACTAGGTCGCTCAACTATCAGTTTGCCGTCTCCTGGCTGGCCTCGGCGGTTCTGCAGGCACAAGCATTTTTGGTGGAATTCTGGCTGATATCTGGGACATCAAAGGACGAGTAAAAGCGTCAGGCCTAATTACTACTGGGATGTTAGTTTTATGTTCCTCTCCGTGTCCCTTTACTGATTAATAGAATCATCGGCCCCGTTCTTGGTCCCGTCTGCGGCGGTTGGATGTCTGAGCGAGCTTCATGGCGCTGGACTTGTTGGATTCCGGTGAGCGTCTCCAAAGGCCACTGTGTCCTTCGCTAACAAAAGCAATAGGCTATGGCTGCAGCAGTTGCAGGAGCTGTAGCTTTAATATGGATGCGCGAATCCCACGCACCTACCATCCTGCAGCGGAAGGTTCGCCAGGTTCGTGAATCTGCACCAAGTAGGAATTTCTATACCGTCTTCGATCTCGATCTCAATCAATCGAGTAAGACACCAAAAGCTGGCCAGGTGCTATCAAAGGCTATTCGGCCTGGTGAGTGCGCGCGGCGAGTGTATCCTCGCTTTAAGATGTTCATAATAGATACAGTTTTATATCTCGTCCTCGACCCGGTTCTTTGCCTCTTGTCGATATATTATGCGTTCGTCTTTGGAGAGCTATACCTCCTGGTCACAACTGTATTTGCCCTCCCAACTTTTAAATATAGCGCGCCCTAATGTATGATGCTAATACTTGATCCAAGTTCTCAGAAATATTCACCCTCGGCTACGGACACAGTGCAGGCATTGTCGGAATCGACCTCCTCGCCCAGGGAATTGGAAGTATCATTGGACTGTTTGTAACCATGAAGCTACTAGACTATGTTTATAAACGCCAGATGCGGTCTGAGAAGGGATATAATCCCGAGTCTAGGTAATTCTCCCTTTGCTTTAGTTGGGTATCTCCAACTGTATTAGGTATACTAATAACTGGACTTCTAGATTGGTATCTGCATTTCCAGGAGCGTTGATCCTGACTGCAGGACTATTCATCTATGGCTTCACCGCGCTACATGTGCACTTCATAGTGGTACGTTAGCTATCTATGTTTCCAGTTCCACTTTTCCCCCTGCTAATAGGTTCAAAATACAGCCACTGCTCGGTTTGTTGATCTTCTCACTAGGCGCAATGAATATATTTGTGAGAACCCCTTGATACGAGTGTATCGAAGAATTCTGACCCATCTAGCTCGCAATCCAACTCTACATCGTCGACTGCTTCGAGTACGCCGCGTCCGCCATTGCGGCCTGTATGTCCCACTCCATTCTGCAATTGAACGAATTGAGAACTGACTGAATGATAACCAGTGGGCTTACTCCGCTTTATGTTCGCCGGTGGTATGTACTAGGATATAGCGAGATGCCAGTAGCAGCTTACTGACTATATATTTTATAATATAGCATTCCCCCTCTTCGGCTCGCGGCTTTTCGATGCGCTGGGGGTTGACTGGGGCGTTGGACTCCTTGCGTTTCTCTCTTTGGGACTTGGGGGGCCGTTTCTGCCACTTGTAAGTGTCCATTGGTCTAGTCGTTCAAGTATGTGCTGATGAATATCCAGATTTATATATTCGGACAGCGGTTGAGGCGGGTGGGACAGGAGAATCTTGCAAAGGCTGGCGTTTTTTAGGACGGCGGTCTTGCTGGAGCATCCAACTTCAGGCGTATTTATCTTGATATAACGAAAAGGAACATGCAATTTATCAATATTACATCCGCGTGATGTTTGAAACCTGATCCCGGAGAAAGGGCATGGAATTAAGCGAATGGGATGGAAGAAAAGGCGTTCTCTCATATAACGCGGTTACAAGCCATGCCAGACAACTACGATCAATTTCTTCATACGTAGAACTGGAACTAAACCTAGAACTATAGATTTTCTAGTTGCAGTTGTTCGTATTTGTTATCATGAGGGTAATCCTTGAATCTTAAATGAATACGAGGTGCCCCTCACCAGGAGTTACATCACTAGGATCGTCTGCCATTATATCAAGACTTCATCTGCCGTTATATCTAATCCTGTACACCTCTACTATCTCTTGCCTCGACAGAAATTCAAAATGACCTCCACTAAAACCCTAACCGCGGCCTGCCTCTGCAAAAAGGTGCACTACACCCTCACCCTCGCCACAGACCTGCTCCCATTAAAGACGCATCTCTGCAGCTGCACCGTCTGCCGTCGCACCCACGGTGCACCCTGCTCATTCCACGCCCCTTTACCATCAGGCATCGCACTTAAATTCATCGCTCCATCCAGCCTCAGCAATCTAACTGCTTACACACATGCCAATTCATGTTCCACCCGGTTCTTCTGTACCACCTGCGGCTGCCACATCGGTGATCGCGACCTTACCAGCAACGACTGGTTCATCTCAACCGCGCTCTTCGATGCGAATTCTAACGAGGGCTGGTACGAGATTGACTCTCATTGTTTTACCCACTCTACGTCGGACGGGGGAATATCAAATCTCCTCCCCACCGTAAATGGCAGAGATATCAAGATCTGGAACCCCGAGCCAGAGCCAGAGTCAAAGCCGGAGTTTATCCCTAGTGAACTGCAAACCGGCTCGAACGAGCTCCTAGCACAATGCCATTGCGGCGGTGTCTCGTTTACCATATCCCGACCTAGAAGGGAATACATTAATACCCCATCTTCCAAAAAGTGGATCCATCCATCCGACACGAGGAAATGGCTTGCACTGGTAGACATCTGTTCGGACTGTCGACTGGTAACGGGGTCGAATGTGATTATGTGGATGTTTGTCCCTACGGATCATGTCACGCCACGGCCGCCTGCTGATTTACTCTTCGGGACGCTGGCGGCGTATGAGTCGAGTGCCGGGGTGCGGAGGACGTTCTGTGGGACGTGCGGTGCGACGGTGTTTTACTCCCATCAGGAACGGCCGGGGATTGTTGATGTTGCTACGGGTATTCTGCGTGCATCTGCGGGTGTTATGCTTGGGGATTGGGCGGTTTGGAGGACGGCTAGAGTGGGGTTTGTGGAGGATGGGTTGAAGTATGATTCTGCGTTTACGAGGGGGCTGGAGGAGGGGCTTAGGGCGTGGGGGGTTAGGATGGATGGTGAGAGTAGGGACTTTGCTGTCGGTGCTGAGACTCATCGTGCTGTTGAGGATTAGTATGGTAGACTTGGTACGTTATATGGGTAAGGCTCATTACGGTGGAAATATAACAAATGCTTTGTGTTTGAACTACGCTTAGGCATAAAGATGTGATCACCATTGACTGTGGGTTATATTGAAAATAAGAACAGACATTCATTGAGGTTATAACTCTGTTCCAAGTACATGAGGCTAGACAGATATGTTTAACTTGATTCCAGATGCAAAACATGACATAAACAGGGGTAGACAAACATAACGAACATAGAGCGGATATACAACAAATATATAGCAACATCTAGCAACATCTAGCAACATCTAGCAACATCTAGCAACATCTAGCAACATCTAGCAACATCTAGCAACATCTAGCAACATCTAACAACAAACAAATATATAGCAGATCACACCAGCTTCTCTTCTTCACTCTCCAACCCGTTCAAGAAGCTACCCTTTCTCTTCCAGCCAACTCAACAAGCCAGTCAGCAATCACTTCAAAATCCTCATTAGCCGCAAGACCCTCTGTCAGATCCTCAGAGAAATTCCCAAAAGCATCAGCCAGCTCCTCGTCTTCCGGATACACAATCGGCTTCACAATTTTGCCTGTCATGAACTCAACGCCTATTCCCATATCTGTATCTGCATCACAGTCGTGATATTGATCAATCTTCGGTATCCGTAGGTGAGAAACAATCTCCCTCATCATCCCATCCCAATCCGCCTCAGTCCGCGGATTCACCTGGACAACGACCGTCGGTCTGGCCGATTCAACCGTAACACCAACATGAAACATCTTAACCATGGACCATTTCTCGCGAAGTCTCGAAACGACCCTATTGATATCGCGGCGGGCGTACTCAAATGCCTGTGCCGCAGGATCGTCATCTTGAATAGGGAAGCAGGTTGGGTCGAAGACCTGGTTCACGAAGACGATTTCGGTATGCACGTCGTTGATCCCGTTTTGTTTTAGGAGGGTGGTTATTTCGTCGCGGGCTGGGTCGAGGGTTTCGGGGATGGAGGGTGTGTTGGTGCGCTCTGGGTCGGTGATGTAGGCGAGGCTGAGGACTGGGAGGGGTTTGCTGGTGTAGAGTTGTTTTGTGGCGCTGTGGATGGAGAGGCGGAGGTATTGGGGTGGTGGGAAGTTGTGGGTATCTAAGATGGCGAGGATGGCGTTGCGGTGGTGTTCGATCTGTTTGATTGTGGTTGGTTCTGCTGGGAGGATGTTGTGTGGATAGGGCCAGATGAGCGTTGTTGAGCGGTAGGGCTCGAGTCGCTTGAGATAGGTTTCGATGGGCATTACGCCTTTGACTTGTTTGGTGTTCTTAAGGAGGGCTCGTCTCTGCTCGGGGGAGACTTGGTTGTTCTTAGATGACTTGGTGGGTGCCATTTTGGCAGTGGTGTATTTAATATAGTATAGTAGATAACTTTTATAGTAAGACCTCCAGAATAGAGGTTCAATGAAGCATTTAATAAGTAGTAGAACGCAGGATGTAGAAGGATAGAGCAGACCAGAACAGCAGAGGAACTTGGGCCCTTCAAGGCACAGAGACTTGTTCCTGGCGAACTATAAAGTTGATGTACCATGGCACAAATTGACTTTACGCTGCGTATGCATTACTTTCTAGAGATGTCCAAGTTCAATCATTCCATCCCACCACAATCACAACGTACCACCAGCCAATTCGGTTTCGTTATTTGCACGGTCTTTCCAATCCTCCTGGATCATCTGTGCTGCCAGCTCAGCTACTGCATAGACTGGCGCCGACATATGGCAGGTCGGCTGGGATGGTAACACGCTGGAGTCCACTATGCGTAAGCCCCTTATACCAGGAATCCGGAACTTGGAGTCGACAACTTTACCCAGAGCACATGTTCCGCTGGGATGGTGGAATGACCATGCACTTGATAGCATCGCACGGGTCAGCTCCTCGTCAGTCTGGACTTGAGGGCCCGGGAACAGTTCGCCCTTTACTATTGGAGCGATGATTTTGGATACCATTGCACCGCGTAGTTTCTTATAACCGTACAACTGCAACGCCATATCCGCATCAGAACCCCAGTAGTTGGAGAAGATAAGCGGTGCATCGCGATAGTCGTCGCTGGCCAGTCGAACGGATCCGTGTGCTTCTGGCTGCAGAAGACTAACATATCCGGAGATCACATTTGAGTTCTGGGGGTTAGGGGCCATTGCTGATGTTGTATAATGATAGGAAAGTATGGGCCGGTCCTTGGGAAGAGCTTTGTGAAAAGGTGCGTTGATACTGTCAAGGAAGGCATCTGGTGGTCGTTCTGTCACGTAACTGGAGCTTAAGGTATGTGACAAAGGACCTGTTCCATTTGCCTGGAACTCTTCTTCGGCAGCTGCGAGTAGAGTTTCGTTTTTGTGAAGCGTAAACGAAGTAGTAATGTTCTCTGGGATCTGTACCATGACGACTGCATTGTGATGGTCATGCAAATTGTCGCCCAGGTCTGGGATGTCCTTTACAACTGGGATCCTCAAGTCCTCCAGATGCTTCCTGGGGCCAATCCCCGAGAGCATAAGCAGCTTGGGGGATCCGATTGCGCCTGCGCTGACGATAACCTCTCTCCTGGCCCAGATGGTATGATTGGAATCATCCTTCAATGATATGTACTCAACCAACGCCGCCTTCTCATACCAAACATGGATCTTGGTAGCTTCAGCACCAGTTATAATCTTCACATTCTTCCGAGCCAATAAGGCCGAACCGTACGAATCTTGGGCAGACGATCGACGCCCCGTCCGGAGATCGATGGTATGCGGGCCCCCATTCACTCGACCAATGGAACGCCCATCGGTGGGATCGATAAGAGGTGCGGGCGGTTCCATACTTGCGGCCATAGCATCACCCCAGTATGGTTCAGTCCCGGTGGCGTTAATCTCGTAGCTGACTTGTAGTGGCCCGTTTCCGTATACGGCAGGGTTTGCGGCGGTAGGGTAATCAGTCAGGGACGGCATAGTTAGGTTTGTAGAGAGTTGGAACATCTGGAGGAGACTTCCGAAACTCAACCTGTCGTTACCGGACTCTTTCGCCCATTGGTCGTACACACTGGCTGCTCCACGGGAATACGCCATAAAGTTGATAGACGTGCCACCACCTAAACCACGGCCTTGCGGGAAGCGTGGTGCAATGCCACCACGCCGCGGATCAGGCTGCGAGGTGTAGTTCCACGAATACCAGCTGCTTTGAAGTCTACCGGCAAATCCAGGGGTATAGATATCGGCATCGTCGCTGCCATCCGACCCAGCCTCCAAAAGTGTAACCGTGATGTTTGGATCTTGGGACAGGCGATTGGCTAGGACGTATCCCGCTGGCCCTGCTCCGACGATGACATAGTCGCTGTCTGGGTACCGGGACCTTGCTGCAGAGGCGAAGGTAAACGAGTGACTCAGAGTGAGAAGAAGGTTTGCCAGTTTCATGGTGACAAGGGTTTAAGTTGGCGACCAAGGGTTTAAGTTGTCGGATCGATACTCCAGGGGCCAACTGATATTCAATAAAGCACTTGATGATGCTTAAACGTATGATGACGGTTGTCCTAAGCAGCACACACAGCTGACAGCCTGAGGTGCATGTGTAGTTGCTATGCCTGCAGTCAATGCAGTTGCTCCTGCCGTGCCAACTTGGTTGGTGGCCTGCAATGTTACCAGGCTCTGCTCCGACGTAATTGTGATCCACCCTAGACAAACGGCTTTAATAATCTCCTGTTTACTGGGCTTTCTGTCTGGGATTTCTGTCTGGGCTTTCTGTCTGCGATTAACGCAGAGGACTTAGGGCTACCCATTATGCAGCAGGAACTTCTCATGCATTCCTCCCTTTCAGGCTGTCATTTGTCGGTTATTTCAATCATAATTTATAAATCCACAACAGTTTTACAACTATGTAACCCTCCTACGATGTCAATCAGCTAAGAGGCTCCTGGCCAAATCCGGAAAAGGAAAGCAAGTATTGCAACAAGACTACGCACAAAGAGCTTATTGGTTGAAGGTAATTCAGATCCATAAGTGTAGCGCTATTCAGGATATATAGCACCAATTTCAGTTTGTTGCTTGAGTATAAATACAATATGTCCAATAACCCAAGGTCATTTCTGCAGTCGGCAATCTGCCAATGGAACAGGTACGTCCGTCTAGCCCCACCACCCTTTGCGCTTAGTGCCAGGATCCGAGTCGCTTCCCCTGTTCCTCTCTGCGTCAAGCATCCGATCAAAATCGGCTTGAGCGCGCTCTTTATCCTGTCTACTGTCGGTGTTCCAGTCGGATACACCAGGCTGCGCGCGAGAACCCTGGGGCTGTGACTGGGGTGTTCCCTGAGAGCGGAGACGATCCCACGTGCTCCCTTGCGAGGTACTATCCTGGTCCTCTGACGGTGGCTGACTCCCTTCATAAGGGGTACGTTGCGTCCGTGAAGTCTCTGGCTGTGGCGTAGTGGAATATCGAACCTGGTTCTGTTGCCGGATGCGGTCCCAAGCGCTTCCCTGTGGAGCGGCATCTCGGTAGTCTGAAGCAATGGGGCTGGCATCGTCATCGAAGAAATCTCCTCCTTTACTCTGATTCTTGGCAGGCGGTGGGTAATAGTCGTCCATTCTCGGGCTAGATGTCCGCGGGGCGGGGGCGGGCTGATCTGATGGGCCCTCATACCAGCTCGCCTCGGCGCTTCCCTCGGCACTCCCCTCCTGAGCAGTCGGTAATTCGCCCTGTTGCTGCTGGCGTCTCAAGTGAGTTCTCACCATCTGTGCGTTGCGATGCCGCTCCCGTACCTCCTTCGGGTCCTGGCCCCTTCGCTCTTCGAAAATCTCCTTCACCCGCGGGTCCGTCGCTATGCGGCCGACGCCATTTGTTAGCGCATACATATTTGAAATAACCCAGAGTCCAAAAGTCCAAAGTCCCATTCTAGACAGTACTGCCACTGCCGCCACCCGGAACCCAGTAGGGTCTAGCTTGTACATGTTCTTCACGCCCTCGAGATACCGCTTTCCCATGGAGAGTTCTGGGTTTGTCGGCGCATAGGCGTCTAACGCATGGTTTCGCTTTAGCCACATAGTGGCGTTGATGCCTCCGATAAGCATACCCAGAGGAGCGCCGGTGCGGCCTTGGTAGAGGGTTCTGCTGGTGTTTTCGAGGTAGAAGTCGAGCTCGGGTTGTGTGAGAGGGCGGTTAACATCTATACTGCTAACTTCAGCAATGCGAGTGGTCGTGGCGAGCACCCTCCGGTGCCATTGTTTTGTCCCCATGAAGGTGAGCAGTGTGATCGGGTCGGGGCGGTAGATGAGATTGGGGTTGAATTGAACGCCGGGTTCGAGGAGGGGAGGAATGGAGAAGGTCTTGGGCGGTGCCGAGGGCTCTCCTGTCTGTGGGAACCCATCATTGGGGGCCATTGTGGTTGCTCGTTGGATACGACAAAGAAGGATGGTGTTTCGATGTTGATAGCAGGACTGTTGCTGTCACCTGCTGGTGTGAGGAGTCGGAGTCGGAGTAGGAGTCGGCGATCCGTGTGGGGAGCTAGTGCTGAGTCATGGGCGGTCTTGGCGTGTTTGTCGGTGGGTCGTCGTCAGATTGCATGTTTTGCACGGCCTGTTTAGGCAGGTTGGTCGGCGATCATTGAAGCTCTCGTGGGGGCGGAATTCAATGCAAGCAACACAACTTCTTATCTTCCTGATTCAGGACATGCAGGGACCGTAAGCCACTTTTAGTTTGCTCTATAAGTATGCAGAACAATCCAGCAGTGGGTCAGCGACCACATCTTTTCTCTCAGTCCTCCGGTTTCCATCTACTACCATGTCTATACAGAGTGACTTGACCGTCAATGCCTCCAGGTTTCGTCCTGAGAATGTCACCGAAGCCACCAAACAGGCAAACAGCTTCCTCCAAGATGTCACAGCCAAGGGACCCCGTTGGCACCAGGTTGGCGCTGCTACCTACCGCGAGATGCGTCTCCAAGGCAAACTCGCCCTCCCAGCGCCCACCTACCTCCCAGGCGCTACAGATGCTACAATTCCTTCTCGAGACTCCTCTCGTCGAATACCGATACGCATCTACAAGCCTGACAACGGCCAGCCTAGTGAAGGTGTGTTTTTTCATGCCCATGGGGGCGGATGGGTCCTGGGAGATGAGAAAAGGTAAGCATCTGCCTGTAGATATCAGGGTACGAAGTACTAGATTAACAGCCACTAAGCTCCGACCAAGTACTCCAAAGGTATGCCAATGGCTGCCAACTGACCGCCATCTCCGTGGGCTACCGTCACGCGCCTGAATACCCATACCCAGCAGCCGTCCACGACTGCATCGACGTGGCCGAGTACCTAATCGACCATCCCGAGGAGTACGGCCCTGTCCGCTTCATGGGCGGGGAGTCAGCCGGGGCATACCTTGTTGTTCTAACTACGTTTCACCTCCTCGCGTCGCGGCCGTCTCATGCCCTCCAAGGCCTTGCCCTCCAATATGGGTTATACGACCAGTCTCTAGGCCTTCCTTCTCTCACGACAACCACCCGGTCCATCATGATCGACCGGGCAGCTATGGAGCGCTTCCGTGGTGCATTCCTGCCCGGTAAATCTCCCGAGGAATGCAGAGACCCTTCTATCTCTCCGATCTACGCCGATCTGTCTAGACTCGCAGCGAAGTCGCCGAAGGGCCTTCCTCCTGCGCTGTTCGTCGTCGGAACAGATGACCCTCTCCTTGATGATACGATCCTCATGGGTGCGAAGTGGAGTATGGCTGGTGCGGAGAGTATCGTTAAGATCTATCCTGGAGCCGCGCATGGGTTTACTGCGATACCAGGTCTGCCTGTTTCGGAAGAGGCGAACGCAGTCAGCGTTAAGTTTGTGAATGATAGGGCCACAAGTTTTAAATGATTCGGCGTTTGGTTGAATGTCTCGGTGTTTGCCTGTTTTGCTATGGGGACTGCGGAATTATAAGACTGTACATCCTTATTTATACTACGCAGCCTGGCCTTGTTATGGGAAGTTTAACAGAGTTCTCAGTCCTCATAACGCATAAATAATTCATTAAAATGCCAGGCATTATCAACCAAACAATTACACTTCCTGCAATTGGACATCTCCTACCACTTCTCAACATATGGACGAAGGTCCAGCTCAAATCCAAACGTCGTTCGCGGCTGCGTGTGCAAGTGCCAGTACGCGTCGGCAATCTACATCCACAAATCAGTACCAAATACCTATAAGGAATGGAGAGAAGGGACGAAACATACAGCACCAGGGTCCAACTTCCCATCCTCATGCTCATTCGCCCAGTCCTTGGTCCGAGGAATATCAATCACCCCGTCAATAATAACATGGGAAACATGGACGCCCTTGGGCCCGAATTCGCGGGCTAGCGACTGGGCCAGCGCGCGCAGGGCGAACTTGCCGGTTGCAAAGGCCGCGAAGTTCGCTGAGCCTTTCACGCTTGCTGTTGCGCCAGTGAAGATTAGGGTTGGTGGGTTTTGGAGTCCGGTGGACTTTTGGAGGAGTGGGAGCGTGCTTTGAGCGAAGTTAAATGCGCCGATTCTGTTATCAATTGTTAATGTCATCGATTAAAGGTCTGCTGGTGAAAGGTAGGTAGGTAGTGAGCATACCCCTGGCTCTTATATCCAGCCGCGAACTCATCCTCAGTAAGCTCCAGGAATGGCTTCCGGACAAAGCCGCCGCCAGAGTTAAAGACCGCGGCTGCGAGCGGGCTGTCCTTGTACTGCTCCGAGATCTTCTCAAAGGCTGACTTTAGGCTACTAGAGTCGGACACGTCCACGCTGATTCCTAGAGCCTGGCCGCCGGCGGAGTTGATCTCGCTGACAATACTGTTGTAGTTGGTTGGATTGCGCGCGAGGACTACGACGGAGTATGCCTGGGCGAACTTGCGCGCAATGCTGGCACCCTGGGTTAGTTAGCGGTGGTTTAGGCTATAGTATGTGAGGACAAGAAATGACATACTGTGCCGGGACCAACACCGGCGATGACTGCGAGTGGTTTGGTGGCCATTCTGATCAGAAGTTATACAGCTAGAATGGGAATGAGTATATGAAGTAGAAGTAGATAAAGTAGTCAAGAGCTTTGCAGTTTGCTTGAGCAGCGGGGTCGTCTGGTTTTATAAGACAATTACGTATGCTAGCACGCAACTTGAGTAATTACCAATTGGCAAAGCTGCAGCGCGATGTCGTGTTTTGATTTATAATCATGGATATCACCATCGGCGATGAGGAACGAGGGGACAAACGTTGGAGAATCCAAAGGACCGATGACAACATTGCAGCCTGAGGCAGACTTCCGGCACCAAGGCAGCAACCGCTATCGATAAGCTTCACTTTTTTCCAAATCTCGTCAGTTCAACTTTCAGCTTCAGAATTCAATCTCCGACGCTCTTTTTGTTCATTTTTCTCTCACCACATCTTGCCATCTATCTTCGTTATATGTTCTGTATTATTTAATCTAGCACTACCATGTCTGAAGAAGAAACCCTCCTCACAAATCTCTGCTCAATCTGGTACGTCCTTCAACCAAGCACACCCTACCCCAGTGCGACAGGTTGCTAACAAACTCAACCCAGCCACGTCCAACCCCCTAAATACCGGTGTCCCCGATGCTCAACACGCACATGCTCCCTCCCCTGCACACGCCGACACAAATTATGGTCCCAGTGCTCCGGCGTCCGCGATCCAGGCGCGTACCTGCGCCGCAACGAACTAGCCACCGAATCCGCATTCGATCGCGACTTTAACTTCATCACGGGGATTGAGCGCCGTATTGAGCGGGCTGGTCGCGAGGCAGAGAATCGGGGGGTTGGTGTTGATGGGAGGAATGGGGTTCACGATCGGGGTGTTGTGGGGTTGGAGGGTGAAGGTGAGCCTGCGCATGGGCTTGGAGATGCGAGGGGGAAGAGGAAGAGGGGTCCTGCCCCTGGAACTGGGCCTGACAGGGGACTGGCGAAGGGTGAAGCTGGTTTTCTCAGGAGGGCGGAGGAGGCTGGTGTTAAGGTCATCAAAGCGCCGAAGGGAATGAGTCGGGCGAGGATGAACGGGTCGAAGTGGCATGCTAAGTAAGTTGCAACATTTGTTACGCTTATTGGTGACTTGATCTCGAGCTAACGCGTATGGCTATGCTACAGGCAAAAGTGCTTACAATGGACGGTAGAATTTGTCACAGGCGATGGGTCGAAAAGGGTGAATTGCACGGAGACCGTTACAATCGCTGAGGCCTATGACCGGGCATTTCCTGTACCCAAGGAGGAACGACAGGTGCGCAATCAAGAAGCCGCGCAAGAAGCTGCGCAAGAAACCGTGCAGGAAACCGTGCAGGATGAGAAGAAGGTAGAACCTGCGCAATCTGAACCGAGTGCCTCAGATACCATCCCAGAGCCAGCGACGGCGACGACAGAACCTGCCGACAACGAACCTACAACCATCCAACAAAACACAACACCACAAGCAACCGAAACTCAACCAACTCCCCACCGCAACGTATACCTCTACCTCCACCACCCACGCACCGCAACAAAGCAACCAGTCCTCATCCCCCTGGTCCCAAATACAACCCTCACAACTGCGCTCCATGACCGCGTCGTCCTTGAATTCCCTACAGTCTACATCCTACAAGCGCCGCTTACCAATGAGCACGAGGGGACGGGAGAAGGGTCTAAATACATTCTTGAAAAGGATTATCTACGAAGGCACCAGAATACGAGTACCGAGCTTGAGGACGGCACATCGGAGGATACAGACGCCCAGCCTGTCTTTGGGACAGGAGCTGTGGATATCCCAGACGTGGACGAGGGCAAGATGTTGGAGGTTTTGGAGAAAGATTTATTAAGCAGAGGCACCGCGCCGGCAGCGGGGGCGTCGTGATTGATTGATGAGCTATACGGAAAATAGATCTTGGGATTTAGATGTAATACCTGTAAAGTAATATTGCTGATATACAAACATTTCATTCGGGGATGCTGGGCGTTACCTGGAGTATCTATGACTAAAGTATCAACATATCGGGCGTAAATCGGGTCTAGACTAGGGTGTGTTAGTTGAGGCGAGGCTACCATGGGTTCTGCATACGAAGTCAGAGCTCGGTCCATTTGGATGTACTCCGGTCAAGTCAAGTGCGAGGGAGGCGAAGGAGCTTCGTCACGACACCGACACCGACACCGTCCGGAGTGCAAGCAGATGCGCGATCGCTCGACAGTGGAATGCTATCAGTGGTCAACAATTGCCCATTCGTTGGCTAAAGTCAAGTACGCCAATATACACCGAAAAATAATAAATCAAATCCCAAAAAGCAAATCCCGAAATAAGCAAATCCAAGTAACTCCCAAGTAAATGCCACAGTAAATCCAAAAGGGTATCTTCTAAACAAGATTAACACAAGACTCCTTATCAATGCTTGTGTATGCAAGCGCAAAATCTGAAACCAGACTTATCAAGTCGTAACTTAACGCTAACCAGCATAAATGCGCGGCAATAGATAGTTCCCGTCGTAGGATCCGAAGTCATGCAGCAATATAAGCGCAAAACTAGAGATGACCTAAGAGATTCTCTATGCACTAGACGATGTGGTCCTCAACGGATCCGCAAGGTCGTGGCTCAGAGTAATCAGACAGGATCAAGGACACCGTAGACCGGTGATGGATGACCACTGGAGATCGAGTTTGACAGCCGCCAAAACTGAATCTCAAAAAAAACCCAGTACAAAGTAAAGGGCTAGATGGGCTACACGATATGGTGCAATCCCTTGTAACGAGTGCGCGCCGATACAGGTACAGTCTAAATCCCTCAGGCGATAGACGCACTTCGAGTACAAGTCCACCAAGCATATCGATGCTCTCTTTGACAGATACTTGACTCTCAAGTGAACCAATCGGTGGACGCGTGGGGGTGTTGGTATTTCCAGTAGCTTCTGCATATTGGAAAACCTAGTGTTTAGGAAATGTCCGAATGCTCAGACAAATCCAATAAAAAAACCTATCACAACTGCAGTGTGAAAGCGGTCGCATCACTAAAGCTCATGGCGACACGCTGGTGGTTTCTGAGGCGGTATCCGGAATGGTAGCTTCCTCCAGCTTTTGCATTGCCTTTTTCTCGGCAAGAGAAACAATCTCAGTGGGCACGGTGCTGGCCATAGTTGCCTCAACGTCTTTGGCAGGGGCTTTGCCACGAGAGCTGCCGGTGGAACCGGTTGGGCTCATCTCCATGCGCTCAGATCTACTCGGTTTCATCTTCAGTCGACCGCGTTCCAAAGCGCGGAGAATAGTGCCAACTTCCTCTGAAACGATGCCGCGGAGCTTGCTCATAGCGTCATCAGAGACCTCGGACTGCGCGTTCCAACCGAGTTTGTCGGATTCTTCCGATGTCAACGATTTGGATTCAAGAGATGGTCCAGTAAAGAGCCGGTGAAGAGCGGTGGGAGAGAGGTTGTTAGGACGCCGAGGCATCTTAACGGGCTTCTGTTTCGAACTAGACGAGACAGAAGCCACCTCCTCCTGTTGCCGCTTTGGGGGACGTTGAATAGGGGATAGAGGGTTATCTCCAACTTCGTTTCGGATCTTGTAGTAAACGAGGCCGAGTGTAGCGGCCAGTGCCTGGTGGGCGGCTTCAGGGAACTGGCGGACAGCTTCAACACGAGACAGGCTCGAAGGACAGTCACTTGAATCGCTTGATTCACTGTCACTGGCAAACATGCCATCGGTCTGATGCATCCGGCCCCAGTATTCATATCCACCAAGTTGGTAAAATTCGGCAAGTTGTGCCAAGCGGTTGACTATATTATAAAGTTAGAATGGTTGGGGGGAGTGGATTTACTTGTCTTGTTTTGACTTACCCCGACTGCGTTTCTTCAAACACCAGAACCTCCACACAGTCCTGGGGAAATATTCCGGCCAAAGCAGAGATCCATCTTCTTCAACAACAGGTACAGGAGTGATAGGAGCATGAGTGGTGTGAGCCAATGAGTTAAATCGAACACGTTCGGAATGCTTCATGCGCGATTCGATCAAAGAAAACCGCTCAAACACCGAGCTCAGATGCCGCGATGTCTCGTGCTGCAGGGTGATAAGATCCGTGCGAAGTTGGCTGATAGTCGAGTGCAGTTTGCTTATTTCCATACGACACCCACATACATCGGTCTGCATGTGTTCTAGATCGGCCTGGATCTGGTCGACGTTCTTGGAGAGTCGATCGACATCGCTGCGAAGAAAGACGGTTTCATTGCCGGCTTGCCCTAAACTCGATTTCAGTTGCAGAATACCCGACTTCAACTGGTCGACGTCTGTTCGTAAAGCGACCACATTCAAGTCGATTCTGTTGCTGATGGACCGGTTGGCTTCGAATTCACGACGGATATGCTCATCTTCTCGGTTGCGTCTATCGACATAGCCGTCCTTAGTCAGAACGGTTGATCGTAGTTCGAGAAGGCGAGAATCGATAACCGAGAGGCGTTCGTGCAGGTGGGCAATGGAGGATTCAGAGACAGGGGTAGCGGCGTCATGTCGAAAGGAGATCATGGGTGATAGAGGCATGGATACACTTGATGTGCGAGAGAGACTTCGTTCAAGGGTGGCGGTCATGATGGATAGGTAGGGATGAGTGGTGTGGTGACGAGACCAGTAGTCAAAATCGTAGACAAGGGGATATTGCTGAACATAGGCGAGTGTATAGTCATTTAGACTCTAACAACAGCTTCCGAGGTCCATTTCGGCGATGTTATATATGGTAGTTTCGATGGGGTGACAGCGGTAGCGATGGGAGTCAGTTGGAAGCGGTAGTGATGATGAGGCAGAATTGGTGTCAAACGAGAGAGAAAGGGTTGGGTTGTGGGAGGAGAGCGAGAAGAGGGCCACTTGGAAATCTGCCCGGGCCGTGCGCCCCTCCTTTCTTTCACTAGCGCGGATGACCACTTGGCACAACAACAGGCAACACGGTCGCCCAACATTGTCGACTCATCGTTACTCATCCCCACCGCATATGAATCATACTGGTTTATTTTATTGAGGATCGTATCGTCATAGTCTCACAGGTCCATCTATTTTCAGGATCTAAATTACATTATCTTGGCAGCAATTAGTGAAGTTATAGCCATGGCCGAAATTAGGAAATGTTACAATACAAGATACAAGGTCGTGACAGTAAATGCTAGCGGCATGCAATGGCAGCCGATCGATCCGAAGAGGCTTAGTGTCGGATTCGAAGATCTCGAACAGGATTAGCGTGCACACCGCATCCAGCTGACCCATTTTCCTCCAATGATGATCGGTCTTCGCCTTATCGCCACCAAATGTGAGACGAAGGGCTAGCGGATAATTGGTCGACAGAAATAATCGATGCTCAGCCCCAGCGTCATCCTGCATTGCGTCGGGCTCGTATTTATGCGTGTGTTGTTTGGCGGTCTCCGTATTACGCGGTGGAAACCATCACCGGTATATCACGGTATCATCACCAGTATAAGGTCTCGATGAGGATAATCCAACAATCAATTCAAGTCGCTGCCATATCCAGCAGACCGCGTTGGATCGGTAGAACTGCATTCCGTAGACTCGCAAGAACTGTCGTATCAAATCCCCAGTCACCAACCCATTGCGACATCCGACAGCCGTCTTTAAAATGCGTCGCCAAATGGTCCGCTCGTGCCGCCCAGCTAGGTAACGACGCCGAACAAAACCCGCAACGGCTTAGAATTTCTTTCTGCGAAGACCTCCAGGCATCGAGGTTTGAGACTGGATATCGTGTGCATCCATGGAACTTGCGCAGATGCTGCCAGAGATAGTCCTTGCGACTGAAGGACCGCTCAGGGAGAGGTTTGGTAGCGCATTCGCGGAAGTCGTGGCTCTCCCAGTGCGCTTGGGTCGGAGATTGGTGATCGCAGAATCTACAATCTGCAAAGGGCATATTCCCATCTTCTAGTTCGCTGAGGTTCGGCGTGCAGATCCAGACATCCAGTGGGAGGTGGACGCTCTTCTCGTGTCTCGACCAGTCGTGCTTCTTCTTGAATGACTGCGTGCAGAACGTGCACTGGTAATGGCCATCTTCTGCAACTCGTCTCCGACCCCCTCTTCGTCCAGATGATGGCCGTCGGTGATATGGTCGTGAGCGGAGTGGCCCATCTCCTGATTGGAAACTCCACGCGGACGAGCTACTATCAGACGCATCGGATGGCGGAATACCAAAACTTGATAGTGACGAGGCAAGTGAGGACCCTTCGCAAATAGACGAGGGGTCGGTGGGCGGTGTACCCACCTGGCTCTGCGGACGAGACGCATCTGAGGTCGTAGATGTAGAAGCTAGAGCTTCCCGAATCACATCCTCAGGCACAGGCTCCTCATCAGGCGGCGACGCCTGCCAACGCTCCATCGGAGTCATAGAAGCCACTGCCACATCACTGGTCGGCATAGGCGATCCAGCACGGTACAGGCGAGTCGATGACCCAACCTGCCGCTGTTGCTTATGCCGTCGCCGCGCATTGGCAAACCACGTCGATATTCTCTGTCTCGAAAAGCCCGTTTCCTGCGCGAGGCGAGCCTTTTCCTCTTCTGACGGATACGGGCAGTGCTCGTTCTGATAGAACCATTCCCGTAATACGCGCGCTCCTTTGCGGACAAATTGCTTCTTTTCTTTCACGTCGAGTCTGCGCTGGCCGTTTTCACCTTCGTCCCCTTCTTCAATGACGCCGTGGAGGTGCCCTAGAACTGGAGACAACGTCTCAAACCCACACGGTTGACGCTTCTCTCCGCGTCGGGAAAAGCTGCATGGTCTGAATAGTCCAACACAGCTGGAGCACGAGGGCACCGGGTTCGGATTATCAGGTGCGCGTCGCAAGATCAGACATTGAAAGCGATGTCTGCGGCAGTTGTCGCACGGGTTCGGCGGACGGTATGCCCCGTCTAACCACTCAGCGACATCATTGAAATTAGAAGGCACAATAGGTGCATTCACAGGTTGTGCCTGGCTGAGGACTTCAGGTTTGTTGGTGATATCTGGTTCATTGAAGACATGTTCCCCGCCTGATAGCGGGGTTAATGATGGCTCAGTGGGGTGTAGAAAGTCGAATGTCGGCCACGATGTCTGGTCCACCTGGGAGGTTGAACTATTTGGGTCCTGTAAGCCGTATAATGCGTCCCAGTCGAAAAACATATCCTCCTCGACCGGCCATGGCCCCGTTGGAGGCGAATCTACCCCACGTTGATCCTCAGTATGGGGATACTGCAGGGAACCGGCGTAGGTATCATTAGGCGCCACCCAGTCGTCCATGTCCAAGCTACCAAACAGGTACTGAAATAATCTGTGATTTTGAAATCGGAGCGTTCTTGCCGAACTCTCGAGCTTTCCAGGTTCAACAATCCCCGTGGTGTCGCAGTGTTGGGAGATGATGAGTAATCAATATGCCTGAACTTTTCAGGCGGCGAATCTCCGTCTCCGCCAATCAGAGGCCGTTAGATTCTCACCTCCCGGAGTGACACTCGGACTCCCCGACAACTCTCTCCATCTACTCTGTATACAAGGAATCATACGATTATCATGCTTTAATGGCTGTGTACAGACTATATTCAGCTCAATCCTGTCGTAACGTCATATCCCAGTCACTGCCATCACAAGTTCTAACATACAGTTCGGTCCTTCACTACTAAGTAAACACAGCTATACTAATGTATCTGACGTCTAAGCACAGAAATCACGAACCAACTTGACAAATGTTTCCTCCAGGCGCTCCACACTCTCCACTTCCACGTACTCCTCTTTTCCATGCAGTCCATGCCCGGATGGCCCAAAGACAACAGATGGGATCCCAGCCTGGCTCAGCAGAGCAGCATCACACCAGAACGGCACACTCTCAACTGAAGGCCGGCTGCCCATGACTGATGTTGCACACTCAGCGACCTTGTTAATCAGAGGATGGTCGGCGCTGATCTTGTGAGCTGGTCGACACAGTGTTGCCCGAGGCTCTGCGAATCCGAACTTGGAGTTGCCTTTCTGGATATCCTCTAGCAAGTTCCGGATGTCACGCACGATCGACTCCTCTGTTTGGCCGGGGACTGTGCGGAATTCGACAGTGATTGTGCATTTTGCGGGGTACGAGGATGCTTCCTCGCCGCCCTGTATCAGACCGCAGTGCATAGTTGCCGGGCCCAGGACGTCGTCAACGGGGAGTCGCTGGCCGTACTCCTCCAGTGATCGCAGGAACCAGCCAGCATGGAGAATGGCATCAACACCTCCAAGATGGTTAGAGCCGTGAGCGGCTACACCAAGGATATCCACTTCAACCCATACGAAACCCTTGTGCGCATGCGCAATGATCTCCGTCGTGGGCTCGGGGATAACAGCGGCGTCTGCCCTCCAGCCGGCAGCTAGTATATCCCGGGTCCCCTGTGACGCATCCTCCTCGTCCGAAACAGCGGCGATTATCACATCACCGCGCAGAGGAGAGCAACTGGCTTTGGCAGATGCCATGGCCGCGAGGGCAGTCGCGAGTCCGCTCTTCATGTCCAGACTGCCGCGGCCGAGGACGACCTCTTTGCCGTCTCGAGTATCGATTGTGCCTGAGAGTGCGTCTTTCTCATAGCTTGCCAGGCTGACGGTGTCGATATGTCCGTTGAACATCAGTGATTTTCCGCCGCCAGTTCCCTTTAGCACTCCAATGACAGAGGGTCGTCCAGGGACGCGCTCGACGCGGTGCGACTCAATCCCGCGGTGGGCGAACCAGGCCTGCAGGTAGTTGCAAATCTGGGTCTCGCCTGCACCGTCTGCAAGTGAGAGCGTAGGGTTGGACGAGTTAATATTCGTCAAAATGCTCGTCAGCTGGACGGCGCCCTCGGCAGAAACATCCAGCGGGATAGGGTAGTCGCGAGGACCCTCAGTACTCAACAGCACAACAACCGAGTCCTTATTGAGCAGCGATCCAGAGCCTTCCGCTGCGAGACGCTTCAACGCCGCCACCGACGCAGCACCACAAGGCCCTGCACCGATGTCCTGCGAAGCCAGATACTCAACGGCCCGGTGGCTCTCGTAGCAAGACACCGTGACACTCGCATCCACCAGCCTCTTCAAATTCGGCCACGCCGTCGTAGAGACAGTCCCACAGTCCATCCCATCCATAATCGTGCCGGTCGTCTGAATCGACGTCAGCTCGCCCTTGAGAAGACTCTCCTGCAAACAAGCAGCCGTGTCCGGCTCAACAGCAACAACGGAGATAGCCTCCTCCCTAGACTTGCAAAACGTAGCCACGGTATTCGCAAGACTCCCAACCCCAACCGGCGTAACCATAACACTCGGCCTCATCCCCATCTCAGACACCTGCTCCTCAACCTCCCCCATCATAGTCCCATACCCCTCCACAATCCACCCAGGAACCTCCTCATACCCATCCAGCGCCGTATCCTGCACCAGAATCCCGGCCCCGCCCTGCACGCTCTTCGAATCCCTCAGCGCATCCAAAACAGCCTGGTCATAGTCTCCATTGATCACCGTAATCTGAGCCCCCTCCTCACTAATCCTTCCCCGGGTACCCTGGTCCATAGACTCAGATACATAAATCTTACAAGCAACCCCCAGCGTCCGCGCCATAAACGCCACCGCACGGCCATGATTCCCCTTCGTAGCTGCGAAAAGCGTCACCCCTCCTGCCTGCGCCTTCGCTGCCATTTCGTCCAGCGAGACAGTTAGCGGTAACTCCAGGTGTGCTGCGACAGCGCGGTAGCAACCCCATGATGCGCCGAGGACTTTGAATGCGGGGAGGCCCAGGCGGTTGCTTTCGTCTTTTACGAGCACCGCGCGCACGCCGAGTTCGCGGGCGAGGTCTGGCAGGGGGGTTAGTGGGGTTGGTTTGTAGCCGGATAGCGAGCGGTGGAATTTTGTGAGGGCGGTTGTGTCGGGGTAGTTGGTGCTTTGGTTTGTGGTGTTGGGGTTGATGTGGATGGGGCGGCGGGACGGCATCTATACAATTAGTATGCACAGTTACATGAAGGGAAGTTGACAACTTACAGTGAGTATTTAATTGAAATGAAGAATAAAGGAGGTGATATTGTAACAAATTGATGATGAATATAAAATACGAAATGACAGCGCGACCATTTTAAGCATTTGCCTGGGTCAAGTCTGACTGTTCAACCGACGCCTTCTAACGACATAGCGAAAAATACTAACTCCACCACGCAAAGCCCTCTCTCGGTGGACTGGAGATTTTACGTGATGGGATCAGGGATTTTTCTAAAGTACAAAGCATTTTTCCGGTTCTCCGTCGCTCTATCTCTAAATTGCCATCAACTTATGGTGTTCTACCTACGCTTTACGAGTGGATATATATTTGGCGCCCTAACTCCCCGATCAAGAATTCAACTACAACAATTATTCACAAAATTAACTTCAAGAATATTAAGCAAGATCTAAAACCTCGAAAAAACTGCTGCTAGGGGTCAAACACGTTGTTATATACTGTCCGACCCCATTTCAGTGGCGGATTCGCTTGCAAACGTTGAGGCGTGCAAAAGTGAATGCGGGGGCAGTATTTCGCCATACAAACTGGGCCTTGGCACACTGTATAGCAGTAAATAGTATCTACCAAGTATTTGTAGCACTATAGTCATACTAATATGGGCTGAATATCACTCGGTGCCCTGTGCTTCAAACGGCAGGCTCCAGCGCCGCTGACTCCTTCCTTGCACTGCGTCCACTCGCTCTATCTGTATCTGCTCTCCAAACAATCCACGATGAAGCCACATCTCAGTCGCTCTTTTGCCAATCCAATTACTACTGTTCTATCTGTTACCAATGACAAAACTCGGTCACTCACTGCTCTCTGGTCTCTCCTTCATCGTCTCCGCCACCTCAATTGCTCTCCCTCCAGCCAACACAACCACCTCGCGCCTCACCTCCCGAGTCCCCAGCCATTTCCCCTGTGACTGCTATCTCGTCTCAGGCGAGGACCCAGGCTACTTCGCAAACTACAAATTCTGGGACTTCCGCGATGTCAATCTGCCTCACAATTCCAACGCGAGCGAAACAAACACCCACAGCCCCCGGACCAGCACCGCCAACCTCTGGGAATCAGAAACCCTTCCTCTCTCCGAATCACTCTTCAACACCGACTGGCAGGCCCAGTCCTGGAGCCGCAGAAACACCATCGACAGCATCCTCCCCATCGTGAACTCCGAGTTCAACGCCTTCTTCGCCAGACACCCCAATCTCCCCAATACAACCCAGTTGGTCCTCCGCACCACGCGTCTGGCGAATTACTCTTCCACGGCGGAGATAGAGAGCGTGAATGGGAATTTCTTCCACTGCTCGGTCCGCGTGCGCATGCGGCTTATGTCGAGAGATGCCATCACGCGGAAGCCCGACGACAAGACCCCGGACATCAACAAAGTGCCTCGAGGAGCCTGCGCGGGCATCTTCACATACCGCTCTGCAACGTGCGAGTCCGATCTGGAGTTCCTGACTTCCGATCCCCCGAACACGATCCACTATGCGAATCAGCCGGACTATGATCCTGATGCAGACGTTATTATACCCGGTGCGAGTGAGGTCGTGACCACGGTGCCGAGACCCTGGTCGGCGTGGGGGACGCACCGTATGGACTGGTTTGTGAACAAGACGCGGTGGTACGCTGATGGGGAGCTGCAAGCGGATGTTTCTGTCAGTGTCCCTGACCGGCCGAGTATCCTGGCCATGAACCTTTGGAGTGACGGTGGGGTATGGACTGGTGATATGAAAGTTGATGAGAGTGTGTATATGGGCATTGAATGGATCGAGATCGCGTACAATACTTCTACCGTGGGCCTCTCGCCGATTGAAACCAATCAGAGGCACCGCAATCGACCGTCGGAGTGGAGGAAAGGGGGTTCCCATCAGAAGAGGCAGGTATCTGGCTATGACGCCGGGGAGAGGTGCGAAAGGCCATGCTACTTGGATAAGATGCAGTACTATTGATACTCTCCCTCGTTATTATCTACAATGGAATACGTTTACTCTGCGGCTTCCAGTTTTGACTGATTGTTGTCAATTGTAATGTAGTCTCAGTGGGTACAGAGGTTTTTGAGACATGAGAGCCACTGGTTGACCCGTAACGTTAGCCGAATATGGTGGCGAGTCGTGCGCGCATGAGCATGTGTTGCGCCGCATGACGAGTGACTATGAACATGAAAAGATCTGAATAGCATGTCAGGAGCCGTTGCTCAACCGACGGGGTATATCCCATAAACAAACACCGCTCTAATGCTTCCGAGGCAGACCAAATAAACACAAACACAAAGAACAAAAGGAGACAGTGTCTCGCGCCATAACACCGTACAAAAGACAGACAAGACGACAAACGCCGTAAACCAAACAAAACTCCGAACCAAAGTCATGCCGCTGATAACCACGCCGCTGATGAAAATGCCGGGGATGAAAAATGCATTTGATAGAAGGTATAACCCATAATGATAGGCCGCTAGCCATGCCGCTGGTAAAAAGAATGCAGTCGATAATCATGCAGTCGTAAGAATAAAGTCGGTAAGATCGTCGACGGTCCGGCCGGTAAAAATAAGGCCGGTAAATATATTGTCGATGAAAATATTGTGGTCGTTACCCTCGTTTTTTTTTTTTTTTTGTTTTTGTTTTTTATGTTTTTTTTGTTTTTGTTTTTCTGGGGGTTGGAGGGGACTCGCTTACAACAAGACGTCCCCGTACACATCTTTCGGAGCCAAGTCTCCCTCCAACCCCCCGTTCATCAACTCCGCCACAATCTTCTTCCGAAGAAGAAGGGTGTCTTGTGGCCCGTAGGCCAGCGGATCGATGTTGGCCGCAATGGCCTTTGCTGTAGACAGCAAGAACACCCCGCAGTCGCTGCCGTTGTCTTGCTGGGGCGAGACAGACGGCAGGACCGCCCAGTCCTTCTCGACGAAGAGCGGCCCGAGTTCGCCCTTCAGCCACGTCTTGACGACGCCGACGTGGCGGCGGGAAAGCGACCCGAGAGAGTCGAAGTGTTCAATGGTTTTATCGACTGGTTTAACAACAATGAGAGTCCAGTGAGAGTTGTTATGAACCGGGATGAAGACCGTGTCAACGTTCAGTAGATCGTTTTTGCCGATCTTAGCACGAGTCGCCCAACGCCGAACGGAATCGTAGCCCTTGTCGCGCAGGTTGGAGAAGAAGAAAGAGTTAAACGCATGATAACGAGGCTTCTCATGACGCCCATCGTTATTATTCGCGCGACGCAGGTAGTCGATGATAACAGCAAGATACGAGTTGATCACCTCATCGTTCAGCCATGCCATCGGGGTGAAGCAGCTGGCCAGATCTCTCTTCGTAAGGGGGTCACCAGACAGTGTGTCGACAATCTTTCTGTTGTTTGGCATACGCATAGCGTCCTCAACACGCTTCTCCCACTTCTCTGACAAAGGACGCACAGCCGGCCCCTCGGGTCTTATTCTCTCAGAACTCTCTTCTGATTGCTGCTCTTGTTCAATTCTTCGCCATTCATCGGCATAAATAGACTCAGTACGTCCGGGGGGGATTGGTTGGTCAGGATGAGAGAAGATTCTGACAGCCGACACAGCTGGGCCGTAAGGAAATTCTGGCGGCTGGGCCCACGGGTCCACAAAGGGTTCAATAAGGTCGGCAGGCTCGGCAGGTTCAATGGGTTCAACGACAGCGGCAGGCGCAGATAGTTCCGCCTGGAGAATGTGATCACGCGCGACAACATCATAATCGTGCTGGACAAAAAGGTCATGCTGGGGAACAAAATCATCCTGGGGTACAGAATCACGTTCAACGGCCAGCTCAGGGGCAATGTTCTCCTTCTGTTCTTCTTCAAGTGCTTCAGCAGACTCGGTCTTTGAAAGCCCGGTTTTCGGAGGTTCAATGTTCGGATGTTCATTGTTCAGAGGAGACGGATGAAGATACGGAGCAAGCTCCGGGGTAAGCGGGGGTTCATAATCATACACAGTGACAAGAGGCTCTTGGAAGCGAACCCTATGCTCAGACTTTGAGCGGCTGGTTCTGAGAGAGGCATCGAAGCCTTGAATGTGCAGTGCTTCATTGAGCTCACGTGTACGACGGATTCTGTCCTGGGTTTGCTGTCTCGAGTTGCGAAAAGTGCGAGAATTTCTGGGCTTCAGAATACCCGCCCTAGGTGCTTGAGGCTGCTCTGGGGTCTGCGGGATAGCGGGGTGTGCAGGATGTTTGCGATTACGCTCAGAGTCAGTGTTAGTCACTGTTGACTGAATTATCTCGCGCTGAAGTTGACTCGAAGGAGTAGACGGTGACTCGATAGCCTCATGTTGAGTTGAAGGAGTTGGAGTGGGTGAAATATGAGGACTGTCGAACGCGAGTGCAGGGAAAGGATATTCATCATTTACTGGATATCCTCGGTCCCTTCTCCATTGGTTGGAATGAAGACGCTCTCGTAGTTCAGGAGACATATTACGTGTGTTCGCGCGAACAGGTGAAGATCCAGGTGGAGGCGAACGGGCACGCGCGCGATCACGGCGGCGCTGTCTAACATAGCCCAGCACCCTTTGGGTTACGTTACTGCCCATCACCCGCTGGGTTACAGAACTGGCAGCAGCCATTGCACCACCGAATGCACCGCGGAACACACTTGCAGCTGGCTGCGCCATTTGGCGTTGGAAGGTGAGGTAGGCCTGTTGCAAGGTAACGTAATAATTGTTCCATGCGCCTTCAGCAGGACGCATGGGCAGTATTTCGTTATTTCCATTGTTTGGCGAGTCCTGAGCGCTGGAGTGCTCGGGCTGCGCCTGGGGTAGTGCACCTGACATAAAGGCGCCTCCAGCATGTGTGGCCACGTCGGGCAAGGAATGGTGGGGAGTAGATGTAGGAGTCACCGGCCAGCAGCCTGGTACAGAGTCTGTGGTAGTTGAGTTGGTTGCCTGGTGTGCATTCACAGGAGTTGCAGGACCTGCAGTGCTCGAAGGTGAGCCGAGGTTGGCAGATGTTGCAGTTTGCTCTAGGACGGGCTGGGAGGGTGAGGCAAACGAAGTGCGCTGCGCCACAGTTGGAACGTGATCAGGTGTGGTGGGCTCACCGCCCGCAGTACCAACGCTGGGTTCATCACCACTAAGGCGACGATATTTCGAAGCGGAGCCACTTGCAACGTCCGCAGTCGCAGTATGGGGCTCTCCACTCCGGATCTCTTCATCAACAGAGCGTTTGCGCGGGTTGGAAGATGGAGTACCAAACAGTGCCATAAAGTCGTCTGCGTTGCCGCGTTTGCGAGTGTGGAATTTCGGGGTAGAGAACAAGTTTGAAAAACCAGTAGCTTTGCCATCAGCAGGGTTTTCGTAAGCTTGTTGCGAGGCGTCAATGAATTGGTTTGACGTATCAGTTGCCTTGCCATCAGCGGGATAACCGCGAGGCTGATTCGGCGGGCCAGCGAACAGGTTCGCGAGGCCATGAGGGTTTGGTGTATCAGTTGCCTTGCCATCAGCGGGATAGCCGCGAGGCTGATTCGGCGGGCCAGCGAATAGGTTCGAGAGGCCATGAGGGTTTGATGTATCAGTTGCCTTGCCATCAGCGGAATAACCGCGAGGCTGACCAGCGAAGACGCTCGGGGGGGGAAGAGAAGGATTAAAGAAACCATTTGCATTGCCATCAGCAGAATAACCGCGAGGCTGATTCGGCGCGCCAGCCAAATTGTTTGGGAAGTCAGGAGAAGGGTTGGAGAAACAATTGGCACTGTCATCAACGGGATAACCGCGAGGCTGACCAGCAAAGATGTTTGCGAGGCCAGGAGAAGGGTTGGAGAAACCATTGGCGTTGCTATCAGCGAAATAACCGCGAGGCTGGTGCGACGGGCCATTGAATGGGCCTGAGACGTCAGCCGCTCCACCATCAGCGGGACGTCTGTATGGTTCGTATGTCATACTTGAAGAGCGTGCGAACTCTTCAGCTGCAGTAGGAGGTGCCCACGGAGCAGAGCGTGGATCCAAGCGCGCCGCTCGCATGGCCTGCTTTTCTTCTTGAGAGAATCGGGGAGGTTGGTACGATGGATCAGCCTGCAGTTCAGCAAGGGTTTTCGGTTTGCGATTAGCGGCAAGCCTGCTAGGCTGAAGCGATGATGCAGTCGAGGAAGTAGTGAGAGTGTCGAACCTGTTGGTTGCTTTGCCAACAACAGGAGGTTTCTGGGGAAGGTACGACGGTGCTGTTGACACAGAGGTCAAGGAGTCAAAGCTATTTTCTTTGCCATCATCCGTGGACTTTTGGGTGTCGAAGCTACTAAAAGACGAATCACGACTGGTGTTCTGGGAAACCAAAGGTCGTGCAGTGGGCTTGAAGCCAGTCAAGGAAGAATTCTGAGAGGTATTCCACTTCTGGGAGACCTGCGCCTGCCCGGTAAGGCCGAGTTCCTTAGTGTTCCACTTCTTCGGATCGTACATCTTGCTACCGTACAGCTTGTTATTGGATAGCTTGTAAAGCTCCCTGTTGCTGGAGATCATGTTTGAGAGACGATCATGGTTGAAGGTATCAAGGCCAGGGCCATAGGTGGTCGAGGCTGGTTTGTATGAAGTCGGCGTGCGATAAGCCTGGATCTCTGTCATGCGGGGAAGCACGGGGCCAGTCGATTGCTGCTGACGTTCGGAGTTGGCAGAGAAGTGAAAAGATTTCTGGCCGGGGACTTTCTGGCAGGCGTGTCGAGCCATAACGGACAAGGGTAATTTCATTTTATCCTTGGGTGGGTGAAGGAATTGAGTGTCGGATCCAGGAAAAGAACTTCCGGCAAAAGGCACTATTTTCTTCATGCCCTCCGGAGTATAGCCTCGGTGGGGATTGCTCAGATCCATGCCAGAGAACGTATGAGCTTGTGAAGCTCCCTGAGGCGAGTCATATGGGGATGCGTCCATCATGTCCACATCCTCCATTTCTTGCTGCGCATTATTGGTGGGGTTCGACATGATGAGGTTCCGCTCGGTGAGACGAGTATTGGTTTCGGTTGAAGGTGTTATGGGGAATTCGGCGAAGGTGAGAAAGGTGAGGGTTTCGCGACAAGTATCGAGGACGCGTCGAAAAACAAGACTTGGTTGGCAACACAAGGTGGCCAGTAGCAAAGAGCACAACGATGACGCTGAAGCAGAACAAAATTGGAGAAGCAACACAAGAAAGCTAGCTGAGATCAGTGGACACGAACTGGGTTCATGGTATTTGTTGTGATCGCATGAATCGCGGCAGATTGTGCTATTTCCATGAGAATTCTGAGGGGCAGCGAAGTGTTGTGGAGGGGAGAAAGCGAGGTCGAGGATGCAGCGAGAGATATGGGGGAGGAACACCGCAACTTCCGCAAGTGAAGAGAACATTACATTGAAAACGGGAAAGCTCCAGCGGCTCCGCGGTCGGCTAGTCCGCTTTAGGAAGTCACGTGGGACCCCGGTAACACATCCAAGTGAGCTCTTTTCGAGATACACAGGTCCAGCAGAATCACGATCTATGCATTGAGACTATCTTGCCAATTACGTTTATATCGCAGAAGAGGTGAGCAAGAACCAAAGTATGTACAAGACAGCCGGCCTTTCTACATTCCCTGGTGGGCTCAGCCTGCTGAACCAGAGAATCATACTCGTCATGAATTTCATCGCATCTGCCTCATTCGGCAGGCATGAGTCCCATCCGCTCGAACAACACCCCAGCCCCGTCAATAACAATCCACGCAATCCCTATAGCAACGGTGTTAGCAACCCGCAACGCAACCAATGGGCAGTAGGCAGAAGCAGGCAGAAGCCGGAATGAACTCACCTGAATATACAACCAGCTTCGTAATAACTTCTACATCGTATCGTACACGCGGCCGCTTAATCTGAGCAAACAGCTCCTCCTCGTCGCGCTCGTCCGAGACAAACTCGGGGAATGGCTCGGTCCCCTCGGGCGACTGAGACCTAACATCGATGGCGGTCGTGCCCCGCCCCATCATGTGCTCGTACTCGTCCAGTTTGGATGGTTTCCGCGACAGTCTCGGAACGGATGTCGCAGATGTCGAGGCGTCTTCTTCCTGCACGGGTTCTGTTGCGGGAGATCCCCGGTACGGGCTAGAAAGACTGTCCCGCCGGCGCTTCTCGCGGTAGGCGAGCGTCTCGTAGGCATCAGCTTCAGATTGGGGTCCAATGGAAACGGCGCGGCGTCTCGGGTGGCGGATGTTGGCGACGATAGAAGGAATGTCTGAGAAGCTTGGCATCACTTCGTGGTCCTTTAGTTGAGCGGGGACCGTGGTGTATTGCCTTGCGCACGGTTAGCTAGTTACAGTTACAGCTTCTAGATAGTCACTTACGAGGCATTTGTAAAGAACCGACGGGGAAGAATCAATCCCAGCTTCTCCAGTCCACGGAACACCGGCGGGAGAATCCGCAGCAGAGCTGGTTTCATAGCTTCCCTCCACGCGAAAAGCAGGAAGACTCCAATAGCGAAACGGAGACCCATTTTCGCCCAGCCTATATTCTCATATCGGTAGTGGGGAAGAGTCGCAGGATGGGGGGTGTCCCAGGTAGCGTTCGCTCTGGCCAAGCTCCAGTACGCCGTCTGTGCCCCGATCATCACACCCGCAAAAGCAACACTGTCGTCGAAGCACGGGCAGTCGTCTGCGGGTTCCGGGTGGAGGCGGACAAGAGCCAGGATGGTGAGGACAACAAGCACCACCTGCTTTCCACTACCAGTCTGGGCGTATTGTTCTATCGCTGCCTCAAAAACGCAATGCAATGCAGCCAATATGATACCCAACGCTGAGCCAATTACAACATCGAAGAACCCATGCATGCCACAGTACAAGCGACCGAGAACGATCGATGTAACGTACAGATACGTTATAGTCTGGAGGAAAAAGTTGAGGCCATCACTCAGCGTCGTCTCGGGAGAGTTCAACAGATAAAGAGCATAAACCGCGACTGATACGGCATTGGTCGAGTGAGTCGACGGGAAACCGTATTCTAGGGCCGCAGAGCCAGACATGGTAATCCTCTGCAGTGGGGGAGATAACGGTCGCGGGAGGCAGACCAGGTCCTTGATGAAACCGCTGAAGAAGACACCGCAGGCGAGTAAATGTACCATCCTAAGCAAGAATTCCGCCATTAGCTATCGTCGCATCGCGGGAGAGACGCATTGAGTCGCCTCCGACAGTTTCACTGTAGTTGACCTACCCCCGTCCTAAGCTTGGATATCCGCTCCAGAACAAGATCGGCAAAAAGACCATGAAAAACGTATGAGTGCCGAGGTTGGCCGTGAACGCAAAGTACGAGTCCAACGCCGGCGTACGGATTTTCTCCTGGCACCAGGCGAGGTAGGGAGTCTCGTATCGTACCAACGGGAGAAGCTTCTGTCGAGGCCAGTATCGCCAAGGGGGGAGTTGATTTCGGTCTAACGCGACGCAAGAAAGTCAGCCAAAATTCACCATAAAACAAAGACCATAGGTCAAAGCCACGACGTCGCATACAATGATTCAAACTCCTCAACCCAGCGTCTGGCTGGCCATCCACTGCCGGGGGCCCCATGTTGTCAATGACGATTCAAACCGAGGTGATGCGCAAACGGTAGCTGTTCCCATGGATCGCCCAGCACGCCCTTGCGACGGATAGGCGAGGTCAAGAATAAGGAACGACGCTTTCTCCCAGGTGACCGAGCGAGTCCGGGGGCGGGAAGCAGGGAGGAATAAGAGACAGGCGACAATCGGGCAGAGAAAGAGATCTACTGCAGCGTTGAAATGAGCCCGCGGCGCTGGACGGGCTGCGTCTTGGCGTCCGTCGATAAGCTGTGCGCTTACTCATCCGTATTCTCCCTCGTTTAGCAGGCCGATGCCACCGTGCCATTGACCGTCATCATTCACTGTCATGGACTTATTCTTTGTGTCGGGCTCATCGACTGCGAGCTCGTCTTGTCAATGGTCAGCGAGACTGGGGAGGGTCTGGCGTGGTGGCTGAGCGAGTGCCAAGTATGCTACAGAGTACTCATACACGTGCGGAGGGCTTCGGAAGTGCTTGTTTTTGGGAGATCTAAAACCTGGAAACTATGGGGTAGAAGGGAACCTGTTTGTCTGTTTGAGATACAGATATGAAAATGGGTACGCTAGTGAACTGTCAGCGAACTGTTGCAAACTGTTGCAAAGTCCCGACAATCTGGGAGAAATATATGGAGAAATATATATATGTGCCGGGCGATACAACCCGTGGGGCAGGAACTTTGGCCGTGCACTCGGCGCAAAAACAAGGGTGCAGACTGCAGCAGTCAAAATGCACTCTGCGATGTTCGGAAGGGTGTATTCCCCGATGTCGAATCGTAGGTTTACTTGCTACTGTAAGGGATCAATGTCCCTGGCAACACCTGCGTCTCAACAAGGGAGGTGGATTTGACACTGGACCCTCCCTTGTGGTAAGTCTTGCGAACAGGCTGGTTGATCTCGAGCACATCGGAACCAAGCCAGGCACATCGCTCGTAGTCTTGATTCTACGATCCGAGTGGGCGCATGAGATCATGGACGGCGCTTCGAGGCGGGCGAGACCGGTGGCCAGGAATCCATCACGCGTTTCACGGCGAGAGCGACAGCCAACCAGGGCGCAAAAAGCTAAAAATACGCGGCCAGAGGGCGACCAAGGCCAATAGCTCGTGCAAATCGCGGCATAATTGGCCGAGAGCTGGCGCAGTGACAGCGGGGAGCTGAAGTCACGTCAGGGAGAGCCGCGGGTTGCCATGGCAGCGCGCCCGCCCGTAAACATCTGGATTTCACCAGCCTCACTCTCGTCGCCATTACTCAGGCCGGGCCATGGCATCTTGATCTATCCCTTTGCTTCCTTGTCGTGAACTCGAGTCGACTTTGCAATCTCACCTTTACAACTCTCCAACTTCCACCACAGAACGGTTCTCTTCCCATTTTTCGATACGATCATCATCGCAGACTCGCACCCAGTTGCAGCAAACGTGCCCCCTGTGGAGCCTCGGACAATACTTCCCATCGTGCTATCCCCGAATATTGAAAAAGACCCTTTGCCGGCTGGCACATTCCAGAAATAATCCCCCGTCATGTCTGGGACGATGTACGACGACCAGTATTATGCGACTTCGCGCCGCCATTCCCTCGTCACTCCTCCGCCCTCGACGGCCCCAAGACACAGCCGGATGCGCAGCCAGAGTGTTAGAGTCAGCAACGGTACAGTCAGCACAGATAACAGCATGTCTAGTGGGAGGATATCAGAAGCAACGAATATTACCCAGCCTCCGGCCTATTCCAAGAAGTTTGTTGTGGTGGGAGACGGAGGATGCGGCAAAACATGCCTGTTGATAAGTTACTCGCAAGGCTACTTTCCAGAGGTGAGTATCGTTCTTTGCTGTGATATATACGATGCTGACAAGTCAGAAATACGTCCCCACGGTATTTGAAAACTATATAACGCAAACCCTCCACCGACGGTCGGGGAAGACCGTGGAGTTGGCGCTCTGGGATACTGCTGGCCAGGAGGAATACGACAGACTACGCCCTCTTTCATACCCCGAGACCGACCTTTTGTTTGTTTGCTTCGCCATCGATTGTCCTGCATCCCTTGAAAATGTCATGGATAAGGTAGGTCACCAACTCCTTTTCACTTTGAACGATCTAACGAAGACAGTGGTATCCCGAGGTTCTGCATTTCTGCCCTACGACTCCGATCATCCTTGTTGGGCTGAAATCCGACCTGCGAAACAAGAGAACATGCATTGAGCTTCTGAAAACGCAAGGCCTGACACCTATCACTCCCGAACAAGGCCAGGCCGTGGCCGGTACGATGAACGCATCTTACGTAGAGTGCAGCAGCAAAGAGATGCGCGGCGTGGACTCTGTCTTCCAGCTAGCAGTGGACACTGTAGTGTCCGTCGAAGATCAAAACTGGGACAGTCAAGTCCCGTCATCTTCTGGGAAACCTAGCAAGTCTAATAATGGTGGTAGTGGTGGTGGCCGCAAGAAGATCAAGAAGCGCAGCTGCAAGATCTTGTAAAACACCCACTCGCTCTACTTCCCGGCGACGTCTTCCTCTTTGCTGCAGCTTACGCAGCTCTGATTTTGTTATACTGAGTACAAAGCCTGGCTGCTTTGCGTTTTGCACTTTCCACTGTTCTCGCCTGTTCTGTTAGCGCATGTTGGATAGAGGTATGCTTGCAGGCCATACCGAGTCTCGATACTTGTCCATGTTTCTATGATTCATCCCAACGCCGCCAGGGTCTGTCTGGCTTGTTGGACTAGGGCGGCTGTTTGATCCTTTTGATCCATTGATTTCCTTTTTTTTGCTTCAATACTTTGATGACCAAACACACTGACAGCGGTCCAACAATATTCATGTTTTCCCTTCTTATTCCATCCTTCTTTTTCTTCCCCTGACTGTTCTCCTTGGCGATGATTTTGATTTGTTCCCCCTTGACCTGTTTATTACGACGCCTGGCATGATCTCGGTCCGAAGGCCACTCCTTAGCATGCATGGGATAGGTGTTATTTGGCGCATGCGGAAGCCTTTACACTACTTCTACTACCTAGTACTATCTATGTACTTAACACAGAAAAAGAAAATAAAGAAAGAAAAGCTCAAACCATGTGCAGTGGAGTAGATAATAGAAACAACATGACTTCGATGCAATAATTCTATGTATGTACAAAATCAAACTCCAGTGAGTAAATAAACAAATCGTTTCATTTCATATCATGCCATCTTGCAGGTATCAACGTAAAAAAATGTCATTATTGATGAACTTCAGTCTCCCCCTCGTCCTGCTCCTCCTTTTGCCGACTACCACCACTACTACCGTGGGCCTGCTCAACTTCCTCCTGCGGCCGGCCCATGAAGTTCTCGAACTGCGACCATAACGCCTCGACGGAGCCGAATTCGTTGCCGACCTGGTTTGTTAGCTAAGCCCTTTTTCTTTCTTTCTTTTCCCCCGGTGGTAATGTATTGAATTGGATTGGATATATGAGGCTGGTGGATGGACATACCGAGATAACACTCTCCAGATTCCGATTCAGCCGGTTGATGTTTTGGAGGACTTGTTCCATGCCCTGCATAAGTTAGATAGGTGTCCAGGAAGTATATAGACCGGTAGACAGGTAACCAACCACAGCAATCTCGCGCACGAGTTCTTCACGCTGCTGCTCGAAGACCGTTGGCGAGGTGGACCGTGTTTTTGGCCCTGGTGTTGACAGGGACATTTTGGCCTGTTGGGCTTGGGTTAGTGTTTACCCAACATTGCGAGTGAGACTATCGCGAGGGGGCTTACTATGTGCTTGGCTTAGACTGCCGATATTGATCGATCTGATCTAATCGGGATGTCGCTAGTGGATGCCCTGTTCACCTCCTGCTACAGCTTGACGCATTCCAAGTGGGATGTTTCTGTGGCTGGTGCGGGGCTGGTGCTGTCTTCCAAAAGGAGTTTAGTTTAGACTATTTTCGGCAGTTCGTCACCGCCTGCTTGTTCCTCTTCTACTCTCTTCTACTGGGCCTTGACTGGTATGTTGGAATTATTGGACGCTGGAACCATGGATACATTCTTTCTGGATGGAATTTGAAGATGGGGGGTTTCTATTCTTGGACTGTGATTGCTCACAAGTCACAAACTCACACTTAGGACTTGGCGAATTCGCCGCTGCAGCAAATCAGACTCAGATCATCTGAATCAAGAGCAGACTTTAAGCTCGCTCGAGGTCTGACCGTCTGAGACCACAAGACAAGACAAGAAAGCAAGTCAGGGCTCAGGATTCAGATAGCTGGAGCAATAATAATGTCAACCAGCGAACTGCAGGCCTGGTCCGCACTCTGCAGACGAAGGAGAATCCCTTAGCTCTTATGGCGGGGAAACCAACCCCCGAATCAGAATTCGACAACGGCTTCGAAAATTCGCACGACCCCTCCCCTAAGGCTAAGGCTACGCGGCCGCCGCTACGACCCCGACTATCGAACTGCTTCCGTAAAGCGAGTCGACTAGGCGATCTCGATTGTACATGTGATAACAAGTTCCCGAGCGTATCCCAATCCCCGGGTCGAAAATCCGCACTACTATTAGAACAATCAACGAAGCCACGAAACTACTTCCAGCAGCAACAGCGGCATAACCATGGTTCAGGCCGAATTCTCCGCGTTGCGCCCCTGCTCGTTCCCTGGTTTGGTTCCTACGGTGTAGGCGTTCCATACCTCTAATGGGCATGATCCACGCAGAGCGACGAACAGTCATACGCGGCACTTGGGAATATTGCGGCCCTGCGGGACATTTGAGTGGGCAGAATGCATGACTTTTTGATTTCTTCGACACCCGATTGCCGAGGGGTATTGGTTGTGGAGAGAACACTGCGGGACCTGCCGATCACTAAATCTCTGACTTTGGCGGTTTATCTCCGACGACCGACGACTCACGAGACACTATGGGTATTGGATACTCAACTCGTGAACCGACAGTCCACAGTCACCAGTCGCGACTGACTGGGATTGCTCCCGGTGCGATGCCCAGTTTTCAAGGTTTCAGAAACGGTCTCCAGTGTCTCCAGTTTCTTCTCCACAGACTGGGCTCGAATAGGTGTCCATCGTCGTGGTGACCAGTGACCACTTGTCCAGTCGTCGCGTCAGACTTCGAACTCGCTGGGTCTCGAGAAAGGAGGAGGAAAGGAGAAGGAGAAAGGAAGTGGAAGACTTGCTTGGCTTCGTATTGTTTGTTCGTGTCGTGCTTGTTTGTCGGCATCACGATGGGCGAGTTCCTCGGTTGTGTCCCTTCGCCGAGCGAAGCGAGACCGCCGCAACTGACTGCAGTGGGACTGAGACTGAGACTGTTGCGACTGCAGCAACTGCATGCGATACGATGCGCTGGGTCGGGATGATTGCACGCCGCGCCGGTGCTGTGCGACAAGGCGAGTTTTCAGTTCCAGTGTTGTGTGTAGTATGCCCGAAATGTTACACTGGGCTTGTAGCCACGTCGCACAGCTAGGAATCGTTGTATACTCTACGTTGGAATGTTTGATACGTATAGAATAGGGCAGGGTTGGCACGTCCAAGCGAGGTGTGGTATGGTCTGGTGTGGTTTCATCTCATCTCACCGCGATCATAATGCGGTGGTGACGGTCTTGTTCTGTTCTCGTTTCTCACACGGATTGTAATTCGAACTATGCACGCAACGCTTCTGTACACAGGTGGGTGGGTAGGTAGGTAGGTACCCCCCAAATAAAATAAAACATGGACAGCTAAAACAGCGATACACAATCTATGCAATACAACGTGGACGGGGGTATCAAGGGAACGGAACGGAGCGGGAGGGTAAGCAGAAGTCAACTGCTCGGATGGTAGGTAGGTGGTAGGTAAGGATTCGCAAGTAAGCAAGCCTCCTAGCTGTCTTCATAATCATTCATCGTGATTCGTCGTAATCTGGTGTCGCGCAGCGCAGTCGGAAAGAAGGTGAGGTAGCTAACAGCGCCAGGCTGAAGCAGAGTATCGAGTGTTGCGCGACGCGATAACAGATGATCGAACCGTAGTTTATCTTTTGTTTTGTTTTTGTTTTCTTTTCTTTCAATGGCGCAGTATCAAACCGGCAGCCGTTTCGTAGCAGTGAGGATATTGCTCAGTCTCTTCCACCGCTGCGTGGGCGAAGTTGGACTTGTCGGGGACGGGGACGGGGAGGTTGAAGCACGGTCCACGCGTTCCCTGTCGAGGCTGACCTTGGAGGAGTTGGAATTGACGGTCGACGAGGCGGACGGCGAAACAAAGGCCTCGTGGTCGGCGAGGACGTCTTCGAGGCGCACGTCTGAGTCGGAGATGCGCGGGGTGGCATCGTGGACGTCGAGGATTTCAATGAATTTCGAGGACATCTCGCGAAATCTCGAGTGTTATGTGATGGTTGTGGACGTTGTGGTGGATGCAGGCATCAGCCGGGTGACGGGTCACGAGACTTGTACAGTGTACACGCTGAAGCGACTTGGAGGCAGAAAGGAACGAGAGAGAGAGAAATAAAAACGGCGACGGAGATCGGAAAGCAATTTAATACTTGCAGGAAAGGAGAGCGCCAGAGCAAGAAGGGAGTTGGGGGAACAAAGAGGGAAAGATATTGGTCGATGAAGGGCTGGACTGCAGTAGCGCCAATCACTCTGTTTGGAATTGGTTATTTGGGGTTCGGGTGTCGACCGACCAGGGACGAGACGATGGATTTAACAGCGTTAATTTGCGACACTTCAAGTTGATGACTAGGTTGATGTTGTGTTCAGTCCTGGGGTTGAGGAGGAAGGGGCTTGGGCTTTATCACTGGTGGTGGCCACAGCGTCATTGGACATCGACTCATAGCCACCCTCTCTGTAAGTTATCTTCAGAAGTTCAGAGGCCTATGCGGGGGCACAAGATGGGATCAGGTGTGCTGTCTGCAGAGTGGCGCACCCAAAGTTTGTCGTCTGCCCACCTTGGAACCACCGCCCAAATGGGACTGCCTGTCCAGGACTGTGTTAGTGCTGGAAGATCAGTGGAATCAATAACAAGCAAATCTATGCACACCGTCTGCTGCAATTCCTCCAATCGCGCCCTCTGGAGACAGGACCCTGGAGCTCCCATCCAGCGACATTCCCTGCCCGCCCTCCTTGCCGCAAGGAGATAGGCAGGATGCTATTTCTATTCTTACTCTCACGCTTTATTACTCACCCAAGCCAGCCCACGCAGCCATTCTCAAATAATCAACTCTTCACAGCCCTATAGGCTCACTGATACGATGATCCTGCCCCCCAGACGTCAAAGTCGCCTCTTTCTCCAACAACGCGTAACACCCATCTGATGATCCAGTGGCCAGGGCTTACGAACCATGATAACCACCACCTCTATCCATTATTTCGTTGATTCAGAGATTTGGAACTGATGAATAATTGGGAGGTACCGCGTTGGCTGTAACCGGGGACCCGCGACCGTTGGAGGCCCGTAGCGAACCGCCAAGTGCGTGCACTTTGCTATTTTTATCCAGCCTGGATGACTAAGGTGGTTATGCACACGTGCGAGCTATACATATCTCCTTTATCCACCTCATTATCTCACTTATTATTTCACTTATTATCTCAACAGTGATGATTTACGAGTCGACGCTGCTTGCGGAAGGGGTTTTCCTTGTTAATGCCCGGCTATCCTTGACAAAGAAGAGTTAGGCAATAAACCAACATGATTGCTGACGGATACTCTATCTCTGATTATTACGAAACATGAGGCAAAAATGAGGCCCACTTCACCGTCTGGTATGCCGTCACAGGCAAAAGCCTCAGGCTGATAAGCGCCTCAATCAGAAAATAACACCTGGCCAGGGTATACACCACCAGAATGACGAAGAAAAGCGGTGCGGCAACGATATCCAGATCCCCATTGCTGATTAGGTAGAGCGCCCTATGACGAGACCGTGCAGCCGTCCACCATAGGATCCATAGCGCCCCCCACAGTGGGACAGAGACAAGACACAGCGCTGAACCCCGCCAGAGCCAGCGCTCTACGGAGGATGGGAAGAAAGAAGACCATGCCAGCAGGTGGAAACCGCCGTAGATGACGTTGAAGAGTGCGTGCACGGCTTTTGAGGCGCTTGGTTCGTGTCCGACGTCTGTGCTCCAGCCGCCCCAGACTCGTCGTATAGTTATATCCTGGCTGCCCTGGCTGAGGAGGTTCAGGTGCCCGAGCGAGAGGGGTCGGAAGTCATAACACCCTTTGATTTCTAGGACTTGGAGGCCTCTGGCAGCATCTGCTGCAATTACATGTAAGATCTTGATATTCTCGTCTGAAGGTATGTTTGACAGAGGCGCCTGGTATTCATCCAGAAGCTTGCCTATCGACTTGAGAATTGGACGACCGGGAGGTGGTCTGAAATCGGAGGCTCCCCGAGACGAGTCAATGATGCGCTGCTTCCAATACTCCGTGCGGTTCTCTCCGTACTGCTGCATTCCATCACGGAATACCTCCCGACTGATGTCATGGAAATTGAAGAGCGCTCCGATGTAGTCCATGTTCTCCCCTCGGACAAAGATACACTGTGACAGGTTGTATGGCTTTCGCATCCACACCGCGTAGATGATCATTGCGCAGCCTACATGAATCGCCGTGCGCGTCTCCACTGGCGTCACCGGTAACGTCTGGCATAATCGCCCTAATACCTGGAGCGCAAACCAGAGACATTAGCCAACGACAGCGCTTTTGGCGAATACATCCGCCTTGCTCCGTTCTGCAATCTCCTGGACATCGATGATGGGCAGGTATCCAGTTCTAGCGAGAATTGAGATTCCCTGTGGCAGAAGGATGCGACGGAGAGTGCGTTGTTGGTCGGATTCGTCAATATATGTGGTTTCAGTTGCGAAGCCGCCCATAACTGCGAAGATCGCGTGCTCGAACGACCATGATAGGACGTCTTGACCTTTACCGCGATGCGAGAGAAAGGGTCTCGAATTGGAATATAGCGTATGCTCTGGGTAGGCTGAATGAGTCAGTGAGAGTGAGGTCTCACGGTCTCCTTCACGGCAAGCTCTCACGCCTGTCATCGACACAGTATGGCGGCTTGTTTTCGGTTCCACTATCAGCTACCGGTGTATCAAGTCTATTATGAAATACAACTTACATTCAGATCACTGCTATCACTGCTCGAAGACCGCATCCATGGTTTCAGCTCGGACAAGAGACTCCTGGCCTGTCTTTGTTCATCCCAGGCACTCGTGAGAATGGATTCTGGAAAAATCATAGCAACAAACATGAGTTTCAGGCGCTCGAAGAAGGACAGCCAGAAACTGTACACAAGCGGGATGTTGGGATGCACTGCTGTCCACACGCAGAGGCCCATTGTTGCCAGACATAACCACAGGATTTCGAGGGTCCCTTGGTGGTCAGGACCCGAACAATTGTTATCATTGTAAGTATTGATACAGACAACATTTTCTCCAGACTTATAGAGAGGACTCTATGCTTCTGAATATACACGCTGAACGAACGGGGGAGCTGGGGCGAGCTCGTTAACCCACAAAATCTGATATTAATGATGAATCCCATAGTTGGTCGCCGGAACCAATGAGAAGAAAAGAGTTGGTGCTTTTGAGCTCTAACTGGGGCTGTGCTGAGTCGGGCGTATCTTCGCGGGTCGAATCTGGTGTAGAGACCAGTTCCCCTTTTAGGCAGTCCACGTCGCTGTCCGCGGGACCGAAGCACACTATACGGTGTCGAAGACTTTAAGGGGGCAAATTGCTCTTCATACCCATCTTTCGTTGTGTAGAATCGTTTGATTAGTCTGCTGTGCTATCTAGGATTTTTCGATTTCTTCACCAATATGGGACCTTAACGATGATATCTGGGTCTGCCCACTGGAATCATGAATCAATAGCTGAGAATGCAAGGAATGCAAGGAATTTGGCCCCAACAGAGCCAAGACCTTCCGTTTTAGGAAACTGGTGTCTCTCACTCTCACTCTCGGGGCCATCTTGACCCACAATTACAAAGATCACTCCCCGGCTGTGTGTCGGTGCTGGCCGCCGTGCAGTGGCTTACCTGGCTGTGGAACTAAACTTGGCAGCGTTAGGTAGCCCATCGGATGCCAGTGGAGATGCGCAAGGTTGACTTCGATTCAGCCGACTTTCTTCTTTCAACCTCCCCTGGCTGCCGGCCTAGAATCAGATATATCTTAAGAACTTAAGAACTTAAGGACTTCCACCACCTGCTAGATACGGTCCACCGGCTCCACAATTCGAGACATAACCGAATCGCGTGGCTTGATTGAGAACACCAGAACGAGTTCGAGAACGAGAACGCAATCACGTCAAGAATGCCGTGGCAATTTATTGATAGTTCGAATAATAGCCGCAGCAATCTTACTCAAGTCAAGCGCCATGTCATGCATGAGTACATGCGCCAAAAGCGCCAGGATGACGGTACTCAGGAGACAGAGGGGAAACCCAGCAAATCACATAACACACGCCCGCGGACAAAACGGTCCAATGCCGGCCAAAAGACGAAGAAAAAGCGCACCGACTCTACAGAATCCGGATGCGGACAGCTTGCTCAAGAACCCCCGTCTTGCTCGGAAATTTCCATTTCGGGACGGAGACCAAATTCACCATTGTCTCAGGGCATAGATTACACCCCTGCCATTCGGTGCCAGCTGGTGTCTGTTTTTCTCGATGCGTATTTGCCTTCTGTCTCGAACCCACATCAAAGAATCGGGGGAGACTTTACTGGCGCGCTCCCGTTTAGGCTGGGTGACTCGCCAATGCTGGACTATGCAATCACAGCGTTATGTGCCGTCTATGTGGGGTCCTCCTGGCAGGATAGGATGCTTTACCGGGAAGGTGTTGAGAGTTATGCCAGGGCGGTTCAATGTCTTCGTGGGTGCATCGAGCGTTCTACCACGACGCAAGATATGCTCTACGTGACTGCTGCCTTGCAAACATATGAGGTAAGCTTTGTGCCTACCTGATATGCGTGGCTTTACTGACTCGGGCCAGGTTGTCCAGCCTTCGCAACATGGTATGGCTGGTTGGAGTGCGCATGTCCAGGGGTGCAGAGCGCTGTTACGACATGGGCGTGATGGCTCGGACTCGGCGTTGAATGACGATGAACTGTATCGCCATATGCAGATGGTTATTGTAGGTATAGGAATGTGGAGAGTACCGTTACGTTGCTGACAAGCTAGATTGCTGAGGCTGTAGTTCATCGGAAATCTGCCTACGTCCCCAACCCTGCCTGGCGTCCGAAAACGCGCACGCTATTCGACCAGGGTCTCGATTTCCTGGTCAGCGGTACCTCGCTAATGGCAGAGATTCGTCGTCTGGAACAGGACAGGCGCCGAGATAAACGCACTGCAGGACATCGTCTCCTGCAGGAATGTGTGCGCATGGAGGGTGAATTGAACATTCAATACTCTGCTCTGCGCTCTTGTATGGGGTTTCCGGATCTATGGAATACAGACGAGTATGAAGAGCACGAAAGCGGCGAATTGGAAGATCTCTTCTTCGACGATGCCTTTTGCTTCCAGTCGTTCCCCGTGGCGCAGGTCTATTCGCTGCACTGGGCCACGCAGCTTCTGACATATATGGCCATCGAGAGACTCTGCTGTATTCTGGACGAGCCCGTGGTTCCTGGACAACCCTCCGCGTTCCTATTCACGCGGTCGTACAGGGATATCATCGATCTGGCGAGTTCGTCTGCTGTAATGATCTGCCAGTCCGTCAAGTACTGTTTCAGCCCAGGGATGAACGCCTTTGGTGTCCAGGTCTTATTCGTGCGTCTGTGGCTCGCGAATCAATTCTACCACGCCCGCCCTGGATTCGAGAAGGAGTATGTCTGGTGTCAGAGAATTATCCGTAAAATCACAGATTCAGGGTTCCAGGGCGCGCCGGACTTTATGAATATACACTGGCCTCCTTTGCGGAAACTACGAAATGACACTTGATTCCTGAATACAAACTGAATTAACCAGGATTGATACCATCATGACCGTAGTACTCATCAACCATCTTAGAATGCATCCGTGCCAGCACATCCTCATCCAGATCTTCATACGCCATGCTCCAAATCGCCTGCGCCTCTTTCTCCTTCGTCTTCCTCGCAGAGTCAATGCCTGCACCAACATCAACCATTAGCCAAACCTAGTAGACCACTTAGGTTGTAAAGGGTTGTAAATAGACCTACCAATATGCTGCACCATCACCGGATAAAGTGCCCACCTCGCTAACGCCGTCTCGTCCGCCAACCGATCCAGCATCAAATCAATCTGGCCCTTCCCCCTTTCTCGTAAATACTCCATAACCAAAGGCGCCTGGACCCGCGGGAACACCATCGCCTGCGAACAGCACCCAAAGGACTCCTCGAACACCCCCGGCGCAGGCGGGAGGACAGACGCCTTCCCGCATTGGAAAAATAGGAGCACAAGCGCTGGGTTGAGCACGCAGACTAGTACGAAGAGCGTACTAGGCTCTAGGAATAGTGTCTTTGTGCGCTGGCGCTGGCGCTGGCGCTGCGACTGCCACTGCCGTTGTTGCACTCGTCGGATCAATGCCCCTGCGACCGCAGCGATGGCTATAATACCGAGCCCTATCCCAAGGATAATCCAGAACTCATTATTCGCGCCAATCCGAGAACTCGCCCACCCCGTTGAACGCTCTTGGTTGAACAGCCGCATGAATAACCAGCTATTCATATCCCCGGCTGTTTTGGCCTCGAGACCTCGTAGCCCCTGTAATGTCCGAACCAGCCACCCGTCTGCGAAGAGGATGTCGTCTTCGAACATGCCGATGTATGGAGCTCCGGACTCGTAGCAGCGGGATAGGGCGTGGGTGTAATCGAATATGCCCTTTTCGGAGTATCGGCCTGCGGCTTTGAGAGAGGATAGGTGGGTGGTTTGTTTCGCGGTGGTGTTGTAGGTGTAGAGGTCGTCGAGGGCTTGGTGGAGCCATGGGGTGTTCCAGGCTGGGTGGATGGTGGCGTCTGGTTCGGCGATTAGGGCTGTGAGGTGCAGGTCGCCTCGTTCTGGGGTTGTGAGGCCGGTGAGGAGGCTTGCTATTGTTGTCTGGGTAGTTAGTAGTTAGTATGGCATTTTACCTGCGCCGATATAGTAGTTGGGTTGTATAATGTACGTACTTCCAGATACTGTTCCTTCGTCCTCTTCACGGACGAAATACCCACGCAGAGTGTTGCGCCATTGCTGCTTTCTGCATGCCGGTCTGGTGTGTCGTTTGTCGAAGATCGGGACTCGATGAACTGCTGTACTTCTGTCCTCCGGGTCAGGGAGTATCGCTGCTCGTATGCCCGCTCGGGATCAAAGAAGGCGCTGCCAGGATCACGGTAAAAGTGTGTTTTAGCGTACCAGGTGGCATAGCCGAGAAAGAGGAGACTAAGGAGGAGTTTCCATGCGATGGGATACATGGTCATGTACAGAAATGGAGCGATTTTGTGTAGAAAGCACGGAGAGTGAGGCTTTTTCATAGCAATGCGAGCGCGTCTAACTAATTATTGTACCTATTCCTCCAGGCGTCAGACTCGGGGCCACGGACAGCAAAGTCCCTGGGCGCCTAACAGCGCCGCAACTCGCGGGGTCACAGTTTGAGTGAATGGAATTCATTATTGGGCGTCGGGCGCTGCCCCTTTAGGAAACTCGTCTGTTTGAACCGGGGGTACAGAATTGGCCCCAAGGATGTTATCCACACTGCGTGTTCACGATCAATGAGAGTACTTGGAGGCAGGGCAGTGACACTAGGGTTCGCACTACTTGTGTCGCCCAGAGAAGTACTTCTTGGCTTGGTCGATCTTTGATCGGGACTTTGCAGTCACGTCCAATTCGTACGCCTACGTTGTCTCACAAGTATATAGGTTACTAAAAATGGAATGGGTGAAGGGCATGAACATGATTTCATTCCTAAGTCATTGCTGGTGTTGGAATTCCGTGGTAGTTTCAGTATGAATAGAAAAGAAAGCCCTACAAAGTTAGTAAAAAATGGAATACAACAGATTGATGTTTTTATCCCGGTGATAGGCCAACATAGCCCTGCGATGGCCTTGGCCGTGAGAGCCGCCAGCTCGCTTCCATTGGTTACGCTGGATACTGGCAGGCTAAGCGCAAAGAGGCTTGGATCGGGCTATTGTAGGTGGTACAAGCGGCACTGGCTGATCAAGCTGTTCGAGGAAGTCAGCTACCTCGATGTCAAATGAATTATGAACGTATATTTATTAATTGCTAACTCTATGATTATGCGTACTTCATGAAAACTCAAACTGATGGCCCAAGCACGATGACTTCATTCTGACTAAGAGCCCCAACAGGGCAAATAGGGCCAGCCCTGGTTGACCCACATCCGGCCGTTTATAAAGCGTGACTCGAGCTTCCGACCGTCTTCATCCCTTCAAGCTCGACAGCATTGGACTTTGCAGAGCAATCATCAAATGACGATGATACAGCTCATCAAAACTTCGACTGATTAACATAGCAGGGATGCTCGCATCCTGTTTGCCAATCGGTAAGAACCCCTGTTATTACCATGAACCTCCCTCATGCTCTGCTTGAGAGCATGACAAGCATATGATGCTGTATGATAGGTCCGCAACATCAATGTGGAAAAAACATACCCAGAGCCAATATTTCAAGACGGGTCTCTGATTTGCTTGCTTCTCATTCCTTACTGTCGCAACTCTTGTTGTTAGGACTGCTGGCTAAGACTGCTTTCTTGTATAGGTTCGTTCGAATCGATGACGCGATGCGGGTGGCGCTTGTTAGTGACACGCGACCCTGGTCCGCTGGGCGGATCCCGCTGTCAGCAACCGGGCTAGTATGAATACGATATGAATGTGAATGTGAATATGAACAATGAATTTATTTTGGAAGATTTGTGTGCCAGTGGTCGCTGTAATTGTAATTATACGGAGTAGTGACTTTCTTATTGTGTGGTGGTCTTCGGCAAATATGTGACAGGTCATGCAAGTAGCCCTGGACAAGAGCCACATAGCGGGTCTCTACTTCACTGCTACCTAACTGACACGCTACTCGATAAGTATGGCAGACTCAGAACGAGCAGAGTTCTGGGGTTGTGGTAAACCTGTTCCTGAGGCTACGCAAAGTAAAACTCTTATGGTGGAGATGTTCCTGGCATGTCTCCACTATAAACCGCCTGAACGCCAGTTCGGATATCTATGCTCGTCCATTTCCAACACAGGTACTGTTTCTTGCCCATTACGGGGGAGTCTATCTTCCCATTCTTCTATTTGTCCTCGGTGTAAGATGTACCAATATTTAGCAACCTAATATAGCTGCCTAACATGACCCCGCGTTTCCTTGCAGCACTGCGGCCAATAGTTGCAAGGCTGACGATCAGGTGATTTCTTACGTCTGTTGATATAGGCAGAGTAACTTAAGCTCATCCCACCTTTTCTGATATGCACATAGCTGGAGCATTTTGTTGAATATTCATATATTGACTAGATACTTCCGTCTCAAACCTGGTATCCTCTCATTGTATCCGGTACATACCCAGGCCTCCTGTGAACACTTCGCCAGAGCACTGGGTAAGATATAATCCACTCTCTAATCAGTTAGTTTTACTCAACCATCAAAAGCTTTCGTCAACCAGTCACAATGAGCCAGCAACGACATCTAGACAAAGAATTACACGAGGCAATCGAGATGCAAGACCTCCCAGCAGCCGAGGCTCTGTTAAACCAAGGCGCAAACCCAAACGCGACAGATCCTATGTGGTATATGCCTGCCCTACAGGCTGCTGCTCGTCGCGACAATGTCGAGCTGGTGCAATTACTCCTGGATCGGGGTGCCCGGATCAATGCAGAGGGCGGGCACCATGGGAGTGCGCTTCTGGGAGCGGCACAATACGGTAATCTCGAGATCGTGGAATTGTTGATCGCGGCTGGAGCGGACGTGAATATCCATGGACAGTACGGTACTGCGTTGGCCGTGGCAAAAGATAAGGGCTTTGCGGATGTTGTGCAGGTCCTCCAGAGTGTGGGGGCGACTGAATGGCGTCCAGATCCACAGGATGTTGATGATATTTCGTGACTTTTGTTAGGAACTTGACTTAGTGATGAAGGTTTGATATGGCTTTATAGTAAGAAAAGACAAAAAAATATGAAAATGATCCTTGACCAGTTCACCCTTAAGCTCCTAAAACATTTTCCTGATCAAGATGTCAAGACATACCTTCGCTTTTAAGCCTTGGAAACGGCATTGAAGACATTAGACTCTCTGGGGCGATTGCACAAGTATTTCCTTGCACACCAGCTGCAGCCAATTTTATATCTAGTGTGCAAACTGGCGCCAGATTAAGATCTATAAAACGGGCTTTGCTTTACATTCGGACTTCGACACTTGCTTGTATTTTCCTGAGCCTGCGAACGAGTTGAGGGTTTCGGATTCATGAAGGCTTGATATATATAGGTTTAACTCGTGCAATTGATTCACTGTATTCGCTGAATGACTTTTTACAGGTCATGCAGCCGAACCGAGTATCTAACACGTTATATAATAGTACTACTTCTTTTATACGTTTTTTAAATGATAACCCCTTACCCCTTACAATCTCCGGATTGTAGATGCGGGAAGAGAACGAAGCGCGCAGGCCGTGTTCTCCGAGCCGACCGCGGACTCCGCGGCGGGCACGGAGACCGCATCTATACGGAGCAGCATATAAATGATTTCGTGCTGCAACTGCTTTGCCAGCCAGGAACTCGAGTGTCATCCTACGCAAGATGTCGTCTCCAAACTCGGGCACTAGGTATTCTCCCTTTACCCCATCTCCTGTCCATGCTGACAACAGAAGCCCCGATCTCAGAAACCGACGCCCCAATGGCCCCAAGCAGCCCGAAACGACAGCCACTCGTGTTGAGAAACCACACTTCGAATTTGGCGGGTCTCTCGGTGTATCAGCTCTCATGATCGGATTCCCCCTGCTAATGTACTACATGTACATTGGCGCCACCTTCTACAACGGCAAACTGCCCCTGCCTGAGCCCAACCAACCGATCCCCGAGTTTCTCGCCCACCTCGTCGACCTCGTCTACACCCACGCATTCCCCACCAAGAAAGCCTGGCTCATCTACTGGTCCTTCCTCACCTTCGAAGGCTTCGCATACCTCTACTTCCCAGGCGTCTACCGCGTCGGCAAGCCCCTCCCCCACCTCAACGGCGCCCAACTCCCCTACTACTGCTCCGCCGTCTGGAGCTGGTTCGCTACCATCGCCCTCGCCCTGACTCTCCACTTCACCGGCCTCTTCCGCCTTACAACCCTCATAACGGACTTTGGCCCTATAATGTCCGTTGCCATTGTGTCGGGATACCTGGTTTCTATAATAGCCTACATCTCGGCTCTCGCCCGCGGCGCCCAGCACCGCATGACGGGCTCTCATATCTATGACTTCTTCATGGGCGCGGAACTCAACCCGCGTCTGTTCAAGTGGATCGATATGAAGATGTTCTTTGAAGTGCGGATTCCGTGGTTTATATTGTTTCTCCTGACGCTTGCGACGGCGCTCAAGCAGTACGAGGAGCGCGGGGTCGTCTCGGGCGAGGTGTGTTTCCTCCTCATGGCGCACTTCTTGTATACGAATGCTTGTGCGAAGGGGGAGGACTTGATTATTCCCACTTGGTATGTCACCCTAGCCCCCATCGAGTCAGGAAACCCTGCTTTGATGTATTCAGAAACTAATAAGTTTTGACTGAATAGGGACATGTACTACGAAAAATGGGGCTTCATGCTTATATTCTGGAACCTCGCCGGTGTACCCATGTCCTACTGCCACTGCACCCTGTACCTGGCCTACAACGACCCCTCAACCTACTACTGGAGCAACAAACACCCGGCAATCCTCCTCCCCTGGGCCGCAGCTTACGTCTTCTTCTACTGGATCTGGGACACCTGCAACAGCCAGAAAAGCATCTTCCGGGCCGAGGAGCGCGGCGCGAAGGTCGATCGTGCGTCGTTTCCGCAGCTGCCGTGGCGGGCTGTTAAGAATCCGAGGACGATTAGGGTTCGCGAGGGTGAGGATCAGGGGGCGTTGATTCTTTGTGATGGGTGGTGTATGTTTTCCCCTTTCTCTACCTACCAACCTACTTGATCAAGCAACATAAGACTAACTAACATAATCTGTGGTTAGATGGAATCGCCCGCAAAATCCACTATACATGCGACTGGTTCTTCGCGATAAGCTGGGGTCTGATTACCGGCTTCGACTCGCCGTTTCCGTGGTTCTACTCGGTCTTCTTCTCCGTTATGATTGTGCACCGTGCGCGCAGGGATATTCAGCGCTGTCGCGAGAGGTACGGCGAGGCTTGGAAGGAGTATGAGAAGAGGGTACCGTGGTTGTTTATTCCGGTGAGTTTTCCCCTGCCTAGTTATGGAACAAGGAGGGCTAATTAATATGTGTAGTATGTTATTTGAGTGAGGGTGATTATGGAGATGCTATAACTTGGAAGATAGAATAGATGGATAGATATAGTCCATTGAAATGTATTATATGTATTATTTTAGTGATCAATTCAACCCCCTCAAAATCTCCACAGCCGACCTCCCCGTCCCAATAAAATCATTCAAAAACATCGAAATATCAACCTGATCAACGCGGTCATCAAACAAATCATCCGGCCAGATCACATCGGGCAGCGCAATATCCCCCGCGCCCGATCCAGCAGGCACAATCAGGCTCCCATCCTGGTGCTGCGCGAGCCCCGTGAGCGTCTGTCTGGAATCAACGAGGACCTGCGCGGCTTTGGCGAAGGAGGCGCAGATGGCGTGCAGGTGTAGCGAGCCGCGGGAGACGCCCTTTATCAACTCGAGGGATCGGACGGTTTCGTGGAGGAGGTGGAGGTCTGCGGAGTTTGTTGTTGTGATTGCGTGGGTGAAGACGATGATGAAGGGGGTGAAGGAGGGGTATAGGAGAATGGAGTTCACGTATTCGGCTTGTTTGTGTGCTTTGCGGTCCCGGAAGTAGGTTATGCATTTGAGGTGGCTGTGCAGGGCCATCGATGCGGCTTCGTAGCATTCGGATGAGACGGCCATTGCGTCTGCGGCGCGGGTTTGGGCGCGGTAGATGACCGTTAGCACGGAGTAGGCGATGAAGTCGGCGCAGGCGGTCATGCCGTGGAGAGAGTCTGCGTAGAGGCCTTTGCTGACGTCGATCTACTGCCGTTAGTATTACGCTTGGATAGCGTCCGTGGATGGGGTGGTACTTCGAGTAGTTTGTTCCGCACAGCCATGAGGTCCACGGAGAGTGCGTGGATCCTGGCTAATTTCTCCTCCTCGCTTGTTCTTACTGCTGATATGGAGTAGAGCTGATCGTAGACCTTTCCTTGAATAGCGGCGAACTCGACGGTGATGAGGTTGATGAGGTCCCAGGAGTGTTGTCGGTGGTCGAGCGATGGGGTATACAGGCTCGCGTCGATGTCGTGGTCTTGGAAGTGCGAGGTGACACCGATGTTCAACGACACGTTTTTGTCGATGGTGTATAGCGACCAGAATGCGTGGCGTTTAGAGTCGGCCAGGGGGAAGGGATTGGATAGAGAGGTCGCATTCCGATGCATGCCCATGGTTTGGCACATATTGAACGCGATCGAAAGGTACGTCCAGCAGCGCTGGACGTCGAATTCTTCTTGCGCTTTGATGATCTGGCTTGTCAGACGGATCTCGACATACAATGGTAGACTTACTCCGATTAATAATGCTTGCACCTTTTCCAGTGTTGGATCTGCTAGCATCTGCGGGCTATTCAGACCAGCTGAAAAGCTCCTCTCACAGAAAGTTTTGCTAGAGCCGAGATCGTACCGCGCAAGATCAGGATCTCCCTCGTGGATGTAATCTCGGATAACAAAGTACAGTAAGCCATGCAGCAGCGTCGTCGACCCCGACGGGATCGGCTCAATCGGAAAATAAATCGACTGGCACAGCGATTCAAGTTGCCGGGTATCTTTCCACGACTGACTGACGAGGAAAAACGGGGGTTGTGCTGTGGATGTCAGTCTAATCCTAAACACGAATCGCGCACCTACCCTTGACCTTTTTCACCACTGCAACGACAAGATCTACGGGGAGCAATGGCTCTCGAGCGCGGGATACCTCGGACGACCCCTGCGCTGGACCAGGCGTATGCGTGTCAAGACTATCCTTCAGCGACGACAGCGCAGAAGAGACCTGGTCGTTCAACTCCCCACCGCGAGCCGCGACCACAGCCGACAGCGCAGCGTCTCGAGCGACAAGGGTCTCATGGTGAAACGAAGACTGCCCTTCAAACGGAGGGACTGTCTGTCGTGCTGGACTTGGGCTGGATACCGCCAGCGGAGGAGTTGCAGCCGGTGATCCTTTTGAGATCTGCTGCAGTGTCTCCTGGATGGAGTTCAGCTGGCCTTGGATAGACTGGAATCTTTGCTCGCTGTCTTAAGTTAACAAAGGGAGTTAAATATGGCTCCATGGCACTTACTACTCGTTATTCTGGACTCGTGGCGCTCTGGCGGCAGTAGCAGTAACAGCCGGCGTCGTACCCCCAGCACTACATGTAATTCCTAACACATTGCAACTGGAACAAGGAACCGACTTGTCGCATTTGATCTGAAGGTCGTTAGCCCGGGTGTTCCCCAGGTTCGGTGTTGCTCACCTTTCGAAGTCGGCAATTGTCGCACTGCAATTGTCAGTCTGAGAAGAGTCGACAGATACAGAAAACATACCGCTCGCACGCGGAATGAGCTCCGGGACATGTTCGCCGATGAGGCCCTTCCCGTCATCAAGAATTGATCTGAGTTGAGGATGGTTGCTTGGAGAGAGAATTGAAGAGGCGCTCAGCCATTTGTGCAGTGAAAATTGCTGAATCAGCATGTACAATGACTATCCTTATGCAGTTTATGCACATTCAGATATGCGTATACGATGATATCTACTCTAGTTATATACAACAGCATATGCGCTAAAAGGGTTGGATAGTAGGAATATAGGCTAAAATAACTCTAATGTCGAAAAGAGATATAATCTACTCCACCGCAATGTTAATACTGGTATGCCCCGTCGCAGGAGGATAATCCACGTAGCGGATCTTGTTATCCTCGAAGGGCCCGTAGAAGCGGCTGCGCTCGTACGGTGCAAACGGAGTATCGGTTTTCAGGCGCTCAACCAGGTCTGGGTTGCTGGTGTAGTACCGTCCGTACAGCAAAGCGTCGTACTGGCCGGACTCGAGAACGCCCCATGAGTTGTCCTGGTTCCAGCCGCCACCGGAGAAGAAGGGCGTGGATCCGAAGATCTCGCGGAAGCTGCTTAGATCGACGTTTGTGAGACCCCAGCTGCTTAGGAAGGTGTCCTTTTCTTCGTAGCTGAAGATTTGCTCGTAGCGCTGGTGCTGTTAGCTTGAGTTCGGGCGGGAGGTAGGAGAGGGATAGACATACTGGTTCAATGAAGCTCACGTAGGAGAGATTGGGGTGCGTGCGCTTCAGCTCCTTGGAGAGATGCGACCACGTCTCAAGGCGCTGCTCGCCGCGGGCCTGGTTGAACAGACCGAACGGCGAGAGGCGGATGGCCAGGTTCTCCTCGCCGACTGTCTTGGCCAGCTCGTCCATGAGCTCGAGGACGAAGCGACACCGTTTCTCAGGCGAGCCGCCGTAGTCGTCCGTGCGCTTGTTGATGTTCGAGCTGAGGAACTGCTCTGGGAGATATCCGTTTCCGCCGTGCAGTTCGATCCCGTCGAATCCGGCCTCGAGGGCTGCCCTGGCCGCCTGGCAGTAGTCCTCGATTGTGCGCTTGATGTGCTCGACCGTGAGCTCGATAGGAGGATGCGCGGAGTAAGGGACTTGCTCGGTTGCGCCGACGGGAGGGTGCGAGTAGCCTTCAGTCGGGGAGTCCCAGACGGTAGCAGAGGCGGAGACAGCGGGCGAGCCGGTCATCTGGGGGATAGTGGCACGGCCTGCGTGCCAGAGCTGGGCGTAGATGTAGCCTCCCTTCTCGTGGACGCCGTCGACGACTCGTTTCCAGCCGGCGGTTTGCTGGGCGTTGAAGAGGCCGGGGACACCGGGCATTCCATTGCTCTATCGGACGGAGCTGTCAGCGTGAGCCGGGAACCGCAAGCGGTGGAACGTACCTCGAGCGACGGAGGGATACCCTCTGAGATGATCAGTCCTCCATCGGTAGCCCGCTGGCTGTAGTAGTCGACAATCAGGTCGCCGGGATACCAGACGCGGTTGGGCTTCTCGGGGGTGCTGACGGGGCTCGCAGGCACGCCGCGATTGCGGGTCATTGGGGCATGGATGACCCGGTGTTTAAGGGTGATTTTGCCATTGGCAATAGCCAGAGGCTGGAAAAGCTTCGAGTCTTGATGCGCCATGTTGAAGGAGCTGGAGGAGGAGAGTTTGGTACCGAGGCTCATCAACGGGCGATGGGGGGTCGGTCTTACTATTCTGTATTTGTGCGGCGCGAGCTTCTCCTGATCCAGTATGACCCTCCATTTCCCCTCTTCGACCACTGCGGCGCAGACTCTGGCTCGTTCTCAAACGGGTGGGATGGGCCTGAATGGGTCTTATGGCCACTTCGGGCCCAGTGAGAGGCGCCGACGAGAGCGCGGTGGATTCTAGCGCCCGTTAGGTGCCCGCGGGTCGTCTTAGCGACCGGTGTCTCAAGGATTCTGGCTGGTTCTGGGCACTGGCCTGATTCGTGTGCGCTGACATGGCATGCCAGTTGCAACATGTGAAGAATGGGGGTTAATGCAGTCTAGGGGCTGTACAGTTGTCGTTGTACGGAGTATACGTCTGGAGAAGCCCTAACAGACGACATCTGCGACTGATCGCCGACTCCTGCAATCTTCAGAAGAATGAGGATTCAGAGTGGACAAACTCAAATAATCCTTGACAGCAGACGCTGAAACATCCGTAATACCCGAATTGCAAATTACCTGCACCGTCGGTCGGTCACATAACAAGTAGACCCTCACTTCGTCCTCACTCAGATTCTCAGGTAGATAGTAACTCTACTCAAATTATATCGCATGCAATATTAGTCGGCGGCAATCGACCGCGCAGAGGATCGATCACAGGTGTGATCTAGTATCCACAGACATTTATCGCCGGAGACTAAGGAAATGTGTACCAATTAGCATTTATTAGGTGAATCTGCATTGGTTAGATGGCGTTTCCGAACGAGAACTGGACACTGAAACAATATGATACATCAGAAGCTTATCAAGGCTGCGAACAAGCAAGACATCGACCTGTATCCTGCACGAATGAAGCATCTCTTCGATCATGCAGAGATCTTCAGCCACCTGTAACATCGACTGGATACGCTTGGGTGTGGCGATTTATACTCCCTTGCGCAGTGCAGCATTATATACCTGATTGAGACAGTTGTCAATTTTATCAAGCTGAGGCAGTACTGATGGAATACCGGGCTCTACATGCTCAGCTGGTATCTTTCACCTGTCTGCCACATTCACATTTAGATGTTAAGAGACATCGCGACCGAGTGTTTATTCGGGAGCCGAAAGCAGTTGAAAAGCCATCGGAACATACGGAGTACGGAGTATATCTCAACGCTAGATAGGACTTCGGGGTCAAACCATCTTGGCTTCCCTTTCTATAGCCCACAATGGCCCTGTCATGATTCCCATCGTGCATCAGGCAAGCCACAACAGACCGCATGAGACATGTACGAAGCTTGTCTTACTAAGTACCCCTCCAGATTGAAAGACATTCTGATTCTGCCAATGCCACCGAGGCTCGGAGCTCCTGGAAAACAAAACCAGGGGGTTCACCAGCCAGTGGGGGTGCACTAGAAAAAGCAACCATTCAACCCCTTTTGTTTAGCATACCAAGGTGGTGGCACATGATTTAACCCCCTGGCCACTTGTTCGATATCGCAGGCTGACCGTGATTGTTCCGGCCTATACGAAGAGCACTGATGCCGTGAGCTTCGTATTGTCTGCAGTCTGCACGCCTGACAGTCAACAGGTGACACTGGCAGCTGCCTTTGATACGAGGACTGAATCAGTGAATACGAAGGGCTGTATAAGTGCCCAGCGGCAAATGATATAAATGTGCCGTCGATCGCCGACAGGACGATCCTTTCTTCCTACTGTCAAGTGTCATATTTAAAAATCTTCTGTTCCTGGAGAGATCCCCGTCAGTATGGCCCGGTTTCCAATGCCTCGCTTGGCAATTACCATCGCAGTAGTATCCGTACTCTGCCTGCTGCTCCATTCCGTTACTGCATATCCCACCCCTGAACTGGTCCGTAACGCAGAAGTCGCCGGTTTGGAATTGAGGGAACGGGGAACTTCTCATGCCCCGTCGATTGATCTGCTAGAGCGACCTGATGCGGATCCACTCGAGCAGCGAGATAATCAGATGCCATAGCTCGGTAACCTCGATTGCATTGGTAGTGCAGCCGACGATAGTGCAGCCGACGATTAAGGGGTTATCATCGAGTGGATACTGTATGTGCTTTGACTCTTTGAGACTTTGAAAGTCGCTTCGAGTTCACCTGCTAACCCACCCAGCTCGATGAAGCAGGAATGTTGACAGATGGCACGCGAGGGACTTCGCTTGTTAGCGAAGATAAACTGCACTGGAATTATCGTAGGAAGAGAGAGACTGTATCTAATATACTCCGTAGAAAGCGAGAGAAATGATATGAGATGGCAGTGGAAATATTTTCCTTCCTATTAATAGTGCGGCGTCCTCCGTTGTTACTCCTACTGCAACGAGTATGGAGCACAGTAATTTCAAAATCTGCAACTTTCCTTCAGGCTTCGGCTGCAGCTTGGCAAACGCCGTTTCCACGCCGCCAAAGTCTGTTTCCAGTGTTCTGGAATCTGTTTCGACACGGATGACGACGAGGCTTCCGGCGTGGGTCGTCGTCTCCACTGCGGCCGTTAAGGAAGACACGCACCTTGTCTGTGATTCTCAGGCGAGGCTGCGGTGATCGCTCGCTCGCTTCATTCGCCGCATCGGAGGCGCACTGGCCAGGGCGATTACGACTTACGATCCTGGTCTCAAATGGACGGAGACTTGCCTAAAGGAGTGCATTGGCCGGAGGTGACCAGGCTGCTGGGAATTGAGTCTCGGATGCAAACTGATAGAGCTGCCATCCGTGACGCCCCTGACATTTTGATTTCTGGTTCTGCACCTTGGCTCTGTGGACCTCTGTGAAGAATGCTTTTGTCAACGCAAACTCTATTCGAAGATGGCCTCCAGTGTCGTCTTTTTTTCCGTTCTAGGTTGGAGGACAGGTTCTCGACTGCGCCAGCCCAGTGGACCTGGAAAAGTGGCGGACACTCACCAGCCAGCGAGAGCCCAGTTTAACCCTCTGACAGCCGATCATCAGTTCTCGAAATTTGGTACGCCGCCTGTCACGGTGTCAGAGCCTGGATAAGTGGATGGAGCCCGTCGAGACTCGAGCGGCGAGCCCAGTGCAACCCCTGCACAGTTCCCGCCCTGACCGGGTGCCAACCCCGGAGACAATCCCAATCTTCAAGGGCAGGATGGAGCCGTTGTTAATGTTATTCATCATCAATAGTGCAGATCTGGCTGGCGTGCAGGGCTTCCTTTATTACTCGCGAACCAGCCGGGTTTTCCGGCGGACATGGGCCTCCACTCTTTAATTCTCCCCTCGTCGCTCCTTACACTGAGATTGCTGTCACCATAATGCTGGATTGAGTCCGCATCATGTCTACGAATGAGCGAACTGATGTATTGAATACTATCAACCTTGTCACGCAATGTCTCTGCATTCCGATTGTCACCGTCTTTATATTCCTGCGCTTTGGCATCCGTGCCTGGTATAGACAATGGGCTCGAGCCGAGGACTGTATGTTTTATTTGTGCCATTTGCCTGTTCACTGTTAATAACTGTCTAGGGACCTGCTTGTTTGCATGGGCAAGTACACTGACCACTGTACCTGAACCAAGCTAACCGTCACAGCTTCTGTTCATGGGATACTGCGGCATTGCCATTGTTGGTGAGTATAGCCTGGACTACCAAAACAGCAAGTTGAACCAAGCTAACAACACCAGTCGGTAACTATGGCGGAGGCTACCACTACTGGGACGTCTCAGACGAAGACCAAGTCTACTTCCGCAAGTTCTGCTACATCGCCACAGTCCTCTACTGCCCCATGGCCCTGCTCGTCAAAATCGCCCTCCTCTCAATCCTAATCCGCATCTTCGCCCCCTACAAGCGCCGAATCTACTTCATCTACGGCTTCCTCGCCGCCCTCACAATCTACTACACCATCGCCGAGATCGTCAAAATCCGCATGTGCGATCCTGTCCCGGGATACTGGACCCTCGACCCGAACGCAAGCTGTCTCGACCAGCGCGCCGCTCTAATCGCCGACTCCGTTATTAGCATGGTGTCGGATATTCTGATCCTGGTCCTGCCGCTGCCGCTTACGTGGTCGCTGCAGATGTCGCGGAATAAGAAGCTGCGCGTTATCGGTATGCTCTCGGCCGGCGGTCTCGCCACGGCGTTTAGTATCTATCGCCTTGTCCTGGTCCTGCGCGACGGCAGTTCCCCGGACATGACGATCGTTTTTATCTGTGTTATTCTCTCAGGGTGCGTCCCCTTTACATACTTGACTTTATTGATATATGATGGCGGTCAGTCCAGCTAACAAAATGATGGCAATAGAAACGCTGAAGGCGGCATGGGTCTAATCTGCGCCTGCCTCCCCTCTCTCAACATCGTAATCAGCAAGGTGCGCAACCACAGCTACAAGTCCAACGGGTACTACGAGAACCAAGACTCGTCTGTCCCGCTGAGCCGCGTCAAGGGCGGCGGGAGTAAAGCCGGGGTGTCTATGAACCTGTCGCGCCGCGACCCGGAGCCGCACGAGGTGAACTCGGATGAGAGTCATTTGATTTCGTATGCGGGCGCGGTGGATCGCAGTCAGACGGAGCTGGCGCATGGTGGGATTCATAAGACTATTGATGTGCAGCAGACGTTTGAGGTTGTGGAGGGGGATGGGCGTGGGCGTGGGCGTGGGAGTGGGAGTGGGAGTAGTGAGGATGAGGAAATGAAGGGCTCGAATTTGAAGGGGCGCAGGTATTGATTGTGGGAAGGTTGAGTACGGTGTTCAGTAAAATACATTTCTTATGTTAGTTATGTACGGATGAAGCAATAGATGCCCGACTTCTGTCAACTTATGGTTTCGATGCAAGGTACTTTCACTTAGAGTTACCAGCCTGTACCTGGTATAAGAAATCACCCTCCAACTCGGACTATCCGTCTCACTGGAGGAAAAACATGCAAAACGAGAAAGTCTATTTGGAGGATTCAATACCCTGGTCAGGCCCCCCAGCTAGTTCACAGACAAGGAAGACAAACCGGATATAGCGCCGGCCTGTTCTGCCGTTCCTGTGCCGCGCACGAGTCAGGCGGCCACTAAAGAGACTAGTGACCGTTGATTCAGACGTGATTCAGACGCGCTGACTTGGAGTATTACTGGGGGGATTGACTGACTCTTGATTTTGACTGTGGGGAGCATAAGTTACATATTAATTAAGTAAGGAGAGGGAACTAGATAGGGAGGCTCGTTGGTTATAGGTTACTGCGTAACGAGTGACTAACCAACTGTCCTGATTATCACCTGTAAGATACTTACACTGGGAAGGCAATAATGGGATGGGCTGAGTTGGACAGACCTGATGTCTGTCTCCCCGGCCATGGATGCCTATGCCTCTGGACGGTTTGGCCGGGGCTTGCGCTACAAAGCTAAGTTGACGTGAGCTGTTCCTGACTAGAATTTGTTCCTGCTTGACTGGTGTACCTCGTTCTCTTGGAGAACTAACTAGAGTTTTCGTGAGATAATACAGACCTATCACACCACCGAACATTCTATCAAGGAGGTACGGTATCAAGTGCGTGAGATGTTTAGAGTTGGAGAGTGGAAATACATGAATGTGTATCTAATCGCTACCACGGGTTCTCTCGTTCTCTCTTGAGGGTCCGGTCCTCAGGGCCGGAATTAGGGTTTGTGTCCCTGACCGATCTATACGTGATGATTGTGAGTATTGAAAGCGAGGGCCCCAGATCAGCTCCCTGAATCTATATTTTGGGATATTGTTTTTCGATCGCCTGTTGCCCGCAGTATTAGGTTACCATGTCATATTGGATAGAACAAAGAATCTAGGACGGCTGTTGGAAGGCCACTCGGACAACCCCCTGCCCTGAGATTTAAGTTCATGCAAAGTCAGACCACCACCTGCAACGGTTCCTGGTTCCTGGTTCCTGGTCCTGAACTGAGTATAGACATCAGTGGTTCGGACGGTGACTGACTGGTGGCGATGACGGATGTGGGGAGATGGATGGGATCTCAAGTCTTAGGTCGGTCCAGGGTTTCTTGATAGAAGTTGGATAAATCGGACATTATATAGGAAGAATAAACTATTTCAGTCTACGGTAAGTTGGAATCCATAAGACGGCCAATTTTATTAAAGTGACACAGGTATAGAAGTCAAGGTAGTAAGAAATAAAAAACATACGAAGATGCCAGAGACAGAATCACAAGGCCAGTACAAATAAAAGACAAGAAACCTTTCAACCCGAAGAGAAATAGCGAAGGCCACAGCGACAGCCAGGCCAGAGGGCAGTGGCTATATTTCTTATAAAACTGCCCGCCAAGTTAGTTGAGCAACAGGCGTTCCTAGAGCGCCGTTAGTAGGGGTAGTAGAGGTGTCCAAGGGACGATGAATATTCATACCGATTGCGGAACGTAGAGAAGTTCCCAGGTATACGGATTCCAGCAATACATGTTGAGTGCAAGCAACTCCTCCAGAAGCCCAAGCGGCGGTGCAATCCTCGAGCCGCATCTCCAGTCCAGGGCCCTGTTTCGGTATTTGGGATCCGGGTCCGGGTCCCGTACGGGGACTGGGTGCTCTGCTGGATCTTCAAGTGCCGGGTGTATAACCTCGACAGCGATGTCGCGGAGACGGAATTGTTCACGGGCATCGATGACTATCTGATGCAGTGCGAGATAAAGTGTGTCGGGGCTCACGTCGTCGGGCTTCATCGTGATCAAGATTGTTGGGATTGGACGCTCCATGAGGTAGAGGGCGCGTTTACGTCCACAGAGCTGGACACATAGATCATCGGGGCAACCGTATTGCTTGAGGATTTCGTGCACTTTGTTGATGATGTCGCGTTTGTGAATCATGAAGAATTTCCCGCGGTTGTCGCTGGCGGGGAGTTCTTGGGATACAACGGGCAGCGAGCGGAGGTTGACTCCGACTCGGTGGGGGGTGTGTGTGTATTTGAATTCGTCGGCGCCGACGTGTAGCCAGTTTGCCTCTGATGTAGCTCTCTGAGTAGATCCATCATCGCACATCATGGACAGGAGGCTTCCGAAGCTCGCGTCGGCGGGCGACGGTGGCGGTTCTGCAGGGGATTGGGGGGGCATGTTAGACCCGAAGGCGTCAGGGTGGAGAGGTGCATTGGCTTTCAGAAGGTCCTTGCCTGTGTATGCTTTTTGATACCTACAACGCCTAAAGATAGCGGCCAGGGCCCAAGCAGGGTTTTCGGCGGTATGGCGTGGTTCCTTTTTCTTTTCATCCTCAGGGGCTGATTCCTGACCCTTTTTACCCCTAGAAGTAGTGGCCTGGGCCTTGGTATTCTTGCGCAGGTGGAGGGGTGTTTTCTGGTGCTTGTTACCTCCAAAGTTAGTGGGCTTGACCGGAGTATTGTTGGGCGCGTCGTCGGATGTTTCCTGGGGCTTGTCATCCACAGGAACAATGTCCAGATCCCAAGCCATGGCTGCGGCAGTGCTGAAAATGGAGGCGGATGCCCTCAGAACTACTTCAGCTCTAGGGAGAGTGTTCGTGGCAGCGGTTCGCAAGTAGGGAGGAACATATTCCTGGGGGAGGGGATTACTGTCCCCGAGCTCGCCCCAGTTGTATGGGTAGTAACCGGTCTCAGGCGTGGCTGATTGGTAAGGGAACATTATGAATTGCCAGGATGATATATCAACAAGTATAATTTACGGCAGAAGATGCTCGAGAAGCTGAACTGGTCACAGCTGGTGCGGGAGAATATGAGCGAAGATGTAGGGAAAGAGATGGAAATAGGCAGAGGGAGATATAAAGGATGGTCTGCAGACCATATTGCAGTGTGGTAGAGGTCTTAGAGTTCCTGAGAAGTGCTCCTGATCATTAAGAAGTATAATACATCTCATAGTTCGTCGTGACGGACATCCCCCCCAGCGTCATCATCCTCAAATATCCTGACAACCTTCACAAGAAACTCGCCAGCCTAGACTCTGTTAGTGCGCGTTCTATACTCTTCGACAGCAACGTACCTCGCTCAGCACCAGGACTGTATCCCGCGTCTTGTCTATCTGCCCAGGCGCCAGCAGGGCATCAGCTCCGTGAAGAACACGCAGCGCATCCTCCGTCACATCAGGCGCAAGTTTAGATTCCGTGTCCACCACTCCCATCATCCTGCCCGTGTCCACGGCACTGTCGTTCCCTGGGACACCATAACCTTCCGACCCAGGGGTACGCGGTGTCCCTGATGCGTCGGCAACCAGGAGACGCAACCCCTTCGCCCGTTCTGACTCGAGCAGCTTGGACACAGTAGCGAGAAGGTTCTGCAAAGTTGTAAGTGAAGAACCAGGGACCGATAAAACTTTATCCAGGATCTGATTTAGATCCGTCCAGAATGCCCATGACAGAACGCGCGCCGCGCGGGTATCAAAGTCCAACAGCGGCCGCACCAGTTGCACAATGTCTCGCAGGATTTCTTCCAGAATATCCACGACCTCCGTGACTTCGCTAAACTGGTAGAAGAATGTCGCCAGATCTTCCGCAATATACGGAGTTAAGACACTCGCTCGCGTCTGCAGTATCCCAGCGACATCGGCCATCGTCTGACCCTGCAGCGGCCCATCCAGCAAATCAAGCAACCGCTCAACCTCAGAAACGCCCTCCTCGGTAGCGAAATAAAACCTAATCCGTTTCCCCATGACATGCCCATACGCCTGGTACTCCAGATCCCCCTGATCGAAGATCCCCTGGTCCTCGAACAGGCCATGCAGCCGGTGCGCCCGGTCAGGCGTCAACGTCTTCCTAAATCGCGCCACAGACGCCGTAACCCGGCCGAGAGTTTCTTCGTCGGTGATGTATGCTACGAATTCACCCATCTGCTCAGATGTGAGCGCTCTATGCCACAGCAGAACCTCCTGATTCAGCGCTTTGATGTACTCCCGGTCCAGTGAATTCCTGGCCCACTGCACCGCGCGCCATAGGTATTCGAGCGCGGGAATCAGTTCTACACCGGAGCGATCGAGCGCCTCTTTTGCGGTGCGGTAGTATTCCGCGAACTCGGGGCTGAATACTGAACTGAGTGTTTCCAGCACGCCGACGGCGATGGTGCGATATTCGTCGGGGATTGCGGGGCTGGTGTTTAGGAATACTTTGAAAGCGGCGACGACTTCAGGAGTGAGTACCTTGCCGCCGTTTTCGAAGATATAGCTGAATGTGGAGGTGAACTCGGGGTCTGAGAAGAGGAGCTGCAGGCGCTCGGTTATGGGCGATGGATTTTTCTCGTCGGTGAGGACGGTGAGTTTCTTAACCAGCACGTTCAGGCGCTGGATGGATTCAATCCGTGCGAGCATATCTTGTGCTTCGGGTGTGGAATTGAGTTCTTCTTGTGAGACTGGAATTGGCTCTGCTTTCTCCGGTTCTGGGGGTGTTTCTGGCTTGACTTCGGGTATTGATGGTGGGGGGTTGGAATCCTCGTTTTGAACATCTATGTCCATGTCCAGTTCCGCGTCGTCGGTGTCAAGAAGTGAACCGATGCCCGATGCGAACGATACGATATCCTGCAGGGCGCTGAGCTTTTTCAGAATGTCGGGCGTATCTTGGTCTGCATTGGCATTGGCAGCTTCATTCGACTCCCCAGTATCAGAACCAGCACCTTTATCGTTATCGCCCAGAAGCGAGAACAAGGTCGATGCCACTGAAGCAACATTCTTCATCTGCGAAAGATCGATGCCATCTGACAAGTCGGGACTGTCGTCGGACGTAGAATCTGCTCGAGCATGCTGCTGCTGCTGCTGCTCAGGCGGCGAGTCGTCTTTATCACCATCATCTACCAAGGAGGATAATGTCGATGCAATTGAGACGAATTTCTTCAAATTCGATAGCCCCTCGACGTTGCTGAGCAGGTCCAGAGGGTTTTGCTGTGGGTCGGCGAGGACAGCATGGGGGATCCCCAGAGATAGTAATACGAGAGAGAGCCGCATCTCGTCTCGTCTTGTGGTAGTTGAGGAATTTGGGAGTCTAAGTTGGAGCTGGACTCCCTTATCAGAGAAATGGAATGCGGGGAGTTAATTGAAGTCGATCTGTTCTGCCAGGGGTCTGGACTGCCAAGAAGACCCAGTTATTACTGCTTAATTATTGGTTAATTTAATTTGTTATAATTCAATTCATTCCGCGGGCCGAGAACACATGTGATTTCCATACAGTACGGAGTACACAACTTGAATATGACAACCCTAACTCCTCATACCCTCATGGAATTACATTTTAGCCAGTGGCGAGTGAACAGAATAAGTAATGCAAATCATCAACCCAAACTCAACCCATCCAGCTCCATATTCGGACTCTGCTGCTGCTGCGGCGACAACCCCTCGCCGAAATACTCCTGCACCCACGATGAAACCAACGGATCGAAACCCTGCTGGAACTGCATGCGGTTGAATTCTGACGTAGCGTCTATGATTTGTTCTCCGTTTGTGCTATCCGGCTCCAGGTACAGGTAGTCGAGGTTTATCTGGTCGTTGTCGCTAGTCTCTAGCTGTATTGGGTTCTCGACCTCGCTGGGATCTGGCAGGGGCATTGTCATGTTGGGAAGTGTAGTTGTTACCTGGGAAGCGACAGAAAAGTCGCCCTGTTCGGCCAGGTTTGTCTGGATTGAGGCGTCGTCGGGGAGAGTGTGCACGTCGTGGTTTGTTTGCTCCGTTGTTGCGCTCACAGGTGTTGTTGCAGTTCGGATATATGGGAGACTATCCGATCTTGTCAAGCGTCGACTCGTCGGAATCTGTACTGGGGGATTGTCAATCGTCCAAGGGAGTCGAATGCTCATCCCGATAGGAGGGATGCTCCGTACGAGTTCCGGGAGCGCGTTGTCGTAGGGTAACCTCCCAACAGCAAGACTGTAGTCTACAGACGTAGAGATAAGGAGGTATGCCCGTGGGAACTTCAAAAATGCTTCATGCCATGTATTTGCCCGGCCGGCGGACGAGGACTCGACTAGTTCCTTGCCCGTCGAGCTGGACTGCTGTGGAGGGCTGGAGCCCCGTCTCCCGGGTATTTGACCCTGTTGGTCCTCGTCCCACCGGAGGAAGAGATGCTGGGAGGTCATATAAGCCAGCCGGAGGATGTGGTTTGTCCCTGCTGTGACGAAGTCGGTGACATCGTAGACGCGCCCGGAATGGCGGACGATCTCGCCTAGGGAGTCGAGACGGCGGCGGCGGCGGTCCATTTCTGATGCTGATGGGGAGAGTTTGAGATCGATGGCTGTGAGGACGAGGGGCATGGCAACGTATGCAAGACTGTTTCGTTAGCGGGAGTACTGCTTAGAGGGCATCAAAACATACACACTGAGAGGGAGATTTTGTGCTCGTCCCTCTCGACCGAAATATTCCATAATACTAGTCAGACGCGCCATTGCATCTCGCAGCGTATTTCCTGCATTCCAAATCTGGTTGATATAGTTCTTGCCGCTGAACATAAGGTGATTTTCAAGTAGGAGGGCCTCGTAGTGAGCCAGATCGATACGCGCAGTTCTGCAAATTAGCACTGGCCGACTCGCAGGAGGAAGAACTCACTGGTAGTACATGTATGTGAAATTGGTAAGTAGTGTAACGGCCTCTGGTGCCTTGCCCTCTGTCCACTGATATAGAGGCGAATTGGCTTCCCACCGCTGCATGGCTGTCTTCGTGCGAGCGATCTTTGCCAGCTCCTCCTGGAACTGCTCCAGTGTCAATGACGGCGCGGCGATACCATGCGAAGCAAAGACAAATGTAATCATCTCAGACAACAGCACAGCCAGTCGGCACTGCTCTTGGAGAACCTTGAGCATCATCCGCTTGACTTCAGGGCTATAGACAGGGGAGCTATGGATTTCACCCGCAAAGTCGTCTTCGTCCGGTAACTCAGCCACCATTCCCATGTCAAACGAGGTGACTTGTGGCCGGCGACGAAGACCAAGACAGAGACTCCGGTCGCGCAGGATAATTGACCACCAAAGGCGCTTCTTCAGACTCGGGTCGATATCCTCGATTGGACCAGGTTGGCAGCCGATAATCATGGCGTTTTGAATAGCACGCGTTAGCCAGAGACTGCTGATCTGGGGCTCATTTGCAGAGGTGTGTAGAGTCAGAAGAACCGATCCCTGGGCTTGTGGATGTGGACGGTCCTCTGCATGGAGGTCGTAAAGAGCTTTAACACGCTTATAGAGGACATTGCGGGCGTTGCGTTTGTCGGTCCATCCGCACTTGCGAATTGTTTCCATGGAGATGTACTACAGAATCAGCATACAGACTATCTCAACTACGAAAAAGACAGGCGTACTGGAGAACCGGCGAACAGGATCGCCTGGAAGACGAAGAGCGAGATCTTTTTACCCGCTGCAGGGTTGCGGTATACGCGCCAGAACTCTGCTTCGTCGATTACGGGTGAGCTGGGGTGGACATGCAGGAAGTACTGGCGGATGAACTCGTCAAGAACGGATTCCTCTGGGATACTGAGGCAGCCTTTGGCAGCGAGGAAGGCGAGGTCCTCCCGATCCAGTGTCGTCAGGCCCCGCAGCTCGAGGAAGTGGTAGTCGGCGAAGCTGACATGGCCAGGGAGAGAGGTAGTTGAAGAGAGAGTCGAACCGAATTCTCGCCCATCTGCTTCAAAGGCCAGGGCGCGAATGCGCTCGAGATGAGGGTTCGTCTGGTTGATCGTGCTGTCCTGGGTACCGGGTTGGGAACCTACGAAGCCGGTGAAACTGCACGCTGTTAATTGCTGATCTGATCACATTCATGCCCGGGCGCGTGCTCGCTTGCGATCACAATCACAAGCTAGGAATGGATTGCCGTCTTACTTCCGTGGCAGTTTGCCTCGCAGCACGCATTCGGGTCTGCCGTCCTGGCGGCAGCGGGTGCATGGACAGCCCCTGATAGAGGCATCGCAGCGCACTTTCCGGTGATGGCACCAGGAGCACGCCTTGGGCGCTCTTCTCGTGCGTCGCAGCATGGATGGCAAAGAAATAAAGAGCGAAAGGGGATTGAAGGCAAAGCCGCGATGTAGATCGAGTGAACGTGGAGAGGGGAGGTGGAAGGAGCCAGCTGCGGGGGAACAAGCGATAGACAAGGAAAAGCACGGCAGACGTGACAGCGCTAGGATAGACAAGCCATGACTTTTGGACGCGGTGTCAGCGATGTTGAGGACGAATGTGGCGGATCGCAGGAACGCGGACCAGTGCACGGATAATAGTAGCCTGCGGGGAGAGGAACTACGGAGTAAGGAGAGCACTATCTGGGGTTGGAATGAAGGATGGAGAGAGCGGGCAGAAGGAGCAAGCTGAGTGAGAGTTAGAGTTAGGGCTTCCCCTGACTCAGGCCGACTGACTCCCACCAGCACTCAACGTCATACAAAAAGGGCACCTGACTTCGCCTTTGCCAGTCAACGAGATTGCGATTACGAATCTCGCTTGGATCTGACCAAATGATCGAGCCGTTGAGCTCTACTACATGGTACACTACTACCCCGCGTCCTGGCCCACCGGTCACTTTAATTGTAGGCTTCTACTCGGTTACGGTACCGCCTGACTCAGGCAGACCACGTTAGGGAAGCAATGCGAGTAATTAATAACAAGTGGACATTCTAAGTTAACTAATCAACATGACAGGCACCCGAAACTCTAAGCATAAATATGAAACGACCTTCTCAAATCTTGCGCTGCGCCTCGCCATACTTGGCCATCCGCTTGCGCATATCCTTCATGTAGAACTTGACCGGGAACGTGCGAATCACCTTCGGCATAAAGGGATACGTCGCCTTGGTGAGCGCCATCGTCGACTTGTAAAGCCTCCTCTTCCCCTTGGTACTCTTCAGCCCATACGCATCGCGCAGTTTCGGCGGAAGCTGCTCCGTCGTCACCATGCGCAGCGTCGGCATCAGCGCCTTGAAATAAAACGGTAGCTTGGGGTTATACAGCAGATCATGCGCGACGTTCTTGGCCTCATCGCAGATCTCAAACGACGCAACCTGCTCGTCCCAGTATATCCAAAACGCCTCGCGGTTCTTGGGCCACATTTCGGGCGGGACGCGCAGCGACGCTCCTAGGACGACATACTCGCGGTAGACTTCCTCCGCGCGCTCATCGTCCATCGGCCCGAAGATCTGCTCGTAGATATCGATCCCCACGCCGTATAACGTGGCCGCGACCCAGAGTTGTGCGTCTGGGTCGTCGGCTGTGTAGTCTGGCCCTTGCACGGATGCGTGCGCGCGGTGAACGAGCTCGATTATTTTCTTCTTTTCCGAGGCTGTTCCGAAGAGCATGCTGTAGACGTAGGTCATTGTCGTGCGGAGCCGGTCCACGGGGCGTGTGGCGAAGCTGCTGTGGTAGTTGACGCCTTTGGCGACGCCCGGGTGGGCGACTTGCAGCAGGATGGCGGCCGCCCCGCCGCCTAGGATTATGGCTTCGCTGACGACCTTTTGGATGTGCTGCGGGTTTTCCAGTGCGGCGACAATCAGGTCGGTGTCATGGTTCTGCTTCTCCGGCTCGGACACTGTAGAAGTGGACATGGTTGTGGTTGTATGTATTATGTGTATAGAACTCGAACTAGATGAGAGATAGTGGAGTGGAAACGAGATCTGAGCACGACGACCATGGTGACATATAAAACGAGCAACCTCTGCGAGAACATACCATCAGACGATGCGTCCAGCGGCATCATATGTATATCGCCGTCGAGACGAGCCGCGGACCGGGCTGCCGCCCGTCGAGGCGCCCAGCGACCCTGATTGGCAATCCTGATGCAGGGAGGTCGCTAGCTGCATTCGATTCATCCTTGCGAGTCATAATCTCGTTATTATCGGGCCAAAAGCTTCGTGATCAGTCAGTGCTGGGGTAACCATGGCGAGATGAACGAGGGCATGGACAGCGGGGTGCGGTCGATCCTCCACATTCCGCCCCTTCATCCAATGCTGGGACAGTATATGCGAACTGTAGATAGATGAGTTTCCCCCAGTAGATTCAGTCAAGCGTTTCCCCAGATTAATAAATAAATCCCCCGTTCTGGTCGTCAAACGCAAGGGTCACCCCCTTTTACCCCACTGCGTGCCCGTCCCTGCTTCGTTGCAGCCAGGCCAGGTCGTCTTGTTTTAAATTTCTCTTTGTCGCCTCTCCAGCCACCGACACCTACCATGGCGGTGGGAGACGCATACAAGGCCCGGATGGCCGAACGGAAAGCCATTGGGGCTAATCGAGGCGACCTCGAGGCCTCCAAAGCCGCCGGTGCCGAGGGCGCAGAGATCGAGCGCATCGAGGATGTCGCAGCCGGCGAGCAGAAACCGAACAAGCGGCAGCGGTTCAAGCGGCATTTGGCGCGCTTCTGGTGCTGCTACTTGCTAGCTGGGATTGTATTCCTGGCTATCTTCCTGCCAGTCTTGTATGCACCCCATACTAGATGCAGAAGCACGGATTGATGCTGACAGTTGATAGCTTCGTCGTTGCAATACCTGCCATCGCCCAGCGGCTCGTCGATGATACAAACCTCCCCGTCTACGGAGCAGATATTACAGACCCCAAACCCGACGCCGTCACGTTCAAGCTCAGCACCGGGCTGAAAATCCCCCTGCCTGGGGTAAGCGTCAAGCTGATAGCCTTCGACCTCAACCTGTTCAACAGAGACTCCGACCCGGAGGTCAACTACCTCACGGTTACCGTCCCCGAGCAAACCGTCAAGGGTGATACGGACATTAGCGTAACGAGCAACGACACGCCTGTTCTTGACGAGGACGAGTTCGTCAAGTCCTTGACGAAAGCTGTTTACTCGAAGCGGTTCAAGCTGTCTGCTATTGGCAAGACGACGGCGTATATCGGGGCGTTGAAGGCGGGGATTACCCTTGATAAAGATGTGGAACTGGATGGTATGTCCCCGATATACTTTACCTTTTGTGCTGGTAATAACCTGAATAGGGCTGGACCAGCTAAGCGGTTTCTCAATCGACGAGGCTGCCCTCCTCCTGCCAGCCTTGGAAGATGGCTCGAATCTGCGCGGCAAAGCAACCCTGCCGAACCACTCTGTCGTCACATTTGCACTGGTACCTATCCTTCCCCTCATTTAGTAAAGTATCACTAACGGTATAGGGCAACGTGACCCTAAACCTCAAATCCGAAGATATAGTCCTCGGCACAGCCCTCCTCCCAGATGTAACCCTGCGACCAGGAAACAACAGCGTCGCATTCACGGCGATAGCAGACATCAACTCTGCAATTTCAAATATCGGGCCCATCCTCTCTTCGCAGAAGGACTCGTTGAGAAAGGGCGAGATTGCGCTCTCTGCCTCAGGGAACCAGACCGTTTACGCCGGAGAGCATATACGGTATTTCGAGCGCGTGCTGAACGATCTCACCATAACAGCGAGTGTTCCGATACTGCAAATCGTGACTGATACGCTGGGTGATCTTATGGGCGAGGGGTCTGAGGGCGTTATAGGTGCCGTGACGGATATCTTCAACAAGATGGATTTCGCGACGCTGTTTAAAGATGTGGATTTTGATTCACTTTTTGATGATGTTGGCAATATCGTCAATAACTTGAACCTGGGCCAGTTGGTTAAATCGGAAGACCTGAATACGCTTCTAAAAGGGATTGACTGGGAAAAGGTCGCGGCTGGTGTAGGGAGCATCCTTTCCCAGCTTGACCTGGGTGCTTTCTTGGAGAATATCGATTTTTCAGGGTTGTTGCAGAGTATTGACTGGAATAGCCTCCTGCAGGGCGTGGCGGATCTGCTGCAGGATATCGATTGGGATGCATTATCGCAGACGCTGAATACGATTCTCGAGAGCGTGGACTGGAGTACGCTGGCAAAGCAGATCCAGCCTGTGCTGGACAAGTTGGATCTCGGTAGTATCGTGTCGAATATTGACTTTGGGGCTATATTCGATAATCTGGGTCCTCTGCTGGAGAAGGTTGATTTCGGCGCTATCTTTGAGAATCTGGATTGGGGGGCTGTTATTAAGGGCGTGGGCAGTTTGCTCAAGAATGTGGATTTGAGTGGCCTGGTTGATGGGTTTGTGCAGGGGCTGCAGAGCTTGGATCTGGGGAGTATCCTGGATCAGATTGATATTGGGGGGGTGAATATTGGCGAAGTCCTGGGGGGTCTGGCGGACAATGCTGGGGGAAATGCGACGAGTCTGGATGAGGCAGTGGATAACTTCAGGGATGTGGTGGATGATATTGCGGGCGGGAACTCTACGAGTGCTTAATACCCTTATGATAATGAATTGATACTCGTCCATGGCCGCTTAGTGCCGTGGTGGATGATATTGCGGGCAAGAACTCGACTCAAATGCGCCTAGCGTATACAAAATAAACAAATAACGAGGCTATAGAAAGGACACCTAAAGTAGGTAGGATCGCGTCTCGTCGGATTTAATCAGTTGGACTAATTGTCTTGGAAGAATCGGGGAATTGGATTCATCGACATAAGTGTATCAGGGGCCGGGGTTTGACGTGGTCGTTATCAGGCTTTGGGCGGCGTCGCCCCGGGCTTCGTTAAAGCCCGCCACATATCAATTATGGCTGAATATCAAATTAGTAATGCTCCTGATTTTGAATAGATATTATACGTACCGTCTCGGTCCTGTGTTCGCCTCCGCCGTCACCATGTACGCGTTCGATATCTGCCAATGTGGTATTGGCGAGCCTTGCGCTATATCTTCAAACCAATGTAAGTAAGAGACTTGGTAGTAAAAGTAATTTTAACATACATGCGGCTCTGATACGCCACCACACAGTCTCAGTGGCCTAGTCATCCTTTGGTGCTGTGGGGATTGGTAATATCGTTTGAGGTTGTTTTCTGAAAATTTGGAGGAGATGTTGCTTTTGAAAGCTGTTGACCTGGCCTACGACGGGTTTTATTACGTTGGAATGCTCCTTCCAACCATGGCCGCAAAATCCCATCTGTATAGGAAGGTACGTTGCAGTGCGGTTGACGCTATTCAAGGCTGCCTTGGTAGAGATACCCTATCACGGCCGTCTAAGTATCGGATAGGCAGATTATAAAGTATCTGCGGGCCTGGCGGTACAGCTGACTATGTACCAGTACAAACAGACCTTGATTAGAGGAGTCGAATTGAAAATGCTGCGTCCATGCGGTGTTGCAAAGTGAAAGCAATGGTGGTTTCAGTTAACGGGTTTGGCCTAGCAGCCTGCCAGAAACCTCACCCAGACCCCTTGATCTCCGCGTAATATTCTCAATTGCCCGTCATTTACCTAAATAGAATGTGCATGGCGAAAATGTACTTGGATTGCCAGCAGTAAACGGTCACGTGCAGCCCCAGGCAGGTAAACAACGGCCGCACCTCCTCCAACCTGTGCTACCCACACAACAGCGTTCTATCTCTGGATTCCGTCTGATGCAAGATGGCAGACGTCAAAAGCACAACAGACGAATCAACAAATGTGAATTCATCTTACGAGATAGACCCAGATGGCGACGTGACGTTGGTGGTCAACAACATCCCACGAGGCCTCCCCGCAGACTTGAAGGACGTATCGCCGGACCTTCTCGCTGGCAATGAAGAGTTGGAAGAATCAACCCCAACGGAAGAGGAAAGTTCAGAAGCTACAGAGGATGCGGACTCGACTGCGCCACGTCTTCGACTTCGGGTCTCTTCAAAGCAGCTGTCCCTTGCTTGTCCACACTTTGCACGAATGTTCAAAAGCGACCTCCGAGAGGGTACTGAGCTGCGGAATAATGGCAGGGTAGAGCTGGAAGTTGATCAACCATCTGGAACCGCGGTTTTACTGCTCATGCTGGTCATCCATGGTCGTACACGACAAGTCCCTCGAGTGGTGTCGAAAGAAATGTTGGTCGAAATTGCAGTTCTTGTGGACTATTTTGAGTGCTACAAGGCTGTTGAGGTCTTCTCCGACATGTGGATTGCCGCCATTGAACCGCATCCTGAAGAGCGGGTGGTTGAAATGCGAGACTGGGTCTTCATCTCTTGGGTGTTCTCAAAGAAGACGATTTTCGAACAGACGACATTGGCGGTTATCAGCAGATATCCGACTGTAATTCCCGCACAAGGGCTCCCTATACCAGCAAGGATATTAGGTCTGTCGTTATTCCATCTTTCACTACATCCTTATTAATGTGTTTCTGGTGGTAGGTCGTTTGAACGAGGAGCGAGAAAGGTACATTCAATCCTTGGTCGACGGATTGCATGACCTACACGCCCAGACTATATCAGGTTGCTATAGAAGCAGCCGTTCTAGCTCGAATAGCAACGAACTATGCTCGTACTTAGTTCTTGGTGCCCTTACAAAGAGGCTGGTGGATCTGAAGCTTTTGCCGAAGCCGACAGCCCCATTTCCTCATATGTCGTCGGCGACGCTCGTCAGGAACTGCATACACACCACGGACTCGCCCAGGATCGTGGAAGATGACTCCCAAGAGGCTCATGACAAATGCCGTTTGAACGCCCGCATCGATGTTGTGTTGCTATCACAGCCCGAACGACAGGGATTAGACCTGGATGCTGAAGAATTTCGTGGACTTCATCCGAATATATGAACCTGCTAAACGGCTCCATTGCCCCCTTGCTCTGTCTTTCCCATCGCAACGGGACATGGATCTTTGAGTCTTTGGTAGGACTTTAAACCCGCCGCTTGTCAGTAGCCGTACTCGGATTGTATTTTTATATCCATCGTCCTTAGCGCCTTGGGCTGTGGCATCTACGATATAACATCTCCAAATGAAACGCCTGTCACTGAGGTTGATTACCAGCTTCCCCATCCAGTCTGTATAGTCACTGGTTGTGATTCGATGTTCAGCCCCGAAACCTGTAGTCACTCGGCCGGATCGAGCCCCGCTCCCCCAAATGCACGTATAGGCGTTGGGGAGAAAGTATGAATTCTACATCAATCGACCTATCTCTTGGATTTCAAAGACACACATTCCTATGAACTGAGACAATGTGGGGACACGGCCCAAGGAGCGCGATGCCGCAGGTTTCCGTAGGGGTCGGTTACTCACTCAAGCGTACCAGGCGTCCGTCATCCGTCAAGGCTGGAGGGCAATCGCACCCTCCGCTTCCAGGTTATGGTTATAATGCTCTTTCCTGATTTTGCCGTACCCGGTTCGCACATTCCCAGCTGACCTGTATCTCTACCTACCCGCATAAGGTAGGAGCAGCCCCGGATTTCGTTGTCCTGGGAACCATGGGCACTTTCCTTTCTGTATAAATCATAGTTGCGCTTTCCTATTGAAGGAGCAGTGGCATCTGTGGTTGAGCCTGAGTCAGGTGCGACCTGCAGTAGACAGCACAGTTATTGCCTAGTAACGCAGTTGGTGGTGCGGTGTCAGATACTGGAATACCCAGTGGTCTCAAGAGTAAATCTACGTGTAAGTCAGGACTACTTTTAGAAAAGCCTACAAAGGCAGTCCGATCCAGATAGGATTTCATTTTACCCGTCCAGCATACATAAAAATCTCCAATTTGTACAGTCTGGCTGGACAACGAAGCAGCACTTTTAGGTCAACATCACGATGCTACTGTAGTCTAGTAGACCAGACTTCTCTGATTTACCAGTCTAGTAGAGCAGGCTTCCCTGATCTACCATGATGTGCCACATCTGCGTACCATACAGATGTGGCAGTAATGCTAAGCGCAGCACGAAATTCGCGAGCGCTTAAGCTTCGTTGGAACGGGGACATATTCTGTCGACGTTCCAAATGTCGGCTTTCGCCTTAAAGGCGAAGGTCGATTGTAACCTCTAGAGGTAATATCCTACCTCTGGATACGACGAGCATCGTAATGTCGAAAAAGGAAAACGCAGAAGTGAGGCTCTCGGTGTTTTAGGTCACCAGGTTGTCCCTGATCCTCCCATAACAATTTCCAGTCACCTCCCAGTCCCGGTCTGAATCAACCCAGACTGCTCCAACGATGGCTTCAACCTCGGTGGCAAGCTCATGCGTATACCCCCGCGAATGAATAGGGTAAAAAATCCCGTCAGGTTCAATAAACTCATCAAATTTGGCAATTCTAGCCTCGCTGGCCATTTCGCGATTACTCCCATACCGCTGCAATGTATCGTTCCCAGTTTCTGCGGCTTATTAGGCCATCAGACGTCCAGATATAACCTATGCTAGAACATACCGCAGCTCTCATGGGTTCGGTACCAGTCGTCCAGCAGTAGCAATCCCACGATCTTGTCCCCTAGGAATCCCAGTCGCCTATTGTTGAATTGGGTGACGGCCTCCTCTAGAATGGCATGGTTCTTGAAGGTGTAGCCGATATAGCTTTCGACGTATTGTGCAGGGTTATCGTGGGCACTCATGGCTCCGACGCAGTATTGTGCTGATTGATAACGTTAGTCCTCGGTGAACATGCCATCGCACTATACCTGGGGACCTGGGGACCTGGGTTTATACCACTCAGTTGTTGAGAATGGCAGGAATTCCAAGGTTTGCGCGAACCAAGATCGGACGAATAGTTAATCATTCTGGTCTGTCAGGACCACAAATAAAAGTTAGTTTTTACGAGAAACGTGGTGGCTGCGATCAGTTCGTGTACAAGGCCTACACCATCTACGCCATCGACGTCAATGATAGCAAACCGGAGAGCGGGTCTGAGTGTCGTCTCATCATGGACTCAAAGTCAGGGTCAGATCTCATCGCACAGTCCCGGATGTGGCCCAGTCTCCTGCCTGAGCAGGAATGTTCTCCGATAAAGTTTGGACCAAACATTGTCTTTGTGTCTCGAATGATAAATCTGCGGAGCTTGGGGCTATGTTCGTATACCCACAAGCCAGTACTAAGTGGATCTTACGCACGAACACCATCAGCCGATTAGGTCTAACGGTGATTGTGCGCAGTGAGTCGATCGTTAATGCTCCCACTGGTCTCTAGCACACCAATGCCATTCCTTCGTCAACAACCGGCAATCAGGGGAGGAGTGATACTCGAGGACAGCCTCTGGAAAGTAGAGTCCTCGTACAGTTTGGTCGGAGTAAAGCCACCCGACGACTGCCATCGGGGGTGGAGGGCCGAGAGAGCTGGGAGGACCCTGCTCAGCTCGCCAGGGAACATGCCGAACTATTGAACTTTAGCGTCAGCGACGAAGGACAGAACCACCTTAGCGCTATGTTCCTTTCTCCCGAAGGCTGAGAGGAACGATCAGGGTGATGAGGTTCAGGGTTCTCCGCACGCCGGCGTTAGTTTATACAGGTACGCCTTCACTGTAGCCCTATCACGAAAAGACACAGAGCAGACCCCTTGGTGTCCAGCAGGTCCCTGACGGATTTCACTCGGCATTTCCGTGCGAGAAGACATCGTGGGGGGCAGGGATCGTCCATCTCGTGGAATGACAGACCGAAGTGGATCGCATTTTCCGCCATTCACAGCCCTCAGTCTATATTAAAAGTCAAACCTTGTATACGAGTTGACGCGGCCGGATACGCAGTATCTGAAACACCATGGAGCTTCAATTTTTTGGAAGGAGAACTGATCCATCAGTGGGTGCTGTACGGATTACAGAATAAGATGTCGTAGCTGTTGGACCAAGACGATCCTAGCCATCCAGGGAGCACAGCCTCGTATCTCCCTGTCAGATCGAGGACCACAGCAGGCTCGGGTTGAATCCCACCGAATCAGCAAGGATGGCTTTGATCGCAGTCCCACCGTGTCCACATCTTCCAGAGTCCTTCCATAACGGGCACTATCAATCGATAAACTCAAGCCATTCATCGCCGGTCGAAAGGCAGCCCCGCAGATTGTGTATCGGATGGTTGGGCCCGGACAACGGAGGATTGCTGCTGCTCCATCTGTCCAGCTTCAGAGTCAGGTAATTCGCCGGTCTTACGCGTCCTGAGAACTTTGCTCAAGCGATCGTTGCTCCACCGGGGCTCGTATTCTGCCCTGAGTCCTGACTCTGCGTGAAACGCTCCACCCACTACCGAGAGGATGCCCTAATTCCGGCTTGCACGCGGCGTCTCCGGCGCAGTTCCCCAGACTTTAAACAGCCGGTGTCATATCAAGTGCCCGATGCAGAATCAGATTAATCTGGAGCTACGGAAAAGAGCCAAATCAGGGAGTGGGTATGTCTATCAACGTGCACTAGCATGCGCGATTGACCTTTGAAGGATTTAGACGCGTGCCATTAATATCTGTTGGTCAAGCCTGCTCTCAGTCGTATGAGGTCAATTCTTATTCGCCTGAACAGACCCTGCCCCGAATCAGACAAAGGGTCTTGTGCGGGTTATAATACGGCATTGATTTCTTCGAGGGCCTTATTTCCACAACTGAAAAGCTTAGTCGATCTGGCTACCCAAAGCCTTGCCCTCACGATGTCCAACTCTCCTCGGATCATTCATATGGGTCAAGCCCTTGATAGATCGGACAGGGTCCAGCGGGCCTGCGATCGATGCAATAATTCTCGCACTCGGTGTAGCGGTGAAGTTCCCTGGTACGAGGTCCACCCACGATATTGACAGCAGGAACTAATCTTTTGAACAGTGGACGTTGTGCTAGTACGCCCTATCCTGTAGCCATAATGTGTTAACGCAATCCTCCTGACATAAACAGAGCTGAATTACCCTTGCCAGTACCAGCGTGCAGTGAAAAGGCGCGGTCCCAAACCCCGGGCTACTCAGGACAAACTCCATTCTAAAAACCGTTGCTCGAACTCATCAGCCACGAGACAGACGAATACTTCCGGATCAGACGGTGCCAACGATAATACTCGACACAGCAGCAAAGGATCACTGTCCACAGCTTCGGACTGGGATGACAATGGAACTGACTCCCAAAGTCATGGTAGCACGCCAGACACTTCCTTCACTTTGGAAGGATCTGACCGGCCACTGCATTCAATAGAATGTTCGATTCCATGTGAGGCGCACACTTCCAGCTACAGCACGCTCCCACTCGACCTGCCGGCACTTCCCACCAGCAATGGATCCCTCAACGATACCCTGACGTGTCGATATCCTTGCCTAGATCAGGTTCTCCCGGCTGTACAAGGCATCGTAAGTCCGGAAGACGCTTGCAGTCTACTTGATATCTTCTTTGCAGATCCAGACATCGTGGGCTCACACGACCGCTGTCCCTACGTTCTGACCGCAATAATCCGCAAAAAGTCGCTGCTTCGACAAAAGGCCCCACGACCAGTGTCGCCTGCTTTGCTGGTAACTATCCTTTGGTGTGTGTCGCATACAGCAAACCTGGAAATTTTCCGAGATGCCCGTACCCGTTCCAAAGTTATTCAGCGTCTCTATTTGTTGTCGATGAAGTTGTTGCGAGTCAGGGAGTCGGATAACTGGCAGCGCACCGCTAGTAGGACCATCATTAATTTTCCAAGCTATCAAATAACTGACAATTCTGTGAAGGTGGCTGGGCTGCTGAACCTGACCTCTCCCCGTGTACAGCGGCTGTCGAGACTGATTATTGTCCAATATCGGAGAATATCCCCGAGCAGAATGTCGACGATGTGATCAGTTACATCCTGCTTGCATGTGTGATATCAGGAACGGAGTCCAAATATGAATATATGCAGTGGTGGAACAAAGCCGTATACCTGGTGAAGAGGCTGGGTTTCAATTCCGAAGCACGAATAGCTCAAGATACCCCATCATCGCAACAAATGTCCCTTGCTTCACGAGAACAGCACGAGGAATGTCGAAGAGCGTTTTGGCTAGTCTATACCCTAGATCGACATTTTGCGTTATCCTTCGGTGAGCCCCTGCACATCCACGACTCCGAATGTCAAGTGCTGTATCCATTGCCAGAGTGGATATGGAGAGATCTCGACAGTATACCCCTTGAGGACATTCCTCCTCGAGTCTGTGGACCTCCAATCCGAATATCGGGTACCGGGTGCTTGGATTACTTTCTCCCCCTCATGGCCTTACTCGGGGATATTCTCGAGTTGCGTTCACGGGCTCAACACCCTCGCCTGGGAAACCCCAACGAGGCCTATCTGACGGGCATCATCCAGACAATGATGTCTGACTGTGAATATAGCCTGGATGTCTTGCGGGCCGTGAGGGCGCCGCAGTCTGCGTTCCCCACTGCTCCTTTATCCCTCGATAGCACGGATGAGCAGCCGGTATATCCCGCCTGTACGACCACGGATGTCGTGATTGCATACAGCCAGTACATACTCCGTGTATTACATATGCTTCTCTACGCAGAAGGTAATAACATCGACTCCTCCAGCTGTGCTCTTTCGCCAGACCTGTTCACGACCACGGCCAGCTCTATAACAGCCGCGGAGGCAATCGCCCACATTCTAGACCTGGACAGCAACCTCTCATTCATGCCATTTGTATTCGGTATATATCTCTCCCACGGCAGTCTGAATTTCCTCTCCGTTGCCGACCAGATGTCCCGTGTTGGCGCGAGTGATTTGGCAACGCAGGGCTGTGGAACTATTCTTCGAGCCCACGAGGTGGCAACGCGAACATTTAATTCATCATTCCAGGTAGGCCTTCATTTTATGATACAGTATTCCATATTACGGGATGTTCTAACACGTAGCAGAAGAACTTCACTCGGACTGTGCGGCAGTACGCCTGCATGGTAGGTGGGATGAGTGCTGGCGATATGCAAGGGCACAAGTATAACGAGGTCTTTGCATTGAAGTCGGATTTCTATGATAGTATATACGCTTAATGGAGGCCAGCATGGCCTTCGTTTGTGATTAAATTCTAATAGTTAATTCATTGATACCCTTCCCGCCATCCATTCTATACGACAGCTCCTAAAGTGGAACATCTCTATTATCATGTCACAGGCCTAGTGAAGACCAAAAGCTTAAAACGCCTCGTCCTCCTCCATCGACTCAACCATATAAATAAACGAAACCCTCGGAAGCCTATTAACCTGGACAATCCTCCCAACCCCAACCAACAAATCCCCAGCAGGGGCCAACCAAACGCCCCCACGACAAACCTCACTCCTAACAGGACAATAGGCAAGTCTGCCCGTATTGCGCGCAGTATTCAGCCTACAGCACTTCTCCACCAACGAAGTATACGTGAACGGCTTGAATTGCGTTGCAGCTGCAGCGGCGTCCTCGGGCTCGACGAACACGAACAGCGGGAGCTCCATTATTTCTGCGATTGCCGTAAGATTGGTACAGGTGGCCTTCTTCTGAGACGGCGAGGCCGTGGGTGCGGCGGCCGATGCAGTCCGTGCCGTAGTAGGGGCGGGGGTTGAGGAGGGGGATCTTTTCTTTGTCTGTTGGGTGTTTCATTGCAGCTGTATGTATGTATGCGTAGTCTGATCTAGTTTGGTTGTTCTTCTGATGGGAGATTTAGGCGTTTAATAGGAAGGATTGATGATATGATAGGGTTCAAATTATGGCGTCAGGCTGATTTTTTTTATCTTATACTCTATTGTGCTGTAGCTATTTGTACCACTGTTTCTCTGCATTCTTTATATGTGATATTGTCTACTGTTTGAGATATTTCTTTGTGTCTAACACCTCAATGATGTATTGCCTCACCTGTTCCATGGTATGTCTCGTTTGTTAGTCCCCTTGCTGGAGTTGCTATATTAAGACCATGTCCAAAGACGAATATCTTAGTCCTGGACAACTGAGTATTGCCATTTAGCGAGATCCAGCATATTATCTGGGCTATGTAGGAGCGCAGTATTTAGCCCTATTACCGTGAACTCGACTCCTGGATTATTATGTCTATTTTATATAGACTGAAGAAATGTTTTCCCCAATCCGCTTAATCAAGATACTATAAGCCGTATATGCAGCCACAGTCTATAGACAGAATATTTCCTTCACTACTCTCTGCACAACATTCCCCCGAGGATTCTTGCCAGCCATCATCCTAAGCCGTGCCCGATCTCGCCTCCTCAACTCCTTCATCATCTTCTGCTCCGATACAGGCTCAACAATATACATAATCGTGATATCCGGACACACAAGCACTTCGGTAACAATCCCCGTCCCAAACATAACACCCCCGCCAGGCGTCGCCCAGATCCCCTCATAGCGATCACCCACCTCCGAGGTGGGCTGCGCGCTCAGATCACATTGATCCAGGTATCTCTGCATATTAACAAGTTCATTATACCTCAGCGCTCGGAACTTGTGCTTCCCGCTCCCATCGACCTGCGGGTCCGGGGTCACGCCGATAAAGCGCTTCAGGGCTACGACTTCTGTGATTTTGCCGAATCGGGCATGTAGCAAGCCTGAGGGGCGGATTTCGAGCCCGTCCATCAGTTTTCCGATGCATTGGGTGTGCGAGCCGTAGTAGAAGGAGTTTTTGTCTTCGCCTACGGGGGTTTGGAAGATTTTGGCTGGGCGGTAGTCGGCCATGGTTTCTGTTCTGGATTATTGAGAGTTTTATGGGTGTGTTAAGTTTATATGAGGTCCATTTCGTATAGCTTAAGCATCTTTCTCTTTATAACCAGCTTTTTGTTGGTTTCGTATACTCCGGGTGCCTTTCACTCTTTCACTTTGTTGCCGGAAAAGATAAAGGCTTTTACACTCTGAAACAAAGACAGAAGTGCGAACTTTCCCAAGATATTCAGCATATATCATGGGAGGATCATTATGCACGTTCTCTGGCCATTAAGGCACGTTGCCGGCAAACTTGCCGCGTCGACAGCCACAATTCTATGCCGATTCAATTCCGATTTAATGCCATTCTCATCGGCCTGAAATCTCCCAACTCAGACCTGTGAGCTATATCCTGCTGGTCTAACTGTCCCAAGCCCGCATAATAACTCCTCGTTTTACTAGTCTGGTGGCCGTGTTGGTTTCTAGTGGAATCATTGTGGTGATATTCGGTGATACCAGCTACTTTAGACCGCTTGAAAGGATCCTGAAGGCTCACGAAATTAGTAATATCGGGTACAATATATCAAAACAGGCACTGCGCTAACACCCATGGACCGTGCCAGTTATACAACCCTGATACCTAACCTCTTCGGTCTCCATATATCCAATGAATAGCAATTAGTTATTTCTTTTAGAATCCATTCAAATAGCGTAAACCGCCTTGAAGCCGGATTTTTATGTTTACGTCTACCCTGTGGATAAACATCCCTAACCAGATTCAAATTAGGCTTTTGCCTCCCTGGTGTGGTACTACCGTAACACAGCTTCTAATTGGATTATGAGATTACACATCTGGGGTCCGCTGACCGAGCAATACGTATCTTAAAGACCTCGCTCCCGCTTCATCCAAGCCCGCAAGTAAGTTTCCCACCCATCCAACCCGCCATGGATGTCCTGCCTCCACCAGATTATCCTCCGGTCCAGCCGGGCGAATATCCTCGAATTCCAACTCGAACGTCGCCGGCGACTCTTGACAAATTGCATGCGTCTTCCGTCCGAGGTGATATCCACCAATTTCGGGACATTCTTGACTCCCAAAGTTCTTCATCGGAGGGCTTTAACATATGTGACTTGTATGCGATAATGATCGAAGCCATCAAGCGAGACGATGTACAGTTCATCAAAGAGCTCCTTGATCGCGGCTTACCTATGGATCCACTCTATGCATTAGAAGCTGTCAAAGTCAAGGGGAAGTATGCTCTAGAGGCTTTCCTTCAAAATGGATGGAATATCAACCAGCCCATGAGCGAGCTTAAACCTCCCGTGCTAGGGTGAGCCTCGTCCCAATAATCCTGACCATGCCATCAGGGATAATGTTATAACATTTCTCCAGCTATGCCATTGCAGATGAGAATATGGTAGCTTGGCTCCTTGATCATGGAGTTGACCCCAATCAACAATGTATTATTGATCTGACCCTACTGTCCCTTGCCGTCGACAGCGCCTCAATATCCGTCATCCAGCTCCTGCTCAGTCGTGGCGGAGATGCTCGAAAAGGCCAACTCCTCCACCACGCAGTTGAGCGGGATTCGGGTAGCATCGCGGTCTTGAGACTTCTCCTCGCAAATGGAGCTGCTATCAATTCAACCATGTACGAGGACCATTATCCTTCTCAGGCGCTCTTCTACTTTATGCCTCGCGGAACAGCTCTGCACAAAGCAGCTGAACTCGGCAAAGTGGATGTACTTCGCTACTTGGTCGACGAAGGAGCCAACCTGGATATTAAGGATGCAGATGGTCGCACGGCTCTGGAGTATGCGCAGACGTTAAATCAGTTGAAGGTCTGCCAGGCTCTCGAGAAAGGGGATTAGCTTGTCTTTCTGTATCCATGGCTGTCGTGTACCTGTTTGGATCGTCTTGTTCGTGCATTAATAACCTACACGACACAATTTAATTGAAATATTTTGTTTGGTTGTTCAAGTACCTTCCAAGTTTTCAAACGCTTCAATATTTGAATTGTATGGGGTAACAGGTCGTGGAGCCGAGTGATTGTGAAGGTACGAATGTCTATTGGCCCTCTGAATTCCCAATCAATAACCCTAACCCATGGCCAATCCAATAAACCTGCCTCCCAAACACAAAGTACGTACAAGTGCAGGACGGCAGCCATGGGCGCGACCAACCCATCCCCAGTAGGGCTCCTATTCATGTATACAAGCCATCAATCCGACCGGAGTTGTTGAACTCCTCGATAAATGTATCGTTTGCCTTCATGGCCTTAGCCAGGTGCTTGAATGTGACTTGAGTCTTTCCGACGGAAGCCAATGCTAGAAAATCATGATATTTGCCCTACCATAGTGCAAAGCTTCCTCTGTATTTTCCCAAAGAGGGGATGTTGCGGGGTGTACCCGACGCTGCCGACTTATACATCTGGACCGTGCACAACGGCAGATGCTCACAGAGTTATGCCGAGCAGGGCCCACTCGCCGCAATACGAAGCAATACGAAGCTTCACAATGGGGTCCATCTCCGCATAAGGAGGGGGGCCTGTGGGCTGCCATTGGACCCTGGCCTGCACAATTCTGGCCAGATCCGAATAAGTTGGAGACTGGGGTCGTATTGCGTATTTCTTGATCATCGCTTATGGCTGCGCGTATAAATAGGAGTCGGCCGGCTGTCGGGAGTCGATCGATCGGATCGGTTTGGTTTGGTTTGAGGCTCGGTAGCAGAAATGGCTGCCTCCAGTGGTGTCGACGCTGATGTCGAAAAGGGACAAATCGGAGAAAATGGCGACAAAGGACAGAATGGCGAGAATATTGTCGCGCACGAAAAGGTCGACTGGGATGGGCCGGACGACCCTGCGAATCCGATGAACTGGCCGACAGGGAAAAAGGCCGCGCAGCTGGTGCTCATGGCTGCGAATACCTTCATCACGTACGCTCCTGTCTTTCTTTCTAGAGGTGATAGACTAATTCAGGGGCAGCCCGCTCGCCTCGTCCATGTTCGCGCCCGGCATCCAAGGCGTCATGAAAGACTTCCACTCGACCGACACCATGCTGGCCTCGTTCGTCGTTTCGGTGTTTGTGCTGGGATACGTGGTCGGGCCGTTCATTATCGCGCCCATGTCCGAGCTCTATGGCCGTGTGCCCGTCTATCACGGCTGCAACGTGCTGTTCCTGGTGTTCACCATCGCCTGCGCTGTCTCGCAGGACATGCCGCAGTTAATTGTCTTCCGGCTGCTCGCTGGTGTCGCCGGTGTGTGTCCGATCACGATCGGCTCCGGGACAATTGCCGACATGATTGTACAAGAGAAACGCGCTGGAATCATGGCCGTCTGGGCGCTGGGGCCTATCCTAGGCCCGATTGTTGGACCGGTTGCTGGAGGATTCCTGGCCGAGGGCGCAGGCTGGAGATGGGTATTCTGGGTGATTGCGATCACAGTATGTCCGTCCAAACCATTCAACAGGCGTCTCTGTGATCACTACTTCGACGCCAGCTAACGAGTCAGGCCGGGGTGATTAGTATTGGAGCCCTCCTCGCCTACCGCGAGTCATACGCACCGGTGCTGCTCGAACGCAAGGCCGCCAGACTGCGCAAGGAGACCGGAAACCTGTCCCTGCGTTGTATCCACGACACCGGACGAACCCCTAAGCAAGTGTTCGTCGACGCCTTCACGCGGCCAGTCAAGCTGCTCTTCTTGTCACCCATCGTCTTCCTCTTCTCGCTCTTCGCTGCTGTGTCTTACGGCTACCTATACCTGATGTTCACCACCATCACCAGCATCTTCGAGAACCAGTACGGCTTCTCGCAATCTCTGGCCGGTCTCGCCTACCTCGGGTTCGGCGTAGGCAGTCTGCTCGGCCTGGTCGTCAGCGGCGTCGTAGGCAATAAAATCGCACAATCACACACCGCAAAAGGAATCTTCAGACCAGAGTCCCGTCTCCCGCCGATGATGTTCGGCGCGTGGACAATCCCCATCGGCCTCTTCTGGTACGGCTGGGCCGCTGAAGAAAAGACGCACTGGATCGTCCCTATCATCGGCACCGGCGTGTTCGCAATAGGCCTGATGACTGTCTTCATGGCGGCAAACACGTACCTTGTAGATTCGTATCTGCTGCACGCGGCGTCTGTGACGGCGGCTAACACGGCGCTGAGGTCGCTGGCGGGCGCTGTGCTTCCCCTTGCTGGGCCGGCGATGTATGAGGCGCTGGGCCTGGGATGGGGGAATTCGCTCCTTGCGTTTATCGCGTTGGCGATGTGTGCTTGTCCGGTGTTGTTTTGGAAGTATGGGGAGTTTATCCGCACGCATCCGCGGTTTCAAATCCGGTTATAACGCATATATTATATAGACTTGGACATAAAAGTAATAAAAGTTGTGTTATGAGTCTGGGCCGAACCGAGGAGCCGAAGCGGGGAACAACACGTTTCTTTACTTCTGCAACCTTCACATTCCTACCCTTCTCTGCAGTTAATCAAGTCAACATGATCTTTGAACCCCTAAATCGAGTTCCGGTCCCGTACCTGGACATCCTGAGCTACCTGTTCGGAAATCCCCAATACAACCCCGACAAGCCCGTTCGTCCCACCCCCAGTAACACAACAGCCAACTACAGCCTACTAACCATGCATGTACCAGGTTTATATCGATGTCGCAAACCCATCTCGCTCGATATCATTGAACCAGGCACGCACAATTGTCCGGCAGCTCATCGCCGGCCTGCGCAAATGGGGCGTCAAAGAGGGCGACTGTGTCGCTATCCATTCCTTCAATGACGTATGTCATCGCTACCCATTTATTTACACCGGCTGACAATATCTAGATCTCATATCCCATGCTCGTCCTGGCCATCGTCGGCGCAGGCGGCATCTTCACCGGCACGAATCCCGCCTACACAGCGCACGAGATCGCCCACCACTTCCGTGCGTCCGAGACTCGGTTCGTCGTGTCCGAGCCAGAGATCATCGGGCCGATCATCGACGCCGCAAACCAAGTCGGGATTCCAGACGCGAATGTGCGCTTCTTTGACACGCAGGGCCAGACTCTTTCCGGTGATAGGCTGTCGTGGAAGGATTTTTTTAACCATGGCGAGGAGGACTGGGTCTCCTTTAACGATGAGCATCGCGCGAAGACGACGACTGCGGCCAGACTCTTCAGCAGCGGCACAACGGGCCTGCCCAAGGCCGTGACAAACACGCACCACAATTTCGTCGCGCAGCAGGAGCTCGTTTACGAGGTGAATCCGCGGCCGTACGAAGTACGCACCACCCAGCAGGGTTCTCTTAAGGGGATTATTGATTAATTGATTATGTAGAGCAACCGCGTCATCGCCATCCCGCTCTTCCACGCCGCCGCCGCCCCAAGCACACACTTTGGCGTCCTCAAGTCCGGCAACACCACATACATGATGCGCCGCTTCGACCTGCCCGTCTTCCTAGACACATTCGAGAAATACAACATCACAGACCTCGGTCTCGTCCCGCCCATCGCGATCGCCGTGCTCATGAACCAGCTCACGCACACGCGCCCGTTCCTCAAGTCCGTGCGGACGGCGACGTGCGGCGCCGCGCCCTTGGATAAAGGCGTGCAGGCGCGGATCCAGAAATTGCTCTCTGACGGCGCGCCCTTTACGCAGGTTTGGGGCATGACGGAGACGACTTGTGTTGCGACCAACTTTCCGTTTCCGGAGGATGATGATACGGGGTCTGTCGGGTGGTTGATTGCGAATGTCGAGGCTAAGTATGCCCATCCATACAATACTATATAGTTGTCGAAGGCTAATAAATGTAGGCTAGTCAACGAGACAGGCGAGAATATCTCCGCATTCGACACGCGCGGAGAACTCTGCGTCCGCGGTCCCACAGTCACACCAGGATACTTCAACAACCCCAAAGCAAACGCCGAGTCCTTCGATTCAGACGGGTGGTTCCACACGGGCGACATCGCGTACTGCGACGGGCGCACGCGGAAGTGGTACATCGTCGACCGCAGGAAGGAGCTGATCAAGGTGCGCGGGTTCCAGGTTGCCCCGCCGGAGCTGGAGGCCGTGCTGCTGTCGCATCCGCAGATTGTTGATGCGGCGGTGATTGGGGTTGCGGATTCGGGGGGTGATGGGGAGCTGCCGAGGGCGTATGTTGTGAAGAGGCCTGGGAGCGGGGATGGGCTTACCGAGGAGGAGGTTAAGGGGTATCTTGCGCCGAAGCTGGCCAAGTACAAGGCGTTGGCTGGTGGTGTTAGGTTTGTCGAGGTGATTCCGAAGAACGCTAGTGGGAAGATCCTGAAGAGAGTGCTGAGAGAGGAGGCTGCCAAGGAGGGTCGTTCTATGCTATAGATAGTATATATCCATATATACATATATATAGTATATTATTTCGTATTATTACTGCTGATAATTATATTAACAAGTCTAGTAGCATAACTCCATTTTTTTCTATTCACTATAACTACTATTCCTAAAACGAAATAAAATTATTAAGTATTTTTAATAGCCTCTTATACCTATAAATACTTATAGTAGATAAAATAATCAAGTATACTCGCATTGCCTGTCACACTTTTTTTATAGCTCCAAGCTATGGACTCCAGCAGCGGGGATTCCAGCAGGCGCTAATCCCTTCACGTCTAGTGCAGGGAGTGTTTTGTACTAGGGTTAGCTGGATCCCGCTGGAGATCGGATACTAGTCTTAGGTCATGTCCTTGCCACTGAGGTAATGTTAAGAGCGACGGCGTTCATGAAATCTTACCTGTTTACTAGATCTCTACCAACCATAGGTATCCATTATCAATCAAGAACCTATTAGAAAATCCTTAGATGGTTAAATTGAATAACAACTCAAAAGTCTTTCTTGCTATCCTATACAGTACTGTATCCTCTTTCCAGTACCAACATGCACGGGCACAGGCCAGTTGTTGTATAATACCAAGAGGACAAGCCTGAGAACGCATTCCCAGACGACATTTCCAAACTCCTATCAAGAGGCGCACGTCTTCAAAACTCGATAGAAAACAACATAAGCAAATCCCGAACGTTGCTTTATTTCACCATGCTCGAGACTGTAGTTCTAAGCATCGGTGTTCACATAGCTGCATCCCCGAGGACATTTATAGGACCAAAACCCACAGTGGCCGTTGTTAAAGTTTTGATATGTATACCATTCAAGATGCGCATGGTGGTTAACTGGGCTACCTCCGGCCGTTCCAGTTTCCCAGGTGTGAGGTGTGCACCACGACCGAAGTTTGGCAACATCATTCGCCGGGGGCTCCCCTGCAGGTTTGTATTGACAAGTATTGCATCTGTATCCCGCAATATCGCAGTCGGTAGAACACCAGCTACTCCCAAGGTTGTTGCAAACAGTATTAATACTGGGGAAAGTGATCTCGCCTCTATTTCCACACTCATAAAAGCGACTCGCTGAGACAGGTAAAGGAATTGCGACTGAAGCCAGGGCGGTTATGAAAAGTTTCATTGTGAACATCGTGGAAACAGTGGACTAAATGAAGTTAACCATAGAGGTACCGAAACAAACATTTCAACAGTACCGCTGCCGTCGATGGACTATACATACCTTGGAATATAACTTGTTGGGCTTGGGAGGCGACTACTTCAAGGGAACATAGGAAACTGCTGCCTATTTATGCGTCAGCGATACGAGGATTTGAAAAAGAAGAGAGCATATCTCTTAGTCAATCACGCAGTAGTCGATCCACCAACTAGTGTTCAAGGTATCAGCTAGTGGCTGATCTATTAAGTAGTGGTCATAGTAGTTGCATGAAGGACGTAAAATAGGAATAGATATTTAGGGCAATGATAGATACGTGTTGGGTCTGCTTGAAAAGGATAGGGCGCCATATCGGCGTTGAAGATATGCTGCCACACTGATCCACTAACCAATAATAATGGAGCTTGTCGTGATATCAACCGCGTCGAGAAGTAGGCTGGGAAAACTGGGTTGGGTCACTATGCGCTTGACCGGCTAAAACAAGTTCCAATTATATGCAATATACCACTTCTATGGTAGCGATACTTTGATTGGGGCTCAAGGGGACAACACTGAGATCCTGTTTGAACCCCACTGGCTTCCATTAAGCCCATAAAAAAAAAGCACAGTATTTGGAATACTGTCAAGAGACATGGAACGTGAGAAGGGGCGATTTTTCCCATACTCATACAATGTCAGGATATCCCGCAGAAACACGGCACTGTCCGGGTTATTAGCGTGTTCTGGATATCACTTGCTTCTTTTCTCACAGCCCTCCATTCCATAAACATCTTCCTCTTTCCCCGACTCTACGGCCGCTCAGTATCTCAATGGATCAAGCCAGGCGATCATTATCACTGTCCACATGCTGTTACAGAAAAAGGAACTAAGCTATAGAGCAGGAAAATGATATACAAGAATAACTTCTGGATTCCAATTTGCCTACATGAGTTTTTGAAAAGGTACCTGGACCATTCATGATTTCTTCTCTCTAGCATGATCATGCTCCACAACTTACTTTGTTTTTCTCGACGAATCTCGGCTTTTATCGAAGGAAATTGTCGATCAGGGTCCGTCTCCCCGTTATTAGTCGGTCTGGCGCCATAAAGCACGATCTGACGGCCGATATCGTCCCGAAGATGAAACTCTCAGCGATCCATTCTGTAATTGCGTAGCAAATTTCATCTGTGATGTGAATTTATTGAATAAACCGGAGAATCGGCATGGTTTGATGAAGGAAGTGGTTATTTGTCACTCTCTGAGCAACTCAGCTAGCCACAAGGTGATTGAGCATTCACCGGCATCACTAAAGAGCTATGGACCCAGTACTATTAGTCATGGGATGCTGTCCTCGGTGGAGGAAGTGCTCAAGTTGCCCAAGGCAGGCGTGTACCATGGATAACTTGATAGATTGCCTAACAATATATCCAGAACAGTGCACGTCACGTCCGTGATTAAAATCTCAATCCCTATCTGTCTCTCTCTCCAGGGCACGCGGCCCATTTTCAGCTTGCCACATCTGGCACTAGCACGACGTGGGGTGTAATATAGCTAATAACGAGAATGCTAAAATCCTGGTTTGCTTCATCCTGGTGACCTTGAGATGATCATCTGAACTATTGATCTGCTTGATGATTGTGGATCTCCACAAGTTCGTGGCCCTTGCGCTACATGGTTTGAATTTACGAACACAATAGCGAACAGTCGCTGTATTCCGGGATTCGGTGCAGATTTCTACCCTTTGTTTCAGTACTTGAAGTGAAAGGGAATAAACTCGGCATTGATTGATTCAGTCAGACTTGAATGTTACTTCGGCAAGAGCTCTCCACACGTACCGACGCCAGGCGAGTTTGACGGCACGAAGGAAAACAACCCCGTCCAGAGTGAAAAGAAGGTTCCACTCCCGACTGCTTCACCTGGGACGACTCGGCCGAACTGTCCCCGGGATCGTCCCCGAATCATCCCCGGATTATCCTAATTATCTCTAATCTATTACACAGGACTGGAAAGACCGCAACCAAGACCGCACCCGTCCAGCCCGCGTGGTCTTTAGTCCTAGATCTTAGAATTATTAGATAGTCTTAATGTTTTAAGAATTATACTATTATAGTTTACTGAATTTGATAACTTTTTCAGAGTCGGTTCGTCTAACTTATGAGTCTAGCAGGATTCTAGCAGCGCCAGTCTTTACTATAGAGATAGCGGTTATGTTAGATATATCAAGTTCTAACATGATATCAGTATTTTTGTATTTAATAGACCATGGGCGGTTGCTCTACATAAGATATGTGGTAGTTAGACAGGACAGTTAGCTCGTATTCTACTAGTTTTTCCTTGATTAGATTTGCAAGTACAGTAGACATTTTCTCGTTAGAGGGGTCAATAGAAATCCAATTCATTTCAATAAAAAAGCCCCCTCGTGTAATAACTATCCCTATCTCCTATGTAATGATTTCCATGAAAAGCTGGTTGAAAGAAAAAAGAAGGTCCTCTCGAACCACTGGTCTCCTTCCCATCAATATCAAATGATAACGAAGATAACTATGTAAAGCTGATTCCTGATTGCGTTCCCACCAAAACATAGAACTACAATGCGAGAACAGGGCTAGATAAAACAAAACTTGATATTGCCCTTGCTAGATACCATGTAATAGGTCATCATATTCGCGACCATGGACCAAAGGCTATATTACTTTTTGGAGATAAAGCTGTTCAGAGCGTATTTAATTATTTTGAAAAGTATCAGCTCAGCTCGAGCTGCCAGAAGACACCTTGGGGTCATGGCTAGGCTGCGCCACCGTCGGCTCCATAGTAGGCATACCACTGGGCATTGGATGCCTGAAGGTGTTGATTTTCAGACCGGATGGTCGCGGTTCCAGATCCAGGAAAGTAGCAATTCGGGCAGGTAGACGACACTTAGTGCTGCAATACAGAGGTGACTTCATCCTTTTGCATGCTGCGGTGAGCTCGTTTACCGCAAAACCGGAATATGGGGGGTGTTTGTTGCGGCGGAAAAGGCGCAGGGAGGTCATTTGTCTGGTAAGTGCCCCGAGAACCACGTACGTGCAATGAAGATCAGGCGACTCCCCGCGTAGAGAAAGGCACGGGTCCTGACCAGAGGACAAGCGACGAAAGAGGTGTCGTATGCTTTGGATGATGGATTGAAGACGCCCATATCGTCCTTCGTTGAGTGCGTCTGCCGGAAGTGGCTTAGAAAGACATTCACAAGCTTTGGGTTCCAGTTACAAGAGTCTAAACTAACCTATGATAGGATGAGGAATGGGCAGATTCCCGGCTGTAATGACGTGGGTACTGGTTTCTTGGATGGCCAGAGTAATTTTCGCGAAGATCTCTCTTTGCTGGAATACCCAGGATATGAACAGCCACTGCTGAGCATGTTTATTGTATGCTGTAGGGATAGTGCTTGCCAGGTCATGAAACCAGATATCTGAGAACACTTCAAGCGGCTCGTAGCAACCATAATAGTCAGCCAGAATCGCAAGATTACACAGAATTTCAAGTGAAATCTTCCGTGGGATGAGGCGTGTCCGTCCATGGACAATCAACAAGAAGATAAGAAGGGCGCGAGCATCCCAATCTGCCACGGCAAGCTCAACATACCCGTGAGATTGAAGGTTTGATGCTTCTCGAAACGAGCCGCTCAACATCTTTTCGAAATACTGGCTGGAAAGAGTGAGGTGCTTGGACGACGCTCTTACACAAAGCAAGTGATCCTTCTTCTTCTGCGGAACTGATGTCGGGGGTTTGGCAACATCAGACAGGCCGCTCAGCATGTCGGCACTCAGATTCCGAAAATCATGTGGCAGGTGTTCTGGAACATTTCTGACAACAAAGAAAGTATCCCCGGCTGGATCCAAGCTGTATGTGAGTGAGTACTCAGGTTTATCCTCGACAGAGGTTGGGTAATTATCTTTGCGATCCTTTTTCGCCGGTCTACTAGAATCATCGGCTGGGGCAGCTCTCTTCATAGTGGGAGCGGTTCAGTGTGAGGTTGACGTGAAAGTGCCGGAACTGAAAACTTCGATGTTCTTGAGGGTGGTGTGGGTTTGAGGTTTTTGAGAGGACAGAAACGGAGGAGAGGGTGAAGGATCAATAGTAATGTCGTGTTATCTTTTCCGGAAAGTGAGCTCAAAGCGAATATTCGAGAGCAGGTAGAGGCCGTTTTGTGCTGAGGAACGGGACAGCACGTTACATATGGGTCCAGGGTCGTCAAGCACGGCCGACTCACTTCAACGGAGTCGGGATTCTGAAGGGTCAGACTGCTTGGGGTTTCGAAGAGGTAGTCAAGTGTATAAAGATAAGGTAGCGATGGAACAGAATATCTGATTTCATAAATTCTAACGCACTGAGTTCGTCATGCAGTGCGGCGCCTCGGAAAATCCGGGTCGTCAATATCAAAACCAACTGGGTCGGAGTAGCTACTGAGCATGGTAGTAATGCGAGACGATAGTTCACACGCTTCATGACCATTATTCCCAATATTTGGTGACCTAAATGTGTCACGAAGGCTAGTCTTGGTCTTACTGACGCCAAACCCTGGAAATGGACTCTGCGGTGCTGGTGCTTGTACCAGCTTCATCTCCATCATCCTTTTCGTCAGTGCACCAAGGACGAGGTACGTACATCGTTCATGCGGATCAGGGCTGTAGAAGATAGAGCCCTGTCTCTGAGCACAACCATCCGCAACCTTGAAATGTAATTTGTTCAAATCGTCAATCAGTCGCTGGATGTAGGTAGTCCGCTGCATGTTCAACTTGTCTGCTCCAGTACCATAAATGAGTTGGGAAAACACAAAATACTTGTCATATCAAAATATTCATTGGGGGGCACACCTATAATTGCTGGTGGGATTGGTAGGCCTTTGCCTGTGATCTCGGTTGTACTGTGGTCTTGAAGATATTGGGTCATTTTCCGAAATATATCCTTCTTATAAAAAACCCACGATATCAAGACCCAGTTTACAGCATTTAGATAGTTCAAAGTTGGATCTTGGTAGTTCCAAGATTGGCCGAAAGCAAAGGGTGGAGGTTTGATCTCCGGCGTGGTTGGCAGTTGACTCTCCAACGCGCGTATCCAAAGATCCGAAAAGACACTGACGGCGTCGTAGCATTCATAGTAGTCGACGACGGCGGCCATGCCCGTCAATGCTGACAGCGATATCACGGTCGGAACCTGACGCATCCGGCAGTGAAGGATGCACATGAGAAGTATGAAAGGTAGTGTCCTGGACTCCTGGATCTTAATCTCGACATTGCCTTGGGATTGAAGCTGCACGCCCTCGCTAAACTTGCTGCGAAACATGCGGGTAAAATAAGGGCACGCTAAGGTCAGATGCTTCGAAGAGGCTTGAATCCGGAGTATTTTAGAGCTTGAGCCGAAATTTAGGTACGACGATCCGCCAAGCGTGTTGAATTGCACATCATCCAAGCGAGCAGGAAGGTCGTTGGGGGCGTTGTCTAGCACCAAAGTGACGTCTCCGTCTGGATCAAAAGCATAAGTCACAGTCTCCTTCGGATTGGCTGCCATGGTCGAAAGAGATACACTAGGTTTCTGTGTCTCTGTCATGATGTAGACGGTAGCAGTTGGGGCCGGGAAGAAATGGAGATGGAGTTGTTGTGTTGTTGGAACCGAAACAATTCAAAGTCGAAAGTTGTTGGTTGATTTTGTCTTCCCCAGGCAGGTGTGTCCACGTGACTCCAGACACAGCTCTCTCTTCAGTCCGTTCTTACCCTCGTTGGTTTTGTAAGGAGGAAAACGTGGAGCGCATAGATTTATGCTTGTAGTGGCTTCCAGGAGTTGGAGTGAGGTTAAAGCGCTTTGGTAAATTGTGTTGGTATTGTAACCCACAACTAGCAACAACAAGATATACCAGTGCGGTGGAGACGGGTTTTAACAGGGAGATCAACATACTGAGGGAGGAGAGACAGATAATAATTGGGGACATTTATAATAGCGGACAAGTACACTGCTAAGTGGAAAGGGCACCAGTGTGACCTCGATATTTACTGTTTCTGTTAAGGTACAGTGAATATCGTCATGTTTATGAGAAATAGAAATTTGATGACATTTCTGTCCGACATTGATGTAATGCTAATTTATGCTCTACAAATTTTCAGCGGAAAAAGCGAATTTCATAACTTCAGTTGACTAGAATCTCATATGCTACATAACCAGGGAGAATAATCTACTCAAACAAGAAAACAAGATCCTTCCCAACGTCGCCAGCCGGGCGAAACAAAACCATCAACCACCCAGAGCACAAGACCATCCCTAACGGGGATAAACAAAACCATTTCATCCCAGTCATAACCAACAAAAGCGAAAACAACAAGAAAAAAAAAGCAAGCTCAGACAAAACTATGAGGAAAATAAACCTCCAAATCCGGCTCATTCAAATCAAGCCCCCCAGGCATCTGGAATCGCTCAAGCAGGGCCGCCGCACGCGACCAAAGCGAACAGTGTCCGTGCTCCCCCGCCCATCCATACTCCGAGCCCTCGACGCCCCTCACTTTCTGGCACTGCGAGACGATATTCTGGATCGAGAGGCCGCTGAAATCGGGATCCGTGGGCGGCGGGTGGATTCCAATTCTGCCCATCTCGGCATTGTACACGAGGCTGACGGATTCCGTGCACACGTCCCCGGCGAACGTCCCGATGGCGCTGCCGTACTCTTCGTGTTCTTTGAGGCAGCCTTGGGCGATTGTTGCGGGGAGGGTGTTGAGCAGCTGGATTAGGATGCCGAGGTGATATTCGCGTGCGTTGTTGAGTTTGTCTAGGATTGGTGTGTTAGCGACGGTTGCAATCGGGATATGAGACGAGAACTGGCTGGGTGTGTACCGAGCACGATATGTGGGATTGGGAGCATGGATGTCATGGCAATCTTGTCAGTGCTCATGGTTATGACATCGCGGGTCACGTTTGTGAAGATGTCGGTCCTGCGAAATACCCACGCGATCATCACCCAGCAGAGATGGAGGTCTGGAGGCGGGTTTGGGATTACGGAGTGCACGAGCCCGTCGATCCACATGTCGCCGATTGATTTGACGGCCTCGAAGACGCCGTAGTAGTTTACGAGGATGGCCATATCGCTCAGGATATAGTATGGGACGGCATTGGGGACGAGGTGGTTGCGGCAGTGGATCAGACACAGCATGTATACGAATGCGACGCCGTTGCTTCTGGTGCGATGCACGAATCGATGGTGTGGTATGTGTCTGCCGTATTCGTTGTCCATGCTTCGGAGGAGAGCTGCAAAGTACGTGCTTCCTAGGATGAGGTGTCTCGAGGATAGGAGGAAGTGTACAGAGCGGCCCTGGGGATCGACTTCCTCGCTGGCTTCCCCGACCAGCAATGGAAGGCTGGTCATTCTGGTGACACTGAGGTAGCCCGAGAGGAGGATGTCAATGAGCTTCGGGTGCAGACCGTATATTTCGAGAGTCACATCGCCGTGGCGGTCGAGGCAGAAGACATTCTCCGTGGACCTGATCGGAGGAGCCACAATGGGAGGCAGTGCAGTGGGAGGCATCTCGCACAGAGCAAGGACACTCGACATGGTGGTGCTGAAGCGATGAAGATGGTAAAGAGGAGGAGAAGACTGTATTGTGTTGTGTTGTGTTGTGTTGCTCTTGTTGTTGAGAAATCCGCGCATTCATACAGCACCACGTGACCAGTGAATTATAGGGCTGTTGCAACTTTTCATTCACGCATGTTAGTGCTGTATCCTCTTTGTTGGTATGCTTAAATATAACCATAGCATTGCGTGGTGTGAATGACCAGATGGGCAAAGAACAGATGAATCTGAAGAATGCCATTCTCTGAGCGGTCCAGGAAATGCTTATTCTGTCAGCGGCAGGTACCTGAGTTTGAGGGTGATAGATCATAACGTATTGATAAAGAGTTATCCGCAGCATGAACATTGACTGCCCATCAATTGAAGATAGTTCTCTCTTGTCGCTGAACCAGTTGTGATGAGACGGTTTTCCACACTGGGCAGAAAGAAACAAACGGGTATGAGTCTGGACAGCGATGTGGAGTTCGAGAGAGAAATACCCCTAAGATGACTTAGTATTACAGAGAGGCTAGGTGCTTTATCTTTGATGAATATGCCCCAGCTCAGATATGATGTCTCCAGGATAATAATAGCATGGCGGACTCTTTTGCTGGGGTTAGAGAACGGGACCTGGCGCTAGCGGTATTCATTCACTTTGCGAACCCATGGAACTGGTACCAGGAACATGGAATTCACTAGGGCATGTCTATTACATGGAGGTTGGAGTGCAGATGAAGCCGAAGCAAGAAGTGCGTTCAGGGAACCTTAAGTTAGGGCTGCGGTTATTATCCAAGAGCCCGAGAGAACGCCAGACTAGAAGGTTCTTCGCTTTCGTAAGTCACAGTACATCTAGTCAGTTACATCCATTCATAAGGGTAGATGGTGCTTATCAGTTTCCATGGTAGTGGTTCTTGGTTGAATCCAAGACACAATGAGCCCTAACCATGGGCCATTTTGCATCACTGGGAAAATAACCCGCAGTTTGACATACTCGGAAAAGCCAGTCTATTCACCATATGCGAATAGAAGTATTGCTCCAAGTCCGAAATAGGGCTGGACCCCCTGCCGATGATCTGAATCTCTTATGCGATCCCCCGCGGAGAAATACACCCTAGCCCCGCATGCGGTGTCCTCGTAGAACACCTGCCCAAGAGATATCCAGCAAATCACTTGATCCCGGTCTAATCATTACCACATAGTCGGTCCACAGGAGGAGATCTCCGCGCTGCCAAATGCCGTGTTGGCTGCGTCGAAGTTCGTTCGTTGTGATCTGGATCTTGTTTCTTGGAAGCCGGGAAGGGCATAAATTCATATAACGGGGTCTGAGACCCTAAGTCGTGTTGGGCAGTCATGGACGAACAGGTGTTTAGTCTTCGTTGAAGATTCTGTCCTTGCATGGTACTTAAGCCGGTGGAATGGATTGTTGAAGGCATCTCCGCGGCATCTTTTCCAAAACTCGTGGAATTGGTTGCAGTTCGTTGCATACATATGGTCTTACTATCTCCGAGGGTGACTCAACATACGGTGAGCCTTGGGGGGATTATTACTCAATGAAGAAGATATTATCGATTACACTAATTCAAAGCCTAATTTCTAAACATTATCCACATCCAAAGGAACACTCTCATACCGATCCCACCACGGTTCCCTCCCAGGCACAAATGGCAACGTCTCATCAAGAACCTCCTCAAGCCACCCCGGCAAAGAGCGCGGACTAGGCTGAATCATATCATGAAATGCGTCCCATTCCCGCTTTCCCACCTCCTCTACCCGCAGCGGAAACCGCGATACTAAAACCTGTTTTGCTAGAAAATGGTTATGTTGCAGGGTATCTAATTCAGAGGCGCGGAGCCGGAATGGGGCGAGGCGTAGCCTCTTCAGATGGCCTGAGGGTTGGTTGGTGGTTATGAGGGAGAAGATTTGTAGAGCGAGTTTCGTATCCACGGCGGCATTGATGAATCCGTCTTTCATGAGTTGGGTTTCGGTGGCGGTGGTTTCGGATGTGGATTGGTGGATGTTGCAATCGAGTTCTAGGGCCAGCTTGCGTAGGTTTTGGAAGTGGCCTAGGGCTCTATAAAAGTCGCATTCTGCTTTACTCCCTTCGGAGCGGAGACATTGGATTTGGAGTTCTTCTAGGTGTGGAGAGATTGCTGCGAGCTGGATAACCTGCGACGGAGAAAACTTGGGATAGCAGTACCGTGTCTTGTTTGAGTCTGGTGCTGGTTCCAGAATTAGACCGCTGAGAGACCGGCCATGGCGTTGAATAATGTCGAATACGCTGGATGCCTGCCGGAGGCCACGAAGATTGAGGAACTTGAGCGATGGGAAGAGCGTTATAGCTGAGACGGCCTCTTGGTCGTCAACGTCGCCTTCGGGCCAGTGTAATGGATTTACCGTGATAAGCAGGCGTTCTAGACCTGGAAAGGATATGGCGACGTCTCGCAGAACTTCCACCTCGCGGTATGCGTGGATATCTAGAGTGCGGAGGCAGGAGAGGTCGACGGCTTCGGATAGTCTCAACAGGAGACTTTCATGTGCGCCGTCCAGCGTGAGTGTGTCTAGGACAGGTACGGGGGCGTGCTCGAATCGAGCGGCGATATCCCGCCAAGCGTTCTGGAAGCTTTCCCATCTGGGATCATATTGGTATTTGTGGCCCCGGTGTGCGTGAAGGACAAGGTTCTTCAGCTTGGGAGCAACGAAGATGAAGGGGAGTTGGTTGGTGAGGTTAACCCAGCCTGGGAGTGTACTATTTCTCCAGGTTGTGTCGATGGTCAGGGTATGGAGATTGGAGCATCGCAATAGACGACATATAGAATATGGGTCTCTATCACCGGTCATTTCACTATACCCCACGCTGTGAACTGCCCAAACGTTAAGTTGGCAGCTGGGATGGCGGCTCAAGGCTTCCTGCAGAGCAACTGGGAATGGACCAAGTGTGGAGAAGTCCAGGTTTTCCAGACAATGGAGGCGAGTTATAAGAGAAGCCAGTGGTTCCCAACTGCCGTCGAAGGTCCCAAAGCGGTTTCTATCAGGAGCTCGACTTTCCGTGATACGGACGTCCATAACGCCCTCTGTTGTCGGCGACAGGAGGTGATTATAGTTTGTTCCCCATTGATGTATTCTCCTCGCGGTTAAGGTTGGATGAGTCCGTGACCTGTCTTTGCTCGCCAGAAAAAGCTGCCGGGCGTGACGAAGGTACTGATGTCCCAGTTTGCCCACTTGCAGCTGGTCGATATCATCTTGGACGGTGCTAGCGTCTAGGATGTCGAGGTCTAGTGAACGGTATAATAACGGTGTTGCTATATGACAACATAGATGGTTCACCAGTCGCAGTGAAGCAAGATCCCGTCGTGGCCCATCCTCGGCGAGCTGCGCTAGTTAGCCTTTACTTTACGACCGGCAGTAGAAAGGCATACTTCGTGCCCTATCTGGTACCATATATCGAAGGGGAGGTTGGCCATTTCGTGAACCAGAAAGATACTAGAACGAGGAGACGAACCTGAGAAGCAGCGTGCTCTAGGATACAGAGGAGAGAAGTGGGGTGCAGGAATACGAAATGCTTAGCAGTGCATTTAAACCCGCAGCGTCCGAGTCCCCGGATTTGGGTTTGCGCTGCGGGGAGAGCTCGAACCATCACGCAGTGCCCGGTGACCTGGTGGCGCGAGTGCCATCTGTGGTTCCTCACTATCATACGTTGTCTAGCTTTGACAAATGAAGTTAGCTGACATACCTGGCAGGTTTTAGCACTGATTCTTGGGGAGGTTCCATCTAGCCCTAAACATGGAGAATGGCACCTTCGCTGCATTCCCGGGCATATGTTCAATTATTACGCTGCTCCTCTTTATTTCCCATAATATACCCTATACCCAACTAGTAATAAACAGTTACCTAGTTACACCTGCAGCCACCCAACTCCGCCGCCCTATAAATACAACCGAGGAGGCAGTGCACGACGTCATAATTATCCTTCTGCCTACATCAACCAACTACTTAAACAACCAAACCCGCCACCAAAAGCACCACGTATAATACAATACACCATCCTCACCATCCAAAACGACCATGTCAAACCTCACAAACAACAAAGCCTGGACCACAGGCAAAAAACACTTCGACAAGGCCTGGTCCGCCCTCGACAAACTCGGCACGCCCGCGAACCGTCTCAGCAACAAACTCGGCTCCGAGGCTTTCTGGCCGATGGAACTGGATAAAGAGAGCGAGAAATGCGCGCGCATTTTGCGCAGTTTCTGTAAGGATGGGGTTTATGTTGATGAGAAGGATACCTCTGCCTCGGCCTCAGCAGCAGCCTCTACGGCACTACCGGAAGGGGCGACGACTGCGACCGGCAAGAAGAAGAAAGAATTCGAAAACAAACCCACCGGAAAAGCAAAAGTGCTGCAGAAGATCCCCGCGCAGGTGATAAAGCAAGCAAAAGGAATCGCGATCTTCACAGCCATGCGGACAGGGCTATGGTTCAGTGGTTCTGGAGGTAGCGGGGTCCTTATCGCTAAAAGCCAAGAGAGAGGGCAGTGGAGCGCACCGTCAGGGTTGATGCTGCATACCGCCGGTTTGGGGTTCCTTGCTGGTGCGGATATCTACGACTGTGTTATGGTGATTAATACGTGGGAAGCGTTGGAGGCGTTTACGAAGGTCCGGGTTACGCTGGGCAGTGAGATCTCTGTTGTTGCGGGCCCGGTGGGTGTGGGAGGGGTTCTGGAGAGTGAGGTTCATAAGCGACAGGCGCCAATTTGGACATATGTCAAGAGTCGGGGGTTGTATGCGGGCGCGCAGATTGACGGGACGATTGTGATTGAGCGCAATGATGAGAATGAGCGGTTCTATGGGCGGAAGGTCCCTGTTAAGGAGATTCTGGGTGGGACGGTCACAACGGGGAGCAAAGAGGTGGCTGGGCTGGTGCAGACGCTGTATGCTGCACAGGGGGATAAGCCGTTCGAACAGGCTGCCAATGTCCCTGGAGGGCCCAGTCCGAGTGATGTGCCGCCTGGGGATCTCTCAAATTCTTATCCGGGTTATACAGCACAGGCCCAGCCCCAGCCCCAGCCACCAGTAGGTGCTGCACAGCAGTACTACTCGGGCGAGGCTCTTGGGAACCCTGCGCAGCATCCAGGGACAGGCCCGAATATGGGACATCCAGGGCATCAGGCAGGTCCTCCTGGCCAGACCTTTGGGGAGCCATACCCTGGTAACCAAGGGAATCTCCCATTTCCAGGGCCTGAGCGATAGCTGAGTTTGCCTTTCTGTTGCCATGTACATTTTGCAAATACAATTATCCACTTAGAATACCACACTATAATAAGCAAACTCGCAGATACCCCACAGTTACCGCGAGAACTAAGGTTATATAGGCAAGACACCAGGTCAGCCGTACGGTAATCCACGTAATGTACTGCTATCTCGATACACGGAAACTGCCGGACGAATCAGTTCAGGACGGAAAAACAGACACTTCCGGGGCCTTGAGGAGGTGACCCTTGCTGTTGAAGCGGGGCAGAAGACACTCGCGATACTGGCATTCCAGTTTCCAATCCATTCACAATTCTCACTTATTTCCCCCATCAGACGGCAAAGCTTCAGCCATGACTTGCCAACCCGGTTCTCGCAGCGCGTGCTCTTCTTCTTGCTGCAGTGGACAGTCCAAAGAGATCAAGCCCATGGATGCATGCGCTCCTAAGACTCCCGGCCAAGGCCCAGGGAGCTGCTGTACCGGGACAACACAGAAACCACAGGAAGAGGCCAACGGTCCTGAATGCTGCAAAGATAAGCCATCTCCGTGCTGTGACATCTCTTGCGTTGATCGCATCGCCCTGCGCGAGTGCGATAAAAGACAGGTTCTATCACCTAACAATGCATCTCCAAGTAAGTTCCAATGTGCTTTCACTGATTGCCATCCCAATCGACTGCATTAACGCCGGACTGTAGGTCTTCTGGGCTCGGGCTGTAAAAGCTCCGACGGCAACCCATGCGACCAACACCGCCGTTCCGCGCGTGCCAAATACGCAGCGACTCTCGAAGCCCTGGGCTGTATCTGCCGGGCTTTGATAGCCCTTGGGCAAGAATCGTGCTGTGCACCGCCGAGAGCGTCTTCCCTTCGTAATCAGCGTCGCTCGGCGGAATCCTCCCGGGGTATTCTGCAGGCTTCACTTGATTCTTGCTGCGAGGGGCGTACTTCGGGTCTAGAGAAACGCTGTAGCGCAAGTCCGGAGGGAAAGGGAGAGACAAAACCGAGCAGCTGTCACAGCGTTCCTAGGGTGTCTGCGGTTCCTAAACAGTGCTCTAGTGGCTGTTGTAGTACACCTGAGACGTCCGCACCCGTTGATCAGCGCACTTCTCTTCAGGATTGCGGTAAATCAAATATCAGTCCGTCTTTGACCACCCGAAAATGCTTGCCTTCTGGAAAGGAAGCTTCTGGGCCGCGTGGTTGCTCCTCCGGCTGCTGCAGTATGCCTAGGTCGCCCACTGGTGCCTTTCCAGGAGAAAGCTCAATGAATACCGATACATACTCAGGCGGCTGCTGCAGTAAATCCGCGCTTCCAACCTGCGGCGTCACCGAGGATAAGGCTAGTGATTCCATAGAGGTTATCCCGGGCGCCGCTATCCCTGACCTCGAACAGGGTATCATGAGCCAAGAGCATATCGTTTTGAGCATATCTGGAATGACCTGCACTGGATGCGAAGCCAAGCTTAAGCGAAATCTGGGCACACTACATTCAGTCCACAATCTTAAAACCAGCTTGGTGCTGTCGCGGGCAGAATTTGACCTTAATGTCGGTATTCAGTCACTTGATGAAGTGTTCAGGCACTTGAAAAAGACAACCGAGTTCAAGTATGAACGGGTCACGGACCGAGGATCGCGCGTGGACATTCTCGTCCCTAATGCCTCTGAATTTATCAAGCAAGATTGGCCTCGCGGTGTGACCGATATGACTCTCATTGATGAGCGAACCGTGAATATTGCTTTTGATGCCACGAAAATCGGAGCAAGAAGTCTGCTGCAGCATGGCTGGGAGAGACCGCTGTGTTTGGCTGCTCCGCGTCCTGATCCAGCTCTCGCGGCTGGAGGCAAACATGTGCGGCACATGGGATATATGACTATTCTGTCCATTATCTTGACAGTGCCTGTCCTGGTCCTTGCTTGGGCTCCTCTTCCAGAGAGGGAAATTGCTTATGGCTCTGCATCGCTGGCCCTGGCGACAGTTGTCCAGATCGTTATTGCCGGCCCGTTCTATCCAAAGGCATTGAAAGCGTTGATCTTCTCTAGGATCATTGAGATGGACCTGCTCATTGTGTTGAGTACAAGTGCTGCCTATATCTTTTCCGTGGTCTCTTTTGGATATCTTGTTGCGGGCCAGCCACTGGCTACTGGTGAATTCTTCGAGACAAGTACTTTGCTTGTCACTTTGATCATGGTTGGTCGGTATGTCGCGGCACTTGCTCGTCAGAAGGCCGTCGAATCTGTTTCACTCCGGTCACTACAGACGCCTACTGCTATTCTGGTAAATGATTCTGGGGTGAATGAAAAAGATATAGATGTCCGACTCCTTCAGTACGGGGACCTCTTCAAGGTCATTCCAGACTCTAAGATTCCAACCGACGGGACAGTTATCGGAGGATCATCTGAGGTCGACGAGTCAATGATTACTGGGGAGTCAATTCCAGTAGACAAATTCCCTGGGTCTGCCATTCTCGCAGGATCCATCAATGGCTCTGGGACGCTGATTGTCAAGTTGACACGGCTCCCTGCTGATAATACGATCTCCATGATTGCGAACATGGTCGATCAAGCCAAGCTGTCCAAGCCAAAGATGCAAGATATGGCGGACCGAGTGGCGAGCTACTTTGTACCTGTTGTGGTCGCTCTAACCATCATCACGTTTGTTGTTTGGATTGCTGTAGGTATTGCGGTGCGAAACCAGTCTGGGTCCCGAGCCACCACTGAAGCAATAACCTATGCCATTACTGTACTCATTGTCTCTTGCCCTTGCGCTATCGGCCTGGCAGTACCCATGGTTATTGTTATAGCCAGTGGTGTTGCTGCTGAGCGAGGTGTTATCATTAAGACTGCTGACAGTATCGAGGTCGCCTACAAGGCTTCCCATGTTGTATTCGACAAGACCGGCACTCTCACCCGAGGCAAACTCACGGTTGCAGTTGAGCATATAGACAACACGAATGATTCCATGTCCCTACTCCTCGGTCTAATTGGGAGCAACAAGCACCCAATCTCTGCTGCGGTGGCCGCACACCTTAAAGCGAGAGGCATATCAGCGTCTACCGTAACTAATACAAAAGTACTTACCGGCAAGGGTGTGGAAGGCTCTGCACCAGGCCTTACACTACGAGCGGGAAACTCACGGTGGCTCAACCTCTCGTCTAACCCGCAAGTCCACTCCGTCCTTGAACGAGGGTATACAGCATTCTGCTTCACCGTCAACAACACCCTCGCCGCCGTCTTTGGCTTAGAAGACTCACTCCGCCCCGACGCCCTCGAAACCGTCACGAGACTGCAGGAGCGTGGTATATTAGTTCACCTCCTCTCAGGCGACGATGACAGCCCCGTACGCTCTATTGCAAGACAACTCAGCATCCCAGCTCAAAACATGCGCTCCCGTTGCACCCCAGCTGACAAACAGGCCTACATCCAAGCCCTCGGACCCTCACCCCATCAACAGGCACGCATGAAAACCCCAACAACCATCTTCATCGGCGACGGAACAAACGATGCCATCGCCCTCGCCTCCTCCACAATCGGCGTACACATGAACCAAGAAACAGGGAGTGACGTTGCGAAATCCGCCGCAGATGTTGTGCTCATGCGGCCCAGCCTCCTCGGCCTTCTGACGATGATAAACGTCAGCGAAAAAGCGGTACGCAGGATCAAGTTTAATTTCGGGTGGAGCTTTGTTTATAACCTCTTCGCGGTCCTGCTTGGTGCTGGGGCGTTTGTGGATGCGAGGATTCCGCCGAAATTTGCGGGCTTGGGCGAGTTGGTTAGCGTTTTGCCTGTTGTTGTTGCGGCGGTGCTTTTGAGGTGGTCAAGGGTTTAATTGCATAACTACCGGTATAAGACATGGTATGGTGAAAGTTCGGTTAGTCCCCGCTGGCTACGTGAATCGGAGATGTTGAGCCATTCTTGGTATCATGACGAATCTACAGGCGACCATAATTTTCATGCTCTCTTTAACAAGGAGCTCGGGCCCAACTTATAGTTCATAGACAAGCCACAGATAACTTTCGTTCATGGCCGAAGTCTCCAGGAGTAGGACAATACAACAGGCTGCGTTCCCTCCCGCGTATTTAGTTGGCAAAGTCGCTCTTCCAGGAACATAGTAAGATTACTTCTAAAACTAAAGGCAAGGAATAATGTTGGGTTATCATACAATAAGATAGCATTAACTAGGATACCCTGCGCGAGTTCTTCATATTCTATAGTAGTATTGGTAATGATTTTAAAAGCCTTATATAGACCATGGTCCATACCATGTGTTGATCCGGGGAAACAGATTACGGCGTGTTGATTAGTAGAGTATAAACAGGTTAAGGGTATTTATTGGAGACTCTAAACTTTCCTTCCAGGATAAAAATAAATAACACCTCAACTAATCATTCTGAGTTATTAGTTAACTAATGGATTGAGACACATAGAGCCATGTTTCCTGATACAGCCAAACAAAACGAGTGGTTGGAAGAGCATCTTCGATCCAGGCTACCTTCTCACCTCAGATTTGTCTGCCAATAATATGACATACCGTGTCCGCGCTATAGCTGAAAAGTGAAAACTGGTCTGACAGCGGCATCTGCTCGATTAGTTGGTCGGGGATGGCATCGCAAATGACGTGTATGACTATGGGTCCGCAATTTGCCCTAGACACGGGTGAAACATACCCCGACGGAGTTTATATTATCGGGTCTTGCAGCGAGAGTGAGGCTTAAGTGGTATCTGGTGGATTCGTTGGCTTGCGAGTTGCTGACTGTATCATCAGGTTTGTAGGAGTTGCTTGATTGGCTCTCTGTATCGGAATTATTGGCCTAGTTACGAGCTGGAAGATAGTAAAAGATAATAACGTTCATTTTAGGACTCATTTCGCTAATAAGCAAGACATGTATTGCGTCTCTATGAAACAAAGGAAATAAACAAAGGAAATAAAAATAAGCTGAAATATCAACGCTGAAGGCAAACTAAGAAAAAGCCACCGTCTCATCGACACCCCCTTAAACAGCATGACTCTCACGCTGGTACCAGTTACGCGAGGGGTCCGTCTGCGTAAGCGAAATTTCCGAGTCCCCAGCAGCAGCCTTGCTGTAATCACCACCCTTTCCACGAGTCGACCAGACAGCCCGGTGCCATTGGGCCTTCCATACAAGACCGGGGTGGAAGACAGTCAAGCAAATGACTGCAATGGCAATCATAGCCGCTTCAAGGATCATAAAGGTGACTTCATCGTTGGCAAGTGCGCCATCGAAGCCCTCGGATAGCTCAGCGCATCGGAAAATCGATCGGACGATGATGACCAATGTTGCGACGCCGAGACCAATCAGGGATGCCTTGAAGTAGGGCTTTGCGCGGAGAGCGTCGAATTCAATGTTGAAGTCTGAGCGTGGTGCCTTGCGCACGCGCAGGAAGAAGTATGAGGACATGGCAGTGAAGATGAACAGGCTGACGACCTGCCACGCAAGACCGGCGATCATGATGTTGACTCCGAGATCGCTCTGGTCCTTGTCGTCGTCTGGGGCGGAGGACGCGATGCCACCGCCGAGAGCCTGGAGGACGAGCGCGATGACGTCGAAGGTGATGAATGTGATTGTGTAGGTGCGAGGCTTGAAGTAGGAGATCTTTTCACCGTAGGCGACGACGACGCGGGAGAGGGTGAGGTAGATGGCTGCCGTGAGGAATGCTGGGGCGATGGTCAGGGCGACGAGGTATTGGAGGAAGGCATCGCCGTTGAAGGGGTCGTCGTGCAAGCTGATGCGGCCAGCGTAGCCGACAACTTCACCGATGAGGCCGAAGAACATGGCGATGCTGAAGGTCCATGTTTTGTAGCGGATGCCCAGGCCGATATGGGCGATGAGCACCGCACCGAAGATGGCGATGAAGAGGATCTGGCCCCAGAAGACGGGGAGATATCCCACTGAAGCCATGCTCATGGGACATGTATCCAGGGTGCACAGCTCCTGCTCGTTCAGGAGCGTTGCGTTGGGGTACCTTGGGTCATCCATTTTGAAGATAGTAATGCTGATTGAAATAGAATGATAAAGTGTGATGCGTTGTTGAAGGTGCTGCTGAAGATGCTGCTGAAGATGCTGCTGAACAAGATGCTGCTGAACAAGATGCTGAGAATGATGGGAATACAGACCCTTAAATAAACATCATTCTATGCCAGGGTCCAGAGAGTCAGCCTTGATGTTGGCAGTGCTGGATATCAACTCCACAGTGGAAATCCAGCTACCTAGCGAGCTGACACGCTGGATTCACCGTGAGTCGGGGCGTTTGTCCGAACAAGTCAATTAAGCTCGTCTGCAGCGATCTGATTGGGCCCGTCGTACGGAGTAAAGACGCTCAGTCTGACTCCGGAGTCCAGTTAGTCCTGGATCATTCACTGCAGACCCACCGCTGCCTTAACAACCAGGCTGTGCTCGCCAGATCGCCGCGCTGCCACTCACCGTCCGGCTCTCTATTTTTACTCTTACGGCAGAGCCTATGAGATGGCCTGATTACGCCGATCGCACCATATTTGTCTGACTCGTTCCCTACGAAATTGCTGCCAGGGACCTCAGCCCTCTGTCGAGTCGGCGGCGGATTCGTCCGTGCCCGGCTTCGTATCTTGCTCCTCTGGACGCCTTCAGGCTGCGACATTCCGCCCCCATCTTGCAATTACCGGTCGGAATTGATGCAATCTAGGCCCGGTCGGCGTTGATATTTTTACAAGTGGTCGAGACAGCAAAGCACCAAAGTCCACCCTTGGGAAAGCTCCCACGTGGTCTGCACGCTTCATATAGAGTATTCGTCTGCCTTGCCCTAATCCCGACTCGCTCCTGTCGGGTTTCTTTCACGCCGCTGGTGGAATATGATCGCAAGCCATCTCCCTTTTTTCGTAGGAAAATGGTGTGAGCTTAAGTAATTTGTTCTGTCTTACTCACGTCGGACATTAAGCATGCCTATCGCCGCCGGCGTAACTCCTGTATCTCCGTATACACCGCTATATATAAACACCACAACACCAAATCAACCATCACAACCAGCCATCACAATAAATAAAAATAATAACAAATAAAACACTAACAATGTCCTTCTCTACCTGCTGCCTCAAAGCTTTCAAATGGAACGGCACCCCAACAGGCCAAATCGGCACTCTCGCCGATAACCAGACCTACATCGCCAGCCCGCCTACCACAACGAACCCTAATTCTAATCCCAGTCCCAAATCCACGACCGCAATCCTAATAGTCCACGACCTCCTCGGCTGGACGTTTCCCAACGCCCGCCTCCTCGCAGACCACTACGCCTCCGAAGCAAACGCAACAGTCTACATCCCCGACTTCTTCGGCGACGAGGTCCTCCCCTTCGAGCCCTTACTTGCGGGCCGGTTCCACGAGGTTGATCTCCCGGCGTTTAGGGCGAGGAACGCACGGGAGACTCGCGAGCCGGAGATCTTTAAATGCGCCCGGGCTCTGCGTGAAAAGTACGATGTTGTTGTCGCCGTTGGGTTCTGTTATGGCGGCTGGGCGGTTTTTAGACTTGGGGCGCAGCAGTATATCAATCATGATGGGATAGAGGGGAAACCGAGATCGCTTGTTGATGCTATCACGGCCGCGCATCCGAGTCTTCTAACGAAGGAGGATATCGATGGGGTTACGGTGCCTGTGCAGATTCTGGCGCCGGAGCTGGATCCGATCTTTACGCCGGAGTTGAAGGGGTATACATTTGAGTCGTTGCAGAGACGGGGGGTGCCGTTTGACTGGCAGCATTTCCCGGGCGTTGAGCATGCTTGTATGACACGGGGAGATGAGAATAAGCCTGGTGAGAGGGGGGCGCTGGAGAGGGGGAAGAATGCCGTTGTTGCGTGGGTGAAGCAGGTTGAGCAGGCGTGATTTATCATTGAAACATGAAATATAGCGTATTGAATATAAACATTCAGGATGAATAGTGAATATAAACATTCCCCTCGTTGGAGACAATGCGGGGTCACCGAGTCACCGAATCACGTCACACGCAAACCAACCGACCATCTCTTCCACATCTTCCTACACCATTGCGACTATTCAACGAGCCACCATGTCCGACACCTTCTCTTCAATCCCCATCATCGACTGGCGCCGCCTGCAGGATCCCGCGACAAAGCAGGCAGCCTTGGACGATCTGCGCGAGGCCATCTTCGTCGTCGGGTTCCTGTACCTGACGAATCATGGACTGGAGGTACTCAGTTTCCGTTGTATTTCGATGAAAAAAAGCTAATGGATAAGGACCTCGTTGCAAAAACACATGCGAAACTCCCAGAGCTGTTTGATCTCCCTGCGGAGGTTAAGGAGAAGTGCGACATGATCAACTCGCCCTCTTTCGTGGGGTATACGCGTCTCGGCGCTGAGACTACAGCGACAAAGACGGATCTGCGAGAGGTACATCCCTGCCTATCTGAATATATTCACCGGCTAATGATCGAAGCAATACGACTTTGGCACCCCGGGGATGAAAACCTGGACAGAGGGCGACAATATCTGGGAGCGGCTGGAGGGGAACAGCCAGGTAAGGCCCCAGCTGATCACCCCGGACACGACACTAAATTCAACAGTATCCCGACGTCCCCGGGGTAAAAGAACTAGTCGAAGACTACATCGCCAAATCCGCTACCCTGTCGCAGCAATTCATGCGCTTCGTCTCTGAATCTCTGTCCCTCCCACCGGACACATTCGTCGACTTCAAGGGGAACATGGACCGGCTCAAATTCATCAAGTACCCGCAGTCCCCGCCGGACTCGCAGGGCGTTGGTCCGCATAAGGACTCTACTGGATTATTCACTTTTCTATCGCAGGACGATACAGGCGGGCTGCAGGTCCTGAATAAAAACGGGCAGTGGATCGACGCGCCCCCGATCGAGGGAAGTCTTGTCGTGAATGTCCAGCAGGGTCTTGAAGCCATCACGGGCGGAATCTGTGCGGCGACTACGCATCGTGTTATTGTATGTCCTTCTACACCCCAACCTCAGCGGTAAATAGAGAAATGACAGGAGTGTTAATGAATGGGATTGGGATAGGCCCCGACAACCAAAACCCGCTACAGCATCCCGTTCTTCCTCGGGGTGCGCATGGACCTAACGCTAGACCAGCTCCGCGACTCGGGTGCGCATATCGTCGCGCGCATCCCGGCATCTGATGATAGGAAGAAGCGCGCTGTTGATGTCCCGAGCGAGTTTCTGTCGCCTTTGTATTCTTGTGTAAGTTCTCTCAGTTAGGATATGGGCTGTGCTGATTGCAGGGATTAGTTTGGCGAGGCGTATCTGCGGAATCGGATTCTGAGCCATCCGGATGTTGGGAGGAAGTGGTATCCGGAGTTGTATGAGAAGTATTCAAGGCAGGTTCTCTCTTAGGCATGCGACACGGTCGGGGTGCGGGTTTGTTGGAGTTTCAATTTCAGTATATAGGAATGAATGGAAGTTCCGGCACTCGCTGGGGTACAAACTCCAGAGAATCTAGCCGGGTACAGTACAGACATGAAGCATAGTTATACAAGCGCACAAGATATTGGATATTGAAGACCCGTCAAACAACATCCTTAACCTCATCCTTCCGCACATCTCCAATCTCCACAACTTCATTCTCAAAGGCCTGATCACCAAACAACGCCGCAATCTCCTCGAGCGAGTGGTTCGCAGTCTCCACGTAGTAAAAGTACACCAGCCCAGCAGAGAATAGACAGAACCCTGCGATGATAACGTAAAAATACCCGTGGATACCGGCAAATGCATCCGGGGAGACCATGCCGATGATGAAATTGAACACCCAGTTGCTTGTTGTTGCCAGCGCCATGCCCTTGCTGCGGCCGCGGAGGGGGAATATCTCGGCGGGGAGGAGCCACGGCATAGGCCCCCAGGTGAATCCGTAGACTATGTTGTACAGCATTACGAATGCGTACTGTCCGTTGGCTTTGGTTTGGATGTCGAGGTTGGCTTGTGTAAAGGCGCAGACGACGGCGAGGAGGATTGCCATGCCGAGACCTGGTGGGAAATCATGGTTAGTGTTTGCTTCGAAGCAACCATTTGGAACCTGGAACTCACCTCCTAGAATAAGCAGTGGCTTTCTTCCCCATCTGTCTGCTAACCACCAGGTAACGATGGTGGCAGCGGTATATGGAATTGCGTTGGCGGCGGTGAACAGCAGTGACTTTCTATTGTCGAATCCGGCAGACGCGAGGGTACTAGGGAGGTAGAAGGAGACGATGTTAATTCCGTTGAGCTGAGCAAACATTTGCACGGTGATGCCGACGATTGTTCGTTTGCGATAGCGAGTGAACATTTCCTGCCGAGTCTGTCAGTTGTGCCATTGCCTGTGCTTGGTCAGGTGCTTACCGTCCAGCTAGACTTTCCCAGGTTGGTTTCGTAGATGACGGCTTCTTGGATCTCAAGGAAGACGTGCTGTACGTGCTGAGCATTGGTGTCGCCGTTAGAGTGCAGGTCCGCCACTGTCTGAAGGCTCTCCTCCATAAAACCATTCTTCGCTAGCCAACGGGGAGTCTCTGGGAGGAAGAAGGACATGGCCAAGAGGATGAAAGACAGCACGATCTGCACAATGAACGGCCCCCTCCATGACATCTCACTTGGTAGTAAGAAGTTAAACCCATAGTCAACCCAGCATGAAAGCATATATCCTGCTATTGAAAACGTATACTCAATTCCCACCATCAACCCGCGGCGGTGCGGTGCAGCGATTTCGGTTTGGATGATAGGCACGGTCATGGACAGAAATCCAACCCCCAATCCCTGAATAGTACGACCGGCCAAGAATGTGCCGAAGCCGGGAGCGAACATCTGAATAAAGGCACTGAAGAAGTAAATGAATCCGCCGAGGCGAACGCACTTCTTTCGTCCGACAATGTCTCCAAGGCGCCCCGCAATGAGGGCACCGACAGCAGCTGACGCTTGCAAACAGGCAACCGATATTCCGGTGATGGACGAATTGACGCCGGTTGTCGTTCCATCGGCGCCACCATAGTCTTTGAAGAAGCGGGCCACAAAGGCCTCATTGACCAGCAGGCCGGACATAATACCTACAAGGTCAGCACTAGTCAAACCTCCTGATGGATGAATACCGAGGGCGTACCGGAGTTGTACCCAAACAAGCCATCTCCCAGACTCCCAAAAGCGCAAGTCGCATACAGCAACGGGGTCCCTTTGAAGGGGTATCTCGCCGAAACTGTCTTCGGCTTCAGTTTCTTCTCCAGCCAGCCTTGCTGCTCTGCAACCTGGTCGGCTATGGCGTGTGAGCGCCGCTGGATAACGGCATTCTGGGCCGGCTCTCGTGCAGAGACTTCACTGACACTCATGGCGTGAACTGGAATAAGTGACTGCAACTGTCCTACCTTTGTCAACCAGGACGGGCCATTGGGCTCTATTTCTACCCCAGAACGGCATCCCGTGGGGAACTCCGGGTTTCTCCAAGTTGACGCTTAGTGTCTCCGAATAGCGGCGAACTCTGGTCTGAAACTTTCTACAGTGTGTGTTCGAATGATGGGATGGGGTTTTCTATACACAGCGTCAGCCAATAGTTGCACGTTTGGGACCAGGGTCGGAATGCAGACCAATCGCTGTGCCGGCCGTCGACCCCAGACGAGGCATTTTATGGGCTCACGTTCCCCGGTTCCGTGGGGAGAAACCCACCCGGTTCCGAGTAGTAGCTAGAAACTGCTCGCCGAAAGTCATCCGCCGGAACCGTGAGGATCCAGACGGAACCGCTCGCAACCCCGGAGTATACGATCAATCCGAAGAGAAGCGAGAACTCGAACATTTTTAAATCCTTAACCACCGTGATTGCGTTATTCTGTCCAAACACGAACCGCAATCATGACTATCGCAAAAAACGATCCGGTTGGTTATACGAACCGATCCTCTTGTTCCGCGTGCTTACTTAACAACCAACTAGGCTGTCAATCAAGCCTTTCTACTCTATCCAGGAGGTTCATTCGGATATGAGGAACGTGATGTACCTACTTTGCGCTCAGAACGAGATGTTATCGTTCGGGTAATAGCAACGGGTCTTTGCGGATCAGATGTGCGTAATCATTTTTCTACAGTTAGCATGAGTGGACGCTAACAATGCCTTCTTCCATAGGTACACTACTGGCAACACGGCCGCATCGGAAGATATGTCGTCGAGGCCCCCATCGTCCTTGGCCACGAATCATCCGGAATAGTGGTCGAATGTGGAAGTCAATCAGGGCTGACTGTGGGCGATCGCGTCGCTTTAGAACCTGGTATCGCATGCAACACCTGCCGTAACTGCCGCGCTGGTCGGTACAATCTCTGCCCCGAGATGCGGTTCGCTGCGACACCGCCGTACGGCGGAACATTGGCGACATACTACCGCCTTCCCGCAGAGTGCTGCTATAAGCTGCCGAACCATGTATCGCTACGAGACGGCGCGCTGATCGAGCCGCTTAGTGTTGCCGTTCACGCCTGTCGGCTGGCGGGGGACATGCAAGAAAAGTCGGTGATTGTCTTTGGTGCAGGCCCGGTCGGCCTACTCTGCGCTGGAGTTGCACGTGCGTTTGGCGCGTCGACAGTGGTTGTGGTGGATGTCGTGTCCGCGCGGCTGCAATCTGCCCATAAGTACGGCGCCACGCATACACATCAGAGTGTGGCAGAGTCCGCCGAACAGAACGCACAGGATATATTGGATACAGCAGGTTTAGATCTAGGAGCTGACATTGTTTTCGATGCAACCGGTGCCGAGCCCTGCATGAACTGCGGTGTCCATGCCCTGGCCGGTGGGGGTACATATGTTCAGGTTGGCCTGGGGCGACCTAATCCGTCCCTCCCAGTTGGTCAGATTTGTGACAAGGAGATTGTGTTCAAAGGAAGCTTCCGATACGGGCCAGGTGATTATGCGACGGCGGTGGGACTCCTTAACTCGCAACGCATTCGACTGGGTAGTTTAGTTACCCACGAGTTCTCTTTCTCGCGGGCAGAGGAGGCATTCCAAAACGTCGCCAGTCGCCAAGGAATAAAGAGCGTCATCTACGGGCCTGGCGTAGACGAGCAAATAGCCAAATCGACGTTAGCACAGACTAATTAAAATTGTCCATCTCAAGCCATTAGACGAACTTGTTGGCCACAAAAGCCCAATTGCCATGGCAATGGTCTCCGTAACATCTCTAGGGTTCTAGATATCCGGGCCGTTCCACGACATGTCCCACAGCCAATATAGTCCACGTTCGCCGTTCGGATCTGTGCTCGGTTGGAAGGGTTCCACGGGGATATTCGAACCATTCCAGTCAAGTTGACCAGGTGATGGCCACGGATGACCCCCGGGTTCCGGAGCCGAATCCTGCATTTGGCGAGTGTCGGTACCGCCATACCAGCCAAAGGAGCGTCCATCATTTGCGGACGGTACAACTAAAAGAGCAGGCCCAAGATCAGTAATGGTGTCGACATACAGGGTCAGGGAGAGGTTTACCGTATTGCACCGAGGCTAAGCTTTCATTCAGACGAAGCGCATTGGTAACGTCCGGCCACGCCTGCCGTCGCATGGTAGTGTCGGATGCCTCCAGCGTCACGTCGAGAGGGAGGCGGAGGGTGTCTTCTACCGACATGGTCCCAGTATTCGACAAATTATGGCCTTCTTCTTGAGGTCCCCCTGTGATTGGCGCCAGGATGGCCTCGGATTCGCGGCGAAGAAGCAATGTGACCACATTTTTCAAAACACTGGTACTCTGCTTGGACAATGCGGAGCGCTGACCCAGAAGATCCTGCAGTCGCAGGATGCGGGTAATCGTTCGTTTGACGATCTGCGCGGTGTCCGACAGCGGATCTGACAAAGCCATGACGGCTAACACGATAGCCGCATTGAATACATTAATAGCTAAGAAGGCTACCAAATGGCTATCGGTCGCAAGTTGGGCCAGGACGGGCAACTCCGTCACTCGCGATGTCCTCAAAGCAGCGTTCCACCAATGTACGGAGCTCGCCACAGATGCGTTGGGTGATAGTGCTTCAAAAGGTGAGTCTGGTTGGTTTGGTGTGGCGGCGTTGGGTTGGCGGTTGTTGGTCTCTAGTGCGCTTCTTTGGCTCGACTTAGAAGGGTCCGTCGATAGATGATCCACTTGCCGTGCCAATAGAGGACGGTGAAGGACGATTAAAATATTGTCGTAGGTCAGATGAAGTGATAGTGATTGCAGTGCGTGTGCCTTTGCTTCTAGCCCACGGTCGGCCTGGAAGTCTTCGTCGAGGTTCAAAACCAAGGTGCCAGGTAGTTCGTCCTGCCACTTCTGCAGATTCTGCGTGGCTTCTTTAACTAGTCCAAGGTACTCGTCTCCGGCCAATGCCTTGGATGAGCCCGAGGTGCGCGAGCCAAAGATAGCCTCCAAAGCGGTAGACGCCATGAGGTAAAGCCGGTTGAGCTCCCTTTGATAGGTCGAATAGCACACGGTATAACCCTGTTCTGATGCTGGTGCAACAAAATGCGGATTCTCAAGGATATCCGCTGGCATGCTGATATTGCAGTCCCGGTCGTTGATCCCCAGTGGACGGCCGTACGTGATTGATGCGAACCGATCCCAAGTGTATATCGTCCACCAAACACGTTTCCGTTCCTCTTTTTCTTCAAAGTTCCCTCTGGATGGGTCACGATGCAAACCTGCGGCCTGGGAGATCCGGATTGTGGCTCCTAGTAGGGAGAACGAAAGATTGGGCCGCCCGTGATAGACACAGTAAGATCCGAATAGAATAAAAGTCTGAGCTGCCGTTACGGACGGCTGGTCCATCAGCTCGACAATACACGACTCGACTAGTTTTAGCAGCCCGGCACTCATTTGTCTCCAGGTATCATTATCAGTAGCGGCGGCAGCCTTCCTCTGTGATCGGTACCATGCCCCCATCCCCAAAACGGCGGCCAAAAGGATTAAAAACGGCTTCTGGGAGGAGTATGCCAAGCCGTCGGCGACAGAGAGGAGATTGTTGCGGAAGGTAGGCTCATAGATGACGAGCGAGAACCAATGGACGGCATCAAAGTAGTCGTCGAGTAAGGAATACATGATATCCGTCGGCGGTAACGGCTGGCCCAATATCGAGGCAATTGGGACTCGTTGGCCGACAGCCGTTACGTGCCGGTCTGCAACACTGGTGCTGGCTTGGTAGCCTGGGATGGCCGACGTAGCTTGCTCATCGATGAGTTGCCGGCCGAGCCCATAGATCTTCTGAGCAATTCCCAATGTCGATTCCGCTTCCCCATACTCAATTGGCCTGGGCGGGCCAAACACACCTGCATGACTCTCGTTCTCAGAGTTGTCTGCTTGCTGAGCACGAGTTCCATTGTCGCTGACATTTTCCACAGCTGGGCTAGCAGACGCTGGAGACTCCGTCTCTCGTCGACGGCTTCCCGCAACTGTCTTGGAACTGCTTCAGGTCAGGTTTGCCGAGCCGCTGTTAAACTCGCGAGTTCACTTACCGTCGTGTGCTATCTCGGCGCGTCCGGTTGATAGGGAGCGGTCTGCAGTGCACTTGGGCCCTGACACACAGCGAACAAGGCCGGAATGGGTCGCACTACACAGCCAATACCGCAGGGTGGGCAATTAGCGAAGGCTGTCAAGATCGGAGCAATGCATGGTGCCTACCCGTGTTTTGTGGCGCCGACATCTCTCGCAGGCACTGCTCACTCGCGTCGGTAATGGTGATCGCATATAGCTCGTATTCCCTGTCAGCTCCGGCAAATGATCCGATGCATGGCTTGACATGATCATAGATGATGAATGATGATCGTGGGGACTGGGGAGGAACCTGCAGGATCCGGCGGGACCTGGAAAAGCCGGGGGGACACGTGCAGCGGGATAACTATATGCAAGTGTATTACTAAGGCAGAAATTATGCACACTCACCAAAGGCGTGAGGGTAGGCAGGCTTGACCACGGGTATGTTATTTATTTACTTGCCTATTCGAATACTTTATCTGATGCGTTTGAATCTGAAACACTCTGGAAAATCATCAATACCTCATCCACTGTCGCCGGATGTCGGATGTCTGCGTCGGCAATGAATAATGTTCTTATATATATATATATACTTTCCGAGGGCTCTATACTACATTTTCCATGGCTAGGTTCATAGTAGAGTGGATTGTCTTACGGTGAATCATTTCGTTAGACATGCCACAACATTCCCAGGAAGTGGAAAATACGGGATGGTTAGTTAGATATCTGAATAAAAGACCTGACAACACTGCATTATCACACTACCTTAGAGAAGACGATATTATACGGAAGGATTTTAGAAACTGAATATACTACGTCCAAATCACCTATCAAGGAACCCAAGGGGGCGAAATAGCACACCATGGAACTGTAAGAAATACAGCCATCAAGGACCATAGAACTCTTTTCCTGGAAAGCCTTGGAGGTAATATGGATCGCAAAGGCCCCAAAAAGGAGGGTTCTCCGTCGTCCTGCGAAGCATGGGGTCCTCACCCATTGCAGCCGATAGCATTTTCCTGTCTTGCTCCTTCTGCTTTGCCTCATCCAGTTGCTCAACTTCGTGATCACTGCGGAATTTCCGAGTGTCGTTATTAATCTCAAAACGCCGGTGCTGGTAGCCTCCAAGATAGAATGGCCAGCTAGCCCCTTCAACATGCCGCTTAAACCAATTTAAGCGCCAGATTGTTGCATTCTCTGTCGGCGGTACCTGCTTGCAGCACCAATACCCCGTAGTTATCTCGGGAACACGATAAAGCTGTGTGAGAATGTGACCAAGGAGCCCCTTGGCAACGGTAACTTTGACCGAGAAATCAACAGGAATGGAAACAAACGCTGCGGGAGAATTTTGCGCAAAGGGCTCAAACTCCGTGTCTCTCGTGGAACGGCTAGTGGCCTTGTAGTAGTAATGGATCTTTGCGCCGGTCCGTTGCTCGACGTCTAGCAGTACGCCATGAACGCCGTTGTAGCCCGCTTCAAGTGTTATACAGTCCCGGTCTGATAGTGGCATAGGGGTGGCATACTCAAAGACCGCCGGTATGGTTCCTGGGGGCCGCTTGGTTAGCCGTTTAGGCGCCATGTCGTGAATTTCCTCTTGTAATTCCGTGATTCTCCTTTCTTCATGAAGTGCGTTGAAACGGGCATTGGCAGTTGCAGCGGAGATTGCACCGATTTTGTCGTAAGCCAAATCACTCCATGAATTAAAAAGTCTCATTAGCCATTTTTGCCGTAGGTATGTGGACGAAAGAAACAAATGAGGATTGGCGCGATGGAAGTGTAGGCAGAAATCAGTATGGAAGGGCGATGGGTTGGACGAGTTCTGGGTATAAATAGGCGAGTCAGAAACATTGCAAGTAAAAAGAAAAGAATATCAAAGTGGGTGAGGACAAATTGGTAGCCTTTCACTCTTTATGTTCGCGGGGTCGCGGCATACAGACGTCGCGAAGTCAGCGGTGTCATCTGGGTCAGTCATTTTAAGCCAGGCGGAATGAGGAGGGTAGCAGGTTCAAAGATGGAGGGAGGTTGAGGTGTTTGAAGTTTCTGCGCGAAGGGAATAAAGAAACATAACACAAAGCGAGAAGTAAGCCCTCATGCACGCGACCTCTGACACGCTTTGTTCTTCTCCCACCGTCCTGCCAAGTTCCATACCAAAACCGTCACGGGCTGTCTGTAACCCTACATCAGTACCACGTAGCAGCGTACTGTAACGACCTGATTAAAGGGCCCTTTGTGTGCCCTGTCGACTTATTGGAAAGAATCCTTTCTGATACAAATTCAACCCTCGGCTCCTACCCTACGCCCGACTAGTCAACATGGAATTGGACTTCCTCTTGCCTTATAGTGGGATATGCGGTGTCAGTATCTGATGACCGATTCAGGCCATGTCTCATGCCATTTATGCCAAATATGTCTTAATTTATGTAAAGGTTCCATACAGCTGTCGGTGCTTTGTACATTTCCAACCCGGTATAAAGTAGTCCATCACCAAATATACTAAACCAATTACTGAGCCGTGACATCTATACACCCCCGAACCAAAGCACCTTCACTCTGGTGGATAGACAACAACCCGATCCAAGTCAGCCCCTTTATAGTCCCACCCATTAAACAATCCCCCAACAGTAATGGTATTACGCCTGCCCTTCTTGAGCGTCAACTGCAGCGGTGTCGAGAGAATAATCCCCTTGTGCGTGTCGCGCTGGTACAGGGTCTCCACGTTCTGCGTGTCCCCGTTGACGACCACGCTGCTGATCCGGCGCAGCTGCCAGTCACCCCCGATGCGGTCCGGTGTTCCGCCGGCTATTCTGTTAGATTTGCGGTTGAGTATAAGGACGGGTACTTACGTTGGTCTCCGAAGCCCATATCGTCGATGTCTGGTGGGAGTTAGATGAGCATTTCATAGTGCGTGGAAGGGAGAGAGAGGGGGGAGACGCACTCTGGTAGTAGAATGAAACCCACTGCGGCTTTCCGGTGCCTTCGATGTTGTGGAATGTCACCGTGCTGTCGTTGCCGTAGATTCCAGTTAGGATGGCTCCGTCGGTGGCGAAGTTCTGTTCAGTTAGATGAGACCTCCTAGCTTGATACTGGACCTACGGCTTCTTGAAGGTATGCATCGCCGCTTGTTGTAGCGTGCTTGGCTGTGTATGTTTTGCCCTTGACGGGGCGCCATTCTCCGGTTTTACTGGGCTGATTAGCAGATGCAGATGCAGATCGAGTGTTAGTATAAGTATACTTACACGTTCAGATCGTAGACATCGTGCCATTGCACCTCGAGTGTCTTCTTATGCTCGTCGATGTCCACTGGAAGCCAGATATAGCGGCTCTCCCATAGCGAGTTGGAGTCCCACTGGTCACCGATATACAGGTACGTAGTCTTCTTCGTCCCCTCGATGCGGATCGAGAATCCAGACTGCGAGTTGAAGGTCCGCGTGTTGAGCGGCGATACAATAAACGGCTGGGACCATGGACCGCTCAGCTTGTCGGCGCGAAAGGCGACCACGTCTACTTATGTCAGTACAGTACTTCCTTTACCCATGGTGGCAGACATACTGTTAGGCCGGTATCCCGTCTTATGGCTCATCAGCGCCCAGTAGCTATGTTCCGACTGGATGATCGTCGGCGCTTCGAGGTCGAACTTGGGGAATCTATGCACGACTTCATCGAGGGCCGTAATATTGGAGTTGAATCTGGTTAGATAGACGTCGCGGCCGTCGACGCTGTCCCCGTTGGAGTATAGAGCGTACGACCTGCCGTCCTTGCGATCAGTGAAGAGGCCAAAGTCCTGCGACCAGTTTCCGAGAGGCGCGACGGCGTCGACGAACTCGTATGGACCGGCGATGTTATCGGCTGTTGCTAAGCCCTGGAGAAGCCATCCGTACGTGGAATTGTCTGCGTGCCACCACAACTGCTTAATTAGCTTCGTCATGTTGCATAGGGCAGGGGCTTACGTGGTACTGTCCGGTGCCTTCGCTGTAGACGACCTTGGGGCGCTGGATGATGTGCTCGGTGGAGATGTACGGGTGTCCTTCAATGGGTTCTAAACACTCAATTAGCCGGGCTTTCGTAAAGACTGAAAGTGACGGTACATACCCAGTGCTAGACCGTGCGATTCCCATGTCCCCAGATCGTCAGAGCTGTATACAGAGACACCGCCGCCCTCCTCCTGCCCTTCGATCTTGTATTCCCCAAAAAGCCAGAACTTGGAACTGTCCTTGTCGAAGTAAATATTCCCCGCGTGCGCGTTGACCAGGTTTCCCTCTGTATCCTGCCATCGTCCACCAGGCACGATATACTTCGCCTGAGCGGATACCGCCAGAATCGCCGAAAGCGCCGTACCGAGCTTCATTTTGCGAAAATATCTGAATGGTTCGAATCGTCACCATTCAACCTTACAGGCTTGTAGACTTATACAGGCGAGATCGGCGCCAGCTACCCCGAGCGTGCGGGGAGCGAAATGAAGCTCTCCACAAATTCTCCGGCGCAGTTCCTTCGCTTTCTCTGCGGGCGATCGCTGCCTGTTTCGTGGCTGTGTATTCGATGCCTATTTGCTGCTGTTTTTGGCCTTCTTCTGGAATTTCTCCGTGCTAAGCCCGGTGGTTGTCTGTCACCTTTGATATATACCGGCCAGCACACTGAATTCTGGAAGTTTACGGTACGATCTTGGCTCGGGAATATCAAGATATACCATTCGACCAAAAACCCAACTAGTGGTTATTTAGCCATCTTTCTATTTGCATTATATGCCAACAGCGAATTGATCGGCTAACTGTTGAATTCGAATTATGGCATTATCCAAGTACTTGGAAATAATATAACCCTCAATACTACAACCTCTCGTCCACATTCTATACCAATTCAATCAACCACAGCCTCTACCTCCTTCTCCCGCAAGTCAACCACACGCCCATCGCGCTCTCCCCTCCTCTCCTCTCTCACAGTCATAGCCGTAATCCCCGCCGTCCACAGCGCCAACGCAACCGAGCACGCAATCATCGCCCACATGCCCTTCGTAAACCTTGGCGCAAAGTCCGCCGAGTAGAAGAGGATACTCCACCACGCATTCACGGCATTACTGCCCATATTCATGCTCGCAAGCACCACAGACCGCAACCGCTCGTCCTTGTGCCGCATTGCGTCGTTGCACCATGCGAAGAACGTCGCTTGGCATGCGTAGACGGCGCCCGCCCAGTAGAATGCGCCGAAGACGGTGGGGGTTGAGTTGAAACATGTTAGGATGAGCGCTGAGGTGGTTATCCCTGTTATGGCGATGAAGTACCCGACGAGATACCGCTTTCCGCCCATGAAATCCGTCAGTGTTGCCCAGAATAGGGTCGATATAATGCCCACTGCGGGGACGCCGGTTGGGTAGTTGTTTAGCTGGGGGACGGTGTATGTATTCGATGGGTGTGACTGCATGTACAAGGCCAGCAGGGCGTTTGTGGAAAATGACTCGGTTTCGCCGGCGATGATCCACAGCATCACGAAGGCGTACCAGTACCACGTTGTGAAGACGCTTTTCAGAAAGGCAAAATTGAGGGGGACCTTGACGGCGCCGGATTCGGGGATGCGCGCGACGGCGAGCGCTTTCTCTGTCGCTGTGAGGTAGCGTGCTTTGGTGGTTGTTGGGGTGTCGGGGAAGACGAGGAAGCCGTATATCGCGATGGGGATGGTGATCAGGCCGTCAATCTGTCTATGAATTAGTTACTGGTTGCGGTGGTTATATGGGAGGGACGTACGATGAACAGCCACCGCCAGCCGGAGAGGCCCTGCATTCCGTCCATGGAGGAATGGATCCCTGTCTGGATGAAGCCGCCGAACATTGTACCGGCCAGGCCGCTGGCTGTGAAGATGCCACTACGCTTTCCCAGCTCTCGCTCGGTGTACCAGGAACCCAGGATATAGTGCGTTCCGGCAAAGGTGCTCGACTCTGCAAGGCCGAGGAAGAAGCGGATTGCCATGATTCCCTGGGGATTGGACACCGCCGCGGTGATCATCGTCAGACCACCCCAGATCACCATCATCGCAGGGAAGAACAGGCGCGGACGGAAGAAGGTCAAGGCGAGATTGGACGGGACTTGGCCTATAATGTATCCCACTGTGAAGACGGTGTTGATCTGGTTCAGCTCATTCCCCTGGAAGTGCAGCTCCTCGCGCATCCCCGACACGTAGGCATTGTTGATATTTGTGCGGTCGAGGTAATTGGCAAAGTAGCATAAACAGCAGAAAGACAGGATGAAGGCATCGAGCTTGCGCAGCAGTTTGGCCTCGCCGGGCACGCTCTCCGGGCCCTTGATATAGGCGGCGAATCTGGCGAACATTCTGGGGGACGTAAATCTGGGGTACCATGACTAACAGAAACAGGCGTCTTTATAGTTAACTGCTCAGTTTCTCTTCTTGGCTTCTCCAATGCGACCTTGTGACTATCTCGTATCTGGTTATCAGGGTTGGAGTCACCATGCCGCAGATCTGGCCGAGGTCTTGTTGATATCGCTGATAACCTCGGGGAACCTTAACCGGTCTGACTGATAAGTTCAGCGTAGATTGGAGTCTTTAGTGGAGATTGATCGAGTGGAGAGAGATGCTCCAACATGCGCTGTAGGTCGTCTCACTCTCCGGCTCTCCGGCCCCCGCACTACAAAAGGTACAATTCCACCTCTACTCCATCTCTGCCATAACATTTACTACACAGTGTACAGCATGTCGTGGGAATTGATCGCCGCCAAAAAGCGCCAGGCCCTCAGGGACTCCATCCCAGCGGACTGGGTGATCCCTGCTGCGCTTCTTCCTCCTGCTGATCAGCTCGACGTCACAGCCTTCCCCAGAGACTCGGGCTTCTTTACCGGTCGCGAGCTGGAAATCACTTCAACCCCGGCTCAGACAATTCTATCGCATATTTCGTCCGGCTCGTGGACTGCCGAGGAAGTCACAAAAGCGTTCTGCAAAGCCGCCGCTGCTGCTCAACAACTGGTATGTGTGATGCAGTCTGTGGCAGTCTGTGGGCTCGCTCTAATGATGTAACAGACCAACTGCCTATCGGAAATCCTGTTCGACAGAGCAATCGCCCAGGCAAAGGAACTAGACGCTTATTTCCAACAAACAGGCAAGACAAAAGGCCCGTTCCACGGTCTTCCCATTTCCATAAAAGATAATTTTAACCTTGTCGGTTATGACTCGACCATCGGGTTCGCCTCGCTGGTCAACGATCCCGCCACATACAATAGCACCCTCGTCGACCTGCTCCTCAATGCAGGCGCCGTCCTCTACTGCAAGACCAACGTGCCCACGGCCATGATGATCGCGGAATCGGTCAACAATGTCTTCGGTCGAACCGTCAACCCGCGCAACCGCAATCTCACCTCGGGGGGTTCCTCTGGTGGTGAATCGGCCCTGATCGCCTTCGGAGGCAGTCGCATCGGCGTAGGGACCGACATTGGTATGTTAACCCCTACTTTCGACAGACCATATACTGACAATTATCAGGCGGATCCCTGCGCATCCCAGCAGCCTGCACAGGAATCTTCACAATCCGCCCCTCCTTCGGCCGCTTCCCCAACTTCCAAACCCGCTCCGGCCTCGCCGGCCAAGAAGCAGTCAACAGCGTCAACGGACCCATGGCCAAAACCCTCGACGAGATCGTCTTCTGGGCTCGCACTGTCGTGGACCAACAGCCCTGGCTCCGCGATCCGAAATGCCTCCCTATCCCCTGGCGCTCTGTTGATATTGATGTCAAGAAACCGCTGAAAATCGGTGTCCTCTGGCATGATGGCCTCGTCACGCCTACACCCCCCGTCTCGCGAGCTCTTAACTCAACAGTCGCGAAATTAAAAGCCGCCGGTCATGAAATCGTTACCTGGTCGCCGACAGAGCACAAGGGAATCCTAGAGACACTGCGAAGAATGTTCATCGCCGACGGGGGCAAATCCGTGCGCAAACTCCTCGAGCCCACAGGCGAGCCATTCCGGCCGGAAATGAAGATGTATGAGACGGCTGCTGAGCTCGGCGTGCATGAGATGTGGCAGGTCCAGGCTGCTAGGAATGCCCTGTGCAAGTCGTACCTGGATCGATGGAATGCGGCGGGTATTGATGCTGTGCTTTGTATTTTGCCCTTCCCTTACCTTAGTAACTGTAGTTTTTGTACTAACGAGGTTTACCGGTATAGGCCCGACGTCCCCGTATAGCAGCGTCGAGCACGGCAAGTTCGCGTACGTGGGGTATACGGGTGTTTTCAATGTCCTTGACTATCCCGGTGTGTCATTCCCGTGTGGGATTACGGCTGATAAGGGCCTTGATGGGTCGTATGTCGACCATGAACCGCTTAGCGATATTGATGCGCAGATTCAAAAGGACTGTATGTTTCTCCCCACCCTTGCGCCTTGCGCGCGTTGAAGGGTGTACTGACATCAGTAGACTCCGCGGATGCTGTTCATGGCATGCCGGTTAGTTTGCAGCTTGTTGGGAGGAGGCTTGAGGATGAGACTGCGTTGGCTATTACGGGTGTGATTCTGCAGGCGGTGACTGGGTCGGTGAATGGGACTAAGTAGGAGTAGATAGGTTACGGATGTATAGATGGGGTCAATAATTATCTATCCAATAAGTGCTGCCCTCTTTCTGGCTACTTGGTACCAACCACCAAATACAAGACCAAAGAGGAAATATTAGTGACGGCAAGGACAGCCGGATAATGTCAAGATAGAATAGCCTGTCACTTGGGTTAAGCTTTTGTTGGCGTGATGTTGCGTGACGGTGGCTGTGTATTGTCTATGTTCAAAAGTGCGCTGATGTTTGATGTATAGTGAGACACGGGCCAGACCCAGCAGTGTAACAACGGGTCGTGCGTAACATCGCGCATGTCAGTGTAGCAGTTGGAGAGTTTCGATCAAAATCAAATGAACTCATGTTCAGTTTGGGCAATGGTAGCTACCCTTTCTATTTATATAAATATGCAAAGTTGTACAAATATGTTAACTGGACGACCTTCCTAGTTAGGAAGCTATACGCAGGGACTGCCACAGTTCAGATCCGAAGATCACCCGAAGACAATAGCGGCGTTACTTCGCCGCGTGAGGTGTCATTGGCATATATTACTGATAGGCGAAGGCCGACAGGCGAGTGCCCAGAGGAAGATAGCGGAGAACCGCATTGGGTACGGACAACGGACCGAGAGATTGCCTATTCGGGCAACCCGGCCCTATCTCCCTCTGTGCAGACAGCCACCGCGCCTTATGCGGCCATCGCTGCTGAATCTTTCCCTGCAGAGTCGACGGGCTGGCTGTCTTAATTCTAGGCCATTTCTACGATGGCCTGAGACTATAATTGTCGTGCGCCCCGACCCCTCTTTAGTCTTTCCGTCCGACCCTCCGGAACCACACGAGTCGGCACCATGGGCTCGCTGGATACCTGCGATTACTCATGGACGCAGGTCAGGCCGGGCCGTTGGGAGCGGAATATTGATGAGTCGGAGCAGTTCTATACTTCGCTCGCGAAGACATACGAAGGGAGCGGGCGCTGCTGCTTTGCGATCACCGCGTACGTCTCCTTCTCGGTACAAGGAACGGAACATGAGGTCGAGGTAGCCTTGCGAAAGGCATGGCTGCGCTTGCGATACGAGAGTCCGACGGTTGCGTCGTGGGTTGAGTACAGCGAGCAGAGCCAGCGGTGCAGGAAAGTCTATGAAATGGCGCATACCCCGGAGGCCCAGAATGCCTGGCTGGAGAGTACATTCCAGGTGGTTCGCACGAGAATGTCCGGCCTGCAGTGGTGCAATTCCGATCCACCTGTTCCTGAAATCCCGACTTTATTCATGGTAAAGCGTGCGGGTCGGTCGAGCCCGACGGTCACTGCGGATTTGGTTCTTCGCTGCCGCCATGATGTTATGGACGGTGTTGGGGCGTTGATGCTGTTGAATACTCTCTTCGTGCATGCTTCCCAGGCCCTGGATCAAGGTGATACATATCGACTCCCCGTCTTCGGCGACGAGTGCACCCGATTGAGTCCGCCGTTTCGTATTGCTGCTGGAGTTCCTCCGGGTTTGAGTAAGAAGCAGAAGACTCGTCTGAACAAGACCGTTTCCGCGAATGCCGCGATGAAGGAGGTTGAGATTGCCGGTTTCCCTCGCCGGAAGGGTGCGACACAGCCAGGGAAGCACCAACGGGTAGCTATTACGCTGTCAACCGAATCGACGTATCGTCTAGTGAAGGCCTGTAAAGCATTGGCATTAAGCGTCACCCATGCCTATCACACAGCCATAGGTATCGTACTACGAGACCTTCAGAAACGACAGTCGCGGCCAAGGACGGTGCGATATATCAACTATAGTCTCCTTGACGAGCGACCGCAGTGCGAGGAACCGTACAGTACCCCGGCCCATGCAGCATCAGTCTACCACTCTGTCTCTGGGGAGTGTTTGGCAGTCGATTTGACCGTCCCAGCAGCGTCTTTTGGGGCACTCGAACAGGTGCTCGACTACAGCATACCGCGGCGAAACGAGTACATGAAGGTCGCCAGTGCGGTTCGACGATTTGACATCCAGAACCGCAATGACGAACAACGAGTCCAGATGGTACCTTCATACTGGGAGATGATTACGCCTCCCTACCCGGCGGATAATGTCACACCCGCAGTGCCGCCGCCGTATAACAAGCCGTCGGTATCGCTATCGGACCTAGGCACATTAGATAATATTATCTCACCGTCACACGGTGCTTTCCAGCTAGACAATCCTTGGGTCACAAGGGAGCACCTGGTGACTGGGCTTGCGTTGTTTCTGGGTATATGGGACGGGCGACTTACCTTGAGTGCCACATACAACGACGCATGGCATACGAGGAATGAGGCATTGGTGTTCCTGGACCGATGCAATGTCGTCAGCATCCAGGCTCTTGGTGCTTGAAGATAAATAGGATGGGTGAGGTTAGCATTGCATTTTTGCCATTTATACGTGTTTGAGTCCCATCGGGACATGGAGGTTAATAGACGGCGTGGCATTCAGTGCCACGTCATAGACAGGTAGTCAAGCATCAAGCGTCATGTACATTGTCTTTAACGCGCTCTATTCTGTTCGGGTCGCTCAGCTATAGTAGCCAAAATTGTAGGATGTATCAAAAATATTCAGACTCTTCGTCGGGTAGAGTTATGTACTCAGTGTCCGGCACCGCTGCTGCGGTATTAGTGTCTCAACCTAATCTCAGGGCCTCAGATCCAGTATTTCCGGTTCGCCCGCCGTGCCTGCCTTTTCTATCGCGACCTTCAAATGGAAGGAGCGCCCCCGGACATTGGGACTTCTGATTGCGGCCCAACCTTCGCGGTTATTATAACCGGGCCCAATGACATTCCGCAAAAAAACAGAGATGGTGGAGTTATAGCACGGTTTGCTGGCGGGAAAATAAATAACAGGGTATATATGTTCTCTATCACAGCCTAGGAGTCCTACTAGTTACGATTTCAGCAATTATTGGAATTTGGAAGCCCTACAAGCCCCAGCCTGATGCTAGCAGCGCAATGTCGAAACTCCAACTGCTGCTACAGACGATAAAACCTCTGACAATACCATCCCTCAACTCGCCAAACTCGCAGACTTACAAATATTCGGATTTTGGATAATAAACTCGAGACCTCTCTATTCCGAGATGCCAATAGTGGGTGGGGACTGCACACAGTGGACTACCGGCCGCACCGTCATGTACTCCGGACGCTTAACCAGGGTTATTACATTTATGTAAATAGACTCAAAGACAACAATGTATACTGTTACCTACAGTTCCGCCGCTCCATGACGGTCGAATAGTTGTTGCAATGGCAAAGGGCCCATAATAGAGGCTCAATTATGCAACTATGTTAAATCCTGCTTGCATTAAAGTTACGCTGAGGCGACAACATAGCTAAACGGCCAGGCCAAGCATAACACATTGATTCATGAATCATAGAAAAATACATCATATTAACCAACTCAAGCGTAGTAATTGTCAACCTTCAGCCCCTTGAACTCAAACTGCGTGTTCTCCCGTCGGTCAATCACCTTCTTATGGTGGACGTCCTTCACCCGCGCACGCACGTACTCTGTGCCCGTCGGAGCAGGAATATTGGGATCCTTATCTTCGTCGGTGAGCAGACCAAGCCTATCCAACAGCGGCGACGGCACGGGCTTCATAATCGTGCTATCGCCGGGCCGGACAAAGTACAGCAGACCCAGACGGGCAATGTTAATCTGGTCCTTGGGCGGCGTCACCACGCGGTGGATGGTCGACTTGATGAACCCTATGGTAACGGTCAGTATACTTCTATACCATACCACAAAAGAGGATAGAAAGAACAAACCCTTCGTAAGAAACGTCAACGTATCCGCCGCATTACAAGTAATCCCCCCTTCAACAGGCTTCACCCACTTCCACTCCGCCTCCGGCGTGCGGATCTGCAACCCGGCAACCTGCTGCGAAAAGAGCAGCGTCAAGCTCCCGAAATCCGTGTGTCCGCCCTTTGTGTATCCCTGTGCGCGGTCCCACTCGTCCTGCGTGCGCACATTGTAGATCATATACCGCAGGTGGTCGTCGGAGCGCTTGTCGTAGTCGTGGGCGTCTGCCAGGAATGTCTCCGGCAGCTCCAGGATTATCGACATGAGCACGAACAGCTTGCGCGCGACCTTGTCGAAGAGTTCGCGGTGGAAACTGGCGATCTCGGTGTAGTTTTCTTCTACGATTTTGTGGCGGGGGAGATCCGCCCAGTCGGGAATGTCTTTGGGGATGTTGAGCTGTACGGTATTAGTTATATAGACAAGTGTACTGGGTAGGCCAGGAAGGGAAAGAAGTACCATCTCGACATTGTCCTTAACTCCTGTATCGCCAATCCACCGCTCATTCTCGCGGTATCCGAAGTACTCTCCCTCTGCGAAATTGCAGGGAAACGTCCGTTTCTCCTCGAGTGGCTGCTTGAAGAATGCATTGCCGAAGCTGAACTGCCGCAGGACGCGCTCGTCGTCTATACCGTGTCCGACGACGACCCAGAATCCAACTCGTGTTAACGCATCGTACAGGTCTCTGGCTAGAGATTCTTTGCCGCCTGGCTGGTCGAATTTGGATAGGTCGATCTCAGGGAGAGGCGCCCAGTCTAGATTCTCCTTGGTGGCAGCGGGACGTGCCCAAGGCTTTACTGGGACGGTTTGGATAGGGCCTGGCTCTTGGACGGCAGATGGAGCCATTTTGCTAGGACTTATTCAAGATGTCAGGGTGGTGTAAAAATGCAATATTATTAGGACCCTGCCGAGCACGAGCCTTTATACCCCTCCGCCACTTCCTGGGCTGGGCCACATGTGCCGTCTTAACGCCGATATCCGATGCGAGTCATTCCTTCGCTATGGACCAGATAATATTTGGAGAAAGGTTGTCCCTGGTGTAGGAAGCGGGGTACGCGCTGGTTATTATTTTCGTGGTGGATTGCGTGATAGTGCTCCAAATTCGCGGGATAACAGGGAGGCCGCGCATACTATTGGACTTCTAGGGGTTATAGGTTAGTATTACTGCTAGGATCTGTCGAGTATATTCCATTTCAAGAAGTGATGAGAATATTGAGTGCCCATAATATCTACAGAGGGCAGGGTCCTGGTCGAGGATTCGACCGAAATGATAATGCAGAACAGGGTTGTGATGGCACAATCATAGCATATTATGAGCCATATGTTCGTCAGCCGACAGCAAGTAGCAAAGAATTGATGTGCAATACCTAAGCTTGTTTTGTTGAGTACTCCAATATCGTGATTGCCTCTATGATGGTATCACTTTGGCAGTCCTGCTTGCTCCGAAAAGCTTTGATGCCACCCGCTATCACTATATAAGCAATGCTGTATCACACATCGTTACGACTTTCCCCGGCGGAGGCACCCTCGAGATGTCTTCGCATTCTATATCAGAGACGGCGCCTGAGAAGGGCCAGGCCCAAGTCAGCTCGACCTCCCCTTCTCTCACTGAGACACCGGAAGGCGAGTCTCCGTCTCCTAAATATGACGCCGAGTTCGAAAAGCGCGTTATGCGAAAAATCGACCTTTGGCTAGTCGGCTTCTACTCCGTCGTCTATATCTTCCGTGTCATAGACTCTGGAAATTACGCCAATGCCGCGATTATCAACCTCGAGGCAGGCGACGGCATCAAGGCAGAGCTCGGGTTCAGCCCATCGCAGTGGTCTTGGTCCCAGTCTATCTTCTCCTACAGCTACCTATTTTTCGAACCGACAAACACAGTCCTGCTTAAACGCTTCACGCCGTCTAAATGGATGTTCATCCTCATCCTTGCCTGGGGCGTCTGCGCAACCAGCTCCGGCGCAACGCAGAACTTCCCCGGCATGATGTGCGCTCGGTTTGCAATCGGTCTGGCAGAGGCAGGCTTCTACCCTTCTGTGCTGTACCACTACGCCTTCTGGTACAAGCCCTCCGAGATGCCCTGGCGAATTGCCGTATTCTACTCCGTCGGTCAGCTATCCAGTGCCCTAAGCGGCCTCCTCGCCTACGCAATCAGTTTCATGAACCGCCTCGGCGGTCTCTCTGGCTGGCGCTGGCTGTTTATCCTCGAGGGTCTCCCTGCGATTATTCTCGCCTTTGTGGCTCTCTTCGTCCCTGATTATCCCGAGACTGCAAAGATGCTTACTCCGGAAGAAAGAGAGTATCTCTCTCATCGTCTTGCTAAGAACGCGCCCTCCGGGACGGACGCGCATTGGAGCTGGCGGAATGTGAAGGAGCTATTTCGCAGCCCGACTGTGTATACCTTTTCTATCTACTGGATTGGCCATGGGATTGGTGGGTTCGGTGTGAATTATGCCCTGCCCACTGTGATTTATGAGCTCGGGTTCTCGGATACAGCCAATTCGCAGTTGATGAATATTGTGCGTTTCCTTCTTTCCCTACTGTCCTCTACGATACAGATACTGACTGTTCATGACACAGCCACCGTATGTCGCCTGCTTCATATTTTTGAACATTGTCGGACATTGTCTGCATAAGAAATGGATTCGGCCGTGGACGACTGCTGTCGCTAGTACGCACCTATATCCCCACTGCCACAATTTTATTTATGCATGCTAATCCCACACAGTCGAAAGCACGATCATAATCTGCTACATCATCTTAATCACAGTCCCCAACGCCGTAGTCAAATACCTGGCACTGATAGTTGCAACTGCCTGCGCGGGCTCCGCATACCCCGTCATCTGGCCCGAGCGGATCCGCGCGCTGGACGGCACAGTCGCTGCAGGCATTGGCATTGGGCTCACGAATGCGATGGCGCAGTTTAGTGGGATTGCCGGGCCGCATATCTATAGCACGACGTTTGGGCCGACGTATCGCGTCTCGTATATTATCTGTTTGAGCTTCTTGGTGCTGGCGATTAGTGGGGTTTTGGCTTCTTGGTGGTTGGTTTGGAGGAAGGATAGGAGGGTGGCTTTGCAGGGAGGAGGTGATCGTCCAGGGCATAAGACAGATGATAAGCTGGAAGAGACTAAGGTATAAGGCTAGGATGGAAGTAAGCAGTGTGTTGCAGGCTTCTATGAGATATGATATATATAGACGTATACTACAGGGGATTACACGCCCGCCATGGACATATTTTTCATACACGCGGCAGCCCATTCTACAGCTCACATAAGTTCATGGAACCATGTTGGAACCAACTCGCCTCATTTCCTGAAATAACCAAAACAGCATCATTCTCTTTCACTCCTGCAATTTTCAGTAAACCGCCTGCGAGCCTGCACATGAGGTCCTGAAACTGGAGAATAAACCTTTTGTGAGATCGCGATCAATCAATCCTGCTATTACAAGCTTCTGACCCCTGCAGCCAACCGTTTCTGCAGCAGTAGGCCTTAAAACATAAAGTAGCTAAAGCTAAAATTGTTTCTCGAGGTACAGTAAGAGCTAGAGCTTCTGTTCCTTCCGACCTTTCACACCAACCACAGCATTTCCAGACAGTAGAGAATCGGGATAAGCCAAGGTATTCCCCATGCCCAAGGACCCTCCTGGCGCCCTCCACGATGCGCCGTCCACTAGAAAATAACAGCCATGAGAATATATGCGAATATGAAACGGAATCACTTGGCTGAGCACCTACCGACTAGTGTATGGTCACTGACATAGCTACCAGATTCCGATAGCAGGTAGACAGTTGCATCTGCAATGTCTTTCGTTAAGCCGTACCTACCCAGTGGTTGGCCTTTTCTCACAGCAGCTTCACTGCCTGCAGGTACTAGGCGTGCAACACCCTAAGACAACCGAATGAGCATTATGATAGAGCAGTCAATACCTTGAGAACGCGTACCTCCGTGTTTTCTATCGGCCCAGGAGTGATCACGTTCGAGGTCACTCCGTACGGTCCAAACTCGAGCGCAACATTGTTAGACATGGCATCTACGCCGGCCTTTGCAGCCGCAACATGAGTCTGGAAGGGGGAACCGATATAGTGGGTTGTAGAACTGAGGAAGATAATACGGCCGCCGGTACCCTTTCGCCTTGGGCTCGCTGAGTCGTTTCGATGTTTCTCGGCGGATTTAACGAGATGTGGTATCGTGGCTTTAACGGTGTTGTAGGAGCCTAGGACGTCGATGTCCATGACTGATTTGAATGCGTTGGAGGAAATGTTGTTGATAGAGGCGAGGAAATTCCCTGCAGCTCCAGCTCTTCAGAGGAAGAAAGGTCAGCTAAACAATTATTGGAGTTGAGGTTAAATATCGGCATACATCGCATAGTCAATACCTCCCAACTCCTCTACACAGCGATCTGCTGCAGTTTTCAAACCCTCGCTGTCTCTGACATCGACGCCGCCAATCCCAAGAACTCTTGCCCCTGTCCTAACTGTTGCAATCTCTTTAGCCACTCTCTCGGTCTTTTCCACGTGCCGTCCTACGATGCAGGCGTTCGCTCCCAGGTAGACCAGCACCCGAACTTGCGCACTGCATATAGTTCCTGCACCACCTGTGCAAAATACTACTTTTTCGCCTGTAGAGTGTGTCATTATTCTCCCTTATAGTGGTGGTGGGAGAGGTCTTACTGAATAGGTTATCCTTCCAGACATCGCTAACATACTCCTGGTCTTGCGCGGACATTTTTGTAATGGCGGGGAAATTCAAGTCACGTAAAGGAATAGTAGAGCAGAGCCATAATTATTTACACCTTGAATTTATTAAGTATTTACTCGGGATATGATTACAGAAATTCGTAGACTTTGATCTCCTCGTTTCGCGCTGGCCGAGAGATTCGGGCCGCGGTAGAAAATTGCCGTGTGGTCCCCGAATTGGACGGCATCATTTTCTGTTCTGTCGCTTACTTTCTGGCCTGAAGATGTCTGTATCACTGGTCTATGTACAATAAAGACTGGCCCGCGTCGAGGTTGTGTTCCAGGGTACCGGAACATTTTGAACTGCTATATAGTGGACAGCCGACGGTAGGGTTAACTGTAGACAACTAAATATATATTACCCTCGACACACCAGAACCAGTACTTAACACAGACACCTGTATGAGAGAGAAAAAAAGTAGAGATCCCGAATTGTAATAAATTATAAACTATAACCGACTATGTCTCCCCTCCCCATCCCTCCCCATAACAACCGACGCCTGCGTCGTATCCAGCCTACAAAAACAAGAAGCTTTAATAGGAACATCCGCCACCGCAACAGCAAGTCTCAGCGCCGGCTCAATAGTCGCCGCCTCCTCAGCCCGTCCCATCCTCGTCAAACACTCATGGTACCCCTGCAGTGACCAGACATTCTTCGGATGCCGACGCGGGCGGATAAGCGTCTGGTCGAGACCCAAGTCCGCGCGGTATTGCCTCGCCGCCTCATCGAGGTGTCCTTGCTCGAGGAGAAGAGCCGCGTAGGCGTGTCTGCTTGGTTGCATCCACGCCCAGGGTTCGCTGTACGGGAGTTTATCGTCCAGTTCGGTGGATTTGCGGAACGACGACCAGGCTGCTTCGTAGTCTTGCATGCGGTAGGCGAGTTCGCCGTCTAGCATTGCGGATGCCACGGCGAGTGTCTCGGAGGCTTTACTATTATATGCCCGGCGGGAGGGCGGGACTCGGGCTCGGGCTTGATGGAAGAGGACGCGTTGTTCCTCTGCTTTGCCAACCTGACCGGTTGCCGCGTAGGCAAGGCCTTTGGCATAGTGTGTCGTTGCCGTTGTCACGCAGTAGAGAGTTTGGTCTGTTGGGAGGTCTGTCTGGATGAGGTCCTGCCACATCCCGAAGCGCATCATGATGTGTAGACGCGTTGCGAGGAAGTTCTCGAGCCAGTCGGCCATGGGTGGCGAGACCATGCGCAGCACGCCTTCTGGTACGGAATCCTCCATGCGCGCGACTGCATCCAGTGCTGTCTTGCGTTGGCCTGCGAACATGGCTGCGTATATGAGTGAGTGGTAGTTGTGGAGGCGGTAGAAGGTGTAGAGGTTATAGGGCCCTACTTGGGCGAGGTATTTGTCGTCTGCTAAGGTAGCATTATAGTTGGATGTGATGGAGCGTCTCCAGTCGCCAACTAGGATGTCAAGATGCGTGGGCATGTGGTGGATATGTCCTGCGTCTGGAACCAGATCGCGCAGGCGATCGGCGACGTTGATGCCCAACTCTGGCGTAGGCGACATCTCAATGAAGTGGATATACAGATGCAACAGCCCCGGATGCTGGTATGCCTTGTCCATAGTAAGCGCATAATCGAGGACATCCTTAACAAGCAACGTCGGCGCATTAGGCGCAGGTTCTCCCGTAAACAAATTCCAGAGAGCCCACGGGGTAACATTCATCAAGGCATCGGCATAGAGGACAGCGATTTCAATATCCTCGCCGAATTCCCTATAGACGCGGTCCATCGCAGCAGCATAATTACGATTCAGCACATTTGGCTCGGTCGGAGGACTCCCACGGTCGAAGCGACACTGCATCGCCTCGATCACGGCGTGTTCCCACGCAGCGACGCGTCGGGGGCTCGTATTTGACAGCTCCTTTGCTTTCCTGGACGCATCGTAGCCCCGCCGCGTGGAGATGCGTAGATCGCGCTTATCGAAGCGGTCCCAGGGCTTATTGTAGTTTGGACCAACTGCGTAGGCCAGACCCCAGTATGCCATGGCACACAGAGGGTCATGGGCGACGGCCTGGTCGAAGCACTTCGCCGCCTCCTCGTGGTTGAAGGCGTAGACCCAGATGAGGCCGCGGTTGAACCAGGTCTGTGCGTCGGGGCTATTTGTGCTGACAGGGCGCTCGAAGTGGCCGAGATTGTAGTATTTATGGGCAGCAGCAATGCGCATTGTGGTGTTTGAAGGGATGAGGAGGCGAACAAAGTGACCCAAAGTGGAAGTGGAACAGATCAACTCAGTCTAACTCGTCGTCGTCATGTGGCAACACAGCTGGCCAATCATACAATCTTAGACTGTTAGTCTGTTCGACTTTTAAATGGCAGTACATTAACTAGAATCATTAACTATAAATTCACATTATCATCATCATATAACATCACCGCTCACGGTGGTCCTCATCGGGAATATCCTCCAGCCCAAGCCCCCTGTTACTGAACGCTGTGCTAGTCCCTTCAGCCCTTGTCCCCGCAGAACTCACACTCGCCTCCGAAACTCCAGACACATATCGCGGCCGTTGCGCGACACTGTCCGACTCCTCGCCTAGCGCTGGATCATACGACGGTACGCTAGATAAACTCGACACGTTCCGCTGGTGCCCCGGCCGTGAGGTCTCGTCGCCGTCTTTCTCCTGCGGCACCTCGGGCGAAACAGGCGAGGTATACCCGACAGGAAGCGTCGCAGACGGCGAGACTGGATTCGCCGTATCCTGGTTGAAAGGAGTAGGCAGCTCAACGGCAAAAGCAGCCTGCTGTGCAGCAGTGGAGGTATTGCCTGTTGTTGTTAGTATACGGCAGGTCATTGTGTCGGGTAGGTAGACGTACCATGCATTTCATAGACAGGATCACCCGCGACCTCCTGCGTAGCCTGAGCCATAGGAGGAGCATTAACCAACGACTCATGTCCAACAGCTGTGCTCCCGCTCGTAATGTCGCCCGACACAATGGTGGAGTTCTCGGGATCCTTCGACGCAGGTCCGAATGCGCCGGCATTGACCCAGTTCGCGACCCGGGATGTAATACCGGACACTTCGCTCTGGCGGCGAGCGCCTCTCTTTCTGCGTCGTCGAATAAAGAAGAATGCGAGTACGCCAGCTATCAGAAGCACTCCGAGGACGACGCCGATGACTGCGCCTGCCCAGCGTGGGAAACCGCCGCCGCCGCCCCCGGAGATGGTTGTAGTCGTTGGGGTGGCGCTGCTTTCGTAGGGGTAATATGTTTCGATGGTCTTGCTGTATTTATTCTCGAAGACGTCGGCAAGGGTGCTGTTAGTCCAGCTCTCAGGCTCGGTTTTTGTTGCGCCGCCGTCGGCACTATCCACGTTAGACTGCACTATCAATATCTCATAGGTAAGTGGGTGGTGACTTACTCCCCCCCAATCCGGCCAGAAACCAAATCAGGCACTTTATACTCCTCCCAGTCCTCCGGGTCATACGTATCCTGGAATCGCCCCGTATTCAAATTAAACACGCGGATCGGGTCAACGCAGGTCCGCGTCGCGACCTGGCGACCTCCCAGGACAAGCATCTTGTCGGGATACGGCTTGACGCACTTATGTTGCTTGCGGCCGCTCTTGCTGTCGCCGTCATAGAGCTTGATCCATTCGAAGGAGGGTAGTGATAGCACATATACGTCGTCCGTTGTATCGTTTTGCGGTGAGAGGCCGTCATACCCGCCATAGATGTAGATATTTTGGGAGGAGCCGTCCGGGGCACTCGCGTACACGGAGCAGAATCCTTCAAGCTGGGGTGGATAGTCGCCAGTGGTGTTTTGGTTGTACCTGTAGCAATGGTTAGCATGACCAAGTAGGACAGGACAGGACGGGGCGCGACGCACCATTCATTCCCTGCGATGTCGTATATAGACACAGTTTGCATGAATGCCGGATCGTTACTTGTGCTCTCCGCTACCTGATCGGATGATAATTTCGCAGAGTAGAGCTGTTCAGGGTAAGTGACGCCGCCAATGAGGACGACGATGCCCTGTTCTGCGACAGGAACCCAAACAGCCTCCGCATTTGCGCGAGGCTCGACATGGCTGGGAATCGAGACGTTGGCGAACTTGGGCCTCTGCATCTCCGACATATCGACTGTGATCATCCGCTGCGATAGGTTTCTCAAGTTGCCATCGGCCAAGGTTTCGGCCCAGCCCGGCGCGTGTACGCCGCTGATGTAGAAGCCCAGGTTCTCGCTGGGCGAGGTGACGCCGGCGCCGTTGGTGATGTACCAGGTCACGTCGTCGTCCAGTTCGACGGATTGGATTGAGGGCGAGAAGTCCTTGGTCTGAATCCCGTATTCGTACTCCCGGTACGCAATTGTCTGGTCTGATGATGGGTAGCTCGAGCTGTTGGACGGGGGAAGGTATCCGCTGCGACGTGTTAGCCCTGTGATCCCAATGAAGACGAGCAGCTCGTTTTACCCGTAAAGAATGAATATGCCGTCGTTTGCAAACATGACTCCATCGTTGTAGTTGGGAGCCAGGTTGCTGCCGGCTATGCCACCTGTCTTATCGAGCTTCCCGAAAAGCTCGGTGAGATTGTCGGTTTTGGTGTTGAATGTCGAGGATAGGTTCAGGTAGTAGGTTATGGATCCCGGATTTTCGTCGTTATTCACTGTCGTCTGGCCGTCGGTAAAGGATCTGCGCGACCGTGGTCAGTACAAACATGGCCAGTCAGGTAGGGTTGTCAACTCACATCTCGTTGTACAGCTCGCCGCCATCCAGATATACGGTATCGCGGAGTATGTTTGCTGCGAAAGTTATCACCTGGCTGCAATTATTCCTATAGAGACATGCGACGCACCTCTGAGCTGCCCCCAGCTGCATATAGAAGTACCGTTCTGAAGCAGCTGCGCCTGCGACGACCCTACAAGGGCCGCCAGCACCGCCAGTCTCCATCTATCGGGCATCATAGTTATGGCCGGTCGTCGCTATAACGAGAGTCGCTTCATCGCAGCGCAATATCTGGTGTATCTTTTCGCAGACCGTGGTGCACCGTGCCCCTTTTCGATTGCTGCGGTTTCTCTTTCTTTGTTGGACAGCGACCCCGATTTAGAGCCTTGTGCAACCAGGGACACGAGGGCAGACAAAGAAAGCGATAGTCAAGCGATAGCGAGTGGCTGACGGGCTTCTTTGGGCAGAAGGTCAAAAATAAAGTAAAACACGGCCACTGGGGGGGCTCTCAGACTCTCTTCAGTCTTGTTCTTTCAGGTCAGAACAGCCGTGACAAATGCAGCCAGCTCATGGCAATCGTTTAGACTTTTTCCCTCCAATCTCGATCAGGCGCCTGTGCGGCTTACATTTATTGCGCCTTTATCGCTGAACCAGCGCAGAGGGCACGCCCCGCCCTCGGCCACCATCGAAGGTGGGGAGCCTGGGCTGATACGAGCACGGCTGGCAAGGCCAGACCCTTACAGCCATTCACAGCAAGGCGGAGGAATTCGTAGACTGCAATGCTACGGAAACGACTTGGGGCAGCGAGGTTCGTCGCATGGACTAGCCCGCTCGAGGCGCAACGCTAGCACTGGCTGCAGCTGTAGTGGCTGGGCGCAGCAATCAGCCAGAAGTGCAGAAGGTGCCATTCTCTGTCAACAAAGAACTAGACGGGGACCAGAGGGTCGGGTTTCAGGAACAGGCGCAGCCCGGACCAGAATAACCAGTCTGCAGCTTTTTCTGACAGACTTTGGTCGGGTTGTGCTGGGAAACAGGCAGGATGCAGCTCGGAGAAGCCCTAAGCGACCCCTCATGAATACGACGAACGGTGAAGGCCGTCAGCATCCCTGCCGTGCTGATCCTGGCCCAGAGGGCTCTAAAGCCTGTCATCGCGGCCTGCATCGCTCATTTAACCAATTCGGGCTCTCAGCCTCTTCAGCTCGTCAGCAGACTGGCCATTGCCAGCTCGCATTCCGCTGCCTTGCAGGGTCGTTGCGTGGTCCACGTCGTCGCCATCGCATCTGTTGCTGCCCTGGTGGCTTATTGTCTGACAACCCCACTCGAAGAGGCTCTCACTCTCTCGTGTTCTCCTCTCTCTTGGAATATAAATCACTTTGCCCGATCCACTCCCCCCCGGACAAAGGATGGCTGGGTGTTGTTTCTTTTCTTTGTCCGCCCACTGCCACTGCCACTGCGACCCTGCAGCGCCCCATCCTGGTTCCTGGTGCGAGGTGACTACCGCTGCAATCCCTCCCTCCGTCTCTCCTCACGCAGCTTAGCTTCTCCAACTCTCTGCAGCAATTCTTCATGACTGCTTGACCACTGTGAAGCTGCCGCGACCATAGCTATGCGCCTCTCCCACATCCCAATCCTGCTGCTCCTGGCAGCGCCCTCGTTTTCGTCGACTGCGTGGGCGGGCGCGCCACCTGCCAGCATAGAAACAGTCACAGACACAGATTCTGCAACTGGGACAACACAGACAGTGACCGCCACCAATGTCGAGCGCGGCGTTAGTGTTGGCGTTGGTGCTGGAGTGACAGTGACCGTCGGCGAAGGCGAAGCCTGCACAGCTACTCCTGCCCCGGCGCAGACGCAGACAGTGACCGTCACCGAAGGGGACTCCGGTCCTGGTCTTGGTGTCGGTGTTGGTGCCGGCGTCACAGTGACTGAGGGGATTACTGTCACCGCGACAGTGACTATCGGCCTTGGTCTCGGTGGTGACCGTGGCCATTATCCAACCTGGACCTGGCCCTGGCCTCACGAACCGACAACGGTGACTGTGACTGTGAGTCCTGATCCTACTACGGTCACTATCACTCCGCCCCCGACGACTGTCACTGTTCCCGGGGATGAGACAACCATTACTGTTCCAGGGGAAGAGACGACCATTACCGTTCCTGGAGAGGAGACTACTATTACTGTTCCAGGAGAGGAGACAACCGTTACTGTTCCTGGAGGAGAAACTACCGTCACCGTCCCTGGGGAGGAGACAACTATCACCGTGCCAGGAGGAGAGACTACTGTTACTGTCCCAGGAGAAGAAACAACCATTACTGTTCCTGGAGAAGAGACTACCGTCACCGTTCCTGGGGAAGAGACGACTATCACCGTCCCTGGAGGAGACACCACCGTTACTGTCCCAGGAGAAGAAACAACCATTACTGTTCCAGGAGGAGAGACAACTGTTACCGTTCCAGGTGAGGAGACTACTATTACTGTTCCTGGAGAGGAGACCACAGTTACGATTCCTGGAACGGTCACTACACTGCCTCCAGTTACCACAACGATCTCAGGATCGGTCACTACTCTGCCTCCAGTTACCACCACCCTTCCCCCGGTTACCACGACTATTACGGGGTCAGTCACTACTATCACAGGTTCAGTTACTACAGTTCCAGGATCGGTGACAACATTGCCTGGTGTGACAACTACGATATCAGGATCGGTGACCACCATCCCTGGCTCTGTGACAACTATCCCTGGATCCATCACCACTATAACTGGGTCTGTCACCACCGTTCCTGGTGAGACCGTCACTCGAACCACCACGATTACTGGCCCGACTGGCGTTGAAACGGTCGTTGTAACTGAAGTCATCACCACTACAGTTATTGGCACTGAGACTGGTAAGTCATCGAATACTACCTCTGATGTGCTTCGCAGAACTAACTACGACAGGCCCTGGTACAACCGTCACGGTCACTCTAACTGATAACGACCCCGGTACTACTGGAACCGTTACCGGTACGTCTTTACTCTGTCTTTTTAAGTTCTTATACTGACATGGCATAGAACCCGGAACAACCGTCACAGCGACTGTCTGCCCCTCTCTGGTTTCCAACCCAACATACACTCCACCCGCACCGCTCCCCACTGACTACACCTGGGGTTGTGCACCAGGGTACCTCTGCAGGCCTCGTCGCCTCGACGTCGCTGGAGAGTGTAACATCGAGGCAGGGCTACCTGCTGAAGGCTACGTCTGCCGGCCAGAGGAGTGTATCAAGAGCCATCCGTACATCGAGGACCAAAATTGGGGCGAGCCAGTAGTATCCGACGAAGTTGGAACCTGGAATGTCACCCAGGACTACTTCAACCTGAATCCCGAACAGTTCGGTCTGAACTACTCCATCTTCCGGTTCCCTGATGGTCATGGCGGATACACTGCGCGTCAGAAGAAATCCACCATCCCCATCTCCAGTGGTAGACTGTTGTCGCGACTTCTACGACGCCAGCAGGACGTCATTACAGACCCCGACTTCCCCGACGTCTGTTACGACGAGTGTAACAATGCCGCATATGAGGCCCAGAAGACCGGCAAAGACCCGAGCCTTTGCGGCGATGATTCTGCGTTCACGAATCTCTTAGGCCAGTGCACGGACTGTATTGCAAGTTGGAGCGAGGACGATGATTCCGACGACAGCGATGACAATTCCAATTCCATTCCTCCGGACTTTTCGCAGTGGATTAACTACTGCGAGGAGGAAGGCGATGATTCGGATCCTACCCAAGAGCCCATCACGACCCCCAGCTCGACTTCGACATCGTCGTCGACGTCGACTTCTTCGGATTCTGAGAGTGAGACTACGCAGACATCAACATCAACGACAGACACTGACACTTCGTCTACAACAACAGACACCTCGACCGAGTCACCAAGTAGTACGTCTAGTAGCCCCAGCGCGACAAACAGTGATTCTGCATCTACATCTGCGACTGCGACTGCGACTTCTGATTCAACTTCTGCTTCAGCTTCTGATTCATCTTCTGCTTCTGACTCTGCTTCTGACTCTGATTCATCTTCTGATTCTGCGTCTCCTACTTCGTCTGACTCTGACTCTGGCTCCGATTCTGACTCTACATCCGCTACAGCGACAGGCACAGATACAGATACCACGCCCACCGACACGGCCTCCAACGCGCCACCACAAACGTCAACCCCTGTCATACCAGGCGGGTCTCCCACCGGCTCTGCCCCGTCTGACACGCCGTCGCCGCCGACCTTCACCGGGGCAGCCTCCTCGCATGGTGTGCCACTGTACTGGGGTATGATCCCGGTAGTGGTTGGGCTGGTTGTGTAGGAATGTGATTACGAGGAACGAAGTATGAGGAATGAGGACGATGGGATGGATTAAGTTAATGTTGCGCTGATGCGCTTAATTTGTTTCCGGTTAGGTTATGGTTATGGTTATGGCTATATATATGCGTTTAGAGTAGTCACTAATGCATTTAATTTTCGGTATTGGACTTGGGGACCGTCACTACTCCGTACAATGCTCCGTAAAAGATATTAAATAGCTCCTGCTTCATAAAAATCAAATCACATTCTGGGCATACTCCGTAATACAAACAATAAAGACTGCAATCGCCAACTCCGAGTGAAACGAGTTTCTTGTCATTCCCAAATCCCCAAAACGACCCGCAAACTTGACAATATATAGGCATGTGATTGCCTCGCGAGGCACACTAAGTATAACCGCCCCAGTGCATACCTATCACACTTTAATGCACAAATCATTGCCAGCAGTAGCTCGCTGTGTGCGAAGCCCCGTTGCCTGGTTAATATAATGTCAGCACCAGTCCGTGAAAGATTTCTGTGATGCGGTACAAACATATATCACATCTTTTAAAGCATTCGTTCTCCCAGTGTCCATCGAACCCGCAGTTGCGGCAACTTCCTTCGGCCTGTCGGCTTTTGATACGCCTTTCAAGAGCTGCACGAGCTCCGCATGAGCTTCTGCGAGACCGAGCTGCCGGGGTCTTTTGGACTCGACAGCGGTGCGATCTATTAGCATTAGCTCGATGACGGCTGGATCTATTCGATTCGACGGTATCCTGAACTTGGCGTGGATGAAGGGAAAGGGATTCTTTAAGCTGTTTGATAAGTTTGGACATGTCGTCTTTCTCCCGGATCTGCTGCCTATGTTCACATCGTCACTCAGCATTCTCACCAGGAAAAGAAACAAGACAAGCACGTAGGGGTGGGGGAAGGGGGGGAAGGGAGGAAAACAAACATGGACGATAGAAGATTGTTAGACTGCATGACATTGTTGACAGCAGACTGAAAAGCGGCATTCAACTTTTGCAATTTCTTCAAATCACGATGGTACTTGGGATTAATCAAACCACACGGCCGATTCTGAAATTCTTCTCGCATTGCTGCTATCTGCTGGTATAACTGCGTACAGGTGGTCTCAAGGCGAAGATACAGGTCCTTTTGCAAGTCGCTCACATCCTCTCGGAGCTGCTGTCCCTTGGCTCCATCGAGTACCTTTTTCAGGCCGCCAACAAACTGAGCACTATCGCTGTCATTCTTCAACAACTTCTTCAGTGTCCTGATGTCCTTCAAATATTCATGCACGATGCCGGCCACGGGAATCAATACGGTCACGCCGAATGCCAAGAGGTCCATGGTGAGGGAACAGTAACGAAGGAATCCTGGTGTCCAGTGAATGTTGCAAATTGCCCGCTTTGTAACAACGCCAACAGAATAAAGGCACTTTAAATCAACGTGGAGAACTAAAAAACAGACAAGGGCGATGAATGAAAAGCAATAAGGAGGAAAAAGAGACGAAGATACGGAGAAAGAAAGGAAGAGCGCTAGGATAACTGTCAGACTCGAGAAGAGCGGCCATTAAGTAACTCTTCCACGGCTCTCGTGCAGACGTTCTGACGCGTAGTCAGCTCCCTGAGAGTCAAACTCGTAGAAGTGTCAACGAATCAGGGAGGACTGTGTTCAAGGCTCAGCCCATGCAAGCAGCCCGAAGTGGAAGCAGAGCAAGGCAGTGTTGGCTTGCTGTGCAGTGCCAACCCCTAAATGTCCAATCACAGGCTTACTCAGAATGAGGCGCCCTCTTCGGATGCAAAGATCAATCTGATCCAATCATACTGGCGGTGGTTGCACTGGCTGATGGGGTTGAGTATCGGGAGCGCTGTTGAAAGAGCCTCCCAGAAATTGGGCCGCGTTTGCCGTATTCTCAAAGGTGAAAATGGAAGTAGAAAGAGAGTGGAAAAAGATTGGAGGAATCTGCATGGCTGGACAGTTTGCCCAAAAGTACCTGATATCGTGTATCTGTGGCTCAGTGTGCTTCGATTGAGGCTCTGCATGAAGGTAATAAACCAGCAATTTATTTAGGAATATGGAAGGTCTTCTCATCCTATAATCATCTTTATCACATTAAAAAATACTGCCTATACCATTCCACAAGGTACACTCTCAACCACCACCCCACAAATCCCCAGCCCAGCCGCTGCAAACAACCCAGCAGCGACAAAATAAGGCAATCCAATCCACAATCCCCCTAATTGCAGGCCATAACTGAACGCCCCCGCAAGTGCAGGACCAGCGACCACTCCCCCAACGCCCTGCACCAACCCAATAGTCGTGTTCAACAGCCCAACCTGCGTCTCCGGTACCAAAGCGCTCGCCAGACCACGGAGCGTAGCGTAGAATCCCCAGCCAAGCGCGAGAACCGACACCCCCATACTGAATAGAATTGGATGCGAGGCGAGCGCCATGATAGTGAATCCCAAGACAAGGAGGGCAGAATTCCCTCGGGCGATTAGAAGGTCCTTTTCCGCCGGCGCAAGACGCTTTTGCAATTGTCCAGAGATGCTAGGGAGAATAAGCAGGAGGAGCACCAGATTTATTAGCCCCTTTAGCGAGAGGAGGAGACTTGCTTCCCCCATCGACCAGGAGAATCGCTTTGACGCATACTGCAGTATCAGCTTTAGGGCTTGCTGGCCTGCGGTCGCGGAGAAAAATGCCACCGTTATTGCGAGTATGCTTTTATTTCCCCAGAGGAGTTGCTTTATGCGTAGGATTTGTGTTGTTGCGAGTTTGACTGCCCACACGACTTGATCTCTTCGTTTGTTTTCTCCGTTTGTGTAATGGGTCGTCTGCGAATAGTCCATGTCCAATTTCTCAGGCAGTGTCTCCGGTATAGCTAGGACAGCAGCTAAGCCAATAAATTCACAAAACAGTCCAAGAAGATACGGTAGCCAAGGTGAAGAGATAGCCATGAGCCATGCGCTGATGGGACCCCCTACGATCTCCGCCGCAAGCATGGCGGCATATACAATGAAGAACTTGTTCGTTCTGCATCATGTCAGTCGTGCTCTGTAATAATAAGCAATGGAATCATCGAACCTTTTCTGAACAGGAAAGATATCCGACATAATGGTAAACACCATCGAACTCGCGATTTGGCCACCGCCGCCACAGAGCTGGAATACAGACGTAAACCAGATCGCGCGTGGAGGGATTCTGGAACCATCCCAGCCTGTTATGCACTGTTAGTTTTATTTCGTATTACAACAGAAGGACATAAACCAACAGATTGTCCGCACAGCAACCTCCTGCATCGTAAGCCCCAACATACTCAGCATCGCGACCTGCTTTCGGCCGACCCGATCAGCCATGAAGCCATACGGTAGAGCGAGAATTATCCCCGGGATCTGATCAAAAGTTTCTTTCCAGCCGTTAATCAGCGCGAGCTCGCTCTGGACGTCGACGCCCTTGCAGGTCGATGCAGAGATGACTGCATCGCGGTGGAGAGCGCGGCAGACGATATCCTCTAGGATCTGGGTCTGCGGGGCGACGGAGAGAGCACCACCAAAGTCGATTGCAACGATTACGATACAGACAAGAAATAAAATCCAGTGGGCGGAGTGTTTGTGTTTCCCGGAGTGTAGAAGGGGGGTTGTTTCGTGGGCCATGGCAGTCTCATCTTAATGGGTTATAATTTATTGGGACCTCACCAAATTAATGATGTAGGGCGCGCAAAATCCATCTTCTCGCGGGTTTGTTTTTAGGCAGAGATTCCGAAGAATGTTGAATTCTAAGATGCATTTGCGAAGTCCAGACGCGCCCTTGCTTGGCTGGCTCGCTGGTATGTTAGGGCTGACACTACATGGAGAGCGGATAACAGTCCGATGGACTGCCAGGAATTTAATTGTATCATTATGCATGAGATCATTAAGGTAGGGCAATGTCTCCACTGACAAGGCCTTTATCTGTCTCCTGTCCCTTGTAACTAACTAGGATCTACTTCCAATCGCCATCAAGCCAGGAATGTCTTCCCCTCCGCCCTTTTCTTCCCCTTCTCTCTGAGCCTCGCACCAAACCTCCAAATAATAAAAGGCCCCGGCAAACCAAACCCAATCATGATAAACGCCAACGTGCTACTCCCCCATCCATACCCAAGCCGGGCATACAACGCAGGCGCAAAAATCGGAAACCCAAACCCAAAGATACTCCTCAGGAACTGGCTGGATGCATTCGCCGACGCAACATACTCCTGGTACGATTCAATCACGTACTGCTGCATCGCCTGCGTACTGAGAATAACCCCACAGCCAAACACCACTGCCCCGATGTCAACCACAATCCACGGCGCCATTGTCTCCGCTGCCCACCCGTACCAGAAGACCCCGGCTACAAGGAGAATTGTCCCTGGCGCCATTAGTATGATTCGGTATTCTGGTGCGGTTTGTCCGCGCTTGCGTGTTAGGTACTTCCATAGCCAGTCGGTGGTGGGACCGCCGCCTTGAGAGGCGATTGTATAAATTTGTTGGGCAGGGTTACATCTTTATCTACATTAGGGGTGTTTGGTGGGCGATTCACGATCTAGAAGAAGTGCACCATCTTTATCAGATTGTTATCAGATCGAGCATAAGACAAGAAAACCGCTTCAGACTTGGCAGTGTGTGAAAGTTTGATGTATAACCAAGTTAATAGTCTATAGGCATGGCCGGCTATTGATGTCTAGCTATCACGGAATCACGGATGACCTGCTACGCCGCACCCTGGAAAGTCCAATCCACAACCAAGACCCATTTATCGCCATTCCTTGTCATTCCACGGTGTCTTGGTAGAGTCCGAATGTCCGTAGACCGACTGTGGGTCGTGGTCAAACAAATAATATCTCAAAGTTTATCCTTATGTGGAGCATCCGGACTGATATTAGCTTGGCAAAGTCCGAGAGTCCATATAGTCCTAAACAGTATCCTGCGAGGCCTCACAGTATATAGAGCACATGTCGGAAAGTACGTGTGAGAACCACCGATGAGACGCCTCCAGGTAATTATGGCTACCCACTCGCCACAGGGAAACTAATATACCCTTTGCCCCAAGAAGTTTGCGGATTTTTACTCTACTTTCGCAACGCTGGGCACTGCATATCGAGATGGCCGTGAGGGCCCTTCCACCCGGTTTGTATATCGTTCCCAACGACAACACCTATTAGTACAGCTAACGAAGAATCACAGCCTTCCAAATCTCGGCAAGGTCTTTCTCCTATATCAGTACACGCCAGTATTCGTCCTCACGAACAGCCGATGAAGCCCGAACCTCCCTGGCGACACAATTTCCCCCCAAAACAGTCCAACCTCGCTCAGAAAAACCACAATCAAATGCCGCAGACTACGTCCTGTAAAACCTCAAACACCGCCCATTGGTTCTCAAAAACTGACCATATCGATAGAACATCCCTCGACCAAATCATCAACTGGGCCCGCCAAGGCTCCCTATGGCCTCTCAGCTTCGGCCTCGCCTGCTGCGCAATCGAAATGATGCAAACCTCCATGCCCCGATACGACCAAGACCGGCTGGGTATAATCTTCCGCGCCTCTCCCCGCCAAGCCGACGTCATGATCGTGGCCGGGACCGTGACGAATAAGATGGCGCCCGCGCTGCGGCAGTGCTATGATCAAATGCCTGATCCGAAATGGGTGATTAGCATGGGCAGCTGTGCGAATGGCGGCGGGTACTATCACTATAGCTATAGTGTTGTTCGGGGTGTAGATAGGATTATTCCGGTGGATGTTTATGTCCCGGGGTGTCCGCCTACCCCGGAGGCTTTGCTGTATGGGATTTTCCAGTTGCAGAAGAAGATGAGGAATACCAAGGTAACACGGATGTGGTATCGGAGGTAGACAGGTACACTGGAGTCGTTGAAAAAATCACACGGCTGGAATGTGAACAGCCATATATCTTTACAACGCCGGTCCGGTCATAGTTCAATGCGATGAGAGCCTTTCACCATGTCCATTTAACCATTTGCCAAATCGTACTTGTCTAAACGTCAAACGTCCACCACCCACGGTGAGGATCAGGCTCGGTCAATAAACTCTTCTCCAATTCCAAAATAGCCTGGCAGGGGTCATTGTATAGTTGTTGGATATCCACCCCCCGCTCGTGCAAAAACTGTATCTCGTCTTCACCGAGTAGTTCAGCGGTTGGAGACCCGGGCAAAGGGCTCCTCGATTCACTGGTTTGCCAGGCAACGTCCAGTATATCTTCCACAACTCCCCGTCTCATTGCTTCGGATAAGGCGCTGGGCTCTTCATAACCATGCTCGGTTTGTGTCCCACGAAACTTTTGTCGAACAAATATATACGAGAATCGTCTTAATGTTTGGACAAATCTCTTCATTGAATTCAATTCCCTGCGTATGCTTTCCCAGTCAGTAAGCACCAGGTCTATCCAGCGTATGAGAGTTATATTCGACGTTGCTGTTTCTTCGTTGACCGTAGTTAGGATGCTTTTGAAGATGATCCCAATACAAGGGGTAATGTAGCTTTTGAAATACCTACCCCAATCAAAGTATCAGCAGCTAAGAAACGTAGCAGATACAGCAGAGTGGGTATGCCTTACCCGAGGTGCCAACAAATTACATTTGGATCGAGCTCGAACAAACGCTGTACAGCCTTTATGGATCTCCGGGCTGCATCTAGTTCCAGCTCACGGCCATGGTCTGGCGGCCAAGTAGCGCCTTGAGGTTGAATGCGGAGGAACGAGGTTATCATTGACTTTGCATCGAAGATGAGCTTTGCATATAGGCTTGCATGAATCGTGGAGGATGCTTGTAGAAGTAATGGTTCCTATGAATGCATCAATGATCAGTAAGTCACAATCGAAATACCGGTGTATCAACGTATTTATACATACAATATTGTATTCAGAAAGAACAGACCCAATTTCCAACATCAGGTCCATCACTTCAGCCTGTGCAGACGCATCAAGCATCCCGTCGCCGCATGACCGCAAATCCATACTACTCCGCAATTCAGCGTGTTTAAGTGATATACGTGCTAGTCGGAGCGAGACCTCAAAATACACCTGAGCATGTCGGTCGCCGTCGTTGAAGCTCCGCCACGTAGAAAGATCCGGTAGACTCACTTTCCAGGTACCCGTCTCAATACTACCTGCTCTGTAAAGATTGTTGCGAAAGAGGTTGTCGAACATCATCAGAATCTGCCAGAAGTAGAGTCTGTGCACTCCCCGGTAGACAGTGTCCATATTAACCGACTGACTGCTGGCTGGAGTAATTGCAGACCCATCTATGCTATCAAGATCAAGCAGACCAAGAGCCCGTGCAATATCGCATGCACAGCGATGCAGTCTATGCGACAGATCGAAATCAGACTGCGAATATGTTTCAAATGTCTATCCTCCTTAGTTCATGTTCATTGATGTGGACCAGTTTAATGGACAATGCGGACTCACCATCCAAAACGCAACATGCAGGCTGAGTTCATTAATTTGGTCCTCGCGCTGCCAGTCCTCCATAAGATGTAGAGCACTACGATATAGCAGGGTGGAGTACTCGCTTTTCTTGGGAGTATCAATTCCAGGACTGAGGAGCAACCCCTGGTGCAGTGCACCGTAGTAGAGAATAAGCACGCGGACATCAATCTGGACATATGGGTTATCGATGATGGATGGTATCGTGAGCATAAAGTCCCTTGATATGGGTAACAAAACTCCGAGGCTGTTTTGGTTGTCGTAAAGCACTTATAAAGTTAATAAAAGTCTCGAATGAAGTTTGCATAAACATACTTTGTAGCCATGATTGGGTAGTTTCTGGGGAAATGGGTAATTTCTCTTCTAATCCAGTCTCCTTGTAACATGAACTGAATCGGTACCCCTTGAGGTTTATTTGACCCGAATGAAAATTGGCATGGGTATTCGGAGGTCCTATGTTGGAACTCAGCTGTGTATATCAATGCATCATTGATGTATGAACATACCTGAGCCAGGCATAGACTGAACTTGCTGTGGGCTTGTTGGAGAACTCGAAACCTCCGATGGTCGTGGTATTGCAGGCGAATCGGTAGTGCTTCTGGTGCCATTCTCCAAAGCATCCAACCGATTCATGATATGAAGAAGATGTGAGTTTTGGATTTGGACAGTCGCCTCCATATCAGCAGGACCGGGCCTCGGTGTCCGTTTGCGAGGCTGCCGGGGATCGTATAGACATTCAGCAGATACTTGACGACAACGTTTGCAATCCGGCTTTTCTCGGTCACAGCGAATCTGGAACAGGTATATTAATGACCAGCTTTAAACAGATACCGACAAATTCTATGGCAGTCATGCAGCTGCTTTGGTAATCCACCCGGCATAAACGAAGCTACAGGGACTGACCTTTTTCTGTCTACATCTCCGGCACTGTCAAATAATTAGGTCTCATATTCTTAGCCCTAGATCCGTAAGTACTTACAGCAATGGCGTTCAATTCCCGCGGGGACGAAGCTTGGGTGTCACTGCCGGCCATGATTCCTGGACCAGTTATATAATCAATGACAGTCCGGTACACTCAGTTCCCTTCTCCCCATTCCCAAGTGCAATTGCATTAGCAGCATGTACTGCAGGGCGATAATTGTCAACGCTCGACGCGGATGATGTCGGAAAACTCCATTAATAGCATGCTGAGTAATGCTATCACCTGACCGGGTTTCGCCGTTCTGTTGTTTGCAGTTCATGCCTGTACAGGAACAAGCATTTAATATATTAGTATTTGTATGTATTTTTATTATTTTTGGTTTATGGGACTGTCAAATGGGTGCCGGTGATGCTATAGCGGAGTTGATTCTGGGATTCATAGAGAAGCGACTTCCAGTCACAAGACTCAGGGGGGATTGTGTTTGCAGATGCCATCCCCAAGGGAAGATCCTCCGCCGCATGCTCAAGGATTAGCTCACCTTTAGTGGCGAAACACGATCTAGCGGCGATGATCAGCCTATCCAGCACTGTTTTTGGTACCCAATTTGTGGTGATATGTGACTTTCGGCCGCGGCAGAAATTGAATCTGGGCCGATGCGCCGAGGGCCCCGGGCATTTCCTTTTTTGTAGATATCAGTTGGTTGCAAGTAAAGCCCCAGATCCTAGCTAGACTTGACTAGGGGATCTGCGAGTTACCAGCTAGCAGTCTAATCCCCATGGGCAACTCCGGCCTACCAAGGCCTTTTTGGCTTGTAGGGTTCGAAAGGTACGGTGCGATGCTGTACATCGTCAGGGGCAATGCACAAACTACGCTCTCGATAGGCGCCAGTGTGAGGTGAAGCCCAGGCGGACTGAATAGTGGGCAACTACCGTCCTGGTTCTAGTTGAAGCCACCAGTGCAGGCCCAATCCAGTACGCCTGCGAATGACAAAGACTTGGTCGATGATGCCCGTGAGAAAGCTAATCGCATTGCGCCTCAAACAGGATATCACAATGCTTCTATTCTACCCCCAGGCATATCATCATGCACATATATAATCGCAAGTGGACTAATACAGCTTTTGTTCTAACAGCCCGCGATATTCCAGCCCCTACGCACAGCTCTCCTCCAGATATAGGGCCGCAGCCAACCACAGATATCCATGCCATGTACTCATATTATCCCTTCGAAGCCGATCTGTCCTTCATGTCCGAACAAGACGTCGATTTTCTTGACTCGCAAGGATGCTTCCGTATTCCCGGTCGACAGGCAGTGGACCAGTTCATCCGTGTGATTTCCTCCACGTCCATCCAGCCTGCCGCTCCTGGGAAATGTATTCAACAAGTGGTAGTCGAGGTTACATGTTTCTGAATACAATCATACTGCGGTTGGAAGGATATTTATTACTAGAAATAAATAACTACCAAACAAGAACTGGCTTTACAGTAGCGCCAGTCTTCATATCAGCGAGCGCCTCTTGGAATTTATCCATCTGCGAAAACAGTAAATCAGTTATATCCAAGTTAAACAAGGTGGGTATTATCATACCGGATACAACTTGATCAGCTTCTCAATAGGGAGCTTTCCCTCTCGGTACCATTTAATCATCTTGGGGATATACTGGAGGAGTCAGCTATCCTACTATATATTAATGATGGTGGTTATTACCTTGGATGGAGTTGCATCGCCTTCAATGCTACCACGGATAATCTTCCCGGTCTTTGAACGTTAGAAACTGCCTGGATAATAGGGATTCTGCACACACCTGCATGAATTGGATGAGATGGACGTCAAGGTGAGCATCTGGAGCTGGCACTCCGACTAGGATGATCTGCCCTCTATTCGTCGTCCATTGTACCGCTTGTCGGATCAGGTCCAGATTCCCTGTCGTGTCTATCGTCACAGAGGCGCCTTCACCGTTGGTCAACTCTGCCAGTCTCTCTGCGATGTTCACGTCCTTGTCGAGTGTATTTATAACGCCCGTTGCTCCAAGCTCTTTTGCCAACTCCAGCCTTTCAGGCAGTCTGTCTATCCCGATGATGGCTTTACAGCCCTTGATCTTGGCGGCCTAAATCCAGAATTAGTATAAGAACGAAAACTGGCTACAACGAAACATACCACAATAGATAACAAACCCACACCACCCAAACCAAGAACAACAACCGCATCATCCTCACCAGCATCTGCAACATTCTCCACAGTCCCCATCCCAGTCTGGAACCCACACCCCATCGGCGCAAAGATCTTAAGCTCCTCCTCACTCTCTATAGAACCAGCAACATTCACCACCGAACTCTCCTTGACAATGGCCACCTGCGCAAACGACGACTGTCCAAAGAACGCACCGCGCAGCTCTTTGTTTTCAGATGTGGTGTATGAACTCCCATCGCCGCCGTAGTTCAACAACCCGAATTGGTCGCAGAAGGACGGGTGCGAGGCGGCGCAGTTCTTGCATGCGTTGCAGCTCTGGAAGGAGAGGAGTACCGGATCTCCGGTGCTTGCACTGCGCACGTCCGCGCCTGCTTGGAGGACTATCCCGGAGCCTGGAAGCTGTTAACAAACATGCCACTTCCTATCTCGGTTCAAGAGAGTGGGGAGGGGGGTACTGACCTTCGTGTCCTAGAATCTTGGGGTAGGGGATCTGATCGGGCGGCCACATTCCGAAGACGAGATCTGTGTGGCACACGCCGACTGCTACGATGCGGACGAGCAGTTCTTTGGGTTGGAGGTTGCGGAGGTTGACGTCTTCTAGTTTCCAGTTTAGTTGGCCGTTTGAGGGTTCGTGGGCCACGAGGGCGCGCGTGGTGTTGGATTTGGTCATATTTGAGGAGTTAACGGTGATTAATTACAGCTTCTATTTCCTGCAGACAGGATCTTGAAATAAATAAAATGTCTTATATCCCAGTTCTCATAAGTAAAGAGGGAATAAGAAAGATAAGGGTTGGGATAATTACCCCGCAGAGTGTCGGCTGAAATGAAATATTTAGGCCGAGTCCCATACAAACATCCACCTCGGCCGGCTTCTCGGGCATGCTCAACGCAAGGCACAATTCTGAAGCTTCCTCTGCAGTGGGTTGATATTGACGAGTTTATTGATCGTCTAGTAGCCTCCGTTGGACGAACGATCATGGTCTGGCAAAGAGGATTGGGGGGATCTGGATGCGGGCAGTGTGGGGGTCAATGAGCATCTGGGGATTCGGCCCACGGCTGCCTTTGCGGGGCATAGCAGTGGAATTGGAGGGGAGTGGGGGGTGGATACTGGAATACTCAGACTCTATAGAGGGAAGCGATAATTAGGGTAAACAGTTAGTCGCAGATCTTATTCAATGAACGTGAAAAGATAGCTTATCGAGGAGACGGATAGCACTCCGGGAATCAACTTCCTGTAGTGGTAGACTAGTCAGGGTCTAATCAAAGCACGGCTGCATTGCTCAGGTAGTTACTCTGTAGAGAATACATGTTCAAGTGGTTCTGCGTGGTGACGAGTTCATTGGATCATTCAATTATCATGACTATCACTCAGCTATACCATAAGGCATGACATTAGAGGCAAAGTGCATACACATTCACCAGACAAGGAAACACAAACATTATCTGCAGTACATAGGATACTCGTAAATACCGTACTCATAATATAAAAACCGCAATCGCAATCAGAACAAACTTGAATCACTACCTAGGTCTCAGAGCGAGCCAAGGATACCCGTCAGCGCCGGCAGGAGCTCAGACGCAGTCGAGATGATGTCAGTGGTGTTCTGCACGAACGGCTTGGTCAGGAGGCCGGCGGCGTTGGATAGCAGACCCTGGATCTGCTTGATGGAGGAAGGCTCAAGCAGCTCCTTGATCTGGGGCATCGAGTCGTCGAGGTCACCGAGCAGACCCTTCAAGCTCTTGGCGAGCTCGGGGGTGAGCAGGTCGCCGGCGGAATCGATCAGGTCCTTGGTCTCGTCGACGAACTTGGTGGTCAGCAGGTTGGTGGCGTTGCCGAGCACGAAGTACAGGCCTTCGAGGGTGGACTCGTCGAGGAAGTCCTTCTTGATAGTGGGGACGACGGGGACGAGGCCGCTGAGGAGGTCCTCGAGGCCGCCGAGGACGTAGGGGCTCAGGAGGTCGGTGGCGCCGTCAATCAAGCTGCGGGTCTCGTTCACGAACTTGTGGTCCAGAAGGTCGTGGGCGTTCGTGAGGATATCGCCAAGGGACGTGATGACGGCGGGCTTGAGCAGCTTCTCGAGCTCGGGGAGAAGAGGCTCCACCTGGCCGAGAATGCCCTTGAGAGACTTGACGAGCGACGGGGTGAGCAGGTCGTTGGCGGTTCCAACGAGGCTCTGCGTGTCGTTGACAAAGTCGTGCGTGAGGAGCGCACTGGCTTCAGTGAGCAGACCGCTGATCTCCTTGATGGTCTCGGGCTTGAGCAAGCCCTTGAGCTCGGGGATGATCGGTGGAAGGGCCGTGAGAAGGGTCTTGAGAGCCGAGACGGTCTTCTCTGTGAGCAAGCTGGAAGCCTGGGTGAGGAGGTTCTGGAGCTCCTTGAAGGTCTCGGGGGTGAGCAGACCCTTGAGCTCGGGCATGATGCCGTTGACGGAGTCCAGGAGAGTCTCAATGGAGTTGACGTTCTTCTTGGTGAGCAAGCTGGAAGCCTGGGTGAGGAGGTTCTGGAGCTCCTTGAAGGTCTCGGGGGTGAGCAGACCCTTGAGCTCGGGCATGATGCCGTTGACGGAGTCCAGGAGAGTCTCAATGGAGTTGACGTTCTTCTTGGTGAGCAAGGAACTGGCAGACGACAGCAGAGCCTTGAGTTCATCGATGGTGGACTTGGTCAACAGACCCTTGAGCGAGGGCATCAAGTCACTGACGGCCGTCAGGAGGGTCTTGAGACTATCAACGGTCTTGTCGGTGAGCAGGCTGGAGGCCTGGGACAGGAGGTTGCTGAGTTCAGAGAAGGTCTCCTTGGTCAGGAAGCTCTTGAGCTCGGGCAAGATTCCGTTGACGGCCTCGAGGAGGGTCTCGAGAGACTTGGTCGTCTTGGGCGTCAATAGACCAGCGGCAGAGTCGATCAGGCCATCAGTCTTCTTGACGAACGACGGTGTCAGCAGGCTGTCGGCGTTCTCAACAACGTTGTTGACCTTGTCGATGTTGTTGAGCAGCTTCTGCAGGTTGTTCAGGTTGCGGTCGCTCAGGAGGCCATCAGCCTTGCCCAGGATGTTGGACAGAGTCTGAGTGTTCTTCTCGTTGAGCAGCTTGCCAGCATTGCTGATGACACTGTTGAGAGTCTTGGTGTTCTCGTTGGAAAGGAGAACACGCAGGTTCGTGTCGACAGGGGGCGCAAGACCAGTAGACAGATACTCGAAGGTGTGCTCAAGGTTGCTCAGCAGCTTGGGGTTCAGAAGCCCACCAATGCCATCGAGCAGATCTCCGAGGCCCCCTAGGTCCTTCAACCCTCCATCACTGTCAGAGCCTCCGGAGAGGATGTTGGGCTTGGTTGGCTCAGATTCGGAGGCTGAGCTGGACGTGGAGGGATCAGACTTGGTCGTCGTGCTTTGATCAGCCTCGGACTCGCTGGTCTGTGCAGGGGGCGCATTGTCAGCGGCGTCAGAAGTGAAGCCATTGGCGATGCTGTCGATGATATTGGGCTGCTTGGTCTCGGTCGCGGTGTTCTCGTTCGCAGTGTTCTGGGCCGCGGTGTTCTCGTTTGCGGTGTTCTCCTGGGCTACCTGTGTGCCAGTAGAGGTCGCAGGGGCCTGAGTGGGCTCGTCTTCTTTCTCCGTCTCCTGCTGGCTTGTAGCTGTGGACTCAGCATTGTTGCTGTCGAAGATGTTGGGGAAGAAGTCGGCAGACGTCTGGGCGGCGTCCTTGGGCTCCACGTCTGTTGTCGCGCTGGAGGCCGCAGGGGATGTCGGGGAGGCGCCCACGACGGTCGTGACCGCGAGCAGGGCAGCTCCGCTGAGGAAAAAACGCATGTTTGTGGTGGCTTGATGGTTGTCTGGCTCGAAGGGTTGGTTGTCGGCGCTCTGCCTGGATCCGGCTGAGGCTCAGGGGTTGATAACGGTGTGCAGGAAGGAAAAACAACACGAACACAGAAGACGAAGCCCAAGGTGGGTGCAATGGGTCTTTATCTTGGTCGCTCCGGCCCCAGAATCAAATCTCCTCGGTCCAATTCGTCCGGGGCAGCATCCCCATCCAGCTGGAGCTTGTGAAAGGCTTTGCATCGATCCCCCAGATATTCGTCGAGGCCCACGGTAAAAGGTCAAATCGTCGAATGAGGCCTCATCAAGAGCAGTCACTGGAGACCCCCGCAAGAAGGCAAAAGGGGCCCCCGTGTTGGTCACTTGGAAGTTGGAAGCTGGGTCAGGCCAGGGCAGACGATCAACTACTACGCCGGTGTAAACACCAACTATATGGATCCGGTGTAAAGGGCGTCATTGGCTGCAGCCAGTTTAGCGACATTGTGAGAGGCGTTCTTCAATCGGGGGCCAATAGAAAAGACACCAGTCCGCGAAAGTGGACTGCAAGTGGACTGGAAATGGTGCTTGTTCGGGAGAGACCCCGCATGGATTTCGGCCGCGGTCGTCTGGCTGCAAATTGCCGAGTGGGCATCGTCCGCAATGATTTCCCGACTTGGGGCTGTTGGTGGTGATCGGGCCAAATAGTTTGTTTAGCTCCTCCGATCCCTGCCGCATACACCGTGGATCTACATTAATCTCACCACCCACGAAGCGAGTCGTCCATTGTGGCGGAGTCCCTGCGCACTAAGGAACCGGCAGTGGGAAATTGGCTCGTTTAATTTCCAGTGATGTCAGCTAAGACAGCGAAAAGGGGTTGCTGAACCAGTGAATGCTGTTGTTATATTTGGACTCTATCACGAGCGACGTCGACACACATGACGTACATGACGCCTATACACCGTTGGGAGTCCACCATCTCTCAAACAATCCGCCAATATCTACATCATTCAAACTTGTCCAATTCGGCGAGTCGCGTCGATCTGATATGCAGTCATTTTCCTGCTGTTCGGCAGACATTGCAGTGGCGTCCGGGGTTTTACGGTCACTACGAGGACCAAACAAGAGCCCCGGCCAAAGTGTTCTGCATATGTTCATGTTCGTACTAGTTTGAGAATTGCTGGGACTTCCATCGCCGAATGGGCGAAACAACGGTCGCAGGGTCGTGAGGCTTGCTGCTGTGATGCCAATGCCGGTTTCAATCACAGACAGCAGCAATATCTCAGTAGCTCCATCTAATACGTGTAGCACTGACGGGGTGACGAGTAGTATCAGACTTACACAATAAGTCGGCGCTCTTGAATTCAGGGACGAATGGAATGCGAATTAAGACCGCAGTGCTCGCCCTGCTGCTCCATCAGCAAGATATCAATGTCGACGCCATTGACGCCATTGAATATTCGAACTCACAAGCAGCCTAGGCCTAAGAGAGCCGCTACAGCAATCTTGGTCTGCAGACTCTTTCGCAGGTTCCAAACAATCGCAATCGGTAGAATGCCAAGGGTAAAATCACATGCAGCGGTAAAGACGCTGTATACATATGCAGTGGAGGTAATGACGTTAAGATCTAGACAGCTCCCATCTCCCCCCGGATTCCAGAAATGAGAAACGGGGAGATATTGGAGGAGTAGGATAAACCATGTCATAAGTCCGATGGTAAGGGTGACTATAATAGCTAGGAATAAAACAATCCTGTGCGATCTTTCGACCGTGACTCGCAGTATTGTCATGGCTATTGATATCTTCCCCGCCATGCATGTTAATATATATATCACCTCACACAGCCAGAAGCACTGCATTTCGTCAGTGGATGTATTGCATGTTTCAACCGGTGTGATACCAATAGTGCTTTGGGAATGTCTGCAGGAGATATGTCTTTATTCTCTTTCCCAATGCTGTATCCCACTCCAATCAGAGAAGATATAGACAGGGCAATGTTCAGTCCCTAACACATTAGTACCTCGGTTGTACTTCTGGGGTGAGTTCATACCACTGCCAATACCATCAAGCCATCGTCCCATGCAAAGGCCTTGATCAGTCTCAAACGGACGAAGCATCGAAGACCGACTGAAACCAGGGATAAGCACAACATCACGATCGTGACGGCGAATACGTCTTTGCTCCTATCTGTCAGGTATAGCATATTGGCCTTGGAGGATCTTTTGGACAGAATTCACTGCAAAACTTCCATCCGCGCCTGCTCTTTTAATTTCTGCATGATAAGGCAAGAGAGAAAGAGTCTCAAAAATTGAAGACTGAAAGTGAGGGATACAAGGCTCCCATGGTAGAATTTTGGTGTTCCAAGGCTCTATAGCTGTTCATGCATTTTCATGGGTTCTCCCCAGACATGCGGGGGCTGACCGTTACGCCACCAACTGCCATTTTGGTACCTCCCGCTACAGAATAAACACTTGCTGGGGTAAGCTTGGACCCTGAGTCAAGTAGTAGTTTGGAAATGCACCATCTAGACCCATGGCTGTCTCCAACGAGCCGACCTCGGTATCAGTATAGCCTCGTCCGACGTAGCTACCCCGTAGCCACTATAAACATACAACCTCGCAACTTCAATAATTGTCCAGAGCATAAATACACCCCAATGACAGACATCTCAAATGGAAAGTAGCGCCCCAGTTTATCATCGATTATCGACCCCTCTTGGCAGCAACAGCAGGGAAGACAAGCCTGATCGACCGGGACTCGGGGGACTGGAGTCTACTGGCATTTCCCCCGGATAGTGTAGTATACTGAAGTGGTGGTACTTATACTCCTGGTACCATGCTTCTTTCAACCCAATTCGAGCTCGCCAAGAATCTCGAGCCGGTTCGCCGTCTCTGCGAAGAGATTGATGCGCTTTTATCGCTGCATTTAAATGTGAGCCCCAAGTGGCTACCTCTTCCAGTAACGACTGAATAACAATAAGCTTGAGTATATGTTTAGTAAACACTTTCCCTGGAATTATATACTATTGTTTCCGGAAGTTTCATATACACGATAATGGCTAAAGTGACTATTAAAGTACATGATCATGATTCATCAGTCCGACTCTCCCACAGTCACACCATTAGACAGCTTCAACCCAAATGGAAGGCCCCTGGTAAACCTCTGCATAAACGGAATGCCTCTCTTGGAAGCAAGCAGCTCCTCAATATCCTTGTACATGTCGTAACTAAATGCCGTTAGAGCTACCAAAACATGGAAATGCAAACGCAGTCAACTCACCCATTCATCTCCTCGATCGTCAATTTCTTCTTCTCGTCCTCGACCTTGTAGTATTTCGTGTTTGCTGTGTTGCTCGAGAAGCCTGCATTCATTAGAACACTCTGGCCTTGTAAACGTCGGCAAGGTACTCACCAATCCGCTCGTTGATGTTGTATGCTGCTTTCGCTGAGGCAGCCTGGACTTTCGTGGCTCGCGGCAGACGAATCTCCTGGTAATAGCGCAGTGTCTCTGCAACGTCGCCGGAAAAGTGCTCTTTGTTGAACAGGATCCCCAGCGCGGCGGCGTCTTCGATCGCCATGCAGGCGCCTTGACTCTGATGAGGCATCATCTAATAAAAGAGTTAGCTTATGTATGATTGTGTGGCTTCGCAACGTACCGGGTGTCCTGCGTCGCCTAGCAGGCAGACATTGTTGCGACTGATGTATGGGTACGGTTGGCTAATTCGATTAGCATGATTTCAAGTCAGACTGTACAGGTTTTAACGTACTGCACCCACAGCCGCCACGGCCGGACCTCAATCCCAATAGCCAAGTGCGAACGCACCTGCTCGTCAAGTTCAGGATACGGCGCCAACAGCTCCTCAACCGGCCGGTCCTCGCCACCCCAGGTATGACTTGTATAATCCCCCTGGTCTCGCGGGAAGAAGCAGTAGTAAGAGAGCAGTTTCCCGCCGTTACACGGCGACAGCACGATCTTGTCCCATTTGCCCTCCTGGCCGCCCCAGTACTCCAGCGCGGAGTCCTGCGAGTAGTCGACGAGCCCGAGACGCACGGCGTCCTCGGTCATGACGTTTGCGTGGAGACAGCTTGACGGCGCGGGCTTCTTCTCGGGGTTTAGGCCGATGAGGCGCCGGACGACTGAGCCGATCCCGTCTGCGCCGATGATGAGGTCGTGCTGGGCGGTGGTGTCGTTGTCGAATGTGATTATGCCTGTCTCGAGGTTGATGTATTTGCACTGTACGAGTCAGAGTCAGCTTTGGGATGGAGACTGGGGTGGGCAGACTAGACATACAGGGTGGTTCACTAGCAGCGTAACAGGCGTCCCCTCGCCCTCCTCTTGCAACGCGCAGTCCTTCAGCATGGAATGCATATACTGCCGATGGAACATGTTGTACACATAGCCCCAACGCTCCTCGTAGTCGTCCAGATCGTACACACTAACAGGCTCCCCGGTCTTCCAGTCCCGGTTGATCAGTTTCCGGAGTAAGACGGGGTCGCCCTTTTCGATGTCGACTCCCCACTCATGCAGCCAGCGCGTGCCGTTCGCCGCACAGGAGATGGACGCCCCGACCTCGCCTGCAAAGTCATGTCGCTCGTAGATGGTTACGTCGTGTCCGGCGCGGCGGAGGGATATAGAGGCGGCGAGACCGCCTATACCGCCGCCGACGATGGCGACGTTTAAGCGTTTCCAGCCGGAGATGGAGCCCATGGTTGATTTGGATGAGGATGAGATATCTGATGAAGTATCCGAGAACATGATGAGGACATGATGCTGGGATCCCCTGGCAACATTATATGCTTCTCAAGATATCGGAGAGGGCTTGCGCTTTACGTCGGTGATATCTACAGGAGGCGGGCCGCGCACCAAAGTGCTTCATCCGCCGCCCGCTGGTTCCGCTATCTTCTTCATTCGGGATGGTGATAGCTGTTGGCCAATCATGTTGTCAGTTTCTATCAGTGTGGGAACGGAATCGATCCGGGTCACAACGACGGATCGCGGTTGTCGGAGTGTCGGAGTCAAAGCAGCTGCAGCGGTTGGCTGCAGACACTCATGCGCCTGGCAGCAACGCTTGTGGCCTTGATGCCTGAGGCAGTCTTATCTTGAGTTAAAATTACGGTGATTAGAGTCAGACTGGGTATGTTTATCTAAAAAATATCATCTCAATCCAACGTCAATATGGTGGTGGTGGCTATTTACACTAATAAATATGCTTCCTCCTATTCTATTTCTCTTTTCTTGTAAAAATATACCCGGAGTTATATCAATCTTCTCAGTTTCAAGATTAGTTATTTATTTGCTGTTTCTACATCAAATCGTTAATCCGTAAAGTCAAGACTGGAACTAGCTTATTCTAAGGATTCCACTTCAGATCTCGTCCCGTATATTCATAGTCCTCGAATTTAGTGACATCGTCATAAATCCGCTGCTGGACAGAAGGGACTTTGTATAAGTGCTGCCCAATTTCCTAGATGGGCAGATTAGATCAGCCCGTTGCTTAGAGTGATATCATCTCAACATACCTTCCATGCCAAGTTGTGGTAATCAAATAGATCGGGGAAGTGACCAGGTTCATAGCAATCGGGCGATGTATCCCGGGTTGGAGATATGTTCTTCCATGGGTAAAATACCTCAGTCTGATAATTATAGTAGGTATGGAAATGGTCGAAGAGTGGTTTCTCCGCCGATATCAGCTGTAGTACATGGCGGTTAGCCTGTGATTTTACGCATGCACGCGTGTGTGTGTGTGTGTGTGTGTGTGTGTGTGTGTACCTCTTCCAGCTTGGTCACAACCAGCTCCGCGTCCTCATCGCTGATTCAATCATTGACTAGGTCCGCGATCGGGTACTTGAGGTCATGAAGGCTGTCGCAAGTATATCTGAAGTTCTGATAGGTGTCCTGGCATGATGTTATGAGTTGCTACACTGACAAGAGGATGGCAGCGCTTACATTGTAATACTGTTTGTTGGATGCCTCATCAGTGATTCTTTGGAACTCGCTGATGGACCCAATCTTCTCATCCGTGAAGTTCTTGATGGTTTCGTCGATTTGGTTACAGACTTCGTCCGCCATGTTGTAGAACTCCGAATATGAGTGATATGGATTGAATTCACGATGGGAAGTCACCTCCCTATTTATCCACCAGGAGGGGTTTCCAGCCAGCCTCAACTATGATATCATTTTGCAGGAGATCGAGCCAGCTCATACTCAGATGTTATCCACATTACTATATGGCGTAAGGATCATTGATTGAAGGAGGGTTGATTTGGAATTTTTAGCCCCAGTTACAGGGTTCACTGTTCTGCTGTCGGCCAAGCAGCCGTATAGTTCATCGGCTCATAGAATGGTTAGGGTACGCGGAGCAGTCCCCCATATCAGTTCGGGCCCACCAACAGCGGGCATGGCAGATATTGGCCACCAAGGCCACGCAGATGCCCCCAGTCACCGTGTCATGAGCTCGGATAGCCACAACCTTGTATCAACAATACTACTGCATAAGACCACCTACAAACTAACAACAAGCTTCGTCCCACTAACACCCTCCAACGTCCGCAACCCAGTCCTAATCGCCTCAAACCCCCTCCCAACACCCTCAACCCTGACTGGAAGCTCATACCGTCCCGCCTCAACCAATCCAGCAAGCGCCGACATAACCTCCTCCCCGCCAGGAACACCAAGAATATGCTGACCCGAAACAACAATCCCGTTAACGCCCTCTGAAACCGTAACTCGGGCCCCGGTGTCAACCTCGGAATATAACTTCGGTCCGGCAGGGTCAAGCACGCCGAATACAGCGGGCTGATGTGCCGCGGCGCCCACGGCGTCGAGTATTGCGTCGACGCCAGAGTTGTTTGGTGTGACGGCTTGGATGATAGAGGGATTTTCCTGCGCGGAGCGTTCGAAGCAGTGCGTTGCCCCGAGCGAGATCAGGCGGGGGTGATGTTGTTTGGAGCTGGTGGTCAGGATTGTTGCGGCGGGAAGAGCTAGGCGGAGGAGTTGGATTGCTGCTGCACCGACTGTGGAGCTGCCGCCGAGGACGAGGATGGTGTTTAAGCTGTGGCTTTGCTCCTGCGTACGGTTTAGGTGAGGTAATGGCACCTGAAACCCGACTGCTATTGCAGCGGCGGCGGTGATATGGCAGATACTGGATTTGTTAGTGAGGCGTATTTACAGTATACTTAGGGCGAGCATACGGGAGTGACGCGGCCTCCTCGAAACTAAGACTCGCCGGCTTTTTCGCCATATATCGAGAGTTGACGGTGATAACTTCCTGGAACGCAGCAGATCGATTCCCCATGCCGCAGAACCCGAAGACTTCATCCCCGGGTTGGAAATCCTGGACTGAATGACCGACGGACTCGACGATGCCGGATGCATCGACTCCAAGAACGGCGGGCCAGGATTGCACGAGGACCCCGTGGGCATATTGCTTTGCGTCGAGGGGGTTCAAAGCCACTGCTTTGGTGCGGATGCATATTTCGTTAGGGCCGGGGATCGGTCGCGGGACGGCGACTTGGGTGAATTGGCCGTTTGGGGCGGATAGTTGGAATTGAACTGCTGTTTCTGACATGGTTATTAAAGGCGATTGTGAGTTACATGAAATGTTGAGGGACAGTGGGAGTGACGGATTGTGGTTATATTAGATGCTTGTTACACAGGAGACACTGCGGAGATACCACGGAGTTAAGCCAGCCCCGAGGTTTCCTTATTGATCTTTTTGTATTTCTTGCAAATTTAGCTTTATTACTGGTTAATTGTCTTATGGATGGACTGTCACGGAGATAGTGGACTGTAAGTATTAAACCTAATCAGATATCGGAATATACAGTCGATTACATAGGCATAAGACCGAGATCCATCCATCCGAACAGCGGATTTTCAGCAACCATAAACTCCGGAAATGAAGTCCAGGGCAGCATATCGTCTGTCACGGGAAGATCCAACCCACTGGATACATCGTTTATGCCAAATGACGTAGGCGCTGGCGCTGGTGGCGGGTAATTAACGGGGATGGTATTAGTATTTGCTTGTGTAGGGATGCCGGCGACAGTTCCAGGGCCAGTTCGGGAGGCAGCACTTGTATCAGGTACTTCAGACGCTGCGTCAACAGAGCCTGCCCCCTGTCGAGAGGTGTATCCGTGGTAGTGCCGTCCGAACCACTCCTCGACATACTGCAGCCACCCCGTGTAATCGAATCCGGTCCTGCAGGCCTCTGAGCGCGACTGCTGTGATTGCTGACGCACGACGCACATCCGCATGACCTGGGGCATGTCCAGCTCATTGCAGAGGGATTGGATTTGTGGGTGGTTGGCGCGGAGGGTTTCATCGGAGACGGCCATGAGGGATAGTTTGCAGGAAAGGATCAGGCTAAAGCCGGACTGGAGCCATTCGGAGTAGCTCATGCGGCGCTCTGTGCCCATGGGCAGCTGGGCGAGGGATTCGAAGAAGGCTTTTGCGGCGATCAGGCCGTGGCCGAGGATCTCTGCGCGGAAGGTGGAGGGTAGCTGGGAGGAGGTGGGCATTCTGTCGAAGAGGCTGACTTGGCAGAGATAGAGACTGACGGTGTGGAGTTGGGATGAGAGGAGGACTGACGATTAGCAAGCCTCTACATAGAAGGGCTGATACGTACAGTTGCTGCCTGCTACTTGTTGGGAAACTTGGTTTGCATAGTCCTGCAGTTGTGATTTGAAGGTTCTGAATGTGCGCTGGAAGGCTGGGCCAGACATGCTCGTGTCCAGCGAGTCTGGTTCTGTGGATATCTTGTCCATCTCCTCGAAGATGTGCTGCAGGCGGACCAGGTGCATGATGGCCTGGTCACTGTCGTGGTCTGGATCCTGCGCCAGCTCAATAGCGAAGCGTTCCATATGGGCATTCCACGGCATAGTGACCTTTCTCTGCGTGATGATTCCGAAGCTGAACGGTCAGATTCGATATTCTATATGCTGGTAAAGTCACCCACCATGAAGAGAGAAGAGAACACCCAAGAACAGCCCTCTTTTCGGCTTTCAACACAGCAGGAGGACGTGGCTCGCTGCGTGTTTCGTGGACATTCATGCGGGCAGTTGATTTACGCACTTCAACCGGGCGATCAAGCTCCAGGTCGACCACGACCCCGATGGCGAGATGGAGGTACGTGGAGAAATTCTGCGGGCCGCTTCGCCGTGAGGCCTGGTGCTGGGACCTGGGTCTGTTAGCATGGTCAAGGGGACAGGGAAACAGACTTAACTCACCATGCGAGGACTACTAGGAGACCCTGCACTGTTTCCAGAGATGCCGGCTTGTCCAGCAGCACCGTTCTCTCGGCCGTGGCAGTCTTCACCTCGTCGTCTAGGGCTTGCTTCAGGGCCCGATCATCCATCACGGATACGGACAGAATGGCCAGGAACAGGAACGGTTTCTGCTCGCGGAGCTCTCCGACTGTCGTTCGCTCAGGGAGAGCAACGAATGGGAAGTGCGGCATCATGTACTGCAGGTAGTAGTCAAGCAAGGCCGCAGCATCGTCAAGCGATAGGATGCCCTTGCCAATGGCATCTCCGGTAGTTTCCTCAGGAGAGGCATGACTTTGCGATGGCTGGCCCAGCAGCTGGTCTATTCTTCTCTCCAGAGACTCGAGGCGACTGTCCTGGTCAGCTACTGCAACAACTGCAATAAAGGGATCATACGTCTCTTTTTTAGGCGCAGTCTGCCGCACTCGGGAGGGCCGGAAATAGCACGGTTTATTCAGTCTGGCGCAGCTGGAGCGAACGTCAGCAAGGATCCTTGACATTTAGCTCTGCAGTCCCACCGGTCGCAGATGGCGGCCCCAGGCGACCGTAAGCAGCGGATCTTGCCTGAAGCGCAGGTCTCGCACGTTTTGACGCGGGCAGTCATGATGGTGGAGTTTCGATGGTAGCACGAGAAGACACGGACACGGACACGGTCGGAAGAGTGAAGATATACCTGGTCCTTGCTGTCAGCAGAGCACAGCCCCAGCAGCTGAACGGACGGACTCGGACTCGGGCTCCGGGTCCGACTTGGCGCTATACAACTATACAACAGGCAGCGTCAATGTCAACTCAACGGGTATAAAGGTAACGATGTTGTAGTCATGTTTACCAGTCAAGTCAATAACAATCATGGATCCCGAGGACTGCACACTCGCGACCTGCTCCCTCGAGGATGCGTACATGCACCACCAGCCCTCAATCCCCGGCTGCAGCGTCTACATCGCCCTCTACGGTCTTCTTCTCATCATCCAAGCCATTCAATGTCCGATATATCGCATGTGGGGATTCTCAGGGTCGATGGTTATCGGCCTCACCCTGGACATTATCGGCTACGTCGCGCGCATTCTGTTCCACGGCGATCCCTTCAACTTTGACTATTTCCTAATGTACGCAACTATCAAAAACAAATATACAACTGTACTGACTTTATAGGAACCTCATCTGCCTCAGCCTCGCTCCTATTTTCTACTGCGCCGCCCTGTACTTCCTCCTGGGCCGTGTTGTGACCGTCTACCGTGGAGAGGACATCTCTCGTCTCCGACCCCGGAACTATGCCATCGTCTTTGTCTCGTGTGATGTGGTCGCTCTGGTCCTGCAGGGTGCTGGCGGTGCTATTACATCTATAGCGCCTGCTGATGATCCTGGCCTTAGAGACACCGGCGTCAACATCATGATTGCCGGGTTGGCGTTCCAGCTCGCCACGCTGACTCTGTTTATCTCGTTTTCTGCCGAGTTTGTCTATCGCTTATTCCGACGTGAACGGAGGACATCAGGGCAGGATGGTGAGTCTGGCAAGGATGAATACGCTGCTATTCGGGCGAGGAAGTGCTGGAAGGCCTTCATAATGGGTATGTCGTCTTCTCTTCGGTGGTTTTGTATACATTACATGGACTGACAATGGCAGCCCTGGTTCTGGCGACGGTCACCGTTTATATCCGGTCCATCTATCGTGTTGTGGAGCTGAAGGGCGGCTTTGATAGCGCGGTCGCTAACGATGAAGTCGCGTTTATGGTGTTGGAAGGCGCCATGGTCTCGATTACGTGCATTTGCTTGACGGCCATGCATCCAGGGATGGCTTTGCGGACGCGTCGGAGCAAAACTGAATCGGTGTAGATGGATGAATATAGAACTGGAGGGTAGTATATATATACATCGGATCGGTATATATATTAATTCGGAACAACACATAACATCAATAACATCAGTAGCAACTCCGCGATATTTAATGATTCATACGATCGTCAACAATAATACTATTCTTATATGGACTAACAATAATTAATATTGCCCTGGAATCGTCCAGAAACACGTAATAAATGGATCTAGATCTCAACGGTGGATCTTTGACTGACTGCGCTTTCCCGACGAGTTATTCCCGATCGGAAATGACAGTATATCAGTCAACTTTTCACACTTCATGTATTCTCCATCTCTATTCTTTCTTCATTATTCATATCAAATACAATGATTGCAAAAATCTCCAACCCCTACAGTTTCCTAGACGACTACAGCGAGGGCGCTCACCCGAGCCTGCTGGAAGCCCTCCTGCGCACCAATGCCACCCAACAGACCGGCTATGGCAGCGACGAGTATACGCGAGACGCCAAAGAGCTGCTCTTCTCACACCTAGAAACCTCAGAAGACGAGGTCGCCATCCACTTTGTCCCCAGCGGGACGGCAGCGAATCTGATCTCAATTGCCAGCTGTCTCCGGCCGTACGAGGCTGTTCTGGCCGTGCAGACCGGACACATTATTGATAAAGAGGCCGGGGCGATTGAAGCTACAGGACACAAGATTATCCCTGTTCCTGGGGTGAGGGGCAAGATGACGCCGGAGAATCTGGAGACGGTGCTGGGGCAGAATACTTTCTTTCCTCATATGGCGAAGCCGAGGCTGGTTTACATTTCCAATGCGACGGAGATTGGGACGATATATTCGAAGCGAGAACTCAGAAGATTGTCCGAGACGTGTCGACGGCGAGATCTGCTGCTGCTGGTGGACGGGGCGAGGCTGGGGGTTGCATTGACGGCGGAGACGAACGATGTGACACTGCGCGACATGGTGGACTACACGGATATCTTCTGGATAGGAGGGACCAAGATGGGAGCTCTACTGGGCGAGGCGATTGTTGTGCGACGCACGCTGGCGGAAGGGTTCGAGTTCCACATGAAGCAGCGAGGAGCACTACTGGGCAAGTCGCGGATCATGGGCGTGCAGTTCCGCGAGTTATTCCAGGATGGACTGTATTTCGAGCTGGCTCGACATGCAAATGGGATGGCAAGGCGGATAGCAGCCCAGTTTGTGCGCAAGGGGTGGCAGCTGGCGGCGGAGACGGAGACAAACCAGGTGTTTGTGGTTGTACCGAACGAGATGCTGCCGTTATTAGAAGAGAGAATCCGGTTCTACGCATGGGAACGGAGGACAGACACAACGGTGATCCGCATAGTGACTTCGTGGGCGACGCAGGAGGAGCAGGTCGACCGCTTGTGTGGCTGGATTGATGCCCTATCTAACCCTATCTTTGCCGAGTAACTTAATTCATAATCCTATCATTCCCGACTTAATATTCCCGTTAATATTCCCGACTCAACTATCTCATCTGTAATTATGCGCCTGTCCATCTCCTGCGACCACTGCAGGCAGTCCAAGGTCAAATGCGTCCACGATGGCCATCCGCCCTGTCGCCGCTGCCTGCGTCTCAACCGCGCTCCCTGCCTGCTCACCGACCCTCGCTCGCCTTCGACTCCTTCGTCCTCACGCAGAGCTCGTCCTTCCACTGCCAGAACACGAGTTGATCCCCCGCGAGACGATCCCCCACAAGATGATCCCACGGTGAGTCCAGCAAGTGCGACAAGTCCAACCAGCCTCCCCCCCTCGACGCTCATCGCCGCCTGCGACCTCTACCGCAAGAAATTCCCCGTCGTCAACTTCCTGCACTATCCCTCGCTAATCGCCGACCTCTCGCGCGATGTCTCCTCCGTCGAGCCCATCTTCCTCGCCGCCCTCCTCTCCCTCTGCGCCCGCTTCATGACACCAACACACCCCAACCTCGCCCCCTCCGAATCCTACGCCCAATACGCCCGCGCCCAGCTCGCCCATCGCGCATTCGAGTCCCCCTCCCTCCCCCTCGCCCAGTCCCTCGTCATGATCTCCCTCTACGAATGGGGCTCCGGCCGCCCCTACCGCGCCTGGATGTACAGCGGCATGGCAACGTACATGATCCAGAGCCTGCTGAAGAGCGCAGACGACCATATGGAGCATGCGCCCGAGGAATTTCATGCCCATGCCCAGAGCCAGACGCAGATCGCGTACGAGCAGCTGGTGCGCACGTACTGGTGCTGCTTTGCGCAGGACTGCGAGCTGAGTTCCGGGGCGAGACAGCACTTTGCGCTCTCGTTTGGCCAGATTTCGGTGCCGTTGCCGATTGGCGATTCGGATTTTAATTTTGGTCGGCTTACAAGGAGGCTTACCCCGAGGGATATTCAGGGGGTTGGTGGTGGTGATATTGGTGGTGTTGGGACGGGTGAGGGGTTGAGGTTGGGGATTGAGCATGGGCTGACGATTGTTACGCGGGGGTTTGATATCTTCGTGAGGATCTTGCGCTTTGCGAATGAGAGTCGGCGGGACCGTGATCGGGCGAGGGGTGTGCTGCATTCGTCGGGGTCTGCTTGGATGGCGCTGAAGGAGGAGCTGGATGAGTGGAGGGCGCTGCAGGATGTGATTGTGCGGTATCCGGAGACGAGTGCGCATGCCCATGTCGCGCTTGGATATGGGGAGCTGTTTGCGTATATTAATCTGGTCTATTTTATGAGGTGAGCCTTACCTCTCCGAGTGGTATAATTGATACTAATAGGGTAGTATCCTGTTCCTCTATCGTGATCGGTTTCTTGCTACTCCGAAAGCCCACAGCGATGAGGATGCAGACGAGACCATCGATCGCCTCTTTTCTACCGCTCAGCATATCGGAGCTATCCTGTCTTCGCTAGAGAGCTGCGCAACGCCCGTCATCACCCCGTATGCCGGATTCAGCGTCTTCGTTGCGGCCCATATCAACATGTACGGGACGGTGTCTCCCATGCGCTATCCTGGTGGTCTGGAACGCGCAGAGCAAGAAAAGAAATCGAATTTCGAATATCTGGAACGATTATGCGGGTTCTGGGACGTAGGGACTAGCTGGGTATGTCAACTGAGTATTTTTCCGACAATAACTGACTGGTATAGTGGCAAACACTCCAAGAAGCGAATCGGTTCTACGAGAGCGCCCGCTCTCATCAAGGCCTGGGTCAAGACCATCTTACCCTGGCAGGGACATTCGACGAGTACGGCGACATTCGCATCTCTCGACCGGACCCGACTGCATCCCAGGGCCGGACGACGCCTGTTCAGAACACGGCGACGATGTCGATAGACGCTGACCATGCAGGCTCCTACGATCTGGAAGCGGAAATGATGCAGTGGCCATTCTTAGACGAGACCTGGTCTGTTGGGTTTGCTACGGGGTTTGAGACTACGTGGCCGGGCTTGGGATGAACTTGATTGATATAGACTGGTACACCGTGTTTGTTATGTCTGATGAAACAGACGCTCGACTACCGAACAGCCCCATGATCCAGTCTGGTAGCCATCATGGACTCTACCTCCTCGACATCAGACGGCTTCGCTATCCCCCACTTCATGAGTTCCGTGACAACACTGAACGTCCACCGCTCCGTCGCGCTGTTCTCGCCGTCCGCGCTCGAAATGCGTGGCTCGCGCTCTGCGACCTCGCGTACAGTCTTGGCTTCGTCGTTGGTTATAGCGCGGACCACATACATCGAGTGTGGGATGTTGTCTAGTTTTGATCCGTCCTTGGGTGCGATGTATGTCATGTATTTCTCGCCGGTGTCTTTGATTTTGTATTCCAGACCCAGGGGCCCGTTTTCGCTTTCGGTGGTGCGGATGAAGATGGACCACCGGTCGGAGCCGCCTGGTTGCCGTGTGTAGTAACGGATCACGGCGAGGTAGAGGGGTTCTTCTTTGCTGCTGGAGTTTGAGATTGCCATTTGGATTGGTTTTGTTGGCGATACTGACGGAGTAGCTGGATTGGGAAGTGTGTTAGACATGAGGTAGAGATGAGATTTAAATAAAGTACTTCAGGAGAGAAAGTAGAGATAAGTAAAGATGAAGGTCTACAAAGCTACAGCATCATTCTTATAGCTGATGAAGCAGTTGTGAAGATAAAGGGTCAATAGTGAAGGCATTCCACAGAACAAAGAATAAGCAAGTGAATATATACAAGTAAAATGTCTAATCTAAGAAGATAAAGTAAAACAAGTAGACTCGTTACATTCATTCATCCAACAATGACAATGACAATCAATCAAGGTGACCGATTCCCACTCGCTTCTGAATGACTATGCGCCGACATCACCGAGATATCAACCTGCTTCGTGATGCCCCTGCGCAACTCCCGATTGCGTTCTGCCGTCTCTGCATCTTGCAGGATCCGCTCGATACTATCCGTCTCCTCGGGCAAGTCATCTTCATCTTCATACCCCGCGTTACCGGAGCGTCCACTAGAGTGGTTATTCCGTGACGTCTTCGACTGAACGCCCTTATTCCCAGAGAAAGGCCCGCTGAGCTCATAAGACCGCGACCGTGCCGCACTCGACAGCTTCCGCACCGACGAGATCAGCAACGGCCGGATACAAGGCACCGACGAGGTGATAATGATAATCAGGTTCTCGGCGTAGCCCCAGCGGATGAGCTCGATGCCGCCGTGGGCGCCTAGGTTCGTGATGCCCGGGATGTCGCCGTATTTGGTGGACTTGATGATCACGGCGATCATGGCCAGGATCCCCAGGCTCATTAGGATGATTAGACTGATTTTGATCCGCAGGCGCAGGTTGAGGTTCCAGAAGATTACTGTGGGGAAGACGGCGAGGAAGAGGTCGGCTGCTGCGTTGACGGCTGTTTTTATTAGTATACATTGTATACGCTTAGTATACGGTATATGTATACGTGGGTGAGGGGGCGTACCAGATGAGAAGTAGGCGAATTTTATAACGGCCGCGCTGTCTCCGCATGTTGTCTTGATGTTTGGATTCCACAGCACGCGCACGTCCCGGCAGATACTCAGAGGCAGCACGCCAGATACAATGTTCCCCGCGAGCTGGAGCAGCATGACGCTCCACAAGGCAATGGTGTACGTGCGTTTGTTCCCCAGGATGGCGATGATATACAAGGCAAAGGCAGAGCGGGCGAAGCCAGTGCCGATGGTGACAAGAGGGATCTCGATCGCGATGGCCTTCAGCACGACCTTGAGGTCGGCATACTCGAGTTTCGTCAGGTCGGTGCCGAAGCCGTGATTGACGGACAGCTGCAGCAGGACGGTCGCTGCCAGGGTCATTCCCTAGTAGAGACGTGGTTAGTGATGTTGTGATAGTCTGGGGAAGTGCGGGTGGTGGGAGATCGCAATACCCAGGACACGATCATCAGCACATCGTCGAAGCGGAACTGGCGCAGCTTGATCTTTGCAAAGACTCGTAAGATGAGGATGAACGCAGCGACGGCGACGGCAGCCCACATGCCCCGGACCAGGGCAAAGCCCGGGTCGTTGGAAGAGTCAAAGGCCATCGCTGTCAGTCTGCCAATTCCAACTGCCCTCCTGCAATGTGCGCAACGGATAACTTCATATATTTAAGGCGCAGAAGCAGGAATTGAATAATAGACTTTGGCCAGGACGCAGCGAGTTGGGGAACCCTGGCTCCAGCTGGGCTTGTTGTAGCCATGGCGCACAAGCGTCGAAATTATTAGGCCGGGCAGTGGACAAGATCGAGCAGAGCCGGGTCTGAGGCATCTCACTGGCCGTGCAGCAAGGCCTAGCAAGATAGTCGGTGGGTATTCACGAGCAGAGTTCCATGGCTCTGGCTGAAACTGCGCCACCGGTTAGGGCTTGCCGGCGAGAACCACGTGTGGTCGAAAAAACGGCGAAAACGCTGCAGAAACGCTCTTTTTTTCGGCGATGGTGAAACTGCCAAAATTCAGGAACGTGCCTTGTGATTGTGCCGGTAGTTGGGCGTCGATCTGGATCGTCGTTGTGATCGCTGACGGGGACCAGCAAGTGCAGTGTGCACGACCCAGTCGCCAGTCGATTTGATTAATCAAGGCTGTTCGTCCGATCCGGCGATTCCGATCTGGCGCAGGCCAGCCATCTACGTATCAGTAGTCTAGTATTCTAGTGCAACTTGCGAGTCAGAGCTCCACTCGCATTCCGGTGCTGCTGCTGGCCAGTGTCCTTCGTGAGCCCACCGATCCAGCAATGCCAGCACACCACCACCAGACCATCTGGTTTAGCCGCATTAATCTCACTGCGACCGTGGACCTGGATCTGACCTGTTAACGGCTTTGGGGAACACCTCCGACCACGTGGCGGAGGTTGTCTCCGGCTGGCGCAACCGGATAAGATTATAAGATCTCAAGCTCTTCGCCCCTTTTGGCATCCGACACTGACACTCATCTCACCCCCACCATGAAGGCCGCCTGGACTGCAGCTGCTGCTCTGCTGCTCGCTGGCTCGACCTCGGCGTCCTCCGGCGACTGCCACTGTCTGCCCGGCGACGACTGCTGGCCCGCCGCCAGTCAATGGGACACGCTCAACAGCACCGTCGGTGGGCGTCTGATCGCGACGGTGCCTGTGGGATCTCCTTGCCATGACCCGACCTACGATGCGACCGCCTGCGCTCAGCTGAAGGAGGACTGGAATCTTCCCCAGACCCAGTATGAATGAATGCCTGGACACCCCCTTGCCGCTGTGGAATGCTGACTTGCGCGCGCCTGCAGCTATGTTTCGTCATCGTCGGTCATGCAGCAGTTCTTTGCCAACAGGAGCTGCGATCCCTTCACTGACAAGTCGAGTCCGTGTGAGCTTGGGAACTATGTGAGCTATGCCGTTGATGTTGCCTCGAGCGACGACGTCGTTGCTGCGATCAAGTTTGCACAGGACAATAATGTCCGCTTCGTCGTGAAGAACACCGGTCATGAGTAAGTCTTTGAATTATGGCATGTCAGACCGCGCTGACCCTTGCAGCTACCTAGGTCGTTCTACCGGTGCCGGTGCGCTCTCCGTCTGGACGCACAACCTCAAGGACATCGAGTACGTCGACTGGGCAGAGGACTCTTATACTGGTCCCGCATACAAGCTGGGAAGTGGCGTACAGGGATTTGATGTCTTGGAGACCACCCACGCCCAGGGCCATGTTATTGTCGGTGGCGAGTGTCCGACAGTCGGCCTGGCAGGAGGATATCTCCAGGGTGGAGGACACTCGGCCCTGAGCACCAGCTTCGGTCTCGGTGCTGACCAGTCGCTGGCCTTTGAGGTCGTCACCGCTGCTGGAGATGTTATCACGGCCTCGCGCACGGAGAACACCGACCTCTACTGGGCTCTCAGCGGTGGCGGTGCCGGCAACTGGGCCGTCGTGCTGTCTGTTACGGTGAAGGCATACCAGAGCGAGATTGTCTCCGGGGCGACTGTTACCTACAGCACCACGGACCTTTCCAAGGACGTCTTCATTGAAGCCGTGGATCACTTCCACCGTCTTCTCCCTGACATGATTGATCCCGGCACTACGGTCATTTACCAGATGCTCCCTGGCTATTTCCTCATCAAGCCCTTGACTGCGTTCAACATGACCAGTGCGCAGGTTAAAGATATTCTTGCCCCCTTCCTCTCCGAACTCGACAGCCTCAGCATCCAGTACCAGGCCAACTATACCCAGTACGACTCCTACTACGACCACTACCAGAATTATATGGGCCCCCTGCCGAACGGCAATCTTGGAGTCGGCGAATTTACCTACGGCGGCCGTCTCCTCCCACGATCGGTACTGCAGTCGAACCCGACTGATCTGGCCACTGCATTGTACGACATCACCTCCCAGGGCGTTGTCGCAGTTGGCGTCGGCCTGAACGTCGCGAATACCAACGACGTCGACAATGCCATCTTCTCACACTGGCGAGAAGCCGCCGTGACGATGCAAATCGGTCTCAGCTACAACGACACCGCGCCGTGGTCTCAGCTGCTCGCCGAACAGCAGAAGATGACCGATGAGATCAACCCGCTGCTGGAAGGAGTGACGCCCGGCGGTGGTACGTACGAGAACGAGTCCAACTTCCTGCAGCCGAACTGGAAGGAGGTCTTCTTTGGCGACAACTACTCCAAGCTCGAGGAGATCAAGAGCAAGTGGGATCCTAACCACTTCTTCTACGTGCTCAAGGGGGTTGGCAGCGACTACTGGAGTGTCTCTGAGGAGGGGCGCATGTGCAGAGCCCAGAAGAGGTCGACGCCTCCTGCGTGCAGGGCTTGATTTGCGTATCTCGAGTTATACTATTGAGCGTGCTTGTCTGATCACCATAGATTAAATGCTACATAGAATACCCCATAGACCAATGACTTCCGCTGAACTGGAGAAGTCTCGCCGACTGCCCACATTTTTGTAGATGCAGTAGTTGAATGAAGCTAGGAGCAAAGAAGCACAGAGCATAGAGGAAAAGCAAATACCTTTGAGCATCGCATTTCTTTTTTTTTTTTTTTTTTTTTTTTTTTAGTTCCTTTTGGTCAGTCTGCTCTTTTTCTGTGTCGGCTTCGGCCTGTCGAAATATAGCAGCCTCCTTCCTAAGGTCATCTAGTTTTTCTCTCCAGAGGTACTCTGCCTCTTTGCGATCAAAGAGTACATCGTTTTCTATACTTGAGATCTTGCGCTGGAGTTTCAGGGCTTGAGGATCTTCCACGTTTGCGCCGGCAGACTGGCCCTTCTTGCCTTTCTTGGGTTTATCATAGATCTCAGGTCGGAGATTGTAGAGTCGGGTTTGCAGGTCCAAGCCACGGGGTTATCCCGTGGACATCGACTCATGAGTCATGCTGGAGCACCTTAACTCGGAGAGGCAAAAAGAGCATCGGATCTGGAGGATTATGTACCCCAATTGGCTCTTCGTTCAACCTTCCGACCTCTTCTTGATCTGATATTAGCTGCCAACGTAGGAAACCTAATGTGAGGGTTTGCGATTTCATCTGGAACAAATTGGGACCGCAGCGCCGGCCCTGATGGAGGATAATAAGGCTGTATGTAATCATCTTTCGTGCCCAACCTAGGGAAGGTCGTCAGGGTCACGGGTGACTCGTTCGGCGCCATATGTGCTTTTGCCAGAGACATCCAGCTCTATCGAGCCCGGTAAAGAGGACGCGGAACTTGCGAAGCAATGGTCGCGCGACGTGAAGGGGGATGAAGAGGCTATTCCTGCCTCGAAGAAGTTGCATAACCCCTTGGCTGGGTTGACTCGTGAGCAGCTGCTGGATGATGTCGAGCGGTTTGCTGTTGATAAGCAGCTCGAGCATATCCTGCCGGACTTGAGGAAGGGTGCTCTCATTGCTCAGGATCCAAAGCTGTTTGAATCTCTCACCGATCTGTCTGCTGATTACAGTCAGAAAATGAGATATTTGGATGGTGCTGGAGTGGCTCCTGTGTTTGATGAAAACAATAAAAAATTGATTAAGGCTGATCACTTCAACCGGACTCAGTGATCGTGGTAGCTGGCTCATGCAGTCCAAGAACCCTAAGCTCCCAGGCCCACCCTTTGCCCGTCTTCCGCAGGAGCCTGAGTTCCCTGAGAGGTTGGTAGTCTTATTTTATCTCATATGTGAGTTCATACTGACCGAGAAACCGCTGCAGCATCCAACAGAAATTCCGAGACCTTCGCTGGATCCCAACCGAACCTGAGTTACTTGACTACCCGAATGCACAGTTTCTGATAATAGGCTCATCAACCGGCAACCTTGGAAAAGCAGCGACGGCAGAGCCAGGCGATAAGCGACCAGAGGAAGAAGAGCCTGGAGAAGAAATAATCAAGATGGAGGATGAGAATGAGGACAGAATCGAGGCCCTGGGTGGTAAGGCATATTCCGTTTCTTCTTGCAGGCGTTGACTCCTGTCTTGAGCTCTGCTAATCCCCACCAGGTGATCACGCGATCTACAAAGATCTAGGGTATCACGCCCAGGAGAAATATTCCAAACTGGAGACAACTTGGGATGTAACACAGGAGGAATAATAAGGCGTGGGGTATCAGGGACCAAGTCTGATCTGTAGTGCATTGTCATCCATGGTGGACAAGTAATATTGTAGTACTGCTCAATGTGCGAAAAGAAAAAAGAATGTCATCTTGACTCCGTCCCTTCAGATTAACGTCGTAATAATACGCCTATTTCTATATTCCCAGGTTCAACTTTCACTAAACGCAGCCCGACAAAGCGAGATTCGCATGATCTACTTCCTCCGGGACGTCTTATAGCCTGGGGTGCAATGCGGCCAGCCTGGACCGAGGAACGCGCTTCGGCACGGACGCTGGCGTAATGGTCACAAACGACCCGTCTTGAAACACGGACCAAGGAGTCTAACATCTACGCGAGTGTTCGGGTGTCAAACCCGTACGCGCAGTGAAAGCGAACGGAGGTGGGAGCCCCTTTTCTTGTTATGAATACAGAGGTTCCACATTAACTGGCCATGAATGCGTGATTTTTCTGGGTGTGAACGGGGCAATTATCTGGAGCGACTAGAGACAGACCACCCATCGACCTCGTCATCTCAGGCCCCAATCACGGCCGCAACGCCTCAACCATCTACAACCTCTCGTCCGGCACCGTCGGCGGTGCCCTCGAGGCAGCCACCTGCGGGAAACGCGGAATCGCCGTCTCCTTCGGCAGCAAGGACGAGCAGCCTTTGGACATCATCGGAGCAGCGGCGAGACTCGCTGTGCGCATCATTCACCATCTCTACGAGAACTGATTATTGATCACGATCTGTGGAACCCTTCTTGGCTTCATTTACATTTTACACCCTTCTTGTTCTGCTCGCCCCAGATTATTTACTTCTCCCTTAAAATATGTTAAATCAACGGCAGCGAGGGACTCTGAGCTCTGGAAACGACAATATTTTGCAAAATGGGTACGGCCCCGCGCGCGCCGCTTAGCGATAACCCGGCGCACATCTTTTCCTCAATCCAAATTAGAATATTCCCCCAGGGTATCGACATGGCTGGACCATAGCCACCTGGATCGGAATAATCAAGTCACTACAACTGGAAGACATTGGCAGATAACTACAACGAGGTGAGACCATTTGTTAACCGCCCCTGTTCCATGGTATACCTGCTGACAATACCCTGTAGTGCTACCACTGCCCAACCGGGCACCCAGGGATTGTCCAATTTACCGATTTGGGGTGATCGATCCAACAGGTCGTGGGTCGCTTGGAGCTCGGCCGAGCCGTCCACGAACAGACATAGCACACTCGTCCAAGGGAATAGGGCCCGTCGCCATACGTGATACTTCAGGTCCATGGCCGAGCCACCGGTCATCGGGGGCAGGGGATAGTGTCGATGATGGTCCGCTGATACCAGCCGGCCGTCGACATGGTTCGCGGTCGAGTCGTGAAATCCACTCTCCGCAAACCATATCGGATGCTCGGTGCTGGCGGTGGTCAGTAAATTTGGCCACTACTTAAGAACTTAATATGCCTAAGACTTCTCGTAGTACAGGCTACTATCTCCTAAGACTCCTATTAATAAAACCACCAGAATATTAAATCTGATATTAAATAGCCAAATATAGCTCTATGCTAGTATCTTAAATATTTAATTAGACAGGAACAGTCAGGCCATGGTGGAGCAGACTAGGCCTCGACCCCGGATCTCGCGGTGAATTCGTGGGGAGACTCGCTTGTAAGTCGTTTTCAGACTTCGACGCGTGCACCTCTTAACGAATTTGAAGAGCACGTATACAGCCTCGCCCAGCAGTTCGCAACGAAAACAGACGGAGAAGAGGTAAACACACCCGACCTACTACCCTAGAACCTAATTATCTCCCATACCCTCGATCCAAACGCAGAAACTTGTAGTGACTATATCAAGAGCATAATTTAAAACGACATCGCTTGACAGAATGAACAGACAATTTGACTGTGGATCAGAGTGGACCGTGGGCGTGGAGCCATCACCATGTGGACTGGAGTGGAAGGATCTGAACGAGGGATTTGCAGCAGGAAACATCTACCGAAGCGAGTCAGCTCGATCGAGTGCAGTCCAAGCGCGACGCGAGATTCGCCAGGTTTCGATCGTATAAATAATTCCAGGTGGGTCAGAGAACGCAGGAACGCATTCGAAATGTCCCGAAGTCGTCCCGGACATTTCCCAAGGAGATTAGCTCAGGTCTCAAGAGTTGTCGTTCCAAGGATTGGCCTTATCTCGATCCATTAATCCATTCGTTGGGCTTGCACTGCACCTTGGAATAAATCGAATAATGGAGCCAGCCCCACAGTTTGGCATTCTTGAATCTTCGACTCGGCTCCGAGCCCTGAAAGGTACCAGCCCCGATGGTTCACACTGGATTTGATTATTTGGTTCCTGGCCTCGGCCTCGAGTGGATTTCTCCGCTCAGCTTTGACTGTTATTTGTTCTATGCGTATTGCCTTGCTGGAATCCATGTGGCATGTGGGACGGACTCGTAGATCTGTCGATGATGGTCTCTCCAGTATGCACGTCGCGGCTGGAAATGGACATAGATCTTTGAACAACTGGGACGAGATATGAAAAATCATACCTTGAAGTTGTTGACTCGTGCATGGTGGCTGATTCTAGAATGGCCCAACTCGCACTATTGAATCCGGATATAGATATCGGTACTAAACTTCCTGGCTGACTCGCATCAACGTATGTTGAGTTGTTGACAAACAGATTCCCAAGCCGGAATTGTCTCAGATGAACACGTCTAGAACTATTTTTTCAATTCCTTGGTGGGCCGTGGAAGGAGGTGCTCATACAAATCACGCCAGTACGTCGGCGAGTCCGCCTTTGCCCTCTGCCACGCCTGATCCAAAGCCTCCACAGCTGCTTGAGGTAGAGGACCTTTCACACGCTTCAACATTCTGCACTAGCTGAGGATACGAACTAATCCCGAGAATGACGCCGTCGTCCCGCCCTTATCTGCCATCCGTAGTTTGCTATGGTGGGTGCACCACCGCAATCCAATTTCAGTAAGTGGGATTCCGTGCCCTTTCGCCACGGGTTCGATGATTGATAGGGCTTCCATTGTACATGGTTTGGAGTAGCAGGCACCCAGATTGCCTTTGTCGCTAAAGCGCCCCTCAGTGGGTTTTCTAGGCTGGTGTATTTTCCTGAGAATGCGCCGGCTGCGAGTGGGTTGTACATTACAGGAGATGCCAAACTTTCAGAGGCAGGACGGGAGTTCTTCATCGAGGCGCATGCTACAAATTGCAAGTTTATTAGACACTGACGATCTGAATGGACGGTAGCTGCCACTCACTGATTGCGTTATACATTCCTTGGTAAATGCTAGGCTTAACGAACCCTCTAGAAAGGTCAGCGTGATTGGGATAGGATACTATTATACAAGTTTTAGTGACCTTCTATCATATATTTCCACTATTTCCGTAACCTCCCAAGCTGGATAGTTATTCAAGCCCAGCATTTTAAACTCTCCCTGGCGGTACATCTCGTCAACAGCCTCGAGAGTCTCTTCCCATTGGTCGCGCGGTCAGGAGCATGTAGATATAAGATATCAGTAGATTCAACACTGAGGTCCTCCAGAATCCGATCCCACGCGGACTTCAAATTCTCCGGGGCATGGCCGCCTGGCACCAAGGGCATTATCTTGGAGGCAAGGGTGAACCCCTTGGCCGTGAATATTCACCGGTGAAGGCCTCTTGCTTACCACCGACATAGATTGCCGCGGCATCTAGTTCATGATAGCCATGCGAGGAGCGATATTCCAGGCATCTGTTGAATTCGAGAGAAGTAATGCGTGCTCCGGCGTTGGTGTCGGGGTCGATGGTCCTTAAACTACGGTTATTGAGAGACACAATTAGTATCACTGAATTCGAACTTCGACGAGACAAACTCCGAATATTGAAAACAGAGGGTTATGGCATGATGCATGATAGTTGCGTGTTGACGGGCTTCTCGCCGATCTCGTCTCGAGAAATGCACGATCTCCAAGTCCTCGCAAACGTCTCTGGTTGGATATAACTACTGCACCACGTCACACTGTGTGTTGGCACTGCAGAATGATGGATGAATGAATGCTACTACAAATATATCTCACAGACGCTGCGCAAACGGTCCTAAATCAAGGAGCGAACCCCCCGGTAAAAAACAATGAACACAGCAAACAGAAAAAACGAGATCGGCTTCGCAGGCCTCGGCGCGATGGGATTCGGCATGGCTTCGAATCTCGTCAATGCCGGATTCCACGTCCGAGGGTTCGACGTCAATCCGAAAGCTCTTCGTGATTTTGGCAACCTGCCCGGTGCAACTTCTGCTGCCACTGTTGGCGATGCAAGCCGCCACCAGGTGAAGTTCTTCGTCATGGTTGCCACGCCGGCGCAGGTTGATTCTCTTGTCTTTGGCTCGGATGGACTGGTAGGGACGTTGCCGCGCGCTGCTATACTGTGTCTTTTGAGCACGCTGCCGCCGGGTTATCTGGGTTCGCTGAGGGATAGATTGAACCAGCGCGACAGAAGCGATGTTCGTCTTGTTGACTGTCCTGTGTCTGGGGGCGTTGTGGGTGCCAACGCAGGCAGTCTTACCGTATGTGACAAGCCGATATTGGTGATGAGTGCCAACCTGGATGACCGTACAGATAATGATGGGCGGTGATATGGGGACACTCAGGGAGATCGAGCCCGAGCTGCAAGCCATTTCGGCTCCTGGGAGGATGTTCCAGTGCGGTCCTCTGGGATCAGCTAGCACGATCAAAATGTGAGCAAAAGGCCAATGATACAAGAGACATGGTTAACAAGAGCAAAAGGCTAAACCAACACCTTGCGGGAACCCATATCGTGGCTGCTGCCGAAGTTCTGAGCTTTGCTAAATCGCTTGGGCTTTCATCGAGAGAAGCCTATCGAATCCTGATGGAGAGTGAGGCTGGCAGCTGGATCATGGGGGATCGTGGGATCTCAATGCTTGATGCCGACTGGGCCCCGAAGTCCTCTGTCACAATTTTCACCAAAGACATGGTAGATATGGCTGAACCCTAGCAACCTCGGGCACTCTCAACTAACTGTCCACACAGGGAATTGTAAACGATGCAGCGGAGAGTCTGTCATTCCCCTGTCCCATCGCATCTGCGGCCCATCAAGCATTCGTTGAACGAGCTGCTCGTGGCCATGGCCGGGATGATGATTCCAGTGTCGTTTGCAACTATGAGGAAATAACGGGCAAAGGAGTTGCTGAGGTGCAGAATAACGAGGCAGCGCCTCTACCACTCGGTAACCACACCCCAGGTGAAGCTAGCGGTGTTACGCTCCTTGTACAAGACGAGGGACTGCCATCTAGCTCGAAGAACTTGAGGTTTACCGTCCCATTGAACACCGGCGGCTTGGCCAGTCGGTTGGGAAGTTTGCCAGAGCGAAGTATCGTGGGCTTGATCGGGCTGGACGACCAGTCCGACCACTTTGCGGGCTTGTCCGTCAAGTACCCTCTCATTCGGTTCGTGGATTGCCAAGTGGTGAATTCGGATGACTTTGAATCAGTCCATGTACGGGATTCACACCCTCTCATAGGTATGTTTGCACTGACGCAGTCTAGGTCCTGTTCAACGCCGAAAGTCCCGATATAGTGAGCGCCATGCAGGCGGCATTCCCACCAGAGATAAAACTCGTCCCTGTACATGGGCAGTTTGGCGCGGCGTCAGCAATGTTCCTTGTCATACGGCTTGCGTCTCTGATTCATGTCGCTGCGGCAGCAGAATGCCTGAGTTTGGCTGTTGCCAGTGGCGTTTCGACACAGCTGGTCTATAATCTTATTGCTGGGGCTGCCGGCGCGAGTGCCCAGTTTAGGCATATGTTTCGGGCAATGCAGAAAGGAGACTTCAGATTATCTGAGCTTAACGGGGTGAAGGGTTCGTTTAGTGATGCAATGAAGGACTTGGTGAGTGATATGTATACAACTTGAAACTCATAACTAACAGCTCCGCAGAGTTCGCTCAGGGCTAGTCAGTTACGACTGGGATTCCCAGGGCGGCTCATGGAGACTATATATCAAATCTTCAAGAGTGCCCACCGTGGTCTTGTGGACGCGAATAACACGTCCACTGCAGCCATAGTCAAGTTTTGGGGTTGTCAAAAGGAAAAGGAAAGCACAGAGGCAAGACTATGAGCTGCAGATAGAATCTCTCTATTCTAATCCCTCATTAATTTCCCATAGCCTCTTTAAATCGCAGGACAAGACACTCGTTTTCCTCCCACTGCTATACTGACACCGATCGATAAGTTCCAGAGTCCTTTGCCTCTCTTGGACACCGTCAGTGACAAGGCCGGCAATGTAAAGACACTGAGTAGATATCAATCCCCACGCATCAGGTATGCCCGCGTTTGGAATAAGCAGGATTTGCTCTCTATGGTAGTGGATACGCCGTTGCTGCGACAGGAACATATACGACGAGAGAGAGACCAAGGTAATCCTAAGGAAGGTCGACTGGCACCTTCTTCCGATGCTAACAGTTCTTTATGTGTTGTCGTATATTGACAGGAGCAACAGTGAGGCCACTCCCACGATACCACCATGGATTTCCTAACGAAACCAGTGGGCAACGCGAAGGTTGCTGGAATGAACGAGGCACTCGGCTTGGTTGGATCCCAATATAATATTGCGTATGTTGCACCCGGCTGTCTATTATCAAACACTCATTATGGAAATTTATTAGATTGACTGTGTTTTTCATCCCCTACGCCCTCTTCGAAGTCCCTTGCAACACGGTTCTAAAAGTCCTGCGTCCGTCGATTTGGATTGGAGCCATGATGCTTTCCTGGGGAACAGTAATGACCCTGATGGGTATCGTCAAGGATTTTGACGGATTGGCTGGAACCAGGGTGGCTGTATGTGACACTATTCCGAACCCTCTGCGACATACTAACTAACCCCTCTGCAAACAGCTTGGAGTCGCAGAAGCAGGTTTCTTCCCAGCGAGTGCATACCTCCTGACAACCTGGTACCGACGATTAGAATTGCAGAGCCGGATGGCTATCTTCTACAGCGCTGCTTCGTTTTCCGGTGCATTTTCAGCTCTCCTGGCATTTGCCCTACAGAAAATGGAGGGCATTGGCGGCTTGGACGGATGGCAGTGGATTTTCATTATTGAGGGTCTAGCAACTGTGGTGGTCGGAATGACCTATTTCTGGCTGCTTCCTGATAGCCCGGAGACAGCCTCGTTTCTCGAGCCAGAGGGAAGGAGGTTTCTGTGTCATCGCTTGAGGAATGATGCCGGAACAGAGGCAGGCCAGGTAGATCTAGAGGATAAGTTCCACTGGCCAACGATTCTGGGCGTATTGCTCGATTGGAAGATATGGCTTTCTGTTATTATCTACTGGGTATGTCCCCTTATTTCCTGCGTGGCAGCTCCTGAGCTGATAGACTGAAATAGGGAAACACCGTCTCTATATATGGATTCACCTACACTGCACCTAGTGTCATCCTAGGCCTTGGATACTCTGAAGCAAACGCCCAGCTCCTAACTATCCCTATATACGCCCTCAGTACAATCAGCACCCCCATCATTTCCGTCTTCTCCGACAGACACCAAACCAGATGGCCCTTTATCGTCGGGCCCTACTGCATCGCCGCCATCGGATTCCTGGGTCTCTTATGCATCCCCCATCCAGACTTACCTGGACTCACGTACGCACTCCTGTTTTGTATTCCCCTGGGCGTTTACCCGCCTCTTATCGGGCTGGTTTCCTGGGTCGGGAATAACCTGACCCCATCTTGGAAGTGAGCGGTAGGCATGGCTTTGTTAATCTGCATGGGGAATCTGGGCGGAGCTGTTGGGAGTAGTATCTACTTGGAGACACAGCAGCTGCATTACTGGCTTGGGTTTGGGTTTGGGCTTGGGGTGTCCATTGCGGCTATTCTTGCCACGATTGTGCTGAAATTTGAGTACCAGAGATTGAATCGGGACAAGGAGGCTGTTGATCCTGATGAGATTCGGGCGAAAATCAGTGGTCAAGAACTGTTGCAGATGGGGGATAAGAGTCCGCTGTTTAGGTATATTGTGTAGTATGCAGTATTTACAACTAGATATACTGATATACTGATGTCCAAGAATCTCTAAATCTCAAGAATCACTCCTCCCTCTCAAACAACTCTAGAATACCCTGTTGACCATAAGCCGTAGCAACGTCCAAAGCACTCAGCCCCTTTTTATTCTCCTGTCTCGCATCGAGCCCCCGCGCCAGCAGATCCTGGAACAGGCGTACAGTATCCTGGTCCTCTCTACGTTCCATATCCGCTCTGGCTGCTATTACATGCAGCAGCGTATCTCCATCATTGTTCACCGCAGAAACATCATGCGTGTCAAACATCTCCCGGACGTCCTCTTCTGCAGGGGCTTCGGAAATGCAGACTTCATTTTCCTCCTTCAGTTCTTGCACATACGGGAAGAGAGGAGTGTTGCCCTCGTTATCTCGGGCATTCCGATCACAGCCGCTGTCAGTAAAGGTCTGATACAACGCTTTGTATTCCGCAAGATAATCCAAACCATCGCGGCGCTGGAATTCGCGCTCGTAGGACCCCGCCGGACTAAGCTGCAGCAGCGACGGGGCGAGGATATGCAATGCATTCCCACCACTCGGGCCTGTGAACAGCGGGTCTGCCCCAGCCGCGAGTAGAGTCTTCGTCATGCGTACGGCAACCTCGGCGCTCGGATATCTCACGGCGTAGTACAACGGGGCGAGTCCTGCGTTATCCTTCGCTGAGACAAGGGCGCCTTTCTCAATAAGCAATGAGAGCGTTTCACAGAGTCCTGAGTCAACGGCCATATGCAATGCACTTGAGCCCCCGGGGCTGGCTGCGTGGATGTTGGCCCCTGCATCGATGAGCTTGACGGGAACTGAATCGTCTTTGAGAAGGAAGTTAGATCCATTTGGCTTTGGCTTTGGCGACACACACGACTCGAGAAGAGGTGTCAGCCCGGCCGCGTTGGTCTTCTCCAAGTCAATGCCGGTCTCGAGAAAGGGCGACACGATGCCGTGGTAGTGGCAGATTTCATGGAAGACGGTGGTGGTGGCGGTGGCCTCACCGGGAAGTTCAAACAAGGGATCAGCTCCACGCTGAAGAAGCATGGATATCAAGTCGAGGTCGTATGAGCTCTTCAAGGCAGCGGCGAGAAGCGGCGTTTCGACACTTGGCTCCCGTTTTGGCCGGTGGCATAGGGCGTTCACATCAGCTCCGGCATTGAGTAGAGCCTCACAGGCTGGGATACTCCCGCTCCTGACGGCGGCATGGATGGCTGATGTCATATCAGCACCATTGCTCAGGAGCCGCTCGATCATGGGCACTCCCCATTTGTATTCAATAGCGAGCGGCAGCGCCGCCGCGTTGATGCTTGCCCCATTCACCAGGATGGTATCCAATGTGTCCTTTTGCCAGAGGCCGTGGTGGACAGAGATATCCGACGTGAGAGCGCACTGCAGGACGGTTCGTCCGTGAGAGTCGACGGCTTCGAGGTCAGCTCCGGCTTTGCAGAGGGACTGGAGCGCCATGATGTGCCACCAATGTGCTCCACCAGCGAGCATGTGTACTGCGTTGAGGCCTGCCGCCCGGGCTGTCCGGGTGTGCTTGTCCATAGGGGTTCGGAAATAGGCGTTGACGTTGGCGCCATGGCTCAACAAGAGTTCAACCATCTGGAGATTCGACCGCTGTGAACCGAGGGCGGCGTGGAGCAGCGGCGGGCTGATGGAATTCAAGTCTTCTATATGGCGTACCATCACCTTCATCACTGAGACCAGACCCCAGAAGGCGACGTAATGGACTGGTGCCAGCCCATCGGGCCCAGGAAGAGTTGGATCTACCCCAGCGTCCAGAAGAGCCGCTATCAGGGCTTCGTTTCGCTGCGAGAGTGCCACATGTAGAACAGTGTAGGGATCGCAGCTGGTAACATCGAGTTGGGCGACGATTTTATTGGCATCAAACCCCTTAAGAGAATACCAATTGAAGGCAACGGACGTGTTCTGGCCACCCCCAGTCCCCGGAGAGGGCTCCAAGATGGCTGCCACGTCTCCCCGGTCCAGGTAGACAGCCAGGTCATAGGCCCTCCACCCAGAGTTATCACGCACACCTGGATCAGCCCCTGCGGAGAGCAGCAGGCGCACAGAATCTTGAATCATCCGGACTTCTTCCTCGGACGCAACAGCAGCCCTTACGGCTTCCGGGGCCTTGTGAATAGGACTATCGCGCCTCGAGTCCATCAATCGGTTGAGACCATCATCCCACGAACCCCCGCGGCCGTTGCCATACGGGAACCCGGCACTTCTGCGGGCCTGACTCGCCGCGACAAGGTCGATCTGGTACTCGGTCGTCACATGTAGTGGCGTCAGCCCCTGACGGTCCTGTACGTTGGTAGCCGCCCCCGCCTGGAGGAGATAGAAGACGCATTCAGAGCTCCCAGATGCAGCGGCGTAGTGCAATGGAGATCGGCCGTTCTCGTCCCGCTGGTCGGTATCCCATCCGTGGTCCGTGTACAGCTTGCATAGCAGTCCGAGGGCACTCGCCTGTCCAGCACCGGCGGAGAGATGCAATACATTGCAGCGATTGTCAATGCGACCCTGGGGGTCTGCACCAGCCTCCACGAGCTTCAAGACATTAACGTCTGACGCAGCTGCAGCACAGTGAATGGGCATGAATCCATTGTTATCTTGGGCATGGAGGTCAAAACTTATTCCAGCCTCCTGAAGCCAGTCAAAGCGGTCCGCAAAGTGCTTAGTAGGAAGAGAAGAGATCTTATGCAGGACCGTCCGTCCCTGATTGTCTGCTGTTGTGGGATTGGCACCCAGTTCGAGGAGAGCCTCAGCGTTCGCCCACAGCGGCCGGAAAGCGCCGTCTATTTTAATCGCGTCGTGGAGCGCCGTGTTTCCATAGTTGTCGACCGCGTTGATATCCACTCCGGCTTCAATAAAACGAGAAAATATGCTGACCGCAACTCCGCGATCTTTCATTCCGAAGTCGCGGCTGGACAGCATTATTTGTCCCAGGACGTGTAAACCTAACTCCATCAACAAGCTGCCTAAGAAATACAATAAGGGAAGGAATAGGTCATACAGGTCTTATTCTCAAAGTCAGTCGCCGTCGCAGACGCCCCATGCTGCATCAAGGCCGTGATAAACTGCTCCTCGCCCTTCTCACAGGCCGCCAGCAGGACCGTTCGCCCTCTGCTATCGCGCGACTCGAGATCCAAGCCCCGGTCAAGGAAAAGCTGCACGCGCTCGTATCCGTCGTCGTCAGTCCGCAGGTTGTATATACACGTCTGGCCTGCGTTGTTGCGAATCGTGGGATCCGCGAACTGCAGCCATTCTCGTAATATCGCCAGACTTTGCAGCCGCTTGCGGCAAATCCAATGCAGTGCTGTATTGCCATCTGCGTCTTGCAGGTTCGCGTCAGCACCAAACTCAATGAACACGTTTACGGCCATGTATCCATTCTTTGCTTCCGCGATCAGGGGCGTCGCGCCGTCTGACTTCCGCGCGTAGTTGAGATCGGCCCCGGCGTCGACGAGGAGGCGGATTGTCTCGCCAGGCTTGGTATATGGGGGGCTTTCGTGCAAAACCGAGTTTCCATCACTGTCAAGTGCCCGTGCATTGGCGCCGTATCGAAGTAGAATGGCAGCAGTGCGCACGCCGGAGTAATCATGCATGCTCCAGTAGAACAACGGCGTCTTGCCCTTGTCATCGCGCGCTTCAATATCGCTTCCTGCCTGGATCAGAAGCTCGCCTACTCGCTCAAACTCGTCTTTGCTGGTTTTTCTCCGCCCGTACGATGACTGATCGGCGTTGGCCCACGCCTGGAGCGCCGTCCATGGACCCATGGGCTCTGAACTTCTGCGGTTGCCGACGTCGCCCATGGAGCGACCATGCACGTCGACACCATGTTTAAGTAGTAGGTCGACTGCTGGAGCGGAGCCACTGCACGCTGCAAGATACAGCGCTGTGTTTCCATCATTATCTTTGACATTGACCTTGGCTCTGATCTCGGGGTATTCTAGGAGAGCACGCAAGGTCTTTTCCTGGCCCTTAACTGCAGCCCAGTGCGGCAGAACGCAGGAGCGCGTGGCTTCGTCGATATACTGGAGCAGTAATGTCGCTGCTTCTGTATGCCCACCTTCACATGCGAGCTCGACCGGTGTTTTGCCGCGATGGCGGCCTCCCGACCTAGTGGCAGGGCCCTGGGGAGATAACGGATCAGCCCCGGCATCTAGTAGTTGTTGCAAAACATCAACGTAGCCGCCGTCCGCGGCCTTGTGTATGGGCGCTAAGCCTTCGTCGTCGTGGTCCGTGAAGCTCGCTTGAGCATCGAGGAGCACGCCCAGTGTGGCTGCGTTGCCATGCATGGCTGCGAGCCAGACGGGCGTCTCGCAGCTGTCGTTGTAGACGTTTAGGTCTGCGCCTCTCGCAATGAGATGTGCTGTATACTGCGAGAGTCCAGATTGCGCTGCTACATGGATAGGCATGAAGTCTTCGGTGATCCACTGGGCCATAGAAGCGAACCAGAAGTCCAACCAGGCACTGTAAGTGTCAGTACCAGTATCAAACAGACGGTCGAGTGCCTGCATGAGCTCTGGATCTTCAACATCGCAGCTCTCCGCATGGTCGATCAAACCCTGAACGGCATACTGCAAGAAGGGAAACCGGACAAACACGTCATGATGTTCTCTCTCAAAGCCATCGCCATAATACTCTACGCAGTCAGACTCCCACCCGTTGAAGCAACCGGAGAGGAGGAGGTAGTCGATAATAGATATAGTGAGGGAGCGATGGGTGACAGTTGATTCGAACGCAGGAAACCATGCATTCGAGCTGGATTCCTTTGCAGTTGGGCGTTGTCTGTCGAGCAGAAATTCCGTGAAGGAGTGGTGGATTACTTGGACGGTCTCATTCTCGAGGATTTCCAGCAGGGGGCCACAGGCCGTCCGGACCATCAATTTCGCGTCTTGGTCGTTCTCGAGACCGGCTCGATCGGGTATAGAGAGGACGAGCGTTGCGAGCTCGGTTACTCGCAGTGGCCGGGTAGAATGCGTGATCCAGGACAGGAGCCAGGACTGGAAGGGCAGACCGGCACCAGATCGGGCAGCGTGTTCATGCAGAAGGTTTACGTACATTTCCTCAAGGGACTCGGGCAATCGCTGGAGATGCTGGTCTACAGGTGCCGTGGACTGTTCCATGAGCTGGTCGAGCATGAGCCGGGCATAGAGAAACAGTCCCTGGGCTTTCTGGCAGATTCGCTCTCTAATCTGCACCTGCTGCTGTTCTGTCAAAGGACGTTGGTCTTGCAGGGCGAGTCGCTGTTGGATATATGTCGCGATATCACTCTCAACAGCACGTTTCGTCAGTCGAATGAGACCTAGTGAGGGTCCCCTTAGGGCATCCACCAGGTGCGGGACAGGCCGGCCGGTTACAACGAGCTTTATGGACTGGGGGCTCATCTGTGCGAGCTCTAGGAGGGGAGTGAGGAAACCGTCCTGTTCAACAGCCAGCTCGTCCAAGGCGTCAAAGACGACATATGCGCGAGGAAGAGTCGACAGAGCGAAGAGAAACGCCTGCCAGAGGTCCTGGAAAGGCGTGTATTCACTGCTGGACTTCTCCTTCCGCAGGTCATTAAGTCGCGCTTGGAGAGGGATACTATGGTCCAGCAGCTGGTACAGGCAGTCCTGGACCAGGTTGTGGGGGTTGCTGTTGGACTTGATGATGCGACGGGCGAAGAAGAAGACCACGGGCGCCGTCTCTTCGTCTTTTAATCTCTGGATCAGCCGGGCTGCGACGACTGATTTCCCACTGCCCGGGATTCCCTGGATCCAGAGCCCCCCGGTGGTGGTCTCGGTCGAGTCGTGCCATTTCTGGTACGCTTCAGACTGGACAAGCCAGTCGCCGGTCCCTGGGGCATGGGCATTCAGGTGTTTGCGATACTCGCTGCCGTCGGAGTCGAACTCGGTGGGCCACAGCCACGACCGAATGGCAGCGACGTCTTGGGGAGTGACAGTGACTTCCTTGTGTTTGGATTCGTCTCCCTTGCTCAGACTGGAGTTGGTTAACGACTGAACCAGATTAGGGAAGGGGGACCAACTCATTGGGGGTCTCAACGATGACGAAATCGTCGTGATTCATTGTCTGGTGGATGATGGAAGAGCGACGGTGTTCTTTGCAGCAGATTTGGTCTTGACTCTTTCCCATTTGGCCCCCACGATGTCAGTCCCAATCTGTCAATCATCTCGTCGATCATCTGTCAGTCCAATAAACAATTTGAGAACATATTATCTCTACGCAGTTATATAGACCTTAATCCTTTTTCCTGTTGTTAGCAATATTTATCCCGGTAAATTTGTATATTGAGCCAGCCTCTCATACAATGGAATCGATATATCGCTGGATGATCACCAAGGGCATTACTGGTGCTGGCCATCACATCGACTTATAACAATTGCCGATGCTGTCACGGTCTTAGGCATGGAAAGCTGTGTTTTAGCCATTCAAAATTATATACTATTTAATGAGTATTAATACAGTCAGGCTCTTGTCCTGTGATTTTGCAAGATTGACATCTCGGTTCAACCTAGCAATGACTTCTATATAAAATCCCCATGTATACTCCCGAAGCCGGGTATATGCGTGTTACCGGTCAACGGGCGGGGATGGCAACTCGGCGGTAACCTGGTTGTCCGAGGGGAGCTCGTGGTGAGCCCACGGCTTATTTTCAGCAGGAAAGGGACCGACTGTGGAGATTGTCGGTGGTGTTGATTGCAAGAGCTTCTTCCGTTGACTCCGCTCGTACAAGGCCCATGCAATGGATACAAGGGCAATCACGCCCAGCGGCACCCCAACCCCTGCACCGATCGCAACGTCGTTGCTTGATGAGCCGGCATCTTGCGTGTCGTTGGTATCTGGGCAGCTCGTGGTAGTGTTTGTGTCGGTGCTGCTGTCGGTGCTGCTGTCGGTGCTACTGCTGCTGTTGTTGGCGTCGGACGCTTTCACGTAGCCTTCCAATAGCGCCACCCCCGGCATGAACTTCCCCGATTCGATTGTAAAGGGCTCGCCTGAATCGCATGCTGGGAACTCTTCCTCGGGCCTGTTGACAATGGAGTTGCAGCAGTACAGGATGTCACTAGTCTCGGTGACATTGTATAGCACGATGGCAACTCCGGTCTCCATCTGTACATCGGCTGGGGAACATTAACCATTGTGAAGGACTAGGGATCGGTGATGAGGAGACCTACTGCAATGCTGGGTGCATTTGCCAGTATCGAAGTTTCTGTCTGTGCAGCTGCCACGCGAAATACCGAAAGGCTGTTCCTGGGACAGGCAGAGACCATTGTCCAGGCAGATTGCTCCTTTGCCACAGCAGGCGCTGTCATCGCCAGGTTCACATTGCACGTCATCTGGTGCCTCATCCCCACTTGGAAAGAAACATGTCGCAGTGGACTGGCTGACGAGCAGCGCAGTGTAAAGCAACAAGACTAGTCGGACTGGAAAAGGCACCCTGCCTGGCATTTTCGAAGTGTGACCTGAGGGAGTCAGAGCCTCAAGAGAAGAACAGGAGGAGAACAGAAGACAGGAAGGCCCGGCGAGGAAAAGAAACAGAGCCTCGAGCCCAGCCTTGCGGCAGGCCAGCGCCATGGATTAGGGGCTCCGATGAACTCAGCCCCGTCCTCATTTTATTTTGACTGGGGGGACAAGAAAAAATAGGGTTATGATTGGGCACGAGGCATTGGCCCATGCACGCTCGAACCCTCCACAGCGGACTAGACCAAAGCCATCTCTGACGGGGCCTTGGCTCGTCTTCGATCTGACTCTGCGACTATTTTCTTGCGGGTTGCGACCAAAGTGGTCCAGGTGCCGGCTCATTTTGCTCAATGAGTTTGACTGCCCAAGCTTTCCTGTCCCGAGTTGTGACCGCCACGCTTTGCGCCATGGCTGATGAGCTGGCAGAGCTGGCAGAGCTATTCTAAGCACCATCGCCGGGCGAGGCTGGGCTAATGCAAGCCCTGCATTGGCTTGTTTATGTGATTGTTCACGATGTCCCACTGCGCCACGTTCACAGGCCTGATTCGATTCGCTTCGGCAATCTCGCATGCAGCCCTTGTGAAGGCTTGTCCAGTGAATTCATGGAGCCTCGTGGTCGTGCTTCCAGGATGGGAAGACGCAGTGCTTTCCCAAGTGAATGCCGACTTCATGATTGGCAGGCTGCTGGTATAAGAGCCTTTATTAAAGATATCGATGACGACGCCTTCACCCCGCGTCTTCCATGCCTTTTCAAGATGAGATGTCGAGATCTCGATAGTGTCATGATCCACTGATTTTCTTCTCACCATGTGCTACGGAGTATGGCTTTTCTACGCCGATACCTCTGGTTGTGGTCGCTGTTTCTAACACTTCTTTTCCTCTTTCTCGTCCTACGGTCTCTTCCCGTCCGTAGCCCTTTACCTTCCATCAGGGTCTTGAATACAGGGCACTCCCTGCAGTGCACGCGGCAGTGGAATCCAGCTGATGATACTGCTCCATTTGCCCATGAACCGGTAGGAATAGGAACACTCCGCGATGTCAGGTATGTATTTTCAGAGCATTTATCGTGACTCTTCTTATTTATTACTAGGGAGGAGAACTTCTACCGGGGAGGGGTCTCCACGATAGAATTATTGAACGGATCTTCTCATCCTCTTCCAGCGATTTATGACCCTTATCCAGATTATAATCGGGAGGGTGGGGAGTTTCACGCCTGCTATGGACCACGAGGAACCATCTTGAATCGCCAGGACCCCGCAGATATGGTTCTGGCCTACCCAGGTCTGCAGGAGGGTATGCCTTCCGTCTGCAAATAGTGAAACTGTCTAACAATATTGTTTGTCTGTACTAGGCTTTCCTTTCCCAAAGTACGGCTCGTATGACGCTCTCAAACTAGACGGTTGCAGCTGTACAACTCGCTCCTCTCGCTTTGGCGCATACGGTTACACCGAGCCGGGCCCTGACAGCTCTAGTCCGAACTCTGCAGACCAGGATTCCTGGGAGAGCGTAAACTGGAAGTCGCTCCAGACGCAGTGCCTTGAAACGAACAGTGCCAGGTATAGGACGTCAGATAGCGGCTGGAATGGTCTCCTCCCCTTGCAATATGAAGCCATTCAACTCAATGAGAAACGACACTTCTCACCAGGATTCCAGACACGGTCGGCGGTGGTGCTTCGCGCATGGCATGATATGCAATGGACTGAAAATATGAAGCACCACGTTCGAGCGCTGATAATGGAGCTTTCGCTGCACTCTGGTGCGGAATATGAGGTGTTCCTCTTGACTCATGTCAAGGACAACGACATACCGCTATACGGGCCTGATGAGGAGGAAAATATCCAGAACCTAAAGGAAAGATATATCCCAAGGGAGTTTTGGGGTATAACGATATTCTTCAACGAGCAGACACTGGAGTCCTGGTATCCCAAAGTGGATGAGCATAAGTATGGCACCAACTATTTAAGTCTTGCTAGTACTAATATATTAGACCATTGCATCAACACTTGCAGCCCCTGCAGATATTCTCCGTTGCGTTCCCCGAATTCGACTACTACTGGCAGTTAGAGATGGATGCTCGGTTCACCGGCCATGCGTACCACTTCCTTCAACGAGCAAGCGAATTTGCAAAGCATCAGCCCAGAAAGTACCTATGGGAGCGGAATGCATACTTTTATATACCCGGTGCGCATGGGAGCTGGACGGAGTTCCTCACGACAGTCGATGAGTCAATGGAAAGCAAAGACAGCATTTGGGGCCCTGCTCCCCCGGACTCTCTACCATGGCTGGACCCCGTTGGGCCCGAGCCTCCGGTGGAATTCCCACAGGATGATGATTATGAATGGGGTACTGGCGAAGAGGCCGATCTGGTTACCTTTCTCCCTATATTCGATCCATCCGATACAACCTGGGTGTTCTCGACTATGGTCTGGAAGATTCCTGAGGATATACCGCGACGTGCATCCCCGGTTACCATGGGTCGATACTCCGGTCTCCTACTGCGCTCCATCCACGACGCACAAGCGGATGAAGGGATCGCACTGGTGTCAGAGATGACGGCCTCATCGTTCGCCTTATGGCATGGTCTGAAAGCCGTCCATGTTCCGCATCCGCTATATGCAGACGGCAAATGGACGCCGAAAGAGTTGGCAAGGATGGTAAATCGGGGCCAGCCGGAGACAATAAACAGTGGGTCAGACAGTCTCTGGAATTGGGACCACAGATTCGACCATATCCTGTATCGAATGACTTATATGTTCACTGCTCAGACATCGGAAGACTTTTACCGCAGATGGCTAGGTTTTGAAGCAGACCCCAATCAATACACTGACGGAAGCTATCATCAAGACCCTCAAGGACGGAATTGGTTTGATGGTGGTGATTTACGCGAGGATCTTTATGGCCCGCTTTGCTTCCCATCTATGCTTCTGCATCCTGTCAAGAGCACCGCCTCTAGAAAGGGAAGTGACATGGCTGTTCCTGTCTGATCAGTGCTGGAATAGGTAGCATAGACCTTTATTATTACACTCAGCTGGCCCTGACCATGATCTTCGCACAGTTTCCCATGGGCACTCGGCGCTACCTAATATCTCTCGATCCAACGTCTACATAATATAGATTCCATTAAACAACTTCTCAAAGCGCGAATCGATTCTTGGAATTTCTTAGTAGCCATGTATTAAACGCCGGGCTTTTAAATAGATTAGATATATTAATACCCGTAGAGGTACGATTGTAGGCCAAAAGTCAGTGCACACTTGCAAATATGTAGTTGAGAGCACATCTTAAAATCCCATGACGACTTGACGCGTGTTTGAAACGTGGTCCTCCCTTTCATGAGTCAGTAATGTTGGCATATAATGCAAATAGAAAGACGGCTAAATAACCAGTGGTGTGGGTTTTGGTCGACAGGGTTCGTAACTATGTTAGCTCAGCTCTATGCGAACTTGCCCCCTGGTCCCAGGAATCTTTTGGGTCGAGGTTCATGCTGATGTTTACACGACCATCCTGACTCGACCTACAGAGAGAAATGTAGTAGATTAATACACGCTTAGTATTACAATAACAGACGAATAATAATCTGGAAACACTAGAGAAACAATTCCCTCGGATAGTCATCAGCAACCGCCTTGATGCTTTGAACAAACCTATCAGCGATATCTTCAAGCACCTCCGGACCAATGCATTTCTCCTAACTGCAAATGTGGATCCGCAAGTTGCCAGGAAAGGCTCTGCGCTTGTTCACTAAGCTCCCTGTATGTGAAACTCCCGTCCCATGCATCAATGGCAGTCGCATTGGGACGTTCCACCGACTGGGCCAGGACCAGTTCATGTAGGCAGATAGATATTACATGATTTGGGTATGTAGGAATTCCGCTGGAGTTCTTCTGAGGTTCTAGAGTTTTTGAAACAGTTCCGTTAAGGCGATCCGACCACTCCTCTGGTAGTGGTGCCGACCACATATTCCAGCACATCGCGAGCTACTTTGGTCGATGCTGGAGCCAATGTCATCATATACGCCAACCATTTGATGAGAGCCAAGATAAGAGCAGTTAAAATGTTTCAGATCATTTGTTGGCAAATATTCCTGGGCTCTTTGCCAATGATGAAAGTGCAAGAGCCTCTCTTAAAGCCCAGAATTACAGTCACCTTCTACAAAATTTGCTTGAGAGGGATTACTGGGCTAATGAGAAGAGCCAAGAAGAAAAGCAGTACTTGATCAGTGCCCAAAAACGTGCTATTGAAAATATGGGGGCTGCGGTTAGAGACCTGGCTTTTGGCGAAAAGTCCGGCTGTGAGGCAGATGAGCGAATCATTCCTGTGAAAGCGCTGTTACAAATCAACACTCTTCAGCTAGCTATAGTCTAAGCACTTCCCTTTTCAGGTCCTTCAGCTTCGTGTGAATATGAATGGCTTGGAAAGGGCTTCATCAATAGTACCAATGGGAACAATCCATTAATAAAGTCTTTCATTACTGATAAACTCACGCCATTAGGTATTATCAACTACTAACAGTCAACAGTGCTTTTTCTTCCACTTTTTCCCAGTTTCTCGAGAGGTCCCTATTACTCATTCCCAAATTCAATTCATGTATGTACCCGCGGAAAAGGAAATCACCAGCGATGAGGTATAGGGGGCAGGCTCATATGGTACAATTGTAGCTAAAGATTTGGTAATTGTGATGGATAAATTACGTCGTATTATGCTTTCCTGCAATATGACTCTACGATATCCACGTTTACTGTGCTATTGAACACATAGGGTCATATGTATAGCTCCGAGACAATTTGACGAGATGATCAGCGCTGGACATGGAATGATTTCGCTGATAATTTAATACGACCTTTTCTTTTTCTTTTTTTTTTTAGATTTTAAAGATCAATATATTGAGCCGCTTCAGCCCTGACTTCAGAATGGACAACTCAGAACTAGAATGAGGTTGAAATTCAAAAGAAAAATGATCTTTTACTATTTGACTCGGAACATTTCCCGCACCAGATTATGCGAGACTTGGAGGTCCGTCACATTGCATTCCATCCCATCCTTTTGCCAATGCCTCAATGCGATCAATATGGAACAAGGTCTGGTGCTCACCTTCCAGAAAGTCGCGCACTATCGTGCCGTGCCGCTGCTGCATAAGCCGATGCGGATTGCCAACTCGGGAAATCGAGCGGGGATACCGAAGCCAGAGGTTAGGGCGTCACGCAATCTAATCCCTGCTTGTGAGTCAATCCTTCGATCAACACGTTCTTTCTGGTATGCCTTTTTGCCCACTCCATTTCCTTCATTTTTTTTTTGCTTCACCGTATATAGGAGCACAACAGAGTACATATAAGAGGTTGGTACTACTCGCAGTATATATCCAAAAAAGAAGACTCCTTCTCTGGCTGCACACCGAATTGGACAATGAGTACAGGAACAACCTCCAAAGCCCCCCTGGCCGGGCTTTCCACAAGTGTAACTCATCTCCATGACCAGACCCAACGCCTGTCATTTACGCGCCTAATCGCAGCCTACCTGTGCCTCTGTGCCTGCTATTTTATATCCTATCTTGACATGAATTCAACTACAACCGCTCTACCAACCATCTCGAAGGCCCTTTCAGCAGGAACAACAATTACTTGGGCGGGAACTGCCTTTCTTCTTGGACAAACAGTCTTCCAACCACTCTATGGCCGCATATCTGATATCCTCGGCCGCAAGCCGGTACTCCTTGCATCTGTGGGATGTATCTTTATTGGCGATCTTCTTTCTGGCTGGGCACAGAATGCCCTTTGGCTATATATAACACGTGCAGTGAGTGGGATTGGTGCTGGGGGAATTAGCTCGCTGGTTGCGATTATTGTTAGTGATTTGGTGAGCCTGAAGGATCGCGGAAAGTATCAAGGCATGGTGAGTATTGCTATTGGATTGGGTGCCCTGGTGGGTCCATTTATTACTGGTAGTCTTGTCCAAGGAAATGAAGACCGCTGGAGGTGGGTATTTTGGGTCCCCTCGACTCTTGCATTTGTATGCGCAATAGTGCTTGTCTTTCTGTTGCCCTTGAAGCCGGTGGTTGGTGGCTGGCGAGAAAAGGTGTCGAAGATTGATTGGTATGGAGTTTTAGCCTCTGTTACGGGCATTGTTCTGTTGTTGGTATGATTCTATGGTCTTAGGAGCAGTTTCTGTTTATAAGCTTACAGCTCGGTTAACTTGAACTTCCACAGGTTCCAATCAATTCCGGCGGAAGTATCTGGTCATGGCACAGTGCTTTGGTTATTGCACTTCTCACACTGGGGAGCGCATCCCTTGTCATATTTATCTTCAATGAGGGCCTACTTGCAAAGATTCCACTTATGCCATTACACCTGTTTAAACAACGATCTCTCACCATCATGCTAGCCTCTGGTGCGCTACATGACTATGTCTGGCAAGCAACGCAATATTTTATGCCGCTTTATTTCCAGGAGATTCGCCGCTTTTCTGCCCTGGAGAGTGCTACCCTAATTTTACCATACGTGTTATCGCAAAGCATTGCTGGTGCCATCTCTGGGCCTTTGATGAGTCGATTTGCTAGGTATTAGACATTGGTTCTAAGTCCATTCTGGTCTAACTGATTCCTTAGATATGCGCCTCTCCTGCGAACGGGGTTTCTCCTTTGGACAATAGGAACAGGTCTTCATCTCCTATTCAATCGATATACTCACGTCGCAATCTATGCTGTGGTGCTTGCGATAGAAGGTGCTGGAGTCGGCTTCGTTCATCAACCCGGTAAAGCCTCCTTGTTTTCATGTTCTGGCAACCCTGAGTTTGTTAATCATATAATACGTAGGTCTTGTGGCTGTACAAGCTCTATCCAAGACACAGGATCGGGCTGTTGCAACATCCACTAGAAACCTTCTGCGGTCTCTTGGGTCTGTATTTGGCGTTGCCATTTCGACCGCTGTGCAAAACGCAGCTATAAAATTGTCTTTGCGTGATACAATTCCTTCGGACCTTTTGTCAGAGGTGCTGGAAGGGAGCTGGAGTAGTGATGATGCTAGCACTGAGAAGTACCGCTCTCGGATCCTGGACGCCAAAATGCAAGGATTTCGAGTCGTCTTCATCATACTCGTTCCTATTATGTGCCTCTGCTTCATCGGTAATTTCTTTGTCGCCGACACAGCGCTAAAAGGTGATGCGCAAAAGCAGAATCAGGAAAAACCAAAGCCATTACCAAGCGGAGCATTGGAAGTTTCAGGGCCAACGGGAAACCTCCAAAAAGTTGAAGCTGAGGTTTAATTAACAAGAAGCTATCTACATAAGGTATCTACATAAGGGATCTACATAAGGTGGCCAAGCTAGTGTAACCTAGACATGAACTCTAAAGAATTTACAGTTTTTTAGTGCTTCACTGATCCGAGTATAACACAAAGCATCTCTCGCACAGTCAGAGTATGAAGGCAAGCTCGGTTCCACATAAGCTCACTTAATTCTCGGGCTAGCCCGGACTTGGAATAGAGCGGAGATAACTATGATAAGTAAGTTAAAATAAGTTTAAGTTAAAGACCTGGGGGGGTCCGGAGATATTAAGAAATATACAATTATAAAAAGGCTGCAGCCAACCAGCAGGAGTTACGTAGATGGAAACTGGGCCCACCTGGTATATGACATATTCTGCATCGTTTGGTATGTTTGTCAGATTGCAAATATTTCCCTGTCAAAATAAAGTGGGTAGAGGAATAAATGTTTACGATGTTTGTTAGATTTGTTCAACCCAGTCCGGAGCGCGAATGATATCATCATTCCTTGGTCAATGTACCCAAGCAATTGTATAAATACTTCAGCAACAGAAGCCTGTGATGGGTGACAGTGAAATAATATTCAGATCAATTTTCTGATCTATCAAAGCCCTCTCGATTTCAACCTATATTTTTTGTTGGAGGTCGGGTAGCCGACAGTGTATTTAGTTGGCCTGCGAGCCACCTAGCTAAGTTGAAATCTCAACGAGCTTCCACCACCACTTCCGTCATTTTTTTGAGCAATCAAGAAAATTAGTTATGGCCTCTGGTTCGGTAGTTGCCATAGCCGGGGCAACTGGCCATCTGGGAAAACTTGTTATTTCTGCATTCCTCTCCTCTCATCTGAAAAATCGTTTTGCAGAAGTCATTATCCTATCACGGCACAGTGGGAACAGTAAAGAATTCCTATCGCCGGCGAGCAACGTGAAGCTCACCACACGCACGTATACCGAAGAACATCTTGCTGAAGCCCTTGAAGGAGTCGACATCCTAGTCAACACTATCGGAGCATCTGGACATGTATTCAAAGAGAAGCTCCTCCGTGCACTGCCCAACACAAATGTGCAGGTCTATTTTCCGTCAGAGTTTGGAGTGGACCATTACGTACATGACTTTCCCCATCTCGAATGGGACCAAAAGAAACGACACGTGGAGCTTGCTCGAGAACTCCTGCCCCATAAAAAGGTGTGCCGTGTTTTCTGTGGACTGTTCCTAGAAGACAGTATAGGACCATGGTTTGGACTGGACACAAAGCACAGTCGGTATGAAAGTGTGGGGTCTGCGAAGACACCTATTTCGTTCACATCCTTGGGTGATGTGGGCAAGACCGTTGCTTCACTGTGCACTTTGGCCCCTAATTCAATACCAGACAGTGTTCACATTGCCGGAGATACACGCTCCATTTTGGAAATTGCAGATATAATGGGTGCTGCAGGTGCTGGAAAAGTGGACGTCAAGGAAGTGGACCTGAACAAGTACAAGCAGGAGACAACGGCCAAGCTGTCCAAAGATCCGGCCGCTTTTTTGAGGTTCTTGATGGGCGAAGGGAACATTAGGCATACACCTGAAGGCCTGGGAAATGATAATGATCTAGTCAATCGGGATGAGCAATTATGGAAATGGGAGACTTTGACTGATCTTGCCGAAAGCACTCATGGACAACCTTGGAAGGACTTCGATTGGCCACCACTCTGAGGAATAATGATACATTTCCATCAACCTCGGAAGTTTTTACTGCTTGACGATTCATTGAGTTATCGGGTACACTGAAATGAAACTATCTTCTTCCATATACTGAGAAGTCCAACAAATGTAGTTCAGCTTTGCGATCCTTGAATACCTTCCACATGACCAAGGTAGACTAGCCACGTCTAAGCGTTCAATGCCATGCTGGCCAAGAAAAAGATATACCTTTCTTGGGCTCTATATTCTTTTGCCAGCGCTTCCAGATCTCACACTTAACTAAGGCGCAAATGTTCAAAGGCATGCAGCAGAATCGAAATTAAGTAGATTGCCTACATTATAATTATAGCGTATATCTCAATTATAATAAGCGTAAATCCTACCAATAGTATCTATCACTGGAATCCTGCAAAGCATTTAAGTGAATATTAAAGTCATAGTCCACATTAATAAGTTTTGTTATGACGCTCAATCTAGAAGCGAAGACACTCTTCATTCCTAAATATCTAGGCAGCAGTTCGGCGAGTATATCAGACATCGGAAGAAAAGGGAAGAAGAGAGAACTAGCAATGAGACAACGGTCACCGCACTACCTGAAAAGCGTTGAAAGCTGTCCTTCAAAAAAGAAAATGGCCTCGTAAGAGTCAGCGGCTTCCCATGCCGTCATCATGTCATGGAATTTGGAAGTAGAGAATATATTTGCAATAAAGACCAATACTGTTATCAAAACATGCTTCCAAGATCTTCCAGCAAGAGGCAAGCTGGATTTTAAACACAATCGGCGTATTCAACATACAGGGCGTCGAGAAACTTCTTCCCGAGGGGACGATACTCTTCCAACTTATCCTCCACAAGTAGGTCTTCAACAGATGCCTTGATGTATCCTTCAACCTCCCAGATATCGGTACCTAAGAATTTGAGCTGATCACCGTTGCCCCAGTTCTTCCGAGTATACCAAGCAAGCGCGCCAGGTTCTCCTTTCTTTATCATCTCATCCACCCGGGTCGAAACCTGCTCAATAGGAATTGTGCGCTGGGCTGGAGGCACTCCAAATTTAGTTGTAAGTGCTTTCTGTATATCATGGCCCGTGGGTCTTAGCTCGGAAAGACTCAAGGTGCGCTCCTCCAGTTTTTCAATCGGAGAATCACCAAAAATGGATGCATAAGCTGCTGCTACATAGCTTCGTGTGCTAAGAATTGTTAACAACAGAGGGTTCATGTGATAGAGAGGTTTGCACACCAGAGATTCAATTTTTGTGAAGCACTGTCACCAGTGAAGATGACACAATTATTTAAGCGATCAACGCCCATAGCCCTGCAGGCATTCGAAATTGTCAGCAATCATTTAATGCATATCAGATCAAACTCCATACGGTGTGCCGAGCGCGAATTCTGCCAAGTTCCCAGTCAATACTGTTGTTGTTTTCACGCCGAGGTGCTTTGCATTTTCTTCGACTTCAGATTTCGCCCTTATGACATCAATAGCTAGCCCCTGTCCGGCATATCTGACGGCGAAATCCGACGGTACAAATAACTGGACTTCAGTTTTCGGAATAGCCTCAACCAAGTGATTTTGGCTTCGAATACCGCCATGGCCAACCAGCGAGCTAAGAGACAGGTTAGCCGTGGAGGTACTATGGTAAGAGAGGCGGGTAAATCACATGAGAATGTCAATATCCCGTAGGGCAGCAATCACATCCACTTGATCCGTTATGTCTACAGTAACTGCGCTCACATTGGAAGGCAATCCCTCAATGCTTGATCCCGGACGGCAAAGAACCTTGACAGAGGCGGGAGAGTCAGCAAGGGCCGTGACAATTTTAGAACCCAGCCAGCCGCGGTGGGCATATATAGCAATACGGTTCACCATATTAGCTTGAGTAACCAGGAGTAACAAGACTTGTGCAGCTGCATGATATAGTTATATGAATATAATTACAGAAGTAAATTAACTGGCATGTGGTCATATTTATAACATTTTATCGCTGCTCAAATTGGTTAGCTTGAAATCTGAGAGGTTTGTGTATATTGCACTGTTTGCATCTCATCATTAATGATGCCATGAGTAGTTTCAATCAGCTAATCAGTAGCCTCTTAGGTTAGCAGTCCATCCCTCGCGGGAGTGGGGAGAGGTTTCCAGTTCGAGACCCGACCAATGATGTAATTATTTGCACCTCGAGGCAGTGAGGCACTGTTCCCGCGCGGGCAGAGCTGTTTGCCCCCTGAATGAAGAGCAGATTCGGGAAGCCTGGGGTTGCGGCGCCTATATATGAGTCCGGGAACCCATACCTGCCCACCTCCCGCCACAGGTCGGCGAGATCCTCGCCGTCCGCACCAATGATGGGAAATTGGGAGATGAAATCGATATTGGCACCTGTAGCACAGAAGATGGCGTCCACCTCGCGGTGAACCCCATCTTGTGTCTCGATGCCTGTTTTGGTGAAGCGTCGGATAGGAGTCTGCACATATTCGGCATTATCGGCTGTGATGGCCTCACTATACCCAGGACCGGGCGTCAGACGACGACAATTAGGTGAGAAACCCGGAATGGGGCTGTCCATAAGGTCGAGTCTTCCCACGTGAGTGAGAAGTTGGCAGATCAGTTGGGTGAAGTCCTCTCTTTGGTTGTTCAGGCTCTCGTGGCCCTTGAGCCAGCCTTCGAAGCCCCGGTACCCTTGCGACATATGTTCCCATGTACTACATGCTTCTAGCCATGGATACTCTCTGGGGTGTCTTTACGCTGTTACAGTTCCGCGCCCAGTCCTTCGCCGAGCTGGCTGCGTATCGCTTCTTCGTAGGATGGTTCGAGGCTGCATTCTTTCCGTCTATCCACTACATACTTGGTACGCATCTTACGGTCTATCGTAAGGGGCCTGCTAATAGTCTGACTATCTAGGTTCCTGGTATCGTGGGGATGAGATCGCGCGCCGTGGTGGCGTGTTTTATGTCGGCATGTCCCTGGGCACGATGACCGGAGGATTGATTCAAGCAGGAGTATCCGCGCATCTCGAAGGAGTCCATGGCCTTGAAGGTTGGAGATGGATGTATATCATCAACTAGAAAGATCAAAACGTTAGCCGGTTTCAGGGCAAGGATTGAATCATCACCTAGCAAACAGCTAGTTTGAGAGCCTTCATGGCTAGATCGGGAATTGCCCATTAAGGCAATGCCAAAACAGGCCAGAGGATGCCTCCAAAGGGGCAACAGCTGCTTCAGGGCTTCCTAATATTTTAAAGAGGATCTTAGTACTATAACAGTTAGATAAAAAAGAATCAAGTAGATAGAGAGAATATAATATCTAGTATCATACTATAATACTGAATATAAAGAAGAAAGTAAGAATAGAGGCAGGGAATACATGTGGGATAAAGCCATCTAGCCCTAACCCCAAAGTCCCGTTTGGGAAGACTCCTCACCAGGTCCTGCCGTCGCCAACCATCCTGAGGTCAAGGCCAACGTAGCGGGTGATTCAGCATCCAATGTCGCCTATTGCCATATAAAAGGCCCACCTTCCGAGATTCCCAGTCTGTGGCACAATCGGAGCTCCTTCAAGCTTCTTAAAATAATGCCAATGGATTGGTGGCATTGGCTGGAAGTGACTGGATCACATCCCAATGCTCAACGATACAAGTACCGTTGAGGCGGTAGAAGTCGGCGTAGGCTGTCAGAGGTGAACCTGGCTGGGTAACTTTGTAATGAACTGCTCCAATGCTGTCTTGGAAGAGAACATGAGCTACCTCGACAGTAGTATTCTCGAAGAGACCGGGAAGTACTTTGATGGCAGCGTCACGGCCGCTGAGGACGGACGGGTTGTGCTGAATGTAGTCTTCGGAAACAAATTCAGTAAGTGCCTTGGTGATATTGCCCTCAATATAAAATTCCCCAACAAAGTCGTTGAAAATGGCCTTTTGCATCCCGGGCGTTGCGAACTTGGGAGGACAAAGGCCGTGTGGCAGAGGTAATTCGGTGTGAGGGATCCATGTGGCGGCTGACCCTGCCGCATTCATCGCAGCAGCAGTAGCCAACAGAGAGAATAGACCCTTCATCGTTGACGGGAGGAAGATGAGACGTAAAGAAGAGACTTTTTCTTGACAGAACAACCGGTCAAAGTGGGGATATGGGCTCAACTTCGGGGCTTCACATACGGATTTATATGGGCTTCCAATTCTGTTCGACAGTTAATAAGCATCTCGAAGTAACAACTATATTAGTTGACTAAGCGGGACATTTCCCACACTGAACTCCTATTCTATGATCACTTATGCAAAGGAATTAACTGCCATCCAATATGCTTTGCCGACCCGAAAGTCTGGGCGCGAAGGGGCCAATTTCGAATCAATAATCAGCGTTTGCCCTGGGAGACCGACTGGTTGAATCTGGGTGGAGTATGTCACCCGAGTGGGAGACCGACGGGTTGAACTACGTGTGATATATCACCATATCACCCAACCGAGTGGGAGACCGGCGGGTTGAATCTGCGTGCGATACGTCACCCAACCGAGTAGGAGACTGACAGGGCGAAATTGAAAGGGAGAGATAATCGGCTGTGTCTCGTGAGCCCTGAGATAAACTACAGCTTTTCATGTTGGGATTGTGACCAGTAAACAAAATGCCACAACCCTGAATACTAATATAAAGCTTTTTTGAGTAGGTAAAGCACAGTTGTTCCATTAGACCACTGAATATAATTTCTGCCTCACCTCTCGAAGCCTAAACTTCTTTACTTGTGTGAATATGCTCTATCTAGGCTTTGTACATATAAGTGCTTCCAATGTGATCATCATGAAGATGATGTTGTCCCTTTCCATGCAATCGTTCACGCACCGTCAATCCATCTTCGAGGTCGGGATAAATCCCACGTCTTCTCAACTCCGGAACTAGCAAGTTCACTACATCATCAAATGTGCCCGGTGTTGTAGTATAGGCGATATTGAAACCGTCAATATCAGCTTCTTCCACCCAGCTCTCCAGCTTGTCGACAACAGTGGTAGGAGACCCAACCCATAACGGGCCCAAACCACCAAATGCCACCTTGTCCGCAACTGCCCTTGCCGTCCATTCCGGCACTTCTGGGCTCGTCGCCTTGAGTTCATCAAGGAGGGCTTGGATACGGTGCAAATACTTCGAGTCAGCCACCGTCAGATTCTGATAGGCTGGAATCTTCGACAAGTCTATGCCCGTCCAACCGCCAAAGAGAACAAATGCCCCGACCTGAGATGCATATTTCTTCCGCTTCGGAATCAGTACGCCCCAAGATCGGGGTGAATGAACCAAAAATCTTGACTGATGTCGGGTGTCTGCCGGCCCCGCGGGCAAGTCCCCTGATCTTGTCGACCTTGGAGCGCAGTAGCTTAGCAGAGACCGAAGTAACGAAAACTGCTTCTGCGTGTTTTGCCGCAAACTGGGTTCCTGCGGAAGAAGCTCCAGCTTGAAATAATAGTGGGGTTCTTTGCGCAGAAGGACGGACAATGAATGGGCTGCTTGTCTTGTAATATCTTCCTTGGTGGCCAATGGTCCGCACCTTCTTCATTATTGCACTCAGCTGCCCAATATCTCACGATGCCAACGGCTACATAGTATAGATACCATTAAATAACTTCTCAAAGCGCGAATCGAATTCTTGGAGTTTCTTAGTAACCGTGTATTAAACACCTGACTTTTGAATATACTAGGTACATATCTAACACTTGTAGATGTATAATTATAGGTGAAAGGTCTGTGCACACCCGCAAATATGTAGTTGAGAGCACATCTTAAAATCGCCATAAGACAAGCAGAGAGAAATGTGGCAAAAGAGATAACGCTAAGTATTACAACAAAAGAAGAACGATAACCTGAAAATACTAGACAAATAATGGCCTCGGACAGTCATCGGCAAACACCTTCATGCTCTGAATAAACTTATCAGCGATATCTTCAAGCGCCTCGGCACCGATTCCTTTCTCCCAACTGCACATATAGATCCGTAGTGTACTCCCCCGCTGCGTGGTTCGGACCAAGAAATTGGACGACGGCCGGAGGAATGAAGCAGCTCCATCGACACAGGTGGTGCCCCATTGGCAGTCTGCCCCGCCAATACGCGGAGGTGCCATGGTGCCACTGTTGAGATGGTTGAATGTACTGCCGAATTTGGTGACGGACGCATAGCCAGGGACCGACTGTTGAATATCTTTCAAGTCGGTGGAGACATAGGGCATGATCTGGACATGTTGGTCCTGGACATGGCGCACTAAGCGGTCCGTATTCCAAGTGGGATCGATACTGATTCGAATAGGCAGTATTGCCAGGCAAGGGCCGGCCACTTGGTCCATGTCGGGGAAAGGGGAGTCTCGGCCATTGAAGACGGTTCCAAAGACAACGTCCTTTTCTCCGGTCAACTGGGCGAGGACGTATGCCCACGTGGTTTGTGACAGAGAGGCCACGGTGAACCCATCTCGCGTCGTTGGAAGGGGAATCTCTCTCCGAGCAACCGCTGGGTGCACCTCCGCACAACGGGAATTCTGAACACTGGGCACAGCCGCTGTAAGTCTTGTCATCTGCGAGCCTTGGAGATACGTCGCCCAGAAGAGCCCCCTGTCCGCTGGGGTGGTAGAGTGTCTATAATGCAAGTACCTGGCATATGTAAGAGATGAGGGAGCAGGAGGACGGTCATCATATGCCGCAGAAAGGTCTCGGAAGAGTTGGCCTAAGAACGTCCCATCGTATTGGGCATGGCTCAGTCTCATCACTAGCCGGGGCCAAGATCCATGTTGGGAGATGATATAGATCTTGAACAGAGGTGCACCTAAGACAGTTACCTCAGCGCGGTCCTCGCAGCAGACAGATTGCATGAACCCATCGATGTCACCCTGACAGTGCAGATGGACCGCTGGAAGGTTGATCATGTCCAAAACGACCTGGAGATATCCATCGGCAGAAGGGATAAATGCAGTCCGAAGAATTGGGCGCTGATCGGCAAGCCTTTGACAAGCACGCTCCAGGCAGTCGAGATTGACATTGCTAGAAAATTGTAGCCAGATATACATGATATTATCCCCGTCCAGGCAACTCGTCTGAAAGGCCGTTGCAGGGAGCACATCCTCCACGCTTGCGGGGGTAAACGCTACAGGCGATTTGACCAACCTAGCCGCCAACGAACAGACGTCTGTGTCTCCGACCAGACATCCCGGCGTGTATGGGAGATTTTCTTGCATCACAGGCTGAGACGAACGCTCGAGTGTTTGCGCGAGGTCCGCCAGTATTGGATGTGCAAAGACATCCACCACGAGCAAGGCAAGCCCTGCCGCTCGTGCCGCGCTCGACAACTTCATCGCTGTCACGGAATCGCCACCAAGATGGAAGAACCCATCGTCAACATGAATACCGTCGACGGGGACTCCAAGCACATCAGACCAGAGCTGTCGCAGGGCTAGTTCATGTTCGGTTGTTGCTGGTCTCCTCGCCAGGGAATGGGGCATAGAATAACACTGGATATCCTGCATGGTCAGAGTACCGGCTTCAGCGCGCAGCATACGCCGGTTGATCTTCCCACTGGTCGATCGTGGGACTCTGGCAATGGGGAGGAATGACGACGGCACCATGTAGCGGGGGAGGCGGCGTTTCAACTCTGTGATGGCCTGTTGTGCCTGGGCCCGGAACTGGTCAGTGGGTGGTAGAATCAGTTGTTGGTTGTCCTCATCGACCAGGAGTCCTCTCACAGCGACAAAGGCAATTAGATTAGGGACAGAGGAGCCGTTGCCTTGGGGAACCACCTCGACCACAACATCACAGATATGGGGGAAGCACTCGGTAGCATGATGCTCGATTTCGGCCAGCTCAATGCGTTGTCCACGGATCTTCACCTGGGTGTCCCGGCGACTGATAAACTGGATGAATCCATCCGCATCATATTTCACCAAATCTCCCGTACGATACAAGCGGCTTCCACCAGGGGTCTCGCCAAATTGCGCACGCCATGCGGGGGGTTTTATATAGGCCGTTGCAGTCTCCGCCGGATCATCGAGATAGCCGGCAGTCACAGTAGGGCCTTCAACCAGAAGCTCACCTACTGTGCCAATGGGCATCAGACGTGATGGGTTATCTGGTTCCGTGATCCATCCAACACACCCAGCTGCCCGGCCAATCGTCCCCGGAAACCATCCCGCCTCAGGGACCCGTCCAATAGCACAGAATATGGTCGATTCGGTCGGCCCATAGGCATTGAACAAGGCAACCCTTGCTGACCAAGTCTCCATCACCTTCCGAGACATGGGTTCACCGGCCAGGATAAGGGTTTGGAGACCAGGAACCTGGCCAGGGGAGAGAAACGCGTTCAGCACCGAGGGGACCATGAAAACACAGTTTATGCGGAACGCGGAAATGTTATGGGCCAGGTTGGCTATCCTGTCTTGCTCCGAAGGGATACAGATGCAGCCACCAGAGGCAAGGGGATAGAAGATCTCCGCGAGGCTAACATCAAATGCGTAGGACGCTAGGTGCGCTGCACGAGTGCCAGGACCAACATTCAACAAATGTTGATGCTCCCGGACGGCTGTGCTGATGTTGCCGTGGCTGACGACAACCCCCTTGGGGCGTCCAGTGCTGCCAGATGTAAACATAATGAAGGCAACGCTTTCTGGGCTGGGAGAATGCGAGTCATTCTGTTCGGTTGAAGAGCCGTTGGGCATCTCTGGCAACGGGATCGTCAGGACGGGCGCCCCGCATCCAGAAAGCGAAGCATGATGAGTACCATCTGTCAGAAGGCGCAAGGCATTCGTGCGATGTACGATATCCCTGATCCTTTCTCGAGGGTGTGTTGGGTCCAAGGGGACGCAACAACCGCCTGTCCGGAGTACTGCCAGCATAGCAACAACTACCCACTTGGATCGATTGAAACACAGCGCGATCCTAGATCCATGAGAAACGCCGAGGCGTTGAAGCTGCCGGGACAGGCTGTGCGCTTGTTCACTGAGCTCCCTGTATGTAAAACTCCCGTCCCATGCATTAATGGCAGTCGAATTGGGGTGTTCCACCGACTGGGCCAGGACCAGTTCATGTAGGCAGATATTGCATGATTTGGGTAGGTAGGAATTCCACTCCACTAGTTCAGCTGTGTCCTGTTCATTAAGCACATCCAAGCGAGCCAATTGCGAATCTTGACCCTGGCAAACTTGGGCAATCATATGGTGAAATTGGTTTGCCAGGCGTTGGACCGATATTGGTGCAACCAGCTTCTCATCATACTTCAAATGGACGGTGATATTCCCTGGGGTGGGGTCATCCAAATAGCATATGGCAACTAAAGCATAGCTGGAAAATGCGTAGGAGTCGTTCTGTGTCCTTTTCCCACCCGTAACCAGAGTATTTTCTCCTTCGGTGCGGGACGCAGGTTGAATGATGAGTTGGAACTGGAAATCACACGCAGATGCCGGTTCCCCCCCAAGTTTTCGGATGGTCTGCAATCCAAGCTGTTCAAATGGAATCATGGCTGTTATGCCGCGTTGCAGGGACACTAACGATTGCCCCACAGTCTCCTGGGGGTTCAGCTGTACTCGTAAGGGAACAGTTGTGATGGTTGGACCGGTTATTCGTTGAATCCCAGAGACAGATGCACGACGGCCGTCGAGGGTCAGGCCGAACACCACATCGTGTGAGCCGGTATGGTGTGATATGACGAGGGACCATGCTAGTTGAATGATGGTTGACATCGTGTGGTCGCCTTTGTCGTAGCCACTGCATGGAATTGCATGCACCAGCGAGGAATTTGGCCTGGGCAAACATCCCGGAGAACAGAGGATGGGGAAGGGGAGGGCTTCTAACCCACAAAGCCGTTGCCTCCAAAACACCTTTGCCTCCTCGTGGTGACGCCCGATGTGGTCGAGAAAGTGTTTGTAGGATACGGAAGCAATATGGTGGCCATTATATGCCTGCTGGACTTGATCCCACAAGATCGACATCGACCATGCGTCGTAGAGGGCATGGTGGATGGTCAAAGTGAACCTGGGATTTGTGCCATTGATATCACGCAGTGAGCATAACATAAGTGGGCGTCCAGGCGTCATCATCGTAATATGCTTGTCAACCGCTGTGTCGCTGCTTTCCACGTAACGCCACGGCGTAGAGTGCCTCACAACCACTTGATAAGTTCCACCATCTCCCAACTGGACTATTCGGGTCCTTAGAATTGCATTCGCAGTGACTGCGGTATCCCACGCTGCCATGAAACGCTGCGGGTCCACATTTTCCTTAAGACGGAACTCTCTGGAAGAGACATAATGACCCGGGGTTTTCACTGACAATGCCATGAGTCCTTCCTGCAAAGCAGTACACGGGTATATGTCATCGATATCATGGACAGACTCATCGCATATCTCCGCAGCTTGTTGGATCATTGCGCAGGGGTCTTTGCAGTCCAAGAGGCTGAATGGCGCAGGTGTGCCACTCACTTCCTGTGTGTTTCCGGCAGACGTGCCCGTGAGCTTGGATGCCATGTCACGGAGGAGCGGGTTGTTGAAGATATCCGCCATGGTTATATGCCTGCCCCTCTCCTCGACCATTGACATGACTTTCATGGCCAGGATCGAGTGTCCTCCGACGCGGAAGAAGTGATCATCGATGCCCAGCGCCTCTGATGGAATGCCAATGACCTCAGCCCAGATCTTGCAAAGCATCGCCTCGTTCTCCGTCGACGGTGAGACCCTATCTAATCGAGATGCCACATAAGCCCGTAGCTCACCCCTAGTCAGCGATGCAGCTTCATTGCGTATAGTCCGGCGATCGATCTTCCCACTGGCGTTGAGCGGCAGGCGGCGCAGCGGCACGAAGAGTGTCGGCACCATGTAGGATGGCAGCACGTCACAGAGGCGGTCTTTAAGAGCCTCTGCCTGGGACTGGAACTCGGCCGTTGGCGAGTCGAACAGGCCAGCAGGTGATTCCTGTCCATGATCTCCGCATGGGCTGAAAAAGGCAATCAGGTCCTGTCCAACGACTTCCACCACAACATCAGGATATTCCCCGGCCACCTGTCGGATGTGATACTCCACATCCCCGAGCTCAAACCGCTGGCCATGGACCTTGACTTGGGTGTCCTTGCGGGTGATATAAACCAGGTTTCCATCGTCCAGGTACCGAACATGGTCGCCTGTTTTGTACACCGTGTACGTCCCACTGTCGGCAATCTCTTGTAGACACAGTGGGCGCTCACGAAGGAACACCTCGGATGTTCGCTCAGGATCACGCAAATAACCCCGACACACATTAGGCCCTTCGATCAAGAGCTCACCCACTGCCCCGATGGGTAACAGGGTGTGGTGATTACTGGGATCCACCACCCAAAAGCGACAACCCAGGGGTGAGCCGATATAAGCTTCCCAGTTCTGGCGGCCTTCACACCGGACCATACTTGATATCATGGTGCATTCCGCTGGCCCGTATGCAATCATGACTTTTCGATCTTGCCACATGGACACATCTTTGGCCAGCACTCGTTCCCCTGTCATGATAACCAATTCAACGGTAGGAAACTGCGTAGGGCCCAAGGTTCGGGCCAAGGTTGGGGTTACAATAAATACATTAGCCCTCATTCGGGATACCGCTTGAGACAGAGATTGGAGTCGTTCGCGCTCAGATGGAACGCAAATGCACCCCCCGCATAGAAGCGTGATGAACAGCTCAAACAGGCTCATGTCCCAGGCATAGGACGCGAACTGCAACACCCTCGAGGCAGGAGTTAGTCCATGAGCAGTGATGAGCGCAGTGGCATTTGTCAAGAACCCGTGATGCTCGATAACAGCCCCTTTCGGGGCCCCTGTGCTTCCTGAAGTAAAGACAGCGTAAAGAGGAGCACCAGACGACAGAGGGGGGTAGGGCTGCTGCTTTTGTAACATGGAGCCCTTGGGCTCATTCCATGGTCTCGACTGGTCCCCTAGAATGATTATTGGGGGCCCCAGACGAGCGGAGATGCCGGTGGTTGACTCTGAGGAGACCACTAAGGCGACCTGGGAGGTCTTGCACATCTCTTGAAGTCGCTGGAGTGGCTGAGATGGGTCAAGCAATATAAGGCCACCGCCAGCCTTGAGCACACCTAGCATCGCAATGATTGTCCAGCGCGACTTTTCAAAGCAAATAGCAACAAAATCGCCACGGCCAACTCCTCGATGTACAAGTGGCTCCGCCAGAAGTGTACTCAGCTCATCTATCTCTGCATACGAGAAATCACCGTCCCAGGCACAAACGGCTGGCAGGCTTGGTTGGCGTAAGGATATCTTCTGGATGGCATCATGGACCGTGGTTGTCGCCGATGGTGCACCGAGAGCTGGGAGGGCCTTCTCATTCCAGTCAAGGATTGTCTGGCGTGATTCCGCCGTCACCAGAGACACACTTGAAGCAGATCGCTCTGGGTCACCAATTATCTCAGCAATGGCGCGAGCAAATACAGTGAGTACTTCGTTGGCTTGGTGGTCATTCAACACAGCGCGATCACTGTTGAATCCAATGTGTATACCGTCCGACATGCTGCTGACGTGCAGCGATACGTTGTATTCCGTGGGACCTGAGACGTGGGTGTCCCCGAAGGACAATGTAGACTGCTCATGGTCTGGGCCAGTGAAGTCTTCTTTCTGAATGGATACAAACGAATTAAACAACGGTGACCTTTGCTGCTTATCAACCAGGTGGCTTATCTCTGCCAGTGACAGGTGCTGGAATCGCAGACACCGTGCAAAGTCTCCTTGTCGTGTCTGCAGAAGGCCGGCCAGGCTGGTGTCTGGGCCAAACACAACGCGGCACACGAGCATATTGATAAAGGCGCCCACTGCATTGCTGATTCCCTGGATAGGTACGTCTCTCCCCGCTGTGAGATAGCCGAAGCAGACATCCTCAGAACCTGTATAGATCCGGAGCGCCATGGCCCATGCGACTTGGAAAACCGTCGCCACCGTGATATCCTGCGCTTGGCAAAACAGGGCGAGCTCTCGAGTGCGAGGCAATGAGATACTCAAGCGTCTGACCCCGTCCTCCGGACACCTAGTAAGTGATGGAAAGAGGCACGGTGTTACGCCGGCAAGGTACGTCTCCCAGTACGCCTGTGCATCAGCCCTATTGTGGCCCATGACAAAGGATACGTATTCTTGATATACATGGTCCGGCTGCAGATTCAACGCCCCATCGTAGGCGAGCTGCAAGTCCCGGCGGAGTATCCGCTCGGAGATGCCATCCAGAAGGACGTGACTCGCTTCCAGCAGAAACGCGGTCTTCCCTCTCGCGTTACGACAAATGGCCAAGCGATGCGGTGGGTGGGTTGCAACAGGGGACACAGGCGGGCACCGCGCCAACGTGGCCATCAAATCCGTGGAATCCGACTCGACAAGTGCCACGTCTGGCTCGATTTCATCCAGGACTACCTGGATCATGGAACCATTGGCTTCAACCAGAATGGTTCGAAGAAGGGGATGCCGGCGCACTACCTGCTGCCACGCCCCCACAAGCCGGGCAACATCGACTACCCCTTGGTGGCCTTTGGGAAAGACCATGGAAGAGAAGCGCGGCATGTAGAGCCCTGGCTTCTTCGCCTGAGACAAAGCCATTCCTTGCTGGATAGGACTGCAGGGATACGCCGCAGCCACGGTCAGTCCGCTTTCAGTCAAAGATGCTACGAGACCCGGCGGAAGCTGGTCCATATTTTCAAGCACCTTCTTCAGTGGCTGAGTAGGTCCCTCTCGATACAGCACCGGTCGACCGGCACACAACCGGGAGATGGTCTTCTGCTCAAATATCTCCTCGACGGTGATGCTCAACCCAGCAGAGTGGCCCTGTGAGACCACCAGCATCGCAGTAATGGAGTCTCCCCCCAACCGGAAGAAACTGTCATCCACCCCAATCACCTCTGGGTCCTTCGTGAGAACACTGGCCCAAACGGTGCGCAAAGTCTCCTCGGTCTCGGTGGAGGGCATCCTGTGCAGGCCAGGGGTCACCGTACTGTACGCTTTCATCTGATCGAATGACAGCAGAGTTGCAGCCCGTCGAACCCGGCTTCGATCGGTCTTGCCACTCACAGTCAAGGGCAAATGGCTTATTGGGATAAATGTAGAGGGGACCATATAAGGGGGAAGAAGCTCCGCGAGCTGCGCCTCAGCGAGGCGAGAGAGGCCGAGAAACGTCGTTGATGGTAAACACAGGAGCTCATCAGACCTCGCAATCTCATCAACCACGACGAAGACGATCAGAGTAGCATGGGACTGTTCGTTACCCCGGGAGCAGGCAAGGTCTCTGCGATCACATCTCGGCCCTCAAAGCAGCGGCGTGCATGGTATTCGACCTCTGCCAGCTCGATCCGCTGCCCATGAAGCTTAACCAGAGTATCTTTGCGGCCGAGAAAGCAGATATGTCCGTCCGGGGTATATCGCACCAGGTCCCCTGTACGATACACACGCCCAGGATTGCCGCTACGGAATTCAAGCAGCCATGGAGGCGGGTCGATATATGCAGCTGCGGTCTGGTCAGGTCGGCCGAGATAGCCTCTGGTCACCACAGGTCCTTCAACTAATAGTTCTCCAACCGCACCGATGGGCGCCAGGCGACTGGGATCCGACGGCACCGTGATCCATCCTGCAGCTCCCATCATGGGCCCGATGATGCCTGGCTCCCAGTCATCGGCGCATAGCTCGCCAGCAGCCACCGCAATGGTCGTTTCCGCGGGGCCATACGCGTTAATTAGTGTTACTCGTGGAGACCAATTTGATACAATATCTTGGCTGACTGTCTCTCCGGCCAGCACAATGGTTTCTACCCCGGGAAGTTGATCTGGGTCCAGGGTCCGAATCACCGATGGGGAGAGGATCATCCAGTTTACTCGATGTTTCTGCACAAACCTCTCGATCTCATTCAGTCGATCATGCTCAGAGGGAACACAGATGCAGGCCCCACTGCTAAGAGCCGTAAAGATCTCACATAGACTGAGGTCAAAGGCGTACGATGAGAAATGAAGCGCTCGAGCACCTTTGTGTATCCTCATCTTAGGGCCGTGATGCTCGATCCCTGTAGCGAGATGTCGATGCTCCATGATAATGCCTTTGGGCTCGCCGGTGGAGCCGGACGTGAACAGAATAAGTGCAGGGCTTTCTGGGGTAATACGAGGCTCATCAACACTCGAGTGCTGCGACGTTGTATGCATATGTCTCGTGGGGCTTGTGAATGGAGGCGTCAATACCGTGGTTCTATTGTCAGCAAAGAGGGATTGTGTACTGGCACCAGCGAGAATCACGCAAGGCTCCAATTGCTGCAGTATCTGATGTATCCGGCCACGGGGGTGTCTAGGGTCAATCAAGGCCACAGCTGCACCGGCACGGAGGACAGCAAGCATCGCCACCACAGCCCATTTGGATTTCTCAAAGCACACTGGAACAATCTTTCCGCTGCCCACCCCCCACTGACGAAGAGATTCAGAGGCTTGCAGGGACTGGGACGCCAATTCCCCGTATGTCAATTCGCCATCCCATGCCGATACGGCAGCTGCAGAAGGGTCACTTTGGGCGTAACTCAGGAATGATGCATACACCAATGCTGTGGATGGAGACGGCAATGCGCTATTCCACAGTGCCAATCGCTTCCTGTCCTGTGGACCGACCCCTGGAATATCCCTGATAGACTGCGTGGGGTGGCTGGCAATATGATGCAGGATGTGCTCAAACTGCGGCATCATCTGGCGGGCTTGACCGTCCGCCACCTGAGCAGGATCATGATATATAGTGCAATCAATGACACCCCTATCACCGCCGAGATTGAGATCACACACAATGACGAGACCGTAGCTTGCAAACATACGCCAGTTCCACCTCTTCCTCTGACGTAGAAGCTGATTGTCTACCCCTTCGGACGAGGACTGAATGGCAAGGTGGGTCTGAAAGGCGCATGCCCTCGCTGCGTTGTCGCTGCACTTTTGAATATACTGCAGCCCGGTTTGTTCATGCTGCATAATGGAGGCGGCTTGTAACTGCAGCCGTGATAGCACGGTACTGATAGCAGCGTTCTCGTCGACCCCCACGCGCAAGGGGAATGTACACACTGTCGGCCCATTCATCTGCTCAATCCCGGCTAGTGCTGCCGTGCGCCCATTGGCGGTGACTCCATACACTACATCGGTCGAGTCTGTGTAGTACGCTTGAAGAATTGCTCACGCCAAGCGGACCATAGTGGCGATGGTGTGCTCCGATCCCACCACCGACGGAGCTGCAATCCGCCAGGAGAATGTCGCATCCGGCCGGGGAACATATCCAGGCCAAGGAAGGGCAGGAAACACGGGGGCCTCCAGGTTTTCGAACTGGGCCCTCCAGAACTTTTCGCTGTGGTTGGGGTGAAGCGTGTGTTTCAAAAACCGGTTAAACGGGGTTATCCGGAGAGGCAAGGAACGATATGCAGACTCGACTTGCTGCCAAAACAAGGAAAGAGAGTGACCATCATACAGAGCATGGTGGATGGTGAGGATGAGAGCGCACTCTCCCTCTCCACCTGGGCGTCCTATCAATGCGGGATATACCAGTCGCTTGTTTGGGCCCATAGCGGGTGTCTGACTCGCCTCATACTCCTCGCGACTATGGTATACATTCCACGGGATCTGTTCGCGCACAACTACCTGGAATGGCCGGTTGGCCACGTAGGTGATCCGCGTGCGCATGATGCAACTGGCTCTGACAACCGAGTCGAATGCGGCTTCCAACCGGGACATATCAGCCTCGTCCTTGACATCATAGACAACTGAAGCCACGTAGCTGCCTGGACTGCGTGTGGCAAGCGCTGTCACTCCTTCTTGAATAGCTGTGCATGGGTAGATATCTTCGATTTGGTCCGGTGCTAGCTCACACTGCGACGCGGCACTCAGGATCAGCGCATTGGCCTCCAGGGAGTCTGGGATCAGAGAAAACGGGGGGATCTCTCCTTCATCACTGCGGGCATTATTTTCATATGGGGTGACGCGCTCCGCCAGGGCCTTTACTGTTGGGTGCAGAAAGATATCACTGCCAGAAACTCTGTATCCCGCTTTGAGAGCAACGCTCGCCAGCTGCATGGCTGATATAGAATCCCCCCCGAGGCGGAAAAAGTGATCGTCAATACCTATCGCGTCCAGAGGCACAGACATGATCTGTGCAAAAACACTCTGTAGTGCTCTTTGGGAATCAGTAACCGGCTGGCGCTTGATTGTCTCTCCTGGGCTGAATTTTGCAAGATCCTCCCGCGACAAACGCGATGCATGTTCTCTCAACATCAGACGGTCCAGCTTTCCGTTCGTCGATAGAGGAACCCTTGTGATTGGGATAAATTCCTGTGGAACCATGGACGCCGGTAGGATGTTTTCAAGCTGCGGCCGCAGAGTAGCAATACAGCCTAGGAAGTCTTCGTCGGCGGATGGCACGATGAGGTCTTCTTGGATTGACGAGTGTTGTCTATCACGCAATATAAAGACCACCACCGATGGCGGGCGATGTCCCCGTTCCAGGGAGACCACCTCAGCCACGGCGTCTTGAATGCTGGGAAAGGCCCGGCGAATATGATACTCAATCTCCCCCAGTTCTATACGCTGGCCACGGACCTTGACCTGGCGATCTTTGCGGCCAACATAAGTCAATGACCCGTCAGCGTTGTACCGTACTAAATCTCCGGTTCTATACACCACATGGCAACGTGCATGCAGTTCCCTCAACCACGTTGGTGGGTTCATGAAAGCCCTGGTTAGTGTATCTGGCGCATTTAAATACCCCCGGCCCACGCGGGGCCCTTCAATCAGCAGTTCTCCAGTTGCACCGACTGGTAGGAGCCTCTCTGGGTCTTCTAGGGCTGTAATCCAAAACCGACAGCCAATAGGGAATCCAATATATCCGACTTCAGTACCCTCTGCTGACAGCCGGCCACTGCTCGATGTTACAGTGCATTCAGCTGGCCCATAGCTAACGCGTAGGTCTTTCTCCCTCCACCGGTGCAGTTCCTCCCGAGACACTGGCTCACCCCCGAGAACCAGGGTCTGGAGTGTGGGGAAGTCTTTCGGGTCCAGGGCTCGCGCCAGGGTCGGCGTCATATAGGCAATGGTTGCTTGCCTCATTGTTGTAACTGGACCAAGCTGGTCGCGCTGCTCGTCTTCAGACGGAATGCATATACATGCGCCCGCCAGCAGAGTAATCAGCAGTTCGAATGTAGCCACGTCGAAGGCGTAGGAGCAGAACTGCAAGACACGAGACTTGGAGCTCAAGCCATACGCGGCAATCTTATCATTCACACTGGCCATGAAGTTCCGGTGCTCAATCACCACGCATTTCGGCTTGCCAGTACTGCCAGATGTGAACACAGCGTATATAGCGGTATCCGGTGTGATGTTTTCATTTGGGACGCCAGAGTAGTGTTCGGCCATCCAGTCTGCCTGCTGGTCTCCAATCACTAGGGTTGCAGGCCCCAGGGAAGTCGCTTTGCCTTGTCTGGCTGGGGAGGTGAGCACCAAGTGGGCTTGGGCATCCGTGCAGATATTCCGCAGTCGCTCTAATGGGTGAGCTGTATCCATCAGAACGAAGGCGCCTCCGGCTTTCAGCACCCCAAGGATGGCAACAAGGATCCAGCGAGTCTTTTCGAAATACAACGGGACCAAGCTCTCGGGACCGACGCCACGGGCCATCAATGTGTAGGCCAGTCTGGATGCATGATTATCGAGTTCCTGGTATGAAAAGCCCCCATCCCAAGCGCACACTGCCGGTGCATGAGGTTGAGCCAGAGCTTTGTCCTGGATCACCTCATGAGCACACTGCTCGTCTGTGGCAGAGAGCTTCGGATTCCATATATGCAGCTGCGTCAAATCATCTGGGCTCAGCAGGTCAACGTCCCCCCACAGCTGGTTTGAAGAGGGTGTAATCTGCTGGAACGCATGTCGCATCTGATTTAACATGCGTTGTACTTGTATCTTGTTGATCACATTCGGGTCAAATGTTGCAATAACCGTAAGGTGATTCGGGTTCAGCCAACAGTTCAATGTGATTGCATATGAACTAGTAGCATATGGCAGGAGGGTAGCCCTCCGGTTGGCAAAGATGGCTGGAGACTTCTCTCGCGCTGGCTGAATGACAAGTAAGCTTTGGAATCGACACGCAGCGGCAGCATCGGATCCAAGGCGGCTAATACGTTGCATACCAGCCTGCTCAAAGGGGGTGGTCTCAGCGGATTGGGCTTGCACTCGATTAATTGCTGCTTTGACTATTTCCGTTGGGCTTAGAACAAGCCTGAACGGAAGCGTTGCAATCGTGGGCCCAGTCATGTCTTCGACGCCAGCCACCGGAGCACCGCGGCCAGATACTGTGATGCCAAAGACAACATCCGGACTGTCGGTGTAGGTCGCGACAACGGCAGCCCATGAAAGCTGGAGGCGAGCTGCAAGGGATTGCCTTTCACTTCTGGCTGTTGGGTCGAGGGGAATGACCCTTTCTTCCGTCGCCGAGGGAATTGGATCATAGTTGGGGGATGGAAGTTCAGGAAACGAACAGGCTTGGAGCGCCGAGAGACGCTGTTTCCAGAATCCGTCAAAATGATCCATCTGTGCTCGTCGAACAAGATAATGGATGAACCCATTGAACGGTTGTGGACGCAATACCGAACCGCTATACGCGGATTGAACCTGCTCCAGAAGGAGAGATATTGCCCATCCGTCAGTGATGGTGTGATGGAGGAGCAATGTCAAGGACGCTGGCTGCTCGTCAGGACTGAGAGCCAGTCGTATGAGTCTCTGACCCAGTTGCCAATCCTTCCAGACTGATGGAATTGCTTGACCCGACCTCCGGGTGTCCCAGGGAATGTCATGCTCTCGCATAACAACCTGATATAGCTTCCCATCGGAGCCTAGGACAATGCGGGTGCGAAGAATGGGGTTGGCTTTGATGGTGGCAGCCCAGGCCGCCTGCAGCCGGCCGATATCAATATCAGCGGGAAGCTCATATTCGTATGCAAGCGTATACGCTCCAGGGCGCTTCCCTGAGAGGGCGATGAGTCCTGCCTGCAATGCGGTGCAGGGGTAGATATCGTCCACCTGGCTTTCCTCCATGCCACACTGCTGCCGCACCGAGTGTAGAAGGCTTTCCCGTTGCGATTGTCCTCCATCAAGCAGCGAGAATGGAGCCAATTCGATGTCCAATCCATCATAGGATGCTACTCTCCTAGCCATCTCCCTCAGGGTGGGCTGCCCCCAAAAGTCCCCAGTCAGCATACTCAGTCCGCGCCTCCGGGCCAAACCCGCGAGCTTCATCGCCCGAATCGAGTTCCCCCCAAGGCTCCAAAAATTATCGTACAATCCGATTGTGTCCACCGGAAGATGGAGCACTTGGGCCCATAGGTGCTGGACGGTTTTCTCCATCTCTGTTGTCGGGCAGTCAGCTGTCGTTATTGCCCTATACTCGTGTGATTGGAGCTCCCGGTGCGTCATGGCGTTTCCATGCTCTCGTAGATTGCGCCGGTTCAGTTTCCCACTGGCTGCCAACGGGAGTGATCGGACAGGTAGAAAGCACGTTTGAACCATGTATAGTGGCAGCTGTTGTTCCAACTGGGCCTTTGCTGCCTCCACCATTGACCGGAACTCATCTGTCGGAGCCATAAGCCATGGCCCTGGCTCTGGGCTTTTCAATGTGCCTTGGGAGGTGCAAGCGATAAAGGCCACCAAGCAAGACGATTCGTTGTCATCTACGGGTGTTATCACGTCTACCGCAACCTCTTGAGCTTGGTCAAGGCATTCAGACAAGTGATGCTCGACCTCTTCTACCTCCAGTCGCTGGCCATGTAGCTTCACTTGTGTATCCTTGCGAGCGACGTACTCGATAAGGCCATCTTCCCGATATCGCCCCAAGTCTCCTGTGCGAAACAATCTCTCCCTCGACCCTGATGGTGGGATAATCATGTCCATCCAACTGGGGGCGTCTATAAATGTCTGCGCTGTCTTCGCCTTATCCCCAAGGTAGCCCCGAGCGACCACAGGACCATGGACCAGCAGCTCACCCACACTTCCAACAGGTGCAAGCCTCTCAGGGTTTTCGGGGTCCACAATCCAGATTAAAGCTCCGGCAGTTCCCCTGCCAATGGTTCGGGGACGACCATCTAGGCGTGTAACTGCATGGACTGAGGAAGTCGCACCGCACTCAGTTTGCCCGTAGCAGCAGAATAACTTTACATACGGTGACCACTTGCACAGATCATGATCAGTCGGGGCCTCGCCGGCGAGCAACAATGTCTCTAGCCCTGGTACTTCATCCGGTTCCATGGTTCGGGCAACTGAAGGGGAGAGACTTGCCCAGTTCACACGTAGTCTTTGGACAGTGTCACCAAGGCTCTCTCTGCGGTCATCTTCGGATGGGATACATATGGTGGCGCCAAAAATCAAAGTGGTTAGGATCTCCCTTATTGATGTTGTGAAGGCATAGGATGCGAACTGCAGCACTCGGGAGGACGAACTCAGGCCCTGAAGTGCTCCGTGGCCCAAGGCAGCCGTGCAGAACGATCGATGTGTATTTACAACCGCCTTGGGCGTTCCTGTGCTGCCAGAGGTCATGGCAACGTATGCTGCATTCTCGGGTTTTAGTTCAGCCACTTGCGCGAGAGAACGAGCCATTGGAGGAGCTTCCCAGTTGACCGCGTTCTCATCAACCACCAGGATATTAGAGACAAGCTTTGAGGCATGTTCAGCGTGCTTCGGGGAAGTTATTATGATCTCTGCTCCAACAGACATGCAGATCTCCTTCAGCCGTTTTATAGGGTGTGCTGGGTCCAAAAGCACGAAGGCTGCGCCTGCCTTCAATGCTGCTAGAATCGCTACCACAGCCCATCGAGACTTTTCAAAATAAATTGGGACAACCTTCTCCGGGCCAATGTCCCCCTGAGACACCAGAACCTCCGCCACAGACGTAGCCGCGGCGTTGAGTTCCAGATAAGTCAGGTCACCGTTCCAGGCACAGACGGCTGGTGCCTCGGGCTGCTCCGCGCCACGTTGCTGGACCAGTTCGTGTACGAGACAGTCGCATGCTTCTGGGGCCCGGGAGTTCCAGGCCTTCATTTGTTCAAGTATGGCCATGTCGAGGACTTCCGAGCCTATCGGCGGTCGAGGTCTCTTATCCACCGCTACACCTGCGTCTGGACTATCATCACCGCCATTGGCATTGTCAAACAGAATAGTCATGATATAGTCCACTTTCAATCGGGTCAGACTACCTTGGATATAATTTCGCACTAGTAGGCTTCCAAAAAATGTGCGATGATCAGGCCTTATATCTTGTGGTATGCCGTTGTTGTCGGTGCATCACCCACAGAGTTTTCTGCGTGCAATGATCTGTCAGAAATTTCCCAAGTTCATCTTTGTCAGTTCCTAAGCGGTGGCTTTCGGCCTTCCTATGATACAAGGGTTAAACTTTTGAGGTACGTCACCCATTTCATTGGAGTTAATATTCAGCCGTTTTCGGTTTATGCTGTACCTATCTTCTGCACCCTTGCTTGAGCTTTGCCCAACCTCGATTTGAAACAACAATCTTGGGACACACACCGAGGTACATCATCAATCATTAAGCATTCGTAGATACGTCTCATGTATATATATAAGCGGTGAGATGCTTGGCGGAAACCTGAGGTCTAGTCTATTGCTCACCAAGTGAGCTATGATATCGATACCTCTATTAAGAGCCTGATATAAGTTGGTTGATCCTACTTATACGCCATTCCACCTGTTTTCTGCCCTTTGTGTGCATCGAGCGCCTTGCATAACTGACACCTGTCCTCTGTCCTCGCCCGCTCACCGCTGCTTGATCCCTGCGCCCACTTGCTTATAGCTCAGTAGGGTATTCGTGCGCTTTGGTATTGTCCTTCCGCTTTCTCGCCCGTGATGACTCCCTTATCAGGAGTGTGATTCCAATATGGCAATTTTGGCTGCGCAGGAAATGCATGATGTTAGGAATTGAGGCTAGTGATGGTCAGGGATGAGACTGCAATACCCGTATTCACTCGTAGGACAAGCACGATATATATATATAGCCTCATGTATACCCTCTGACATGGCACAGTCATTCCCTCTAAATATAAATTGTATAAAATCAAATGCTAAACACAACATAATTCGCTGGGGGTGCCGACTTTACTCTATAGCTTGGGGCAGCGGAAGCTATAAAGCACTTACATGTCCCTGGACGATCCCGATCAGATTCTAGACTCTCCGAAGACAGCCATAGCAAATATCCAGTACAGCCTCGAGTTTGTTTTCCGATAGCCATACTGACTTTTTGCCTTGCTGCCTTTTGGCAGTGTCCGTTGTCTCCCATGAATATAGCCATGACTTGCGACGTGGGTTCGACAAAGGAGCTAATCCTTACCTCCATGGTTAAGGATAATATGTGGGCCCAAAGGGTCCTTCTGGTATACTTTACTAATGCTGGTCGCCTCATGGATCTCGGATATACAACTTGATTAGACATCAGTCAAAGCTGTTTAGAACCCCGGGAAATAGTTTTGCTATATGAGGGGCATGCCGTAAATCCAGTCAATCTGGGTCTTTGGGACTTCTTTGCTTCCTATCTTAGATTGGACCTCCTTTTACAGCCTGTAGTCAGAAAGTTAGAGTTTTCTAGAATATATAATCTTCAAGGCGCTTAAATCCAGAGCAATGGTTCAAAGATCACACAAACCACCGAAGAGATTTAATAAGCACCCGTGAGCCCTTAGCAGGTTTAGTGAGACCCATGTCAGTTCCTGCATTATAAATCTGCGTAGTGAGCACTGCATTGCAATTGTTACAATTGTGACAATTGTTACAAAATACAATGGAACCGGGACGATCCGCAGTGGGCCGTGTCATGTGATGCCATGACTCGTCACTTGCCAGTGACTCAGCCAGCACAAGTCAGAGAGGGACTTGTCCAAGTGATGACTGGAGGGAAAGCCGTTATGCAAAAGTACCTCTCGGACCGGCGTCTTTCCAGACTTCCAGTAGCCTGATCAGGCAAGAGTGTTCCTGTTCAGGCAATACCGTTGTGTTAGTGCGGGGATGTTGACAGCGGTGGCCCCACAGACTCTTAAGTCCGATCTCTCTTTTTCTCTTTCCCTCCTCTTTCTCTCTCCCCCCAGACACTCCCACAATGGCAAACGTCCACGTCGAGGCCGCTGTGCCCGAGCACCAGGAGGAAATTGAAGCCGAGTACTCCGACTACGACTCCGCTGTCTCGGACGCCGACTACGCCTCGCTCACGACCTCGCTTTCGTCCAGTGTGACAAACTACGTCTACGAGAACGGCCGTCGCTACCACCGCTTCAGGGAAGGCCAGTATTTATTCCCCAATGATGAGGTCGAGCAGGACCGCCTGGACATGGTCCACCACATCTGCCGTCTAATTCTGGGCGGGAGTCTGTTTAAAGCGCCCATTTCGACATCTCCCCAGCGCGCTCTGGACATTGGAACCGGCACGGGGATCTGGGCGCTGGAATTCGCCGATGAGTTTCCCAGTGCTGAAGTGCTAGGAATTGACCTGAGTCCGATCCAGCCGCAATGGTATTCCACCGAGCCGAGTTGTGTTGGAGCGCATCATTAATCCGTTTGGTGTAGGACTGCCCCCAATTGCCAATTCGTGGTCGACGACGTCGAGGCTGTCTGGCCGTATCCAGAGGCCAAGGCGTTCGACTACATCCACCAGCGCAACATGGTCGCTTCCCTTGCTGATTGGGATCGCGTCGCGCGCCAGGCCTTCCAGCACTTGAAGCCTGGTGGTTTCTACGAGCTTCAAGAATTCCGCTTCGAGTTCTTGTCCCAGGGCAATGAGGATGCTTTCAAAGATTCCACCATCAACGAGTGGCAGAAGCTTCTGGCTGACGGGACAGTCAAGTTTGGAAAGCCCCTAAATGTTGCGGGCGGACTCGCCGACAAAGTCAAGGCCGCCGGCTTCGTCAATGTCCATGAGGACGTGCTGAAAATCCCGATCGGGTCCTGGCCCAAGGACAAGGCGCTCAAGACGATCGGCCAGTGGATGCAGGTTCATGCGATTGAGTCGGTCGAGCCACTCACCCTGGCGGTGTTTACCCGTGTCCTGGGCTGGAGCGAGGCCGAGTGCCGTGTGATGATTGCAAAGGTCCAAAGGGAGTTCAAAGAGCGTCGGCAGTATTATGTCTACTGCCATATTATTTACGGCCAAAAGCCGACTGCCTAAGTGATGATTTATGTTTGATGTTATTCTACCAGTCAGATATCACTGTGTTATGCGAATGAGCCATTCCTTTTATTTGCTTTGCTGCGTACAGGCCCACTACTGTTCATATGTCTTGATGCGGCGCATCACCTCCTGCACGTCCTCCCATATCCGCTGTCGATTGCGCAGTCCCTTTAGCCTGTCCCAGTTCTGTTTAATCTGTACATACACCTGATGCCAGTTCGTGTTTCCTCGAGAAAGTTTAACGTCCGGTCGAGCACTCGGATTCGGGAGTAGATAATCACGCATGCCGTTGACCGGGATACGTTCCTTTGCCAGGATTTCGGAATAGTGCTTGCGTTGCTCGAGCAAGAGTTTCACCTCGTTGGCGGTCATCATGGTCCAGGGAGACGGGGTGTGCTCGATTTCCCCCTCGTCCCATGCTTCCCAGAGCCAGGGCATTTCATCGCGTACAAGTCGATACCATACACTGCTTGGCAGCTTGGTGAACGCTGTCGAGGCAATCCGCAGGCTAGTTATATCTGCAGAATCGAGAAATTCAACTATCAAGAGGTGAATATCAAGTGGTAACGACTCCAACTTGGCCCGGCCGCCTTGCTCTCGTGTTTTTGTTACTTCTGCAGATTTGTCAAAGTTATCCTCTCTAGCTGCATCTAGAACAGACGGTAGATATGGCACGTAGAGCGGGTTGGCAGCCAGATACTCCGACCCAATGTCGTGCCGCCAGAACTGTTCCTGCGCTGGGGAAACCTCGCCTGCACGAGGAAAGGAATAGAAACCATCCCAGGTGAACTCGGCATTCCGCCACTTCATGAGCCCCGAGATATTGACGTGCTTGAACTGGGCTTTGGATTGCCGACAGAAGATGTCAAAACACCACGGGTGGAATGGCATGGCAAATTCGTCTGCAGTTGTCGACTCCGGCTACAGGTGTCATCAGCGGATTTCCATGGATCTCTGATTGATGGGCAGTGAATGGACTTACAACAAAATTCATATTGTCTGTCGCTGGAGTCTCCACACCCCCTCGTGCAGGCCAGACGTCGGGATACCCATCTCGCGATAGACCATCACAGACTCCACCTAGGAACCAGTCTTCGGATATCTCCCAGGGTTCGTGGAGTCCGTCGGGCCTCCATCCCCCTTTGGTGCAGCTTTTATGCACCAGGAACTGGACCGTGCGACAGCCTCTCATCTCTTCTAGCGCGATTCGGTGTCCTGAGTACGCATTCGCCTCTGTGCAGGTGAGGCTGGGGATATGTTCCAGCTCTTCCGGCTCATATTCCGCTGGTATTTCCTCTTCCGCAATGTGGATGATGGTCTCGTTTCTCGTACATGTGTTCGTGTTCGAGTAGCCGAAGTTACCAATAGGTTCTCCGTATAATTCGTTCTGTGGATATAAGGTGCTGGACAAGAAGTCCTGATATGCATCAGTCGTGGTGGTGCTTCCTTCGTCCTCGTCGACGCTCATCGCATCAGTCGAGTCATGGTCGGAGTCATATTCATATGGCTCTTCGTCGCTGTCGTCCTCTAGCACATAGTCAGGGTCGTTGACCGGGTCGTCAGTGTTGGCCTTTTGATATTTCACAGCCACGACGCAGCCGTTCTGAACACACTGATCCAAGTCGTCTAACGCGTCCTCTCTACTGCCCGCGTAGTCCCAGGCGGCCAGATCCGGCTCGCCTACTTTCCGGCTACGGGCGATGTTGAAGGCTACGCCACATAGATGACAGTATATCTACATGCGTTAATGTTTACCTCTGGGGTTGGGTAGAGGTGGAGTGTAGGTACCTCCGAGTATCCTGCAATTGTTAATCTCCATGTACTTATTCAAGAGGGCAACCTACCCATTTTACTTAGTTTCGATTCTTGTGTAATGATATTGCGCGTATAGGATCATTCCCAGAGTGTTGAGGGACTTATATTGGCGCAGCTGCAGGCACCAGGGACTGTTGACTGCTAGTGCTGACGTGGGGGCCATGTTGCCGAGGCACCCAGGCAGCAACGTCACGTGCCTTAACAGCCTAAGTTGACTCGGCATATTCTTTAAAAACTATATTGTGGTTATGAGTACTCACTGTTGCAATAATCGGTGGTTGGGTTTGGAAAAGGACCTGGACGTTGTTGTTGGCAAGAGGCTCGCTGGGTATTTCATATATTCCGCCACCAGTGTATTAAATACATAGATAATTGTGTATCTTATGGTTATGACTGTGCGAATTCCATTATTCTTGCCGACCAGGTCAAGTCTCTATCCGTGGCAGTGGTGAGGACAGCGGTGTTATAAGGCATAAACAGTTTATAACACTGTGCTGCTGCAGCCAGGATGGTGCTTAGAGTTTCCTATTTCAGCCACCCGATACGGTAATCCCAACCCCGTAGTATATCCACATCTCCACAAAACTTCACATTATTCAAGATTGTTTTCTGGATCCACTGGCTCTCCGCGAGAATGACGCAAGGTCCGGAGATTCTCCAGATTCGGAGAAGGTATAGCCGGTAAATGGCTATTTATTAATTAAAGGGTGCGACCTGCGTAGTAGATTCTTCTGAACTGTTCAATCAGCCATGTTATTCCTCGTCCTCACAGCCCTATGGGCGCTGGCCACCCAGGCCCTGGCAAATATCGTGAACAGAAGCGCCCTATTGCCATTTCCCAATAAACCCCGCGTGTTTATTCTCTCCGACATTTCCAACGAGCCCGATGATCAGCAGTCGCTGACCCGGTACCTTCTCTACGCCAACCAGTTCCAGACAGAGGGCATTGTGGCGGTTACGTCGACCTGGCTGCGCGATGAAGTTCACCCTGAGGATATGCTGTCTGTAATCGATGCCTATGGGAATGTCACCGATAACCTCAACCAGCATGCCCCGCCGGATGCCCCGTATCCATCCGGTGACCACATCCGCAGTCTTTTGCGGAAAGGGGCCGAGGTAAACGCCATTTTCCGGTTTTATATTGTGATTGATACTAAATATTTTGTTAGACATACGGGATGGCTGCCGTCGGAAAAAACGTTAGCCTCAGTGACGGAGGAAAGCTGCTGCTCGAGCGCCTCCAGGACCCATCGGACGAGCCGTTGTGGGTAACGGCCTGGGGGGGAACCAACGTCCTCGCCCAAGTTCTGTACAGAATCCACGATACGTATTCCGCCGAGGAGGCAGCTGCTTTGCGCTCCAAGCTGCGAGTCTACGCCGTATCCGACCAGGATGATACCGGTGCGTGGATCAGACAGCAGTGGCCGGATATCTTCTATATCTCCTCTACACACGGCTGGAACCAGTACGGACTTGCTGCTTGGATCGGTATCTCGGGCGAGCGATACTATGGCGTCGATATTGGCGGCCCCGACTTTTCCAAAGTGTCGCACAGTTGGCTGCGTAATAATATCCAGATCGGACCGTATGGAAAGACGGCGTATCCAGACTACAAGTTCATCATGGAGGGCGACACTCCGACATTCTTGTATCTCGTGCAGAATGGGCTTGGGATGCGCGAGCATCCCCAGTACGGCTCGTGGGGAGGCAGATATGACCAGGTGAATCCGTCCACGGTATTGGACTTTCGCCATTACTCTGACTCGGCCGATCGAGTTGTTGGCGTCAATAACCAGACCTATACCTCCAGTGCGGCGAGTATCTGGCGGTGGCGAGATGCGTTCCAGAACGACTTTGCTGCGCGCATGCAGTGGTCTCTGCCTTTGAATATCAGCAGGGCTAACCATCACCCGGTTATCGCACTGAATGGGAGCATTGGGATTGCTCCTCTGAACCTTACTGTTTCGGCTGGGTCGACTGTTACTCTTGATGCCAGGGGAACTACTGATCCGGATAATGATGGCCTGAGCTTCCGGTGGTTCCAGTACAAAGAGCCTGGCACGAACGACTGGAATGTTGATGGTAAAGTCCCGACACTGAATGTCAGTACCTCGAGTGGCGGCCGATTGGCGAAGGTACACATTCCTGCTGGAGACGAGAGCTGCAATGGTGAAGGGTTCAACCCCTCTGGCTGCTGGCTGCTGCATTTGATTCTCGAGGTCGCGGATAATGGATATCACCCATTGACCAGCTATCGTCGCATTCTGTTGCAGACGGTATCTAACTGAGTCCATCTTAATGAGATATGTACTTCACCCGGGGCTTTCAACTTGCATTCGCCATTTTTAATCAAGAACCTTTCCTACCTTGGAGACTATTCATTCAGTGCAGCTGGGGGTAGCGTCCAGTTAAATACAGTGCTGGTTATATCTCGGCTTGGATGCCTTCCGAGCAGTGGTCGGTTTCTTCCGGCTGTGAGTCAATGCTCGGCTCGGCTCCTGGTGTTGAATATCTCCATAAACTAGACGTGGAACTGTATAGAACTGTTCGGTGTGTATGTAGGGACGAATGGGATAGGAGATATTATAATGCACGGTGTATGTGTATATGGTAGATCATTTGGCGAGCCATGGAGCCTGCTGGCCCGTACAAGCAGAAGCACTGGCAACCGGATATTCGACCCAACAGGCCATTCAAGCGATCTCGATCGCCTCCAGGAGTTCATCTGACTGCGTTCATCGATTGCTTGTTTGGATCTCTATTCCATGTTTCCCATGTGGGCTGACCGTGACTGCATCGGCATGACATCACCTGCTTCAACGTATTTATACCAGAACAAGTCAAAGGATAAATCCTAGTGTAGTAGTAACATCATTCAAAGTAATGTTATTCCAAAATGCCCCGTGGAACGCTATCCGTCTCCAACACCGCCATCCCCCAGTACGCGCCGCCGTATCCGACAGACGGCAGCGACTACACAAGCGACGCCGTCTTAACAGTCCCGTATCAAACAACAGCCGAATGCGTGCGCCATTTCGTCCCCGACATGCTGGATCTCGACGATGAGCCCGAGGCATCGATAATGCTGTTCCAGCACAGAATGACCTCGTTCGGCCCGTACAACGAGTACGTCCACACGGTCAAGGTCAAGTACCAGGGCGAGAAATATGACTACTGCCTCTCGCTCATCCTGGACAACGACTCGCCCATATTATGCGGTCGCGAGCAGTTCGGATTCCCCAAGAAGCTGGGAGTGGTGAGTTTGGAGCCGAAGACTGGCTCGACTATCACTCATGGCGTGGTGGAGAGGCCCCCAGGGCAGAAGATTGTTGAAGTAGGGTTCCAGCCTCAACATAAGGTCAAGAGTAGTCTGGAACATACGATTAAAGGGCTGAATTTACGCGTTATTCCATCGGTGGTGCCGGGGCAGGACCCGTCTGTCAAGGAGCTGGTGCCGGTCGATATCACCATCGAGGGCAGTGCTGTATGGCAGGGCTCCGGGTCTGTGTGTTTCCCAGCGCCATCGCGGTTTGATCCAATGCATGAAGTCAAAGTGCTCCGATATAAGCCGGCGACGCTGCTGCGGAATGCATCCTTGGCCATTCGCTGTCCGACAAAGGTGTTTCCGATTTAGCAAGAAAGGGGATTAACCTCGGCTTTAAACTGTAGTTACGTTCAATTGAATGTTACTTAATTGTACGACGTGACTAATACTTAAGAATATCTGACACCCCGCTGCCCCTCATCCAACTATCTCCAACTACCACCATCGCCAATAATCTTCTACCATCCATAATGGCGGCACCTGCAATCTACCCCAGCCTGCAAGACAAGACAGTCGTCATCTCCGGCGGCGCAGAGGGAATCGGCGCTGCAACAGTCGAAGCCTTCGCCCTGCAAGGCAGCAAAGTCATCTTCCTGGACATATCCAACGACGCCGCGCAAAAGACAATCGACCATGTCGTTTCACGGACCAAGGAGGCCGAGTCTCGAGCTGGTCCTGCGATCAAGGCCCCGATATTCTACTACTGCGATTTGAGCAGTCTCTCTGAAGTGCAATCAACGGCTGCAAAGATCCTGGAAGAGCATGGGCCGGTCCATGTCCTCGTCAATAATGCCGCCGCGGCAGGCAGCGTCGCACGCCTTGGTTCGCAGGAAGTTACGGCTGAAGCTTGGGATTTCAGTATGAATACGAATCTGCGACATGTCTTCTTCCTGACGCAGGCGTTTCTGCCCGGGATGAAGAGTCTGGGTGGTGGGAGCATCATCAATATGGGGTCCATCACATGGCGTATTCCAGCTGCTGGTACTCCGGTCTACGGGGCCTGTAAAGCAGCTATTATGGGCCTGACGCGTACCCAGAGTCAGGAATTTGGTGCCGACAATATCCGGGTGAACAGCGTCATGCCTGGTGCGATTGCGACCGAGAGGCAGATTCGTGATGTCCTCACGCCGGAGTACCGTGCGGAGGTCTTCCGGGGACAGGCACTGCAGCGAGATTTAGTTCCGATGGATGTTGCAAAGGTGATTGTGTTCTTGGGAAGCGATGAAGCGAGTGGAGTGACTGGCAGTTCGTATGTTGTTGACGGTGGCTGGGTTGGTGATCCTTGAGTGTCAGCATGTACCAGTTGGTGTAAATAGGATATTTGAAATAATGAGACATAGCTAAAGGAATATTTTGATATAGTCTGATTGTTTTAAATATCTGCAATCTGTATATTATCTATTGTAGTGAAATCGTAAATGGTGCATGCCCGCTATGTTAAACCCCAAAATGCGACCAGACAATTCATAAGGAAATTCGTAAGTCATAAACGCTCAACAACAAAAAAGACTAGAAATCAATGGATAGGAAGAAATGCTATTTTGGCAGTCCACGAGGATAAGTGTTGACGATTTTGAAGCTCCGCGCAGTCTGGTATGTAAACCACGACGACCACAAAAACGCTATAAACATCATCGCGCCCGCAGTTAAACCAAAGATCGCAGTCTATCTTGCATTAGTATATATCATTCGAAAGCTCGTAAGAGAGCGTTACCTTTCGCTCATCATGATCGCTATTGGCCGCCATAAACGGCTTCGCAATCAACACCACGATCGCAACCGAGTATGAAACCCACGACCACGCCATCAGTGCAATGGGACACTGCCATGTGAGAACCATGCTGGGATTTATCGATCGGTGCAGCAGGAGCTTGTCGGTCGCTTCCCCAGCCTCTGGTCTAAAGACAACAGTCCAGGAACGGCTGTGCGTGTCGAGAAACTGCGCCCGCGCGACCTGGTACATGTTGTGCATTCCGGCGTCGCATGGCCCATCGGCCATACTGTGATTATTGGCAGGACACATCTTGTGGAAGAACATGATGTGCTGGGAGCCGATGACGAGGGCGCCGATGGTGAAGAAGAGCGACGTGTAGAGGAGGGCAGAGACAGCCCATGGTGAGCCATCCAGTCGGGGCCACGAGAAGGTTGCGACTGTAAGAGCTGTGTTTATCGTAGCCTATGACTGTTAGAAAATATCGGAAAGAAAAGACCGAGGAGAAAAGAAGAGAGGACATACCGCAAAGCTGATGTACTTGAGCTCTTCGCCCTTTCCCAGCGCAAAGTCTCGCACGCGCTCGCTCAACTCAAGCAAGTCCTTTTGAGGGGTGGCGATGCGCTCGAGAGGCTCGATTGTGTATCTCACAAGGGTTCCATAGTACGGCCAGGTGAAGAGGTAGAGAACGCAGTAGGGCAGGTTCCTGAGCTGAGGCATGGTTGTTGCAGGTGCCAGATACTCTGCAAGAAATGCACCCTGCAGCCGTTTTAACAACAGAGCAAGGCATACTTTGCATATTCCATTCTGCAATGACGATAAGTAGACGAACAATAATAGTTCTGCCTCTGAATGCTTGATTGTACAGCCCGAGATGGTCGAGTCAGGGCCCGTCGGTGATTTGCTGGCCCGTAAATGCAAGCACGCCGATCGAGCTCTTGTCTGGTTAGCGGCTGCTGATCGGTCTATTTCAGTCTGCTTAAGCCTGTTTAAGGCTGATCTAGTCTATTTCAGGGCCCTCCTTGCATGTCAAGTCGAGTCAAGGCGCGGGATCGCCGCACTGCCCGGGGCTGAGCACAAGTCTGCCTGACAATAGTAGAACACCAAGGCAGCGAACTTAAGAACGAAACCGCAGCCTGTATAGCTCAACATTTGGTCAACATTTTAATCTATCCCAAGTCTCATGTCATACCTTCCCTCGTCCCTGGCTGGTGGCCGACGAGCCCGCAACCAGCCAAGGCAGGCCGCCATAATTGAGACCAACGCCGCCCGTTACGAGCGCCCAATTGTCTGGAAATGTCGCTGGCTGGATGGCTGGCTGGGAATGTACGCCCAGACAAACTGGATGTTGAATGACGGCGTGGGCCTGGCCAAATTCGCTGCTCCGTCTGAGCTCCAGATGCACTGGGCCCTGCGCATCGGCCCTTATCTCTACGAACTGACCACCGACGAGCACATGGGGATCTCGTGGCGATATGTGGACGAGACGCGCTGGGAGTCCTGGAAGTCTGCTACTCCTGACAGGGTTGTAGGAGAGACCTGCGCGACGGATACCGAGCTGGCACAAATGGGTAAGTCGTGGCTATATTCGTGACATCGTGAAATCGTCTCCCCGGTTGATATCATGCTAATTAAACCAGCTGAGGAAGTGATCTCGCAAATGCAATGCCGTGACCCTGTATCCTCCTCACCCACGGCCAAATACAACTTCGTCAGGAACAACTGCCACACCTTCGCCCTCCGACTGCTTGAGAGCACCATCAATTTGGATGTTGGAGCCGTCGACATGCGTGCCTTTGCAGGCTTCGATGTTGGAACAGTGGGCACGTCTGCATCGCCGGCGTTGGCAGGCTGGAGGAAGATGAATGCTGTTTCCAGCCACCGCAGCGTACCGGAACTATGGGGCTCCCCGAGTGCGTATTTTCGAGCAGTCTCGGACATGGCCAAGGGGAAGCTTAGAGAAAGACACTTTGAGGGGTTGCTCCCAGACTACCAGCGCGGTGCTGTTGGCGAAGAGAGGGCCAGCCGACAAGCACTGATCGCTGCCGTTTACGCACCTGGTTGATTCCAGACGAGCTAATAGACGTCATTGCCCCTGTGCAGAATAGAGCGTCCTGAACCTTTTAGCTGAAGGCCTTCTTTGTGAGATCTAGAGCCTATCTAGACAGTGACTGATTCGTCCAACATCACTTCCGAATGCTCGACTGCGGTCCAATATGGCTGCCTTCGCGTCTGTTACTTGGGGCTACAGGAGAAGCTTAGGCTTGGCCATCAGAAAGATACACCACAATGCTGCTAGGTTCGAAGTCGCCTGGAATTGTTCAGGTGGGACAGATTCTTCGCTGTATATAAACTCCTATACTGGCTTATAGACTCAATGCCTCAGAATAGTCAGAAACCATTCACAAATTTAACCGGGTTGTTTCAAATTAATCTTACCAGTTTATATCTGACGATCCCCTACATTGTAGGACATACAGCAATTCTCGCGGTGGTCCCAATAGGAATGACCCCGCGCAGGTCACCACTTTAAATGTCCCCATAGCCATTCTCTACGGTCTCTTTTGAAGACGCGCGTTGACTATCAAGACCCAGATCATGACAGGGTCCTCATCGACAAATAATACCGACGCGCGGGTGACAGCATCTCCAATAACCCACAGACCAACAAATAGCCCTACTTGGCGCCCCAGTCAACGCCAACAGGCGGCCCATCAACAAACCGGAATGTTGATTATTACCTGGAGAGGTTGGAGGTGGCCGTGCGAGCTTGTTCGGCAAATATACGGTGTGCACATTTCCCTCTCCTGGAGCTGCGTCGTGCATGGATCAGTTGAAACTGTATTTGAGTGGTCCATCCGAAACTTCAAGGGCCTTGAACTCGCTGTATGAGAGCTGGTCTTGAGAGCTCACAAGAGCCGATTGAGGCTCGTTTGTCTACAAGGATGAGGCAGGGCATTTTAGTTCTTTTAGAGTCAGGCAGGTAAACGAGTTGTCAGGAACTGAGCAGGGCGACTCCGACAATACGACGCGATCGACGAAGACAAATGAAGAGGCTCTGGTTGAACTTCTGGGGAAAGGGTTTCGTCCAGAGTGCTACTCGTGTTCTTGTGGAACTGAAACAAATGATGATAGACTGGAGATCCAGTCTATGCTGGAGCTGTCGACAGTTCCTTCAGGCAATTCTCTCCACAAACACGAGCATCAACACACTTTGGCGGAAATGATCTCCGAGGTCTTGCAAGAGCCTTCTATTGTTCTCCACATCGACGTTAAGCGAAGCCCTTAGCACTCGCGGGATGCCGCTCTATAAAGACAAGATCGCCAACTTTCGCCTGCCTGGGGCTGGAAGCGAACTCCTCTATATCTGTAGAGGCTGAACAAAGTCGAATATAAATATCGGACTCGCACCGTCTCATCTCTTCTTCGATCCAACAGCCAATCCTCAAACCAATCTCAATTCCAGTTCACTCTCAATTCCAGTTGACACTACTCCTCAAATTACCAAAATGAAGACCAACTTCCTCGTTGTCATTGCTACCCTGGCCGCCACTGCCCTCGCCGGCCCTGCCGCGGACGCCGATAACCTTGTCGCCAGAGCCGATATCTGCCACAAGCCCAGCAGCTGCAGTTCCTTCTGGTCCGGCAAGTGTGAAGAGTACTGCGCGCCCTACAAGTTCTCCCACATGAGCGGCGACGACTGTGGCGGAAGTACCAAGAACTGCTGCTGTGAAAAGCCTTAGGTGACTGGATGGTTCAGTGGTAGGGATATCTATGCCTTGACAGGTAAAGCAGGGCTGTTCTACCATCAGGCCCGGTGATGCTATGGTGTCTGTCGGATGCTGAGCTCCAGTCTCTCTGGTCCTTCTATGTTCTTTCTTCTGTTGTCGGGGCAAAATACCGGGCTATTCTCATGTCTTGATTAAGTCTATTTGTCTTTGTGTCGGTAGTCTTCCGTGTATTTACTGCGTGCCTGCCCGTTGTAGGGTTATCACCCAGACAGGAACAATTGTTATAGTCTCTGTGAAATCCACGCTGTTGACTGCGGAATACATTGCTGTAGCTTGTATTTGTAGCAGTCCATGGACTATTAATACTCATAATTAGCGATCTATTTGGGAGGTATGAAAGAGCAATAAAGCTATACTTGTTGCGATAGACCGGTATAGTGCCCTTCATTGTTCGTTGGACAACCAAGATGATCTCTACACTATACCCGACGGGAATTTCAATAATAAATGACTCAAATTGAATTCCAAATCTCCTGTTTACGGTATTGTACGATACTTTTCAATTTATTTGGATGAACGTTTAATGACAGAGGTCAGTACTCGGGTATAGCTAGAATATATATATGCACTGCTGGATTACTAGTCCATGCAGGAGTTTAGATCAATAATTTTATTAAATTAGATCTGAACTTAATGTTATTCCACTTCTCGGGCCCCGGTTGGGGAGTATATAATATTGGTTAGAGGTGAGGTGCGGGGACAGAGTAGTCAAGCATCTGCTTGTAGGATAATGAAGAACATGACATCAGTGGAAATGGCGGAGTGGGAGTGGCAGGACATCCCACTGTCCATCAAATCGTAAGTATTTATATTGCTTTTGCTACATGTTATTTCTTTTTCTGGCCGCTCTTGCCGCGGTCGCAGCAGTCACAGCAGTCCTGTTAAACACTGTTAAACACTGTATCAATCAATTACAGCCCATGAATTGACTGCAGCAAATTATAGAAATTAATAGACTAATTTGAGACACAGAAATGCAAGAAATAAGACTGAATGTGTGGCTTCCGAGATGATCTGATAAGATTATCTGATTGTGCCCCCCACACACTATTAATTTAGTGCTCGCCTGGCGGGATTTTCTCGCGCCAGCCCAGCCCTCTGTTCGCCTGTTCTATTCCGATCTGCTGTATTATTGGCCACAGCTCAATTCACGCGGGAAAAGCGGCCAGACGAATCCATCGTGACGGGCTTGCTTGCTGCTTGAGTCCAAGCGTCCGACTTCGGCTGCACGCTGCGTGCAGGGACCACTCATGTGTCCGCCCACTTTAATAACTTATTTGCTTGTCGTGCCCTCTGTGATTTTCAGCCTCGGTTTTTGACTCTTTGTCGAGTTCATCATCTTCAGCGCAATGGGTGTTCGTCCTTTGATTCGGAGGACTCGAACCATCCTCCGCCGCATGTCTGCGGATAGCGAGACGAACGAGGATTCCTTCGAGCAGCGGTCGCTCCACCAGACCAAGAGCCACCCCAATTCTGACTCGCAGGGCGGGGCTTCACAGGCCTTTGGCAGCCAGGGAGCACGCGACTCAATACCCAACAGGAACACCCAGCGTGGTGTGCAGGATGTCGAGGCTGTGACGCTGACCTGGTCCAAGGGCACTCTGATTGCAATGTTCATCAAGTACGTCGGTATACATCTTGGGAATGTTGCATCTAGGCTAATTTGTTTCAGCATCTGGTTCCTTTACTTCGTCAGCGCCTTCCAACTGTCCGTCTCCAGCAGTCTCAACCCCTTCGTCACCAGTTCGTTCAAAGCCCATTCGTTGTCTGCAGTTCCAACGGCTCTCGGCGATGCCTTCGCCGCTGCGACCTATCTCCCGATGGCAAAACTCATGGATGTATGGGGCCGAGCGGAAGGTTTCCTCTTCATGGTGTTATGCCTGACAGTAGGGTTGATTATCATGGCTGCCTGCAATAGCTTCGAGGCCTACTGCGCTGCGAACGTAAGACGATAACTACTTTCTGGCGGACAGACTTCTGACAGCCGATCTAGGTCTTCTACTACGTCGGATTCTACGGGATGGAATACGCAATTGACGTCGTGACGGCTGATGCTTCGAGTCTAAGAAACCGTGCCTTCGCCTATGCCTTCACCTCGTCCCCTTATATTATCACCGCATTCGCTGGACCGAAAGTGGCAGAGGAATTTTATTACCAGGTCTCCTGGCGCTGGGGATTTGGTGCCTGGGCGATCGCGACGCCAATTGTGGCTCTCCCTCTGTATGGGATCCTGAAGTACAACCTGCTCAAGGCGCACAAGGAGGGATACAGGGTCAAGAGACCGAGTGGTCGCACCGCGTGGGAAAGCATTCAGCATTGGACGGTTGAGTTTGACTGTGGGTTCTCTAAACATCCAGCATTCTAGTGGATAGTTCTAATCGAGATCAGTGCTGGGGGTTTTCATCTTTACTGCTGGCCTTGTGCTCTTCCAGCTTCCGTTCGACATCGCCAACTATGCGCCGCAAGGCTGGGCCACAGACTACATCATCGCCATGCTCGTTGTCGGATTCTCAATGCTATTCTTCTTTGCCATCTGGGAAAGCCTGCTCGCTCCAGTTCCGATCTTCGAGTGGCGTTTGTTAACCAATCGAACCATCATCGGCGCCGTGCTGTTGGATGCCACATACCAGCTGTCGAACTATTGCTGGAGTTACTACTTTACCTCCTGGCTGCAGGTGAATAATAACCTGACCATCACTACTGCGAACTACATCAACAACATCTTCGACGTCGTCTCCGGTGTAGTATTGCTGCTGATCGGCTGGGCCATCCGCAAAGTCGGGAAGTACAAGTGGACGCTGTACTTCTCGATTCCTCTCTACATTCTCATGCAGGGCTTGATGATCTACTTCCGCAAGCCGAACATGAGTGTTGGCTACCAGGTCCTCTGCCAGGTGTTTCTGGCTATTAGCGGTGCCATCTTTATCCTGGTCGAGCAACTTGCCATTCTAGCTGCTGTTGACCACCAACACGTCGCCACTGCCCTGGCCTTGCTAAATGTTGTCGGTACCATTGGAAACTCTGCAGGCCTTACCATCAGCACTTCGATCTGGCAGAATACTTTTTTCCCAGCCCTTCTCCGATACCTCCCCGAGTCGGCCATGGACAATCTGGACATGATTTACGAGGACCTTCCAACGCAAACCAGCTATCCCGTCGGGAGTCCAGTTAGGACAGCTATTCAGAATGCGTATGCGTATGCTGAACTTAGGCTACTCGCTGTTGGGTGTGGGATTATGGTGCTTTCGATTCCCTGGTGCATGCTCATCAGGGACGTCGACCTGAAGAGAAAGGTGCAAGTCAGGGGTACTGTGTTCTAGACCAGTATACCTTGCCTGGTTGCATCCTTCAGAACTGCTTAGAAATTGTTTAGACATGATAGATACCCATTATACGATTCATTATGCCGTATCTGCAGAAGCCAAGTAAACTGAATGTAGAAAATCCCACGTGTAGCTGGCCTGTCATACAAACCATCCAACACCAAGCCCACCTTGCAAAGGACTACCCAGCACAGACACCAGCCCGACTCAGTTAGATTCGCAGTAGGTCCGCAGGAGGTCCGCAGTATCCGAAATCGGACAAAGCTCGGTCTATCAACGCAGTGACGCACCGCTCTAGACGCGTAGGGCCCGAGTTGCCATGCAGCTTGGGTGGAGCAGGCCCCTCCACCTAGCTACCTAAATGAACGGTGCACCTGCACCACCTTCTTTCTTTCTCGCCTGTGCACGGTTACGTCGGCCCAGGCCTACTGAGGTCTTTAAGTGTATTTATCGGCAGATTCCCTTATTCTACCGCTTCCGTCTTGCAAAGATATCCGCACTGATGCGCAGGAACCAAGTCCAGGTCACTTGGGTAGTTGTGCCCCAAAGCTCTCACGTCAGCATGGGAGAGGGAGAGAAGAAGAGAATGGATACTTGTTCGTGTCATGTTGAGTTTCCGGAGAGCATTCTCTACGACAATAACGAGACCATTGGGGCCGTCAGGGCTGGGACTCTTGAGGCGCTGGTGGACAATCTGACTCGCCCTGATAAACTGGACGCCGCGTTCAATCGGGCGTTTCTGACGACGTATAGCTATTTTACGTCTGGAGAGGAGATTCTTCAGCTTCTCATGGAGCGGTTTGACTGTCTGCCGTCTGAAACGCTGAATCTGACACAGGAAGAGGAATGGTTGAGTGAAACGAAGCCTGTGATTCAGCTGCGCGTGGTCAATGTGCTGAGGCAGTGGCTGGAGAGCTTCTGGATGGAGCCTTCAGGACCGGAGACGCATAGGAATCTGCTGAAGCTTCACCTGTTTGTGTCTGAATCCGTTTCCAACGAGGCCAGTGCGGTGCAGCAGCTTCTTGAGATCATCCGGTGTCGGCTCTCGGGCGTTGAGCGTCTCAAGAGATCACAGCCCTCTTTCTCGAGTGCGCCAAAGCCCATTCTCCCCCGGAAATTAGACAAGCTGCAGTTTCTCAAGATCGATGCTACAGAGATAGCCCGACAGTTGACGCTCATGGAGTCGTCTGTCTTTGCCAAAGTGCAGCCGACAGAACTCTTAGGCAAGAACTGGCAGAAAAAAGAGAGCGCAGATATACCTACACCTGCGCCGAATGTCCGAGAATTAATTCGATATTTCAATCAGTTGTCGAGCTGGGTTGGGGCTGCGATTATCGCAGAATCAGACTTGAAGAAGCGCACGCAGGTTATAGGGCATTTGGTGAACGTGGCCAATGTGCGTATACCGTCTTCTAATTCAACCTTCAACCAATTCAACCTTTGACAAACTGACCATCCAGGCATGCCACGACCTGCAGAACTACTCTGCTGTGATCTCGATCTTGTCAGGCCTCGAAAGCGCCCCTGTCTACCGGCTTGCTCGCACCTGGGCCATGGTCACAGAGCGCACTTGCAGCATTCTGGAGCCATTGCAGGCTCTCACAGCGACCGATCAGAACTACCAGATGTATCGTGATACATTACGCTGCGCAGTGCCGCCATGTATTCCTTTTCTCGGTCGGTCACACTAGACACCTAGCATGGCGCCGTCGAGACACTAACAACAAGTTAAATAGGACTGTTCCTCAAGGACCTTGTCTTTATCGAAGACGGAAACCAACCCCTGACACCAGAGGGTCTGGTTAATTTTACGAAATACTCGATGCTGGCGTCCACAATCCACGAAGTCCAGCGCTTCCAGCAAGCCCCGTACTGTCTCCAGCCCGTCCCGGAATTACAGGAATACCTGGCATCCCAATTACAATCTGCCGGCGACGTGCACGAGCTGTGGGAACGCAGTTGTCAGTTGGATCCCCGAGGACGCGGTGATGGAGGCCGATCGCGCGACACGTACACCGCAACCGGAGGGATGACGACGTCCATGGTGGTCGCGTGCATGATCCTCGACGATTGAACGCTTGACATGACGTTCCATGAAGATCTAAGGTTATCGATTATCTGATCCGAGTCACCGAAACCATCTCGACTAGTGTGATGAGTCTGCCCAAGCCCCGCGATCACCCGGCACAAGCGAGTTCAGGCCACTCTTTGGTGCGTTGGGACGGCGATCGCGTCGATCTCGTTCCTTCACAGTTCACACTTCAGGCATGTCTGGCAGTGGCAGATCATCGGGCAGACATCTCTAGCCTGGCTCACCGAATGTGAGTGAGATTCTCCAACCGCCCCAGCCGGGCCCACGCTGCTCGCAAAGGCGTCCCCAATGAGGAGATCTACGCGAGCACAGACTGCGCCACATATTGCTTTTTTCTGCGAGAACGAGTGACAGGACGAGTGAGGGACAATGCCGTTGCGAAACCCGACGGCTGACGGAGCTGTCGCTCAAAAGCTATATACGGTTTACCTAGTTTCGCTTGGTGGGATGATGCCCTACGGTGCCTCAATACTCCCTGTGCCTACAGAGGGATGCGCCTTCTTAACCCTAACCCATTTGCTTTCCAACCCTAACCTCATGCTCGCAAAGCCGAATTAGCATTAGATGGAAGATTGGGGGGGCGGCCGCGTAAATAGCCGTATGTAATTAAATCGTCAGACGGAATCAAATAAGTATCCCGCGATAACACAGCTCCTTGGCCTCAGGGTTCAATTTGATGTCACGTGGCTATCCTGCTCTAGCTGTAAGATAGACACCAACCGGGAATACAGTTCAATGGTGTTGTTCTGTTCCTCGCCTGATTGGTCTGTGATCAAGTGGCTGTGAGCGCTTCCTAGCGAGCTGAGGCTAACTCCGTAACAAGTATGTGCGAGATACAAACAATTAGGCAGGTACAAGCATGAAAGTGATATTCGAGAGGCCTGGAAGTTCTGGGACTATGAAAACAGCAACAAATTTACAATTAAAAACATGTGTAATTTCAATCACTAGTTCATTCAGTTGATCTGATTTGTCTGATCAGGTGTTGAACCTGATAGTGAGTGCGATTGATCGTTGTTGAATTAGCTATATAAATCTGAGCATTCCTAACTAGGTAACCAATTGGTCGATATTTGCTTAGTATGTTATGCATTTTCTGCCAATCTTTTCAGACGGTCAATCAGTGTGGTCTGCCGAGGATTAGCAAAATACATAGAAGGATATAATCTAAACCGCACCTTTATATGTATGGTCACAGTTTTCACAGCCCTTCCCTTTCTCACCGATATGAGCCTGGTAGGTGCAGTCTCGGACGAAGCATTGTCCTCCACCAAAATTGACCAACTGGGGTCGGTCTCCTGATCCCATTGTAACGCTGGATCTTTCGTGTTCGTGGAGGTGTCTAAGAGACGAATAGAATAGACGTTGAGAAGTCAATTCTACTACAAGACCATTTGCCAGAGGTGAGGTTTGGGGATCTTGATAGATCAGACTAGAAGGAGGATCAACTGGTGTTTTAGATAACGATCTCACCAAGTGCAAGCTAATACAAAGCTATCGCTTGCTTCTCCCTCGACACCAGGTCGGGGCATCAGACTTTTAAGCTGAATCTGATTCACTTCCCCTCTTTCCTGACCCCCATTCTGTATTTTTCGCTTCTCGTGCTGGTTCACCTGGGATGCGAGAGCGTGGCTTGCACGAAGTTGACTGAGTGTTTTGGTAACCAAGAGGCGTTCGAAAATTTACTACAATATCGCTGATGTACTCAAATCAACTGCTAAAGTACAGGGAGTAGGTCTACAAAATCCTGATAAAAGCTTTTCAAATATAGCCATATTCTTGCCCAGTGACAGACCCGCGGCTCTTGCATTGGATCTCGGTTATGATTTTGCACAATTCGATTTTAGTTTTTTTATAGCCCATGTGATTCAATTAGCTGTCTGGTGTTATACGATTTCGTCTCGAAATGAAGCCCAGAATGGCCTAAATAAATATAAGTTTAGCGTTGATTAGTGCTTCAGGGTTCAGGAAAAGCACCCTTTGTCTTAGGATGGGAAGCTGGAGGCACATCCCACTGTATCATGAATAGGACGATGCTTTGGTCTCCCCGCAACCAGCAAAGACGCAGGGTCCCTATCTTTTCCGCAGCTCGTTCCACTGCAAACTCCTCCACTACGGGTGCAGGATGTGGCCAATGCAGGAATGGCCAAGAGTCCCTCTATAGGCCCTGATTTAGAACGGAATTAATGGTGGGCATGGTCAATAAACTGCCTGCTTATGAGGCATTCGGCGATTTGGGGCCATTTGCGAGCTTCGTATATCAAGATTTATAGCGATTTTACCGGTTTAGAATGAGACATAGGAAGAGCTGACGTACAGATGACCACATATGGACGAGGAACTCTTCAGAAATAGACCAGCTATCAATTCCGGAAATATAGGGCTGGTTATGGGGAAAGAATGTATAGTCCTAACAATATACATAGCAAAACTTGTTTTACCAGTGTCACATAGTAGGCCAATCCATCTGGATCGGTTCCAAGTTTCCAGCGCCTTTGAAATCTTCCACTATGTCTGCCTGCTCGCTTAGAAGTACACGGTCTGCCTGCGACCCGATGTTGGCCAGCTCCCTCCACCGGGCCATATCTGCAGCGTTGCGCTTGTCCCCAAGAGCTTGGTCATTGTTGTCCCAGTGGCCCCTGGAAAACGCGATGAGAGTTGAAACGCGGTTATTGGGAATGTCAAATACAAGCGAGCAGATGGTGCCGGTCTCTTCAAGCCAGTTAACCTGCCATAGCTCTCCCGGGCGAATGCATTGGTATGTAGCTGCTTGGAAGTTATTGCGACCGGCCATTGGACCTCCGTGGATGGCGTAGACAACGCGGTCTTCGTTGTAGCACCACAGCTCGTATCGCCACTTTTGCGGGTTTCCCTGCGCGTCTTGGGCGTCGTAGTCGTAGAGCAGGTGGCGGTCGCGAATGTCGGTATCGAATGTTGAGTCTTTGAGGGAGGGCACGACAGGCATTTTGACGGAACTGTGCAATGGTGTTATGGCAATGTGGTGGCTAGTCCTTCAGTATGTTGTTTTGCCCAGGTTTGATAGGTATGATGCCATGAACCAGACTCTCCTGAGGTTCTTGGCTGGCAATTGACGTCCTGATGAGGTGGAAACCCTGGCTGGCATTTTTATACTCCACTTAAATTCCAGACGACGACCACGCCGGATACAATTGTTGATTGGTGCAACAGGCCAAATTGGCACCGGCATTACATTTTACAGGCTGTGCTGGTAAAGACATCGACGATATTGTTCAAATTGTCCGTCACGGTTCTGGTCCAAGGCCAACGATATCAAAGTCCGACCGGAACAAAAGGAATAGAGGTCAATACGGATAATTTTGTTCTTCGCTCAAAGGCGTGGAGGTCCATAACAATTCATTCCCTGATTTGCAAGTAATTCCCTTTGAAAAGTATTTCCAAGATGAATCCGGGTCTTGATCGCTGCTGCTGTTATAAGCGAAACCACCTCCATTTCATTATTACGTGTAGAGTTCAATCGAACCTTGAGAAATGCAGGGCAAAAAGGTACCGTCGTTTTGCATTATATTTGGTATACTTTGTCTTCCCATGTTGATCCAGGTAATCGACTTGGCTACGACAGGTCAAATGCAATATCGCGTATGGATGCAGCCAGGAAATAAGGGCACTTCCTCTTGAATCAGGACCTTCGCCTTCGCCAGACTATGGCATCGAAGATGGTCTAACAGACTTTGGAGTTGAAGGTTTATTTACGGAGATGGAAGGTTTAGATTGTTCTAGAATACGCGATTCCCTGTTAATATGGCTAAACGCTCTCCCGGTTGTAGCAGCTGTAGCGGTTAAATGAACTGTCCCACCCTCTACCACTGGAATGTTCTTCAGGCGAGACACGGCATGAAACTGCACCCAAGCCGGCATTATTTCGGCATGGCAGTGGGTCGTTTATTGAGTCTGGCACAGCTGTCAGCCTGTCACCCCGTTGAACAGTATCCACTGTGCCCTAATCAAGATCAACGGCCGCCAGACTACACTGGTTCTGGCATGGCTAGTGTCTGGGCCCGTTACTGAGTTCCTTATTCAGTCCCCTGGGCCATCTTATCATTGCTTCCTAATCGCTGACTGTGCTATTGCAATATTAACGGCCCCTTTGCGGATCCACTTCGGTCCTTGGGTCGGAATCCTCAGCACTGGGGATTCCTCTCGACTCAGTTTCAAACAAGTCTCCTAGCCTTACGGGGAAATTAACGGCATATTTTCTGGCAGGATGACACAGCACAGAACGGGGCTCTAGTTCCAGACCCTGGCCCTTGGCCATAACCCGCCGAACCCGGGCAGAGATTAAAATGCCGCGCTCCCCAGGACAGAGACAGAATCTGCCTTGTGTCTCATTGACAATAATCAGCATACCTTCAAGATGCGATTCTCTCGAGCAGCCTGTCAAGCAGGCATTCTAGCTGCTGCTGGTGCTGTTGCATCGGCATCGGGACTCAAGAACGGCGGATACGACTATATCGTTGTCGGGGGCGGCCCTGCTGGTATCATCACCGCCGAACGATTCGTCGAAGCCGGCAAAAATGTGCTGCTCCTTGAACGAGGTGTCGGCCCAACTGTGGCCACCGGTGCTAACGAGACTCTGCCCTGGAACCGCACCCTGACTCCGATTGATCTCCCCGGTCTGTCCGCCGACGTTGGCTCTCTTGATGTGTGGAACGAATACATATGCTCCGACACTGCCGGCATGGCTGCCTGTGTGCTTGGTGGTGGTGTCACTCTCAACTACATGGTCTTCGTGCACCCCTCGCAGCACGACTTTGACGACAACAAGAACTGGCCAGAGGGCTGGAAGTGGAAGGACGTTGAGCCTGCAGCCGACAGGCTCTACGAGCGCAACCCCGGTACCATCTTGCCCTCCGCCGATGGGAAGCGCTACGACCAGGGCCTTTACTCTGTCCTCTCCAAGTTCCTTGACAAGCTGGGCTGGAGGTCTGTCGACATGATCCGTGATCCCCACGACAAGCACCAGGTCTACAGCTACCCATCATGGAATATCCAGGACCAGGTCCGTGCTGGTCCGGTGCGCACTTATCTCCCTCTGGCCCAGAAGAGCAACAACTTCTCCCTGCGCCTAAACACCAAGGTCCTCCGTGTCGTGCGCTCTGGCAGCCTAGTCACTGGTGTTGAGGTTGAGACTCCCTCTGGCGCATCTGAGATCGTGTCGCTTGCTCCTAATGGCCGTGTTGTTCTCGCTGCCGGAGCCCTCTCCACCCCTCGTCTCCTTTTCAACTCTGGTATTGGTCCCAAGAAGCAGATCGAAACTGCTAAGAAGAGTGGAATTGCCGTTCCTCCCCAGCAGGACTGGATCAACCTCCCTGTCGGTGTTGGCTTGAAGGACCACCCCATCTTCACCATCACCACCAAGACTCCTGGTGACTTCGGCATCCCCGACTACGACGGCATCGTCAACGGTTCCAACACCAAGGACATCAGCCTCTACCGCAAGGGTAATGGACTTTTGACCCAGGGCAAGCACCGAATGATCTTCTTCTCCTCGAACGAGGTCCACGGACACACCCGCTACTTCCAGGGATCTTGTGCTCCTGACGAGGACTCCGTTCTTGAGATCAAGGCGTACATGACCCATGGCCTGACTTCCTCTGGTGTACTTGCTCTGGACGAGAAGCAGAACACCGTAATCGAGACTTCTCCCTACATGCAGACCGCTGATGATATCCTGGCTGCCCGCATGTTCGTCCAGTCGCTGATCGACGACTTCGGTGCACCAGACTCTGGATTTGAGCTCCAGGCCTCCCGCAACGTCTCTAAGATTCTAGCATCTCCATCTACGGGAAATCACTACACTACGAGTGCCAAGATGGGCACCGACGACGGCCGTAAGAACGGTACCTCCGTTGTGGACGTCAACACCAAGGTGTACGGAACAGACAACCTGGTAAGTCAATTCTACCGTCATTATATTTTGATTTTATACTAACTGAAGGTGAAGTATGTCGTTGACGGCAGCATCCACCCCGACCTTCCCACCGGCAACATCCAGACCACCATCATGGTTATTGCAGAGGCTGCGGCCGCTCGCATTCTGGCCCAGTAATAAGCCATTCCCAGCCAATTTTTATATCCCGCCTAAGATGAAGGCCCTTCCATTCGACGGTGCTAGGCTGCTTATTCATGCGGCATTCATTTTGCTCGGGTTCGTCGTAACCAACGTTGTATAGATGTGTTCTCATTTATTCCGTTCTCTGTAGTATATCTTAGCCTTTCCGTACTGGTTGCTAGAAGGCGTGTGGAAATTAACTTCTTTCTATTATCTCTCATGTGTCTTAATGTAGTTCCGAACGTACGTTGTTCTGCCGGCGACACTTCTATGCATAGACTGAAAGGCTTAATAGTAACGCCCGCCACTACTGATGATATTCAAACGACCATACTATTTGATTCCCAACTCTTGCAGGTCACTTTGACAATGGGAAACGGCCAACCCTCCACCTTGGCTCGTATCGGCCGAAGCCTCAACCTTGTTGGCGCCCTGCGACGAAGACTTCAGACCACTGTCGGCGAATACACCCCATGCACGACAGAAATCCATCTGCATTGCCAAGATGGCGAGCTTGGTCGTCATCAACTAGCGGTGAGTAGGCAGGCAGCGCAGTCGAGACTCATTGGATCATACTGACCGCTTCATTCTCTCCTTGTCGTCATCGATTGCGGGGCATACAAGGAATGCAGGGAGATTCACCAGAGCATATATTCTCTTGCGGAGCCCGGTCTTCTGTCCATCATTACATACCAGTCTGCCAGCCATGGATCCACGGTTCCTTGGTCAAAGCGAGTCCGCGGACTGGATGTCGCTGGGAACAGATATCAACTATGATTCAATCCCCGACACTACCTTTCCGGACAGCCACGATTCAGCAGTAATATGTGATTACGCAGGATCACTATCTAATGCCCAGGATGATGGTACCTCTCAGCCACCTGCAACACTCGACGCCGGGCCCCAACTGTCCGACTTCGAGGAGCATGCCATGGAAGGCTCCCGAGATCACGAACCCCTCATCGATTGGAACTTTTTCGACATTTGGTTCGCTCTATAGAGTGCTATGCCGGATTCTTCTTCGACTGAGTTGGCTCAAGAGCTCTGGGGCAACGATTTTACTGAGGCTATTACAGAGGCTACCAACACCCGTCGCAGTACAGAACCTCAGAACGTGATCACCAATACGCATTGGAGATTTGAAGAAGCCGAAATGCCTTCATTGGATGCCATTGGTGCTTCACCAGATGGGTTATATTACTGTCCACGTGAAAACTGCAATCACACGGGGTTTCAGCACAAGTCGCTTCTTCGGTGAGTATCCCCCCCCGGGGGGTTTGATACAGCTCTCTAATAACATCCAGAAAACATTTAAAATGGCACGAAAAGCCTGTCAGGTGTCATATGTGCCCATGCACTACCGTTGACCAGCGGGACATGCGGAGGCATTTTGAGACTGCCCATAGCGCATGGGCTAGGCGGCATTGGAAGGTGCAAGGCCAGGTATCTTGCCAGATATGTGGGAGGTCGTTTACTCGAGAATATAACCTTTACCGTCACCACAGAGACAAACATGAAGGGAGGTTAGGAAAATAGTTAATGATAACAAGATTGCTACGCCGATACATTATTCAGGCCGTAGGCTACACATTAAAAGAGAAGCAATAACGTTCATCTTACTAGATGGATTCCCATTCAATTGTTCAATTCAAGGACTAAGAAGCTAAGCATATACTAGCACGCCACCATCGTCTGAATCGAGACTGAGGTCCAGCTCCTCTTCGGTATCTTCACCGGGTTCATCGTCTTGTACCTGTTGTATGCCAATAGGATGAGCACGGTGTGTCTCTGTGATTCCTGTTCTAGAGTCTGGGTGCCAGCGGCTCGATCGTGAGCGTTCCAAAACTTGGTGAATAATTTGCTCGCGAAGGTCTTGCGTTACCTGGCTTAACAGCTTCCTCTGCAGCATGGCGTCAGGGTCGTCTTTGGTGAACTTTTGCACATATGGAGGGCTCCAGGCTGTCCAGATCTTACAGTGCGATGAAGGCACAACCATGCGGGCTGGATGATACTTGAAGTACAATTCGCAACATAAACACGCCGGCTTACTGCAGGCGATAAATCGGTCGTGGTCCACGAAAGAAAGCCGCTTCTTATAAAAGTGTTCCAGTAGCTGCACTTCTGCGTGAACCCGCAGATCTGGACTCTGGTACTGGGATCTGAACGTGTTGAGAATTCCAGAGGTCTTGTTCATGTAGATCAGACCGTCTTCAATAATCGCTTTTTCAGCATCGTCAGGCGGGAACATGCGTTTGACGATCCCGTGAAGGTTTGTATGGGAATCACACACTGGCGGAGGCACAGGACGAAGAGGGCTCATTGCGCAGACGTCGTACGCTTCCAATAAATAGCCCAACTGGCTCGCATCTTCGAGGAGGGCTTTTGGTGCCCGTACGTGGTGGGCAAGCCTCCCCATGTAGTGTCGAACCAACTCAAACGATGAACGTCTGGCTTCATAACCCAGGCTTCCATTTTCGTAGCTGGCCCAGCTTTCAAGCTCGTTCATATACAGCGAATGGCGGTTCCTGTATGCAAAGGCGCACAGCGGAATATTATCTCTGTGGTCAATCACCTGCTCTAACCATCTGAGCAAGTGCTGGGCTTCAAATCTATTAGATACTCGTTCCCAAAAACTCAATCGGTGCGAAAATGGTCATACCTGTTTCCGAGCTCTGCTCCAGGAGCGTTGAAACGCTTCTCTGCGCCTCTCTTCGGAGACATTTGGCTTCATCCGTGATACGGTGGGCTGCGAAGTCGGCGCAGTAGATAATAAACTGAGATTTTGCGCGGGCCAGACCAGAGCTGGGAACAGTGTCTGCGTCACGCAGAATTCTGAGGGCTTTCTTGACAAAGGCGACTATCCTTTCACTCTCCTTGTTTGAGGCTATCCAAAACCGGTAACAGGTGAGGCTGTCCTCCAAGGCGATTGCAGTACAAGAATCTCCTCCTTTCTTGAAGTCGCATATGTAAGAAAGGTTCGAGAGAAACCTTCGCCTGTGGGCCTGGCCAGCATCGCGGCTAGGGGGTTGGGACGTGTGTTCGCCGCGAGTCTGACCCAATGCTTTCAGAAGGAATAGTGGCTCGTAAAAGCGGGCGAGAAGCCTATCATATGGATTGAGCCTGGGGCGTAAAGTAGCCGTGGGTACAAGCTCGAGATGCTTATTTGCTGTCATATTTTCTCGATTGAAATCTTAATTGTCTGGTTTTCTGACAGGTAGCCATGTAGAGGAAACCGGAGGAATTTAAACCTATCCCTCGGACTGAGAATCGAGTTCCCTGTCAGGTTGACTCATTTCAAAAACATGACTCTTTCTACAGGTCTCATGTAGGGCGGTGGTCTCGCTGTGGACAATTGGCAGAGTAGTAGGGTATTCATGCGAGAGGCCATCACTGCAAGAGGCCGCCCATGCAAAAGTCCCAACAGTTATGCAAGAGCCATGCAAGAGGCCGACCACATAAAACGCATTTGTGCAGGACACTGCCATCGTAGAGTGCGCGGTGCCAATCATATCTTACCAGGGGTCTATTTTCGTATTTTTGGGCGCTTTGATGACCGTTTAATCAAATTTTCTGCCGATAGCTGCCCAGAGCTGCGCGAGTCCGCCGTCTTCATGCACATGTACAATGCTGGAGGCCGACTTCGAAATGACTGTAGTGTTTTGACTCGGAGCGCCTTGCGCCACATCTCTGTCCTTCGCCATCCTTCCATACAATGGAGGCGGCACTACTTAAACACGGGAATGCAGAGTGGAAATCAATAGCAAAAAGCACAATTAGAATCATTCATCCCCCTTGATTAGATCCATTTTCAAAATGACTGTGTCTTCGGCCGAACAGCTCCAAAGTGGTCGGTGCTCAATCACACTCCTTTTGCTGTTGTTGTTAGATGCTGACCAGGTATATAGACCATACCCTGGCATATCACTTGAGCTTGCTGAGCCTTGACAGCTCGAGTAACCAGAACGAAGAGTCCTCTGTAGGTCCTGTGTTTACGGCCTCTGCTCTCAACCAATCCAGAGCAGGTCCATTGCAATACAGCCTCCTGGGAGGTGTCAAGAAAGTTACAACCACTTCTCCGTACCCAGAAGAGGCTTTTCTGGAACAGGACCCTCGACTCTTTTTCAATGTGGCTGCACCATCGAGTACCTTCATCTGCGGCTCCCAGGGCTCGGGGAAAAGTCATACCTTGTCCTGTATACTGGAAGGATGTCTGATTCCCTCGAGGGCAGGCGAGCTCCACAGGCCCATGACAGGTGTCGTTTTTCACTATGATACTTTTATCAGCGACAGTGGCGGCTCACCCTGTGAGGCTGCATTCCTTGCATCGCACTCTAGCGTCGATGTCCGAGTACTCTGTGCGCCAACCAATCTTGAAACAATCAAGGTAAGGTGGAACCACACATACAAGCGTCGCTTATTCTAACACACAATTTAGAGAACCTACGCTAGGTTCAACATCCAGGTGAAGCCCTTGCTAATAGACCAGGCCAATTTAAACACCAAGCGCATGTTTGACCTCATGGCAGTTGGCCAGGGCCATGGTCCGGCTCCTCTATATGTGCATACTGTTCAGCGGATTCTAAGAGAGATGCGCATTTTGCAGCAGAGAACAGGATCTCAATTTGACTACGGAGAGTTCAAGCGGAGGGTCCTCAATGCCGATCTCCTTCCAGGCCAGCTCGAGCCTTTGAAGCAGCGATTGGACACTTTAGAGAGCTTCATGCCGCCTCAGCAGGCAGTCTTGCCCAAGTCACAGAAAAAGAAAATGGCCGTCTCCAACAGTACAGGCTCCAACTGGACACCCAAGGTAAGAGGCCAACAAGTTCGAAAACATAAACCCAGTGCTAATTGATAAATCCAGCCTTCGCAGTTGACAATCGTCGACCTCTCCTGCCCCTGCATTTCCCCGGATACAGCCTGCTCGCTTTTCAACGTTTGCTTTGGAATATTCATGGAGCAGGACACCGAAATCGGCAGAGTAGTGGCCCTGGATGAAGCACATAAGGTTCGTATCTATTCAATCTCCTCTTGTTTAATACTGCTGATGGACTCCACAGTACATGAAAGACTCGGTCGAGGCTCGGACCTTTACAGATACTCTCCTCTCGACCGTCAGGCTGCAGCGTCACCTCGGTGCTCGTATCCTAATCTCCACTCAAGAGCCGACGATTTCGAGCGATCTTCTTGGTCTGTGTACAGTCACCATCGTGCATCGATTTACATCGCCAGCATGGTTACGCGCGCTAAAGAGGCATGTGGCGGCAGCTGGGGTGGAGGTAAAATCTCGTGAAGGACTACAGGCAAACAACGAGGATGAAGCAGAATACTTAGGCGCATCCAGGAACTCGTCGCTGTTTCGTCAAATTGTCCATCTTCGAGTGGGCGAGGCCCTGTTGTTTTCGCCCAGTGCAATCGTTGGGGCTGCGTCGGAACAGGTGCATACACTCGGCGATGGATACATGGTCATCAAGGTCAGAAACCGGCTGACTGAAGACGGTGGCAGAAGTGTTATATCGTCTTGAATGATTTTTATAAGTTTCTATCAGATAATGCAACACACTCGTTATTGATTGTTGTATCAGATGAAAGCACCCACATACCTCGGTATTTTGTAATGCCAAGGGCTCCATTTATTCCATTATTCCATTTAATCCTAATCCATTATTCCATTCAAATACTTTTCCTCTTCATCTAACATCAACTATCCAGCATGGATCAATCAACGGCCGTCCTCCTGCTGGTGTTTTCCCTGCCATGCCTGGTTCTCTCCGAACATCGATCTCGCAGCCACGCCGGCACCGTGGCATTCAAACTACTCTCGTCCCTCGCTTTCCTCCTTGGCCCATTCCTCGCACCGGCGACAGAATGGACCAGCTATCGCATTGCAATCGTGATCGGGCTGCTGTTTTCTCTTGCGGGTGACTGGTTCCTGCTGCCGTCTCGAAAGGACTTCGACAGCCCTACTCAACAAGACGTCACGGTCTCGTTCCAGCTCGGTGTCGTCGCCTTTGCAGCTGCTCATATTGCATATATAATAGCCTTTGTCCAGCTACCACAGGACAGCTCAGTTCCTGTTCTTCTTACTGTCTTCATTGCAACTATGCTGCTCGCAAGATGGCTGGGCGTGATATACCCACCTCGTGAAAGCTCGGCGATGCAGAACGTGCTGAACTTGTCTATTCCGTCTGATATGAAGCCATTGGTTCTGATCTATGCTGCCATCATCAGCTCCATGTTCGCCACTGCCGTCTCGACCGGCCTGACGAGCGATGGGGTCCCGCTCCACGCGGTCGGTGCTGCGATGTTTGTTGTTAGCGACGTGTTTGTTGCGAAGAATGCGTTTGGGCAGACGCCTCCCCAGCAGCGTGGATGGTTTAGAATTGCGCTTGGATATGGCCTTTACTTTTGGGGGCAGGTGGTTATTGCTTGGACAGCGACGCTGTAGACTACTGTCATTGACCTACATTATTCTGTCGCATCTCAGTTGCCAATAGCTCCAATATTGGACTACTCGAGCATCTTCGTTGTGTTGGAGCATACGGTGTAAATAAAAAACTGGTATTTCATTTCAACTCTCTACCGCAGAGCGATTATTGTTCGTCGGCGTAATCCTTACCATCTAAATATATTCAGCTCTAAGATATGGTATACTTCACGATAAAATACTAAACAGTCTTAGTCCATCCTCCTATTTCGAGCTGCGCTGCTCAAACTGCACGCGCTCGATCGAGGGGAGATACTTTCGTCTAAAGTACCAGCCAGACAGCACCACCAGAACAGTAAATATCATAATCTTGACGCGGTCGCCCAGACTGAGGTCATCCAGCTTGGACAGTGGCGGAGCTGCGGTGCTCTCTCCCTGCTCCTTCTCCCACTCCTCGCATACACGCTTGAACAAGGCCGGCTCGTCCGTGATAATGCCATCGACTTGGTTTCGAATACCCCACCGCATCAGGTTCGGCGCGTTCACCGTCCAAAGGTACACCGGACGACCTGCGTCGCGCACCTGGTCTAGGAATCCGCGACCGAGCGGGCCCATTACGACTTGCTGGTTCACGTTGAATGAGAACTGGGGTACCTCCAAAAACTCACGCGCATAGTCCAGATGCGCTGCAATCAAGGCGATCGCATACTTAGGGAGATATTGGTCCCGGTGGGGGAGATAGCGCGCTGACCAGCAGCCTAGGACGATGCGCTGATGCCACTCTGGCCCACCGGCGGGCATGGGGACCGACTCGATTGTCTCGGCGATGCGTCGCATGATGGTCTCCGGATCATTCGTCATCTGGCGAGTGGGTTAACTCTGGGCTGTTGTAACAGCGCACAGATCTTACCTTGATGTCAAGCAACGCCCAGAGCTCCTCGCGCCCTGGCTCCCGAAGGTACTCCAGAATGTCGAGCAGGCGCGGCATGGGTGTATGCGGTTCTTGTGTTGTACGTAGGGTACTCAAATATTCCCAATCACAGTCACCGACTTTTTTGTCAACACCATAGCAGCGTTTCAAGGTGGGGTCCTGATCAGGTCAGCTCTCTTCTCTCAAATGAAGCGCACTTCTTACATGGGACAAGACTACGACTCCATCGCGCGAGAGGTGAAAGTCAAGCTCAAGAGCATGAGTACCTGCGCGCACGGCGCCATCGACAGCGATGAGAGTGTTTTCGGGGAATTGGCCCTTGTAGCCCCGATGCGAGATGATCTGGGGCAGGCGTCTCTTTTGGTGGGAATGCACTGGAGCAAGTCAGCCAGAGGAAGAACGACGCTTCCTACAGGCAGATTCAAGGGACAACCGACGAGCAGAGTTGGGGGACGACTGGATATCGATGTCGCCCATGGTGAGTGAGTGTTATGAAGGTGGAGAGTCGGTCAGTGAGTGATGAAGCGCTCTTTCTTTAAACCTGCGCTGATCGCGTGCCTGGCTGCCTCAGGCCTATTCAGGTACTCAATTCCGTCCCGAACTCCGCGCGATCCGGACTTAACGCCGTAACGTGGCTAGGCACCAGGGTCAGCCACAGCCACCCAGCCTCGGGGCGTAACTCCGCCGCTCCGGTTTTCAAGAATAGCTGAAGACCATAAGGTATTCTGATGCTGTACTTATTCTTATGGTGATACCATACCTTGTGTATACTTCTCTGAGGCTAGAGCCGCTCCACTGCTCGGTGTAGTTGCTGTTGACAAAATGTGCCGATATATATATTTTGACCGAGCGAAGGCCAGCATCCACATGTTACTTTTTTCTATCTGAACAGCACAAAAATACAACCTTCGATGTGCTCGCAAGATGCTTAACTACAACAGGTACGGAATAATTATTCTAAATTCCTGAAGACAGGAAAATCTGTGCACTTACCATGGTAAGTTATGTTGCAGTACGGGGAGTAGTTATGTACGGCATAGATGACTGATGAGTTGCATTTACTTATGCAGAGGTTAGTCCGGCGTAGATGTCATCCCGGCGTAGTCTTCAGTCTCGTCATCGCGACACAACACAGCGACGATCATCGCGTAAACATCCAGCTTCCTCATCACCCTCATCACCCTACTCTTGCGCCAACCGTCCGGAGTGAAATCCAGATCATCGATAATCGTGCTATCCGCTCCAGTAGTCGATGCCTTATTCCCTTGTGCACCCATCCATGCTGAAATGATGGGAAGGTCCTCTCGATTACAGACTTGTCAAAAAACCTTGAATATGTTGATAGAAACAACGATTAAGCCAACGCTATCTATTGAGTATGATACAGATTATGAAAATTATTAACCAAAAATCGCCCACACCTAAGGCCGATTCAACTGTTCGCGACGATAGAAGAGAAGGAAGCCAAAGCTGGGCAAAGTTAGTATAATAGTGTAAGCACAGGACGGGGAATATACTGACCTCGCCAGGAGCTGGAAGAAGAGAGAAATCCAGAACCATGCATTACCAACCTTGTCCACTGAAGTGCCAACATTCGGAGAGATACCTGCTGGTCCCAGGTTATTGGGTGCAAACCCGCGTGCACAGATCGTTGCGATAGACCCAAGGGCCTGCGCGGCGATGAGGACGAAGCAGACATGGACTCTTGTCAGGGTCTGCAGGAGTATCATTCCGAGTCCGACTTGCTGGATTTCGTCCAGAAGTCCAAGCCATAACCACAGACATCGAGATGCGATAGCCCCCGACGTGAGACCGCCAGCCCATGGGAGATAATGGCCGATATTTGACGTCCCCCACCAGGTCTGCGCCCAGCGAGGAGCACCGACGCTGAGGCCAAAGACGGGCAGAATCCAGCTGTGCTCCTTGGCCAGGAAACGGAATAGAAGCATCAAGACAATCCAGAGAACAACGAAGAATACAACGACGAGGACTGCCACTTGCCATGTCTTCGCATGCTGGGATGACCAGAGGAAAGTCCAGTTGCGTCCAACCGCCGCTGCGAGAAACCAGTTCTGGATGATGACCATGAAAAAGAACCAAAGGACAATGCGCCGGCGGAGGAGGGAGGTATAGAAAAAGAGGATCTTTCCGGGGGCTTGACGGTAGTACTTGGGCAGGCCCAGAGCAAGAAGCGCGCCGATAACAAAGCACACGAAGGCGATGGGCATAACCACAGCTGTGAGTCTCCAAGAACTCAGCGCAGCTGTAGAAACACCACCGACCTCCACTCTCGTAACCCTGGAGCTCCAGAACCACAGAGCTACAGTGTAGAGCTGGGAGAGACCCTGGATCAGACTGGCCCGGAAGACCCAGTCCTTCACGGGGACAGCCCCCTGGTCGCCGAAATTGAGCGCGAAGAACAAGGAACCGCTTGAAGATGCAGCAGAATAGACGCCTGCTGCAATATTCTGTGCCCATGCACGGCCCACAGACGAAGCACCAAACGGTGATACACCCAAGACGATGAATGCGAGCGAGTATATGAACCAGGGAACGCTCAGGACAACCACCGACGGAAAGCGATAAAACACAAACCACCAAGCAATGGAAGAGAGGCAGTAGATCGCCGCTATAACGTACAGCTTGATGGCAGCCTCACCCACCTGGCCAACCAACAGGGTTACCTGGGACGAGTTGGTTGCAATGATCTGGCCGAGACCCAGGAAGAGGGCGTACACAGGCCAGTTCCCGATGCGCCATCTCATGAATCTCTGGATTGCCATGGGTCTTTTATACCCTAACCGGGCAAGCCATTGATCGATGTCATCCGTACCGTCCGAGTCCTGTTCTTCGGCGCCCTGAGATACAGGGTTGTAGGCATGGTCCAGACCTGGGCTAGGCAGAGGGCGTTCTTTTGGTTGCTTCTTCAACTGCGCATCGGTGTACATGTCGAAAAACTTGCGCTCGCTCTTCATGAGATATACTTCGATGCAGTAATCCGTGCCCGAGTTCTTTTTGTTCAGGTTGGTGAGTAGCTGTTCGAAGCGCCGAGTGAAGTGGCCCATGCTGTCAGTAAACGTCGGGTCGACCTTTTGCAGCTCGAACACAGGCTGGTCATGGTCCGCGACAACAGAGGGCAAAGAGAGGGTAGATACGTTTTGTCGGCCAAAGACGGGGTTGCTCCCAAGCTCCAGTGTCCTTCGGGGCGAGTCAACGCTTGTTATGCTGGCGTCGTCAGGCGAAGTCTGACCGGGGGGTCTGAGAGACGTAGTAACTGCTGTCATGGCTTCCTCATGAGAGATATAGTTCTCCTGCGCCGCGCCAGTAGCATCTTCCTCAGCGTCAGTGGTGTCACCCTCGGCCCGCTGTTCGAAGATTTGGCTGCTGGTGAGAGATTTTTTGCGGAGACGCCTTCGGCCGTCTTGCCCTGGTCCAGTCCTCTGACCGAGTGATAGTTTACGTCCTAGCATGCTGCTGTTCCTGTTGCCTTGGGCTGCTTGGGCTGCTTGAGCTTCAGATGCCTGCATTGCCTGAGCTTCGGCAGCCTGTAGATCAAGAAGCGAGGGCATTGGTGACCTCATCGGCGGCGTACGCAGACCCTCTGAATTTGGCTGGAGGGACATGGGACGCATCATTGATGATTGCCGCAAGCCCTGCATGTCCCAGTCGCCCTGGGACTCGGGTCGTGGCCCGGTTACTGTTTCCTGGTTCTTTGTGTGATGGATCTGGATCGATGTGCGCTGTAACGTTTCCAGCTTTTGGACCCAGTCGAGGACAGGAAAGCGCTGCTTGGCCGAGTTTGCACGCATCTCTGCCCTGGTGCTCTGGGAAGAGTCCAATGCCGATTTAATAGCGGTCCTCAGCTGGTGCATGAGATGGCGCACCGAGTCCGACTCGACAGTATACCACCAGCCAGGCATCTGACCCAGTCCGCCAATGCGAGAACCGATTCCGAGTGCGCCCTTGCGACCGAATTCAACTGCTATCAAACCAAACGGCTCATCGCGCGAGGGGATCAGGGCGAACTCAGCCCCGGAAAATATATACGGGGGGAGCACTGTAAACTCTGGCTTAGAGAACACACGACCGGGGAACATCTCCATGATTCGTTGCAGTTTTATAGCGGCAAGTCTGCCGTAAAGGTCAATAATAGGCCCAATGCAGATTAACTGTACCTGAGGCCTCGAGGACAAGACTGCTGGTATCACGTCTGCGATTAAATCGACACCCTTCTGTTTCGACCAGCGGCCGACAAACACCAGCAAGTCTGCGTCGGGGTCCTCATTCAGACCAGCCCATCGTTGCGCCTGCAGCTTGTCATGGACGGATTCGTTATGAGATTGGACAGCCACTTCCACGTTTGAGTTGTTGTCCACCGCTGCTGTATCAGATGGATCAGGGTTTGGCAGACTTCCAATCTTGCCCAAACTCCAGAAGATTGGATATCGGGCCCACGAACGCTGCCCATACTTGTCAGAGACACCCACTGCCCCAAAACCACGTTGATGCCATCGCAGATAGCTAGCACCGGCGTGGAGGAGGTTGAACACGTTGCCAAATTGACAGTATTTGGTTGCTGTTTCGACCGGAAGATTGAAAACAGAACAGACTTCCTTTTTCTCCTGCTGAGTCCTCAGCGCCCAGAGACCTTGGAACTCGGCGTTGTGCAATGACAGGCAAACCGGGATAGTGCGTTCCGGTAGCAGGTAAAGAGGTGCCAGGCAGCCGTGGAAATCGTTGATATGGTACAGGTCAATCGAGGGCAAGCGTCTGATGGCCTCTGCGATACACTGGTTCCAGGCCGAGTAGTAGATTGCGCTGTCCAGATCATCCATACGAGGAGGATACGGCTCTGCCTTGGTCTGATTCCTAAAGACCGGAGCATCAAGCAGGACGTAGGTGATATTATCCACCACATGATACTGCACGTTTATCAAGTAAGGCGTGTCCAAGACGTTCACTACAAATGGTTCGGTTGGCGTGTCCTGAGGGTATTCAATATCCCCAACGCATGGAACCACCCAGATCAGGTTCTGGTGTTTTAGATTCTGCGACATGAGCTGTGCCATCACTCCCAAGCCACCGATCTTCACTTTTATCTTCCAGTCCGAGATGTCATATTCCATAGTGGCAATCAATACTGTGCGCCGCTGCGAGGAAGCCCCAGCAGCCCCAGCAGCAGCTACGTCGGCTGAGTTGGCGTTTTCTGCCAGGTTGATCTGCGAGGTACTGGCACCAATCTTCTCCCTCAGCCGACGGTAGAATACCAATGGCGCCTTATCACTGATCGTGTTGTTACCGTCTTTGTTGAGCTGGACTCGGTAGAAGCTGCGGATGAAGATAAAGACGCCAGCTATGCCCATAAGAATCGGAACAACCCAGAGGAGGATGAAAAGGGCGAGCTGGGCCCATGCAGATCCAACAGGGACAAGCTGGTAGTTCAGATTGGCATCGTTGAGAGAAATCGTCCATCCGAGATGCGGAAACGGAGGCAGCCTGGTGATGTTGATGACATTGGATGAGAGATACGACGGAGGCAGCTTCTGCACGACAGACGTGTTGCCAACATCGCCCAAGACCTCTGTGGTATCGGGCGTGCCGTCCTCGTCCTTCCCCCAGACGTTGAGCTGTCCAATGGCCGGCCACTCGTAGACAAAGTCGTACAGCCAGCGAGCCGTCTTGGTGTCGTAGGCCACCTCGTTGTCCAATCCACCATCGTATCCGTACTGGTTGTATGGACCGTTGAAATACAGGTGAGGAAATCGGCGAGCTGCATTGTCTTCCCAGCCAGAGTCACCTTCCAGGGTATAACTGCTGCTGCCCGTCAATCTGGAGAAGTATTGCACGCGGATATGCGTTCCTGTCCACTGCCCCTTCGTGTCCTCCGTATTGACAGTCGTGTTGCCTCCCTCGTAAGTCTCCCATTTGGACCAGGTTCGACCAAAGTCAGCTGTGTACCGGAACTGGTCAGCCCCTGCAGCCTTGTGCTGGACGTAGTAACTGTCGCCAGATTCGTGCACCAGGCTGGAGGAGTAGTTGGCAAACGTGGTTACCAGCGGGTTCTCGTGAGTGCCAACGCGCAGCAGGAACTTGTCGGTCGAGTTGGTGGAACCAGCAGACGAGGTGACGTTTTTAACGGTGAGCTGATGGATTCCATGATGGAGATTGTTTAATGTTGCAGACCAAGTCCACACTGTCGGTATTTCTCCTACATATTTGCTGTTCGTCGTCCGGGCATCGACTTCGGTGCACTTGACGCTTGACGTGTCCAGCGTAGCGTTGACACCTTTCTCTGTCTTGGAGTCTAGGACGACGGCCTTGGTGATGCTATCGCAGGTCATATTCTTGGAATACCCGAGCTGAATGGGAATGCTTTCACCGGAGTCCTCTGCACTGGAGATTATCCGAGCATCATGTCCAGGCCGGAACTCAGTGACTGTAGGGCCGGCCTCGACGAAGTCGCTGGCCTTGACATAGGCTCGATACTCCCATGGAAGCATCTTCATTTCCTTGACGCATCCGTACTCATTGTTTGGACCATCTTCGACGGTGAGGTCGTCATATGGATAGAACACATTCCTGAGCTTCGTGCCTGACTTGAACGGGGACAACAAAGCCTTCTTCTCGTCGCTGCAGTCGCCGCCATATGTTTTTGTTTTGTTTCCATTTTGATACACAAGCCACATCGTCTCATTCCCCTGGCTGGCCTCCTTTTGGACTTCGGGGAAATAGCCTCGCAACACAGACCACAGACCCGTGACAGTCGGGGTGTCAGACGAACCAGGAAGATAGATATCCTCTGTCAGCTGTGAGAGAGTTCGAAGATAGAGGCCATCCTGGGCTACTGGGTAGTGGTCTCGGATCTCGAACATTCGCTTCATAATGTTCCGAAGGGGATGGGCTGGGTTCCGCTGGTCGTACGTGATGCTGATATCGTTGCAGCCAACTCGTCCCTTTTCCACTGGGAAGTCATAGAACTTTTCTGTCTCAAGATTGAAGCAGCCATTTGTCCACCAGGCCGTCTGGGACGTCATGGGCTGTCGACCGAACATGTAGTTATCCGCAGTGGCATCAAACACGTACATTGCCTGCTCTTCACCCCACAGGATGAGAGGGACCCCTGGCAGCTCCAGCGAGATAATATACAGACCCAACAGGTATCTCTCTGTGCCATTCTCCACGGCTGGCCAGCGAAAGTTGTCCTGGTTAGAAACCCCGTACATATGCCGGGGATCCAGCTCCCCGGTAAATGCATTTAAAAAGTCATTCGTTTTGAGCATCTCGTTCCACGCCTCAATGAAGTCAGTGGGCAGATCATGTCCAGCAACGAGGTTACCGTCCATCCCCAAGAACCGCGTCATAGACCGGTATATAGTGTAGTGAAAGGCAGAGGCATCCAAAGCCTGCAAGCCATCGTCTCTGAGGAAGTGCGAATCCGAAGTATTTTTCAACTTGGCACCCTCGCTTGCAGAGTCTGGACGTTGATCCGGTTGACGCCCGCGACCGAGATAGAGACTGCCAAAGGTGTCGCCAGACGTGATCTCGCCGGGGAGGAAGAAATTGTGCTTGCCGTACTTTTTTGCGCACTCGCGGTACTCTGCTATCATCTCGCTCAGGGGCTCGAGGGTTGCCTGGACACTCTTATCAAACCGGAAGCCGTCGATATCGAGACTCGCGATCTGAATGCAGGAGTGTCGGGTGAGCACATCACGAACCGGCTTATGCCATTCACGCAGGCGGTCCTGCACCGATGCAAACTTGGTGAGCTGACGCTGCCAGTCAGGGAAGTTTCCAAATGCTTCCAACTCGCCGTACTGATCGAAGTCGCTGTTGTAGCAGCCATTCAGCTGCTCGACACCTTGGTCTGTGAGCGGAAAGCCCTCCTCCTCCCAGAATCGGGGATAGTGGCATGATTCATTGTAATCGTTGCCGAAGCTGAAATCGGCATATTGTCTATCAGTAACCCACTGGACTTCGTATTCCTGCGGGCGGAAATCGGCCGAAGCGTTCAGGTAGCCCTTGAACCCGACGAGGTTGCTCATTCTGTCCAAGTTAGCTTTGAGTAGCTGCAGATGGGGGAGCAGCGTACGTTGAAATAGTATTGTCGACCACAACATACATGCCCCTGTCGTGGATTTCCGAGATTGTCCGCCGCCAGTCTTCCAGTGTGCCATGGTGCATGTCCAGCAGCGTTGTGTCAACCGGCGAGTACCCGTCGTAGGCCCATGGTAGATTCATTAAATACGTCCCTGCAAAGTAGATGACCTGTCCGGATTAGTTATTGTAGGGCTTCGGAGCGTATTGACACACCTTAAATCCCATGCCCTGTATATAATCCAACGTGTCCACCAGGCCGTCGAGGTCGCCCCCGTGACGCATCTGATTAGAGTGCAGCACTTGCTCGAACTCCGTCCCATTAATATTATCATTCAGAGGATCCCCGTTTGATATGCGATCCAGGAATATTGTATACGTGGGCAGCCGCCAGTTGTCTGGTGACGGGTGGTACTTGTGGTCCGGCCATTCTCCCCAGTAGTCGATTGGGCCCTCGGCAGTTTTGTTCTCGTTGAGGTTATAATCGACGAACGATTCGTCGTAGGGCCAGCAGAAGGCACAGGCGCTCAAAAGCGAGAGAACGAGGAATGTTGAGCGCTGCATCTGCAAATGTATACAAGCGCCGCCAACCAAAAGCGCACGACCTGACCGTCAAAGCAAGAGAAATAACATGAGCAGTAAGAAACCAGTGTGATGAACAAGAGAACAGACAGCCTTGCGACTTGAAACACGGCGACGAGCAGCGAGGCTCTTATCGATGATGTGCTATACTGGTAGACCCTCTATCAGACCCACAGCTCAGATTTTGTCAATCCACCACGAACTGTTTCACCGGCGCTGGCTGGCTGCGTTTTGGGTCTCTGTCTCACCCAACTAACCTGAAACCCTTAAACGTGCATTACCTGATTCCAGTTTCTTCTACGGTCCACGCTGGGAGCTGCACAGGCAGGCTGTGACTTTTCGAAATTCGAAGTGCATGCCCTCTACCACGGAGTTTTCCATGTACCCACAAATGCCCATTGAAACTGAAACTATTACAACCTAATAATTAAGTCAAACATCACACAGGACAGAATTTACACTATCCATGGCATCCCGACCTACAGAGACGGTGTCTTACCGTCATCTTGGCAGAGAGCTTAGTGTGCCACATATACATGAATCCAGTAGTCATTTGCTAATTATAGAGAAGGCCAGGAGATTTGCGAGTCTAGAAGGCCGATCCACGAGCTCTGCCAGACTACGAGCCTGTGCGTACCTGCAAATGCCGTCCAGCACCGCTACTTCTGTCTGTCCGAGCACCACGGACGTCACTCGTAGGCTGGTCCACACTGCCCCAAATAGCCAGACAATGCTAGCGACATAATTAGAAATGCAGATGTCATACGGTGCGGTAGGGCACGCTAATTGGAATGCCCCACTGCACTTGGATCCCCTACGATAGCCTCTCTCCGACGGCGGCGCTGGACCAGGGTGTCGATAAACCGAACGATTGCCAGAACAAGGCCAACCGAGAGCACCGCAAGAGCGACGCTGAAACCGCGACGGTAGAGGGGATTGTCGTCTGCACGGAAGATCTGAGCGCCGTAGATACCAGCGATGTTGGCGTTCATGATAACGCTGACGCGGAGGGCAGTTAGCATGGAGAGCATTCATGCAGAATAAGCTGCTCGACTTACCCGGCCATAGCGAGCGCACGCTGTTCGGAATCATCGCATACAAGCGATAACCACGCGATGTTCAGTGGATGGGAGAATGTTCCAAACGTCTGTGTCCAGACGACGCCGAAGTAGCGAACTCCGCGCAGCGAGACGTCGGTGAAGGTGCGATTGAAGATATAGCCCACAAGATGGCAAAAAAAGCCTAGCATAACGGTCTCTCCGCGACGATTGCTGCAGGACAAGTTAGCTGGAGCTGACGGCTCATACTTGGTGAACTCACTAATGGTCTGACACCCAGCTGAATGCAAACGAGACTGGGACCTGCAAAAACAGCCCAACAGCGGCCATGGCGTTGCTGACCAGACTGCCGAAGCCAAAGCTAGTTACTATAGATGGAGCATACGTGTCAAATGCGCGCTGGGGACCATTGTTGCATAGAGTGATCAGGAAATGGACCCAGATCCGCCAGTTCAGGAACTGAATCAGTCAGAGACAGCCATCAGAGGAAGGTTTCAGACTACACTTACCGCTCGCTTGAAGGCATCAGCACCAATCTTGCGCTTCTTCTTACCCTTGTTGGGGTCATCGAGCAGGACCCGTGTTTGCAAGATGTGCAGCTCCCGATCAGTGAACCAGGAGACCGTTGGCAAAAACGTGCTGTGGGGGTTCTTGAAGGAGTCGAGCAGGAAAAATCCAAAGATAAAGCCAGAGAAGACAGTAAAGGCACCCATCAATGCGAAGAGCCAGAACCAGCCAGGCTGCCCGCCTACCCCCCGCATGTGCAGAATGCCGTACGCCAGCAGCTTCGCCGAAGCTTGGCCAAGCTGGTTTCCAAAGTAAAAGACCATCACGCGTTTTGCAGTCTCATCCCTGGTATACCACGTGGAAAGAGTCCATAGACCACCCGGGATAAAACCAGACTCGGTAATGCCGAGGAGGAGGCGAGTTGCAATGAAGGCACCGTAGCCGCGTTGGAAGGCCTGGAAAGTGCTGACAATACCGAAGAGGAACAGCTGCATGGTAAGCCATTTCCCTGGTCCAACACGGTAAAGAATCATGTTCGACGGAATCTCAGTCAACACAATACCAAGAGACAGCATTTGCTGGCCGACGTTGAATTGGTCTTGGTTGATTCCAACATCCTCCATGAAATCATCCGTGATGGCGTTGGCCATATTGCCGCGATCAAGCTCTATGGAACGTTAGAGCTGCAAAAATATGGTGATCGACAGGAAGGGACCGTACGGAGGCAAAAGAATCCCAGCGTGAGGATGGGCATGATCAGAAAGTCTAACCTGAAGAATATGGACGCATTAATCTCCGCATGTTCGATTTGGGTAGATGGAACATACTTCCGCTTGGCCCGAGTTTCCTCCTCGATAGTCCAGTCTCCATTGGGGGTAATGATGATTTCCTCCTCCGCGAAATCGTCATGGATACCGGGGTGGCTTCGTTTGAGGTCCGCCATTCTTGTCCCAGGAGATGATGTCTATAGGGTGAGGGCTCAGTGACAATGCCTCTCACATCAGCCCGCAGGGAGGTTCTTATGAGTACAGGCCCGACTGCAAGGGCATCCCGCGCCAAGAAAGCACAAGGAATGGCGTGCTGGCCACGGTCTTGATAAACACACGCCAAGACTGGGCTCTCAGCGGAAGTCTTGGCTCTCCGCCCGCCATTCGATCCCAGACGGCACCATAGCGCCTCCGTATGGCGTCATCCAGTCTTGTCACTACGTTTAAGAAGAGACAAGTAGACCAGTGAAGCCTCTGTTTGTCTGCCCTCCAATGAATGTCGTTAACCGCCTCGTCGCAATTTTCTTCGATCAGCGGCATGCGCTTGGGGGTCCAGGCCAAGAGTGTCTTGGTCCTGGGCAGTAACGATAAGCCGGGAGTCATAACAACATTAGAAAGTATGGTAGCAGCTGAAGACTGCCACTGCTTTCAATCATGCTCACCATACCGCCTAGCCGTCGAGGTTTCATATTTCCTTAGGCTGATTACTCGTAAAGAGAGCGAGGTCTGCGCAAAAGCCAGAAGCGCTCTCTATCTGCCACTGCATTCATAAGAGATACAAACCCCCAAGGAAGCCCGAAATATACCCTTGGCTGTAGCGTGGGAGGGTTTAAATTGGCGACTGCAGCCAAGAAGCACGCGATGTCCTCTGAGGGTGTGTTTTGCCGAAGCAGACATCGTGACTGCAGCCACAGAGACCCCGATTGCGCGTTCAAAGGTGAAAAAGGCGGATTTGTGAAAGTATGTTTAGAAGGCCAACAAGAACCGAAGCCGGAGCTGAATGATTTGCCGAACCATCCCGGAGTGTATGCCGCCAAGTGTCATGGCAGTCCGATTACACGAAGGGGCAGATAACGGGGGTATCAAGGGTCTTTCGTGGCGAAAATACACGGACCAAATATCTGGGCTCCCTTCCTGGCCGTGACATTCACCAGAAGGTGCAAGCCATAGGGGAGCGTATATCCCTCGACTTGACGCTTTCCATTTCACGATCTTAAGGATGCCTCCCCGCTTGGATATTACTGGGCTTCGGGATGGCAAGGCATATAATTTGACGGAGCCTGTCAAAGGCGTGGTGCATCTCAGAGCTGGAGGCAGGGCGCCTGTGGTCTTCAAGGTCACAGTAACCCTTGAAGGTATGCACCAAGTATAAAACTCTTCAGCCTCCGAAATAACATCGCATCAGGAGTGATACGGACGTCTCTGATTGAGAAGGGGCCTACGTTCATTCTAGGGAATGACATGCCGTCAGTAGCAAGTGAGGATCACCAGGTGCGTAAAGACAACATCTTTCACGCAGCGTGTCTTGACGTCTCTTCTGACGGTGGAGATTCAAGCTCTTCAAGCTTTCAAAGGTTCTTTTCCACGACCAAAATGCGTGTTCTAGTACATTCCAGTATACCCTGTTCAATGGCGAATATGTCATTCCTTTCGAGATGCACTTTCCACGACAGACTCAGTGCGCGAAACACCCTGACGAGCCCACGCACAGGCGGGTTGCTCTGCCCCCATCATTCGAAGCGCATACAACGAAATCTGGGGCGGCTGCCAGAGTCGAATATACAATCAGAATAGATGTCAAGGAATCTGAAGGGGACACCTCGTTCAAGCGAGCGGTCATGCTATCGGCTGCTGAACCGCTGCACCTGGCTCTGATGCCCGAGAGAGCATTCCGTTCAACGCTGGGCGTCCTTGACCTTGGCTGGCTGGTTAGGACGGTGAAGCTACCTCATTTGCATCTCCAATACATGTCCCCCACGCTGTCACTCGAAGCAAGACTTCCATCTCCGATTCTCAGAATAGGACAACGCCTTCCATTGCAGCTGTTTGCGCGAGGCACTCTTATACAAGACGAAGCATTCTTGTTACTAAAACTATCGAGTTTGAGAATCAGCCTTGAAAGTAGGACGAATATCATGGCCAAAGCTCGGCCCAAGTCATGGACAACCTCGACAGACCTCCTGAATCTGAAAAGCCTCAGCAAACCTGTCAGTTGCCTTGCTGGGCATGAAGTGCTGTCCAATATAAACGAGACCATTTTACATCGAGTTTGCATTCCAGATGTTGCGCCGAGTTTCGCATCGTGTACTGTGCAGCGTACGTACTCACTCGCAGTCGATGCCAGATTTTCGTTTCGCAAAGCTAGCAAAGCACAGGTACGCCGTGTTCCATTTGAAAGATCGTCGTTGTTATTAACGCCGTTGTCGTAGTCAATCAAGCTTCTGATCAATGTCGAAATTTGGCCTGCAAACCGCACTGGGCAGGGCCCTTCAACAATACCAGCCAGCAATTGCAGAGCACCACGAGACAGAACTCCAAGTGTGGCCCTGAGGGGCGATTTATCTCATCTGGGCTATACAGAGACTTATGATAGTGAGCCTCCGCCTTACTCGTAGAGTATACCGTTCTGTTGCTACCTGTGGACGAAGTGTTTATCTACCGTGGTTATAAGGGGCCATACTGAATCGATGCAAGATGTTTAAATTACCAATACTGCGCAAAACAAACGCTTATATTAACTATTTCTTCTAATTCTTCCCCATCCCTTTACCGGGCGAATTGCATTTTATCAAAATTCCCGCTGCTATTCGATAGTTTGGTTCTGTTGTTGCGTGACCCTGTCATAACCCTACTTACATCACAGTTATATCATCCATACCCAGTCCATTTAAACATGCAAACAGCCATTAGACAGCAACCCTACGGCACTATGGTAAGAATGAATAATGCTAAAGTTGGGATTGACCTGATTTGATGTCTAGGTCCGGAATACAAGATCAAAAACATTATCCCATCCTCCAATTTTTACAGTCGGCCATGGAACACGGACGCTCGACAATTTGATCCAGCTCCTTCAAGCAGAAAATGTCACCAAGCTTGTCGATGTCCGGTCTATCCCAAGGTCTTTCACAAACCCCCAGTTCAACCGCGACACCCTCCAGGAGTCTTCGGAGTTGCGCAGTGCCCGTATTGAATACGTCTGGTTTGGTGCAGCACTAGGTGGCCGTCGCAACGCCAAACAGCCAACCCTTGCACGGCACACAGCGATACGCGTTGCAGCGTTCCGAAACTATGCAGGATATATGAGTACGCCATCATTCAAGGAGGGTCTAGCCGAGCTGCAGCACCTGGCAGACAAACTGCATAGTTCCAGGGAGGGCTATGTAGCTATCATGTGCAGCGAGACGTTGTGGTGGCGATGCCATCGTCGCATGGTTTCCGACGCCCTGGTAGTGGAGGGCTGGAATGTCCAGCACCTGGGAGTTGGCAAAAAGACCATGGAGCATACGCTGTGGGATATCGCAAGGATTCATGAAGGGAACCTCATATATGACGGAAGGGAGCACCTACACACAAAAAAGAGGAAAACCCTGCCAGGAGAGCCAGCCGCCAGTGAGAAATGACCCGTCACATCCAGTCCCAAACCTCGCTTAGCTGATGATGACACCAAGATGGCTTGCTGGTGAGCATGTCTCCTAAAAGTCTCCGAGGCTGAACGTTCACATTGGGCTTCTATAGACAACATAGGATATTTGGCTGCCATTCAAGGATCTCCCTTGCAGGTCTACTTGGCGCAACGCTTCAGGTAGCATCATCCTGTTGTCACTCTACCATACGTCAGGCTTCGTATTCAACATGAACTATCACATGGCCTTATATCTTCCAGGATCATCAATAATAGCATGGCACATCAGTTTGTAGACGCCTCTTCGACAGCGAACATGGCCAACCGCCTTGCCGCCTCAGCCATGCCAATACAGCGCCAGACCTTGGTATCGTCAGAGAGATCCTCTTTTTTTGAAGTCTCATCATAGCCAAAGTCAGCAGTATAAAAATATACCCCGGCCTCGCTTACAAAGTTCGCCCTATCCAGTACGACAGCGAACACGTTACAGGGGTTGCGGGCCGCGTGTTGGACGTCCCAAAATCTGTCAAGTTCGTTCTGAGGACTGACCCGGTGCAAAGCAGCCGGTTCACCGTCGTCCGCAGGGAATTTATAGAGTGCACCAGGAGCAAATGTGACAGATTGGGAGGCGATGACAGAATTGTAGGCAGCGCGGATTCCAGACCAAGGGTTGGAATGCGACTCTGGGATGCAGAATTTGAGATTCATAGACTTTGGCGCAGGCAGATGGGACTGAAGCGCAGAGCAGAACAGGCGGGCCGTGCTTTCTAGTAGAGGAGCTGCAGAAGTATCATCGAGGTGGCTGAGAAAAGGTGCACAGATCAGATACTGCAAGTCAGACTCAGCTCCCTTGGGCGTGTCTGACACAGTCACAGTTCCCCCGTCTTGGGTGACCTCGGCCAACGAACCCAGAGTGAATCCGCCAACTGCAGTCTGCTGAGATAGCTGGTCCTGAATCTCTTCGATAGAGGGCGGAGTTGGGTCTGGGGGGATGCCCTCGTCGATATCGAGGCCAAACTCCAGGTCTCCACGCGGACTGCAGTTCGAGAATATGTCCAGGACAACCACCTGATCGACATATTCCCGTAATGTGATGCGGTCGGTCGACAGCTCAAACCGTTCCAGATAGGTTTCCTCTGGGGGGTGCATTGGAACTTGTGTATCATCGGCATCACTGCGCGTGCTGGAAAAGGTGCGCGTGAAATTGAGCTCGTCGGGCCCCCCGGCAGAGGCCCCATCATCGCGTTCATTTAGACGATAGCTATGGGAACGTAAAAGGACACAGCGCCCAATGGGAGGTTCGTCGTCCCAACCGTTCCTGTAGAACAGGGGGATCAGTCCAGGGGCGTTTTGAATGCCCGACCGGTGCTGCTGCTTGCGAAAGGCAATTTCACGACGATTGTGGTCGATGCAGGCAAAGGAATCAGGGGGGCAGTACGAGTATATCTCGAACAACGGCATGACTTCGTCATTCCAAAAGGCGCCTAGGAGATAGTTGCGCACCTTTTCATGATCTGAGTCGAGGGGCACCAGGCTGTAGACCTGGATGGGGACCAGATGAGCAGGGTCTGGTTCATCCCCGGGTCTGACATACTCCTCGAGGACAACAGGATGGCCCAAGTGGTCCTTGTAGTGGCGGACCTGCTGCCAGCTGCGGCGGACCCGGTCGCTGTCGCTGTCGGACATTGTGGTGCACGCAGGAAAAGGAGACTACGGGAGTAAGAAAGACACTTAGTTAACTTAGTTATTTTGATACTTATCTAAGCATGCACGATGACGTATTTAACTGGAACTGTGTATTTCACAGGGACTCGCAACTATATATTTATTTACAACCCTAACTTCCCCAACACCTTGCCCCCCACATCCCATGTTGACTTTTCGTATTGAAGCTACTCCCAGCAGCTCCCTAAATGACATTATTTGGATTAGACCGGGGAAACCTGGAGGTTGACGCCTGCTCCATCCTCAAGCAGACCGGCAGTATGACGATCGGTTTATGGTGATCGTTGTCTCGTTGCAACCAGAGAAGTACACGTAGCCTGACAACGAACAAGCGAGATTCTCATCAAAATAAACTTTTAAATTTATGCTAAAGAGTCCTCGATAAATATAATAAATTAAATATAGTGACAATAGAACATAGTTTCCAGAATAAACCCGAGCGTAACGCGACGAGCTGAGGTATCAAATCCCACCAATGCAAATAGAGCCAAACAGTAGAATAACATGTAAAGTGTAAGTAGATTCATACTCACTGACGATATCGTACCACCACAGCCAGTGCTTCACGCCTTGCGTGTGAATTGCTCATAGCTGACTGAAATCTCATCCGTCCTCTCGATGCCAGCAGCACCGCGAAGGATATCCTCGTTGCTTCCATTGTTGGTACCAGGAGTGATAACGGTCTTTGGGTAGACGGTTTCAGTCGCCCCGGTCACAGTAGTGTCCAGGCCGGATTTCGAAAGTCTGCCATAATGCCGTCCCTTGGCATACATGGGAAGCTTGTAGCTCGAGTCTCCAGTGGAGCTTCCCTTGCCGTCCTTTCCGTACCGGAGACGCGTGTATAGAGGCCGCAGGACGGGGATCGATGAACACATAATTGTTGCGCAGCTTTCGGTAGCGGACCAGATGAGCATTGGGACAGTATCATCTAGTGACGGTCAGCTTCTGGGGGTGAGAGAACCGCACGGAGACGTACAAATATACTCAGAGGCATTCAGGCCGGAGAGGGCCACAGTGCGGACAATACCGCAAATGCCGGCGCTGGAGTGTGTATGTCAGATAGCTGCTTCTGTGGGAGTTGGTGGATTTCGCCGTACAATATTCCAAGGCTGAGACCGCAGGCCACGGTGATTTTCTCCTTCTGTTTCATGTTGAGGTCCCAGACAACGAACCACGGGAGTATTGCGAACGAGAAGTCCATGGCGACAAACCACGCTGTGCAAGCAAGTCAGTAACCAAGTCGGTGTTCATGACTAGTTTGGGCACGAGTGACTTGAACTCACATCCGACAGTGTAGCCAACATTTGAGAAATTGATCCAACAGTGTCCCTTGACTGTTGGGTTCCAGCTCTTCTCGACCGGGGAGCACTGCACTACGACGGTAATGCTGGCGAACAAAGTGATGATGACAGTAATCACAAGGCAGACATGGATGAAGGCGATTTGTATCTTGTTGCGTATGATTCGGAGGAGGAACGTGCCAACGGCCAGTTTGCCCACCCCGATGACCATAATCCCTGCAACTTGACTGAACAATTCATACTTGACGGCCTCAAAGTATACGGTCATATCCCCGACATCCGCGGCCAACCGCCCCAGCCCATAGTGGCTTGCAATGCTGACGAAGATAGTGTAAACGATATGGAGGACCTAGGGCACGTCAGCTTCCATGCTGCTGGCAACTCGTCGTTCTGCTCACCAGGGCGAGACAACACAGGTAGTCATCAACACCAACAGCATTCAATATATGCTGTCGTGTATAGAATCTGAGTCCCACGAAGACAGCAATGATGATGGTCTCTGCCCAATGGACCCCGTTGGTCATGGGCCCCAGACCGCCGTAGTAACTCATGTTGAGGAGAGCAGCGAGACTTGAAAAAATACCCAAAGGAGGGAAACTCGTAGGAGACGCAACTTTCAAAGGAAGACGGCCATTACCTGCAGTGCATTGGCCTGGCAGGGGATTCTAGTTCTTAATTGAAAATGAACCAGAGTGGTCCCTGGGTACAGTTGGGCCATTCTCTGACACTTGACCTGTCCACGCCGGCCACTATGATGCTTATCAAGGGAATAGATGCATCAAGAAAAAGGATAACCGGATCGAGAGGCTTGACTACCCGTTGGCCAAGTGAACAACGTTTGACTCCACTCCAGCGCCGGTCCGGCCATCCGCGAGGCGCCCCGAGTGGCACTAAATCCTGCGAAAAAGTGACAGGTGGAGTTGCTGTGCAGGCCTGTCAAATATCAATGCGCTGCCGCGAGGAGTCCGTGTTAGACTTTTGTGGCTGCGACAACGGTCCATTTGCAGCTGTGGCCTGGCCGGAATTAAGTCCCTGGTCTGGCCCAGCATTTGACACATCGCCGCAAACACGGCAGAGATGCGACGATCGGCTGGTGGCTCGTGTGTAAACTTTCCTTGGTCGTGGGAAGGAACTTGGACGCCACTAAGCAGGGGATTGCCCCTTTCTCAGTCAATAAGTGGGTTGATTCACGGTACTGGTGGTCTGCAAGTGTCCAACCGGGCTTGCAAGTCCAGCAGCCAATGCAGCCATAAATATGACAGCCCGCAGCAGCAGAAAGCCTCTCATGCAAAACATCTCACCCCGAGAGTGCCGAGAAGACGAAGTCTGCATCAGCATCATGTCCACTGCAACCCAGGATATCTTTATCGGCCAGCGAGCCGAGCCATCCAAGAGCGCAGTGTCCACTCTAACCGAGGAAATCACCGCCTCCCTTGATGAGCCCCCTCAAACCCAGGGAATAATTTCGGCTCTTGATGCAGTCAAGCCTCAGTTGTTTGGCGGCAATGAAGTCGACCGTCTGCAGGTCCGTGCTGCTGCACGTCGACTGCTAGCGAGAGTCGAGACTCCCTACGAGCGTGCGTGGGGGTTCTGTTTCGAACACCCTGTGGTGTTTGCCGCGCTGCAGACATGCATCGATCTGGGCCTTTGGAAGTCCTGGACTGGTGGAGGAGGTGGTGAGAAGTCCATCGACGAATTGGTCCAGCTTACCTCGCCCACCATCGAAACAAATCTACTGCGTAAGTCGCTTCCCACGATAGTAACATTCAGCAGCACTCATACAGGTCGAACAGGCCGATTATTCCGCTTGCTGGCAGCTTTCTATGTAGTTGAAGAAACTGCAGAGGATAGATTCAAGCCGACTCCCTTCTCGTACGCCATCGGCGATGAGAGCACCAAGGTTCGGGCCTCGCTTCAAGCAGCGTAAGATGCACCATATCCCGTTCAGCTTCTGTACTTACCGTGGCTTTTTAACAGGTCGTATCAATACCTGGCGGCTGGCCAGAACCTGCCGGGCTATTTAGCAAAGACATCCTACAAAGAACCCACGGACTTCATGTCGAATAACTACTCCGACACTGACCCGGATAACCTCAACTTCTTCGGGCGACTGCAGCAGAGTTCCACCCACTATGAAGCTTTCACCGGCCACATGGAGGCCTGGACCGCATGGAAGACGCCGTGGACCAAGGTGTACGATACTTCCAGATTGCTGGACGGGGCCACTCTGGACAACGGATCTCCGTTTGTTGTTGATGTCGGAGGAAACACCGGAATCGACATTTCCCATGTCCTTGCGAAGCACCCGGAACTCCCTGCGGGGGCTCTCATTCTGCAGGATCTGCCGGAAATAATTGCAAAGGCGCAGGTGGATGACAAGATAACTGCCATGGTTCATGACTTTTGGCTTCCACAGCCCGCAAAAGGTAAGGGTTCATGATCATGCTACAAAGGCATATAACCATACTGACGTAGAGTCAAGGGAGTCGAGCCTACTTCATGCATGCGGTCCTCCACGACTGGCCCGATGACAAGGCAAAGCAGCTACTTGCTAATACTAGAGATGCCATGGTCAAGGGGTACTCCAAGCTCCTCATTTATGACATCGTTCTCCCTCCAACAGGCGCCAGTATTAGCCAGACAACAATGGACGTCGAGATGATGTCGCTGCTGTCGGCTGCAGAGCGAACGCAGGGGACATGGCAGAAGTTGCTGACCGAAGCTGGCTTTAGGATTGTCAACTTCTGGCCCGACCCTCAGCAATATGAGATGATCATTGAAGCCGAGGTGGCATAGGCATACTGTATGTAGCGGATACTGATTATCCCATAATTTCTCACAAGTGGTGGCTAGCAAGCATGATCTTCACCTGTTTAGTACATTGGTAACAGAATATGTATATTCAAGTATGATATTCAAGTATAAGTTCTTTCGTGATCCTTTGCGCCTCCGGCCTCATTGGGTCCGGTTCTCCACTCCCTCTTAATAGGTAAAGCTAGCTGGACGCCATTGCTGCAATAACTATACAAGGGGTACGAAGCCGAAAATCATAATCAGATTAAGGTTCTTCCAAAACACCGGTTCTTCGTCGGCAACACCTGAATTTAGCCTCGGGTTAATGATGGATTTCACAAGTACTGTTATCAGGAGCAGCGAGTTCCCCATTAGACTCACCCCCCTATTTTTGATTATCCAGCCAAAGACTTGGAGCGGGATCAAATCATGCTCCTGGGGGACTATTTTGTGACGAGCCACAAATCGATACGAGGTCGGAGTTATGCGAAGCTACCGTCTTTGAGTTCGGATGCGTTCTTGATCAGCACGGAGGCGTCTTTCGTGTATCGAAAGCCAACTCCTTGCAGAGCTTACTCGGCTAGCAAATGATGCCAGTATGCTCTAAATTTGCTTTTATGGAACTAGCCCCAACAAATACACAAAACTGCGTAATTACTTGGCGCACACATAACGAGTGATGCAGCTAAATGTTTGAAATAATTGCCAACTTTTATACCAGCCAAATATTCAGGTTTACGCAGTGGCTGCTAAAGAAGTAGTACTTCCTCTGGCTCCTCACCCATTTCGTGCATTTTCCGCGCGAAGATTCGCCTACTTGCTTCGCTCATCCGCCGGTTCGGATGGGTGCTATCACTCAGTTAATGTCTGAGATCAAAATGTACAAAAAGAGAACAAACACGCACGCTGTTGGGGCAGGGGCAGGGCTATCACGCAGTTTCTGGTATGGCTCTGCCAGAGGGTCTTCCTGGCCTTTGGTTGCCGAGAACATAGCCTCCACTTTCTTCTTCTGGGCTTCTGAGTTCTTCTGAGTTTCCGAGCCGATCGGGCTTTGGAGAACCCTATGCATCCGATATTAGGTGAGGTGGTTTTTTTTTCCAGGTAGGTTTAGGTGGTCATACCCTTCTCCACGCGCTTCGCGGATTGCCTCGACTGTACTGGGCTTGCGCTGGGACATGATGGTATCAGCAATTGGTAGTGTCAATGTTTCGCATCAATGTTTCAATAAGCATTGCGATGTTGAATCTGGGTGTCAAATGCAGTTCTTAAGTACATGCACCCAAGAATTAATGGTAATGACGTCAACCGCCATCTGACCCCGCGAACCCATGTTTTTCCACCCATGGACCAACAGTTTGCCTATCAATCAAAGACCAGCCTCCTAGTCATATGAGCCATTGGCGTATCGTAAATGGGGCCAATAGGCATAGAGTGCAGGGACACTGAATTAACCGAGTATAATTAGACCACCATACTTTTAACCAGTAGGATAAGTGGCCCACATAACTCCCTATATTAAGTCCTGATAGCTAGCTGAAAAAGTAATGATCTGGAACTTTCTAGGACAGTAATTAGCCAGCTTGACAGCAGCTTTCACCATCACCCGTCTTAAGAAAGAAAGTGCTTTCAAGATTGCCTGCAACCAAGTCTCCTTGAACCAGCCCACGGTAAATCTGTTGGACACAACTGAGATTTTGGTTGAATAGGGGGAGTAGTACCAGGGAGAGTAGTACCTTGAACTTGCCAGTGGAACCTGGTGGGATGGATTCTTCAATTTGTTCCGCATCTTGCAACATAACACCATGTAAGTCAAAGTCTTGTTGGATCCATACAATCGATCTTTCGGCTACCATATGAAAAGCCAGTGAGCGAATCGCCGGAAAGAACATGACAACCTGGCGGTCAGTGGGAGCCAATGAGTGGTTAGCCTGTCGCTAATACCTCGGTGAGCAACCCCCACCACCCCCAAACCTGATTTCCAGCATGGCCCTTGAATTGGCAGTGCGGAATGCTGCAACAGAGGCCCCAAGTTAGCGGCGATTCATCATCCTCATGCTCAGCCAGTGTCTCCGAGGTGATTCTCAGAACACATTCTTGACTTCCAACTGTCAGCCCAAGAGAAAACAGTAGAAGACAGCCGATCTGGCAAGCACTAGGTTCGCTTGTTGAGCGAAGCATGTGGACAGGCATGAATGGTGTGTTATGGGTGTAGTAGCAAGTCACGTTTGTTTACATAGAATGTCTGCATTAAATGAGCGCTTCGTTCCACTTAGGCATACGTCGAGATCTCCCTAAATCCAAATAGTCTGGCTGGGGCGCAGTCGCGTCGGTCACGGCTTCGATATTATGCATAGCTGCACCTGGGCCTTGCACCCACCATGGGGCCTGTTACGTTGCAATCTTGTCTACCAGTTTGCCTTTTTGGAAATAATACAACATGATCATCCCAGGTCACCAATCAAGAGGACCTGGAGATGGTGGTAGCAGGCGAGGAAGGACCTGGAATCGGATTATTGTTCCGAAATATTCAATGACCAATTTCAATGGGCCCACTCAGTATGAAGAGCAAAGACTGGTTTGTATGTTCGACGGTCAAGCACGGAGTAATCATAGATGATTACCTGGGGTGAGCGCCGTTAAGTCCGATAAAACCAGGCAATGAATATTTGCCTGGCCGGCTCGGGGGTGGTCTGCAGCTAGCTTCCTGGGATATATAGTGTTGCAGACACACTCGATCCCCAGCTTATATGTCAGCCTACGGAAGGAAAGCAGACACGACTCTTTTCATTCAATACATCCATTAGAAGAGCAATCGAACACTAGAAGCCACAATGTTAGTCCTACACTCGGGGATATGTGACGCAGGACCACCAAAAGCATAGCTGACCGCGGAAGTAGGACGGCCGAGCAAGACTTTTTAGCTCTTACCGAGAGGCCAGGAAAGCTGAATGAGTCCGACGTCGAGGCGGTCTACAATCGGCTTCGGCCAGTTCTTCCAGAAGAACTGATCGGGGAATGGAGAGGTGGGAGCTCCGACACCGGCCACCCAACACATGCCTCGTTAGGGTTACTTAGGGTTACTTAGGGTTTAAGGGTTAGGGTTAGGGTTAGGGTTAGGGTTAGGGTTAGGGTTAGGGTTAGGGTTAGGGTTAGGGTTAGGGTTAGGGTTAGGGTTAGGGTTAGGG